>CM038679.1:617700474-618900474 GCA_021605205.1 Aegilops longissima | reverse complement strand
TTATATCAAATGATAGACTATTGCCCTAAATCATTCGTATCTTAATATTCATGCCATGATTATATTATTTGATTAAGATTGTTCTAAGTAGCATTCCACATCAAAAATTATCTTTGTTTATCATTTACACACTCGAGGACGGTCAGAAGTTAAGCTTGGGGATGCTTCTCCGATGTATCTATATTTTTTTATTGTTTCATGCCAATATCCTACTATTTTCACATACTTTAGGCAACAATTTATACGATTTATGGACTAACATATTAATCTAGTGCCCAGTGCCAATTTATGTTTTTTTCATGTTTTTGTATTTTATAGAAAATCCATATGAAACGAAGTCCAAATGCGATAAAAAGTTACGGTGATTTTTTATGGAATATACGAGATTTTTGGCGCAAGAATCAATAGAAGGGATAGCCCACATGCCCCACTAGCTCAAGGGGTGTTCCCCCTACCCTAGGGAACGCCCCCATGCACTTGTGTCCACCTCGTAAGTCAGTTGGGGTGACCTTCGGCCGCGAGGAAGCTAATATCTAGAGAAAAGTCACCTCAAAATTTCATCCCAATCTGAGTTACGGGTCTACGGATATTTAAGAAATAGTGTTCGGCCAGAATAGAGGGCCACAAACACACACACACACACACACACACACACACACACACACACACACAGAGAGAGAGAGAGAGAGAGAGATAGATAGATAGAGAGAGAGAGATCCAATCTCGGAGGGCTCCTGCCCTTCGGGAGCCATGGCGGCCAAGGACTAGAGGGGAAACCCTCCTCCCATCTAGGGGGAGGCCAAGCAAGAATAATAAGAAGAGGGACCTCGCCCCCTCTCTCCCGGTGGCGCCCAAACGCCACTGGGGGAACCATCGTGTGACGGCGATCTACTCCAACAACTCTGTCATCTTCATCAACACCTCCATCACCCCCCATATATTGTCAGCGGTCCACTCTCTCGCAACTTGTTGTACCCCCTACTTGAACATGGTGGTTTATGCTATATACTATTATCCAATAATGTGTAGCCATCCTATGATATTTGAGTAGATCCCTTTTATCCTATGGGTTGATTGATGATCTTGATTGGTTTGAATTGGATGTTTTAGTTTGGTGTTGTCCTATGGTGCCCTCCATGCCGCTCACATGTGTGGGATTCCTGTTGTAGGGTGTTGCAATATGTTCATGATTTCCTTATTCACAGAGTTGCGTGAGCGATATAAACACAAACTCGGGTAAGTAGGTTGTTGCGTATGGGAATAAAGGGAACTTTACACTTAAAGCTATGGTTGAGTTTACCTTAATGATCTTTAGTAGTTGCGGATGCTTGCTAGAGTTCCAATAATAAGTGCATATGATCCAAGTACGAAAAGTATGTTAGCTCATGTCTCTACCTCATATAAAATTGCAATAGTGATTACCGATCTTGTTATCATTGCCCAGGACAATTTCGCAAATTCTACCACCACTTTTCCACACTCGCTATACTAACTTAATTGTTCTTTTAATAAAACATCACATAACTTTTATTTTCATGTTCTTTATTATCTTGCAAACTTATAATGTTAAACCTACAAAGTAGTTTATTACTTGTTTCTAGATAAAGCAAACGTTGGTGTACCACTGGTACAACGACGTCCTAAACAAACGGTTTAAAACCCCTTTCCACGATGACATTTGGAACCGTCGCCAAGTGAGTGTGGGCGACAGGGGGGTCCTTCCCACACGACCCAGAAATCGTTGGGGGTAGGCCTCCGGGACCTGTGTCGGGTCAAAGCGATCGGGCGAGGCATGGAAACCCAATCATTTCCGTAGGTATGTACATCCCACACGGTGAATCCCAGAAATCATTTCCGTAGGTATGTACATCCCACACGGTGAATCCCAAAAATCATTTCCGTAGGTATGTACATCCCACACGGTGAATCCCAGAAATTATTTTTGTAGGTATGTTCATCCCACACGGTGAATCCCAGAAATTATTCCCGTAGGTATGTACATCCCACATGATGAATCCCAGAAAATCATTTCCGTAGGTATGTACATCCCACACAGTTCTTTGTGTGGAAACGTGTGTGCAAGGTGGCCTAACGCAAACAGTTCGCTGCCGGAAGCCATGTGTGATTGTTAGCTGATCTAACACGCCTACTTTCTAGAAACCGTGTGGGTTGTTTGAGTTCATTGCCCACGGTGTTATCCGAGTAACCGTTTGCAAAAGAAAACCCCAATGAGCAGGGTAATTAGCCTATTATTGATAATCCATGTACTAATCAAACTGATATTTCTTATAGAACACGCCAGCTATTTCATATCCTTATAAAAGCAACCAGGATTTCATAATCGAATCACATCAGATAGCTTCGGCACTCAGTTACGCCATTACACAATAGCACCAAGTTTCACATGCAGCATCAAAAACCTTTGGAAAGTAGCATCATACACGGTAAATAGACAGATGAATCTCATTTGGGAAACTGCAGAAGCGGAAGGCAAATATTGAGCCTTTAGTGATGTTGAATGTCCTTGCAACTTTAGGCCAGTGGCTATGGATAATTTCCCGCCCAACCTTCGTCCTCTTCAGCAAGACTTCAATATTGTACCGTGGGTGTTGAATGAATACCTTCCTCGCCTCTTGACCATGCAGGTGGTTTGAGAGGTAATCATCGGTGAACTGCTTTGAAAAGTACTGAAAACAAAGCTATGCATAAATCGTTGTTGTAAATTTTGAAATGGCGCAAGGGGTAAAAACAAGGTAAAAGAGTTGGTACCATCCTATAGTTGACTGATGTCTTCTTCATTGTGCAAACAAAGATCTTGCTGTTATTCGTCGCAAGTTTCTTCATCCTAACAATCTTTTTGAGTTTCTTTACTTGACTGATATTCATGGACATCTCATTTCCCCATATGCAAAATGGGTCAAACAGTGGGTCTAAGCCTCTGACAGCAGGACCTACATGTGCAAGACCAAATTGTAAGAAACCTAAATATTAGAATGATTCCTGCAACTGCACAATAATGTGCTATTAGCCAAAGGACCCTGCTTGAACAAACCTCGATGGTAAACCGCAATGTCTCCCATTGTTTCCCTGCAACACACATAAGGAAGATCTTGATCAGGTTAACTGAGAGTTGCCATACTATCAGTAGAATATGTATTGAGTACAGCCAAATTCGATTGGTGTCACATGCATAATGATACAAAATTGTGCCCACAGCAAATGAAAATCAAATTGCAGAATTGAACCAAACAGTTAAATGGACAGCAGACCAAATGAAGCAAAATAGTTAACTGAGCACGACATTGCAGAATAGAAACATGTACTAGAAGATAAGACAGTTAACAAAACAAAGAATGCTTGAGAACATTACTATGAAATGTAGCAATTGTTGGACCAAAGTGTTAACTGAACATTACATTTCAGAGGACCAAACTATTAAATGGACATCAGATTGCATATTAACATTACAGAGGACAAATCACTAGAAGGCACTGGCGGTGGCCTCGAGAAAACATCACGAACTGTATTTTAGAGTAGACAACCGCGCAGCGGTGTTGACGGTGGCCTTGAAGATGAGGTGCTCCTCCAAGATCTGGCGGTCAACATGCATGTTAGCCATAGCGACCACGTTCGCGCGTGCGGCCGCATGCTACACAGCTCCATGTTATACTGCGTGTAAAATGGCTGTGGGCAGCGCTTAATTGGAGGAGGGGGTAGTGATTTCGGTGGGAGGTGTCGCTCCGTCAGTCGGGGCATGTGGGACGGGAAAGGAGGAGGATGGTGTGGGTGGGGTGTGGATTACCTGACCATATCGACGAGGCCGCGCAGCAAGAAGAAGCGTCGGCGGCGAGGAGGCCATGCAGCAAGAAGAAGGGTCGTCGGCGAGGAGGCAGCGCTGCAAGAAGAAGGGTCACCGGTGAGGAGGCGGTGCTGCAAGAAGAAGGGTAGCCGGCGAGGAGGTGGCGCTGCAAGAAGAAGGGTCGGCAGCGAGGAGGCTGAGCTGCCAGTAAGTATCAGTGAAGGTTTGAACTTGGAAAGCAAGGAGGAACAATGGAAATGTGGCTTTTGGTAGGAGGGAGGGGGCGGGGAGATAGATATTTCTGCGGTGGCAAATAAAATTCGCTCGGTGCCGCGAGAAACTGGCGCGCAAGTGTGGTTCAAGCGGGGGCGGTGGACTGTAAACGACGAAGCTTCCTGTGTAAGCTAGACAAGACGGTGCGCCAAGATATTTTATATCGCATCCACACGATTCTTTCTAGTATACCTGATTTTGTCATTATGTTTTGAAAGACAAAATGGTGATACAGAGTGAAAGGATGGTCTTTGAATTGCTAGAACATTTACGTACAGTGAAAATGCAACTAGTACATGAGTGTCGTGTTTAAATTTGGAATTATTTCGGGTTCGTTTGGCATTTTTATGCATTAATTGAGTTTCTGGGCATTTAATGTGCATAATTCAAATTTGAACTACAAGCACATGCTCCAATGCACCAAAGTTTGCTAAAAAATCACATGTGTGTCTTTGGATGAGTTTGCAGGTCCCCTGCAAGAAATGTGAATAAAATCCAAACATCTAGGTGTCGTGGCTCAGCCGGAATGATTGACAAACTTGGTTTTTTAATTCCTGTAAATCCAAAGCACGGCTGAAAATCATGAAACTTGGCATGGTGTCATGACATGGCACCAACATGCTGGAATTTTTTTTGGCCGCATTGGGACAAGCTTTGGTGTAAGCCTCTTGCAAACCGGAGCTTCCCTCAAGAAGGCTCCTGGTTCCGAGAGGGAACGTGTCACCTCCGTGTGCGAAACGACAAACGTACACTACCTTCTCCCGACTTATTTTTTTACACATGCAGATTAGACCAAATAGAAGTTCATGCTAAATTTTGGAATTATTCCGTGTTCGTTTGGCCTTTTTATACATTAATTGAGTTTCTGGGCATTTAATGTGCATAATTCAAATTTGAACTACAAGCACGTGCTCCAGTGCATCATAGTTGTTTGAAAAATCACATGTGTGTCCTTGGGTGAATTTCTAGGTCCCATGCAAGAGATGGGAGTGAAATTCAAACATCTGGGCATCGTGGCTCAGCCGGAAAGATTGAGAAACTTGGTTTTTTAATTCCTGTAATTCCAAAACACGCCTGAAAACCATGAAACTTTGCATGGTCTCATGACATGGCACGAACATGCTACGGTAATTTTTTTGGCCGAATTGGGACAAGCTTTGGTGTAAGCTTCTTGCAAACCGGAGCTTCCCTCAAGAAGGCTCATGGTTCCGAGAGGGAACGTGTCACCTCCGTGTGCGAAATGACATACGTACACTGCCTTCTCCCGCCTTAATTTTTTTGCACATCCAGATTAGACCAAATAGAAGTACCGTGCTAAATTTTGGAATTATTCCAGGTTCGTTTGGCCCTTTTTATACATTAATTGAGTTTCTGGGCATTTAATGTGCGTAATTAAAATTTGAACTACAAGCACATGCTCCAGTGCACCAAAGTTGTTTGAAAAATCACATGTGTGTCCTTGGGTGAATTTCTAGGTCACATGCAAGAGATGAGAGTGAAATTCAAACATCTAGGCGTCGTGGCTCGGCCGGAAAGATTGTGAAACTTTGTTTTCTAATTCCTGTAATTCCAAAACACGCCTGAAAATCATGAAACTTGGGATGGTGTCCTGACATGGAACCAACATGTTGCGGTAATATTTTTGGCCGAATTGGGACAAGCTTTGGTGTAAGCTTCTTGCAAACCGGAGCTTCCCTCAAGAAGGCTCGTGGTTCCGAGAGAGAACGTGTCACCTCCGTGTGCGAAACAACATACGTACACTGCCTTCTCACGCCTTATTTTTTTACACAACCAGATTATACCAAATAGAAGTACCGTGCTAAATTTTGGAATTATTCCGGGCTCGTTTCGCCTTTTTTTATACATTAATTGAGTTTCTGGGCATTTAATGTGCATAGTTCAAATTTGAACTAAAGGCACATGTTCCAGTGCACCAAAGTTGTTTGAAAAATCACATGTGTGTCCTTGGGTGAATTTCTAGGTCCCATGCAAGAGATGGCAGTGAAATTCAAACATCTGGGCATCCTGGCTCGGCCGGTGTCGGTGTCAAAACCGGCGGATCTCGGGTAGGGGGTCCCGAACTGTGCGTCTAAGGTCGGTGGTAACAGGAGACAGGGGACACAATGTTTACCCAGTTTCGGGCCCTCTCTATGGAGGTAATACCCTACTTCCTTGTTGATTGATCTTGATGAATATGAGTATTACAAGAGTGGATCTACCACGAGATCGTAATGGCTAGAACCCTAGAAGTCTAGCTTGTATGATTATGACTATGATTATTCTTGCCTCTACGGACTAAACCCTCCGGTTTATATAGACACGGGAGGGAACTAGGGTTGTACAAAGTCGGTTACAGAGAAAGGAATCTTCATATCCGAGCACCAAGCTTGCCTTCCACGCCAATGAGAGTCCATCCGGACATGGGGGAAAGTCTTCGGTCTTGTATCTTCATAGCCCATCAGTCCGGCCCATACCAACAGGCTGGACGCCCAAGGACCCCTTAATCCAGGACTCCTTCAGTAGCCCCTGAACCAGACTTCAATGACGAGGTATCCGGCGCGCAGATTGTCTTCGGCATTGCAAGGCGGGTTCCTTCTCCGAATATTTCAACACGGTCTTCAAACACAACGAACGTGCCCGGTTCTGCAAAATAAGTACCACACACCACCGCACAGAGTATAATATTTCACGAGCCCAATCCGCTGACAACTTTTTTGTAACGTGACATCACGTCCCTGCCTGGTTATCATTTCGAACCGTTTTTCTGCCTACCGCTTCACATTTCAAGATGCGGTTTCTATTGGCACGTCTTGTCGCAGCAGAGATCGTTTCCCCTTATTACGGGATTCTCATCAATACGGGCGTGGGTAATCCAACCGTGTCGCCTGCATAGCCCTTGGGAACAGGCGATTTTTAAGGCGAGTGGGAAGGCGCTTGATATTCACTGCCCTTATAAGGAGATAAGGATTCACTTCCTTCAGCCATGCCTTCTCTCTCTCTCTCTCTCTTCCCTCCCATTCTCGAGCTCCAGCGCCCAAGTCCTCATCTTTTTCGCCTCAAGAAAAGACTCGACCATGTCCAGATCTGGAGCGCAAGGCAAGAGGATGGCCTCCTCCGTCAAGGAGAAGGACATCACCAAGCTTCGGGAGGCCGGGTACCTGGCGAAAGAAATCGCCCACCGGCTTCTGGCAAAGGGGCAGATCGTCCCCACCCTTAAGCCCAATGAGAGGATGGTGTTCATCCCCCACTTCGTCCGCAGTTTAGGGTTTCCTCTCCACCCTTTCGTCCGCGGACTCATGTTCTATTACGGGCTAGATTTCCATGATCTAGCCCCAAACTCTTTCCTCAACATCTCGGCATTTATTGTCGTGTGCGAGGCCTTCCTCCGCATTCCACCCCACTTCGGACTGTGGCTTAAAATCTTCAACGTGAAGCCAAAGGTTGTGGACAGACAACACGCAGAGTGCGGAGGTGCCATGGTGAGCAAGATGCCCAATGTCACATGGCCCAAAGGTACCTTTGTGGAGACCGTCAAAGAGTGGCAAAAACTGTGGTTCTATATCACAAAACCCCGCGACCCCACCTGGGCCGCGGCTCCCGAATTCAAATCCGGAGCCCCAATTTGGCTCACCTCCTTGCTAGAGAAGGGCCTGAATTGGTCTTCGTCGGACGAGATGACAGCACTGTAAACGCGCATCCAGAGCATGGTGGACAAGAACATCAAGCTCGTCAACGTGATCCAGATGATGCTAGTTCGCCGGATCCTTCCATGCCAGAGCCGGACTTGCCACTTATGGGAGTTCAATCCGGCCGAGCAGCAGACCTTGCAACAATTCTTCGGAACTACGCACCAAGATATCTGGAAGGTGCTCTTCAAGGGCAACGAGACGTCGCCGGAGACAAACGAGGACCGTGGGCACGCCCTGGCCCATCCCGCCAGTGTGGTAAGTCTTTCTTGTATCCTTTGCTTGCTTGCTCAGGGAAGATACCCAAGCCTCGCTATTTATTTTTTTCAGGGTTGGACAAAGAAGGCGGAGCAGATTAAGTGTCTCGCTCCGCTGCCCGAGGAACCAGCCATCCTGCTTTTGACGAAGATGCTGGTTTCGGCGCCTTACCTGGCACCGGAGAGGAAGGCCAAGGGGACCAGAAGTGGCCCCCGCCAAAAGGGCGCTTCGGACATAACGTCCGAAGACAACGAGACTCACTCCTCCGCCGCTGAACACGACGACGAGGAGGAGGAAGAAAGCAAGTCCCCCCTGAGGGGGGAAGGAAGAAGAGGGCGGCCTCCACAAATCTGGAGGCAGAGGCGTCCAAGAGGGGGAAGGGCTCCCTCGCGGATAACTCCGCGTGGGACGTCGACGGCAGCCCAGAACCACGCCCCCGAAACAAGCCCCTGGCCGAATCGTGAGTACTAAAAAACCCAGATGTGTCCATATATCCGGCCTCTCTATTTCATAGTTTTAACGTGTTTGAATCTGTCAGCATTCTAGGAACGGGGGTCCCCAGGCTTGCCTGCCTGCGTCCCACAGTGTGGCTCCACCAGCGGGCCCGTATGACCCATCTTCACCAGCAAGCACCCAAGACCCTCGCGAGGGGCCAAGCCTCGCGAGGCGGATGACACAAGACCTCCTCAGGGGCGGCCTCACCAGGCTGGCTCGCGAGGGGCGGAGAGATCAAGGCAAGGGAACCTCACGAGGTTCCAATGACGCAAGCCATGACAACCAAGACCAGGCGGGCGCCCGCGCGCAGTGTCCTTGTTTCCTCTTTGGTGCTAAAGGGGCAAGCGCAGGCGAGTAGTCCCGAGGCATCGGGCAAAGGTTAATCGGTGCAACGAGACCAAGACCAGCAGGACAGCAGGACGGAGGTCATCTTGGATCCCAAGACGGCATCACCACCAGAGCCTTTGGCATGCGAAGACTACTTTTGTCAGGATAAGCTATACTAGCTCTCCCCCTTCAAACTTGGCCATTGTGGGATCCCTTCCCACTCAATATTTGGGAAGAGGACCGGGCCCTCTATAAATAGGACTAGCCACCTCCATAGCAGGGGACCCAAACCTTCACCAGCTCACCAAGCACAAGAACACCTCTCCTCAGAAGGCTGTTCTTCGCTTGTAACTGTTCATCCTTAGCCCGAGATGCAATCCACCACACCACACTGGAGTAGGGTATTACACCACAACGGTGGCCCGAACCAGTATAAATCTTGTGTCCCTCTGTTCTTTGAGTTCGTCGAGTTAGGCCGTGAGATCCTTGTGCGAGCGAGCCATCGAGGGAGAGAGAGATCTTCATGCGCACCCCAGTGTTTGAACCTTGAGGGTTTTGTTGGAACCCGTGATCCGACATTTGGTGCGCCAGGTAGGGGTGCACCGGAGCTTTCCATCTGCCAGTGGATCCGCTGACACTCCGCGGCTCCAAAATCTGATGTCCGGTGACCCGAGGACCAACGCCGACCGCTGGGCAGCTTGGCCAGCCCGGGCGGCGCCGTCTGCCCAAGAAGACCTCAACCCCACGCCCCAGGCAGCGCACGATCCTCCAAACGCTGCAGGGCGCGGGCGGCACAGTCACACACCGCCCGCCCTTACTCCACGGCAAGCGCGGGCAGCCGCAAGGGCTTCAAGCCACCCCGCGGCCACGGCGCGGCACACCCGACGGGAACAAGCAAACATGAGGGTCGCGCTCACGGTGGTCGGGAGCTGCTGCGGTGCCGGTTAATGGAGAGCGGCCGGGATGCATTGCTGGAGCGCGTCACTGAGCTATTAGACGCTGCGGCCTCGGAAGCACCGCCCTTCTGCTCCCTACTTACACCTCAGGACGCGACCAGATCGCATGGCGGGCCTCGCCGTGCCCGTGCGCCCTCGGGTGCACCCCTGGGCTTCATCGACACCGGCGTGATCAGCGGCACCGGACGCCCAATCGCACCCGCGCCACCTCTGATGAGCGCGGGTACGAGCGTCGCCACCTACGGCCCTAGTGGGATGCCACCCTACCGTCCGTAGGGTGGTGCGCTGGGCCAGGCAACATGGAGCGTGGGGCACTACGGCAAGGTCTTCGAGGCGACGGCCTCGGAAGCCTACGTGCCCCGCATGGTGGACTAGGAGTACGCACTTGTGATGCCCGGATACTTAAACTACAGTAAACCCCTGCTAATGGTGCCATGTCATCACATTACTGTTGCTAATCCTCACTTGATCCAAATCACTGTTCTTATTCGAACTCAAAATTTAAATTCAAAATTCAAAACTTGCCAGACATGAGAACTAAAATGTTCGAGTTGTTGCAAATAATCGTTTGTTAATATTGGTGGTGAACAAACTTTTTATAAAGTGGCTTAGTGCCCAAAAATAAAGTAAAACAGAGGCACTAAATTGAAAAAAAAACTATACTAAAAGAGCAGAGAGCCCCCCCCCCCATGTTTCCCTATGGGCCTTAAACCCCCCTGGCCGGCCCAAACCCTTTTCCCCTCCCCGGTCGCCTCCCTGTACAACCGACCGAGGGGCGCGGTCGCCGCCGAACCCACTCGCCGGCATCACCGGGGGAGGATAAGGACACGTCGCTTGTTCCCCTCTCGGCCTCGTCAGCACCCGAGATATTTTCCCCGTCACTTGTTTCCCTCTCCCTCGAGCGCTCTCTCCTCCAAGAACACTGTCGTCGCCGTGCACTCCGAGATCCCGCGGCAACCAGCGTTTCCTCGCCCGTGGCTCGTGTCCACGAGCTTCGCCTCGCTCGCCTCCGTCGAGTTGGCGCTCTGCTTCGTCTCGGGGAGTAGCGCGTCAACCTCATCATCTTCGTCAATGGTCATGGCCACCGGAACCTCGCCGTCGATCTTCTCCAACGCCGGCCACCACGACCCCTCCCCGAGCCCACTCGTGCACACCTGCAGGACCACGGTGAGCCAGCGGTCATTCCCCCTCACTCGCTAGCTCGATGCCGCGCCCGTAGCTTCCCCCTCGTCATGCCCGAGCTCGTTGCCGTGATGGTACTCGCCGCGTGGCCACGACTCGCGGAGCTCGTTGCCGTCCACCCCATCGTGCTCGCCCCTCGACCCTGACGCCCGCGTTGACAGCCATCGCCGGCCCCTGCTCGCCGGACCGCCCCCAGCCGCTCCTTGCCGCTACCTCCCGCTCCCTGCGGACTGTCGCGCCCAGCTCGGCACATGTCCACGCCGGCCACCGCTCGCCGGCCCTACCGCCGACCGCTGCCGGCGCCGCCTAGTCCCCTCCTCCCCGTCGCACCTACTCCGGCCGGCCGAGGCCGCCGCCGCAGCGCAGCGCATGCCGGGCGCCCCGCATCGAGAATGGCGTGGCCGCCGCCTGGTCTGCCTCGACGGGCACCCTCGCCGCGGCTGTTAAGCCCGCTCCGGTGGCTTTTGTGCCACCGGCAGCCGAACCCTCTCCCTTGTTTTGTATTAGAAAAAAGAAAGAGAAAGAAAATAATTTAATAAAAATAATTAACTTAATTAAATTGGTTTAACTAGAATTAATTAGCTTAATCATCTAGTTTAGTTAACTAAACTGTTAGACTAGCCTAATGAGTCTATGACAGGTGGACCCCACCACCTATTGACCAGTCAAACGTTGACTGGTCAACTGGACCCCCAGGCCCACCAGTCAGCCTCTGGTACACTTCTGTGTACATAGAGCTGGGTACCCGTAGCATTTTAGTCTTTGCTTTCGAATTAATAATAATTTCAGAAAATGTTTAAAACTTTGAAAAATAATATAAAATAATCCGTAGCTCGGATCGAAAAACTTTGTACATGAAAGTTGTTCAGAACGACGACGAATCCGGATACGTCCTCCGTCCATCTGACACACGTCCCTTGCATAGCAAACGTTAAACTTTTCCCCTCCGGTTCATCTGTCTGACAGACGTCCGGAACCGGGAAAACTTTCCCGGATGTTTTCCCCCTTCGCCAGTATCGCCTAACACTACGTTAGAACACGTCTAGCTCTGCCTGTTGTCCTGTTATGCTCTTGCTTGCTATGTATTTACTGTTTCTTCCCCCTCTTCTCTCCGGTAGACCCCGAGACTGCCGCTGATGCCGCTGTGATCAACTACGTCGACGACGACCCTTCTTCTTATCTGAGCAACCAGGCAAGCCCCCACTTTGATCATCACGATGTCGCCCATTCTATACTCTCATGCTTGCATTAGATTTTGCTACTGTTATTGATTGCTCCTATTCTAATGCATAGCCTGCTTTTGTAACCTGTTGTTGTACCTTACCTGCTTATCCTAAACTGCTTAGTATAGGTTGGTTAGTGATCCATCAGTGACCCCACTTGTCCTTGTTGCCCCTGCTTCATCATCGACGACTCGAGCTACATGATCGATGACCGAGCCCGACACCGCACATCACATCACGCCCCTTTAGTTGTTCGACTCTCTGAGCTACTATCGAGTGCCGAGGGTGATCCTCATAACGCACTCGATGTTAATTTCGTAGTGTAGCTATTCGGTCGTGGTCATCGAGGGTGATTTCCTCCTTCAACATTCCGTTCTGGCTCGTCATGCAACCCCTCAAGTGTGAACCTCGAGGGTGGTTCCTTTTACGTTCACCTTGATGATTACATCGAGTGGAATCCTCCGAGGGTGATTCCTTGGGTTTTCCCCTTGATGTTTGGACACACGGTTACCTTGACATTACTTGAGACCTTTGGAAAAGTCAGGCAGGCCCGGAGAGCACCCGCAAGATGGTTACGAGGCACGGCCGGGAAGTCTGGCAGCCTTCGAGTGGGCTGGGCTTGCCCTTGCCGTATTTCCTCGAGACGGGGTGACGGGTCACATTATCGTGAGTCTCTGCTCGTCTCCGCGAGCTAATAATACACTATGGTTTGGGTATTTGTTCTGAATTGGCCTTTGGCCTTTTCGCACTGACCACCACGCGGGAATAGATATGGGCCTCGACGTCGCAGTATTAGCCGAAGCTTTGTCAGACGTCCAGTTCAACAGTGCGGCACGGTCGGATCGTGCTGGCCATCCGAGGCGGTGCTGGTATCCACCCTGCTCGCAACGACCCGGAGTGCTGCGGGCGATGGGCCCAAGACCCCGGAGTGCTTAGGATGTAGACCGGCGGGGACCTCTCTGCTGAGCCTAGGTAGGGCTGCGACGTGTTGATCTTCCGAGGCCGGGCATTGACCCCAGAAAGGTGTGTCCAGCCAGAGTGATCGAGCGTGTTGGGTAACTTGGTGCACCCCTGCAGGGAAGATATATATTCGAATACCGTGTCCATGGTAATGGACGTTCAGACTTATATCTTGATCTAATACAACTAGAAATGGACACTTAAGTTATGTGGCTCCGGGATTGCTTTCTCGTACGGAGTCGAGGAAGGATCTATGGGCATTGATACTACAACATGTTTGTTAAATATAAACTGCTATTCTTTACTCTTCTACATGCTGCAAGATGCTTGGAGCTGCGTGAAGATTCTAGTCTTCGATAGGCTAGGCCTTCCCCCTCTATTCTGGCATTCTGCGGTTCAGTCCACAGATGCAGCCCTTCCATTTGATACCAATGCATACTTAGTGTAGATCTGATGCTTGCGAGTACTTTGGATGAGTACTCACGGTTGCTTTGCTACCCCCTTTTCCCCCTTCCTTCTTCTTTCCGGTTGATGCAACCAGTTGGTGGATCCCTGGAGCTAGAGGCCACCGCCGACGGATACTACTACATGGAGGCCACCGAAGACCAGGAGTAGTTAGGAGGTCCCAGGCAGGAGGCCTTGCCTCTTCGATCGTTGATGTTTGTGCTAGCCTTCTTAAGGCAAAACTTGTTTAACTTATGTATGTTTTCAATATTGTTGCTTCCGCTGACTCTTGTGTATCGAGCTTGTAATCAAGCCCTCGAGGCCCCTGGCTTGTAATATGAAGCTTGTATTATTTTGATTTGTGTCTAGAGTTGTGTTGTCATATCTTCCCGTGAGTCCCAGATCTTGATCGTACATGTTTGCGTGTATGATTAGTGTACGGTCGATTCGGGGGCGTCACAGCACTAGAAGACGACCCCAGCTCGTTTCTCGAGCCGGGCTGGGAGGAGGAGGCGCTAGAAGCTGAGACCTTTCAGGAGCCTCCCGGGAGCCTCGCCAACTGCGCCGGCGAAAACAGCTACAGGGTACCACTAGTCTCTCAGGAGAAAGCTTACGCTAACCATGAGTCGCAGGAGGGTCAGGTCACAACAACAGATGGCGGCCCCAGCTCGACAGCCTCCCTTCCGCCAGGAGGAGCACACTGGGGGCTGCAGGAGAGGGGCCGGGAGCAAGGCCCCTTCCCGTGACGCACGGAGCAGGGCGTCCCCCGGAGGTAGGCCCTCTGCTGGGGAGGCGCTGGAGAGCCTTCCCCCCGGCAGAGGACCCGTAGGTGCCGAGGGCGTCGCTGGCGTCCCCTTTGCCCCTTGGCAACGTCCTGGTTTCTGGACGCCTTCAATGGTGGTCGAGGGCAGCGCAAGGCGGGGCCCTCGTCTGGCGATATGAAGTAAGGCTCGCGCCTGTGAAGGTCTCCGCTCGTGACACTCTCACGTAATAATGAGTGGGGTTGTACATGCCCCGGAGTCTCAGGAGTGCCGCCCTCGGGCCTCTGGGGCTCCCTCACACGTCTAGTGGCGGCACTTAGCTCCGCGCTGGTGAGAAGACAAGAAGACTAGACTAGGCACCGGATGCGGCCATTTGCTTTTAACCTCTTTTCTGTAGCCCTGCTTTCTGGCTTTGGATTTAAGTTGAAGTTGAATTTTCATTGATGAGCGCGGGGGTGCCTTTTTCTCGTTCGTGCGATTTCTTGCAATCTGGTTCCTGCCTTAATTCAGAGTTTGCGCCTGCTACCTCCTCCTCGCGAGCCCCTCACGAGCGGGGGCTGGGCATAGCACGCGAGCGCTGCACGCATGCACTGCCCCGACTGGCGCTTGCTACTCGTGAGGCCCCCTCGGGCGGATCGGCAGGCTCCTCAGAAACTCGCGACCTCACGAGCAAGTTTGGGACCTGTTCAGGCTAAGGTAAATTACAACAACAAATTCGCCGTAGGACTCACGGGTTCATGAAGACATATATTCAGCTTGGCCTAAGGAATAGAGATAGTAATCTGATTACATGAGGGGCTCCCCTTCCCAAAATGCTCTTACAACCTCTAGGGCCGCGCCCGAGCTTTTGCATGCAGGATAAACAGCAGGGAAACACGGGTCAATCGGACATGTCGCTCGCTGCATCCCCCCGGTCGCCTTCAGGCGCATCATTGGTGTCGCTATCACCGTCGCTGGCATCGCCGTCACCGTCGCCAGCGCCGCCATCACCGTCGTCGACCACGTCGCCTTCATCTGGCACGACCACCACCGTGTCATCTTCGGAAGCAAAGGCCCTGACCAGCGCATCCACATTGTCTTCCACCCACCGCGCCAGGTCACCCCGGATGGCCTCGGGTACTGGGTCAATGGCAGCGTCAAAATCAAAGTTGGGGTAGGTGTTTTGGAGATGGTTGAAGACACGGGAGAACGCGCGCCCGAGCAGGCCACGGCTCCTCTCTTCAACAAGATGGCGAGCTCTCTCGAAATGATTCTCCCAAAACTTCAAAACTTCACAACACAAAACTTAACAGAAATCTCGTGAGCTCCGTTAGTGAAAGAAAACAAAACACCACTTCAAGGTACTGTAATGAACTCATTCTTTATTTGTATTGGTGTTAAACCTATTGTATTCTAACTTATCTATGGTTTATAAACTATTTTACTAGCCATAGATTCATCAAAATAAGCAAACAACACACGAAAAAAAGAATCTGTCAAAAACAGAACAGTCTGTAGTAATCTGTAACTAACGCAAACTTATGGAACTCAAAAAATTCTATAATAAATTGGTGGACCTGAGGAATTTGTCTAGTAATCATCTGCAAAAAGAATCAACTAAATATCACTCTCCAGTAAAAAAATTTAGCTAATCTCGTGAGCGCTAAAGTTTCTGTTTTTTACAGCATGATCATAAAGACTTCACCCAAGTCTTCCCAAAGGTTCTACTTGGCACAAACACTAATTAAAACACAAAACCACATCTAAACAGAAGCTATATGGATTATTTATTCCTAAACAGAACCAAAAATCAAGAAACTAAAATAAAATTGGGTTGCCTCCCAACAAGCGCTAACGTTTAACGCCCCTAGCTAGCCAAGATGATTTCAATGATGCTCACATAAAAGATAAGAATTGAAACATAAAGAGAGCATCATGAAGAATATGACTAGCACATTTAAGTCTAACCCACTTCCTATGCATAGTGATTTTGTGAGAAAACAACTTATGGGAACAATAATCAACTAGCATAGGAAGGGCAAACAAGCATAACTTTAAAACTTTAAGCACATAGAGAGGAAACTTGATATTATTGCAATTCCTACAAGCATAAATTCCTCCCTCATAATAATTTTCAGTAGCATCATGAATGAATTCAACGATATAAGCAGCACCTAAAGCATTCTTTTCATGATCTACAAGCATAGAATTTTTATTACTCTCCACATAAGCAAATTTCTTCTCATGATAGTAGTGGGAGCAAACTCAACAAAATAACTATCATATGATTGAAAATTAAGATCAAGATGACAAGTTTCATGGTTATCATTATTCTTTAAAGCATACGTGTCATCACAATAATCATCATAGATAGGAGGCATGCTTTCATCATAGTAAATTTGCTCATCAAAGCTCGGGGGACAAAAAATATCATCATCATCAAACATAGCTTCCCCAAGCTTGTGGCTTTGCATATCATTAGCATCATGGATATTCAAGGATTTCATACTAACAACATTGAAATCATGCTCATCATTCAAAGGTTTAGTGCCAAATATTCTATAGATTTCTTCTTCTAGCACTTGAGCACAATTTTCCAGTCCATCATACTCACGAAAGATATTAAAAAGATGAAGCGTATAAGGCAAACTCAATTCCATTTTTTGTAGTTTTCTTTTATAAACTAAACTAGTGATAAAACAAGAAACAAATAAATTTAGTTGCAAGATCTAAAGATATACCTTCAAGCACTCACCTCCCCGGCAACGGCGCCAGAAACTGCTTGATGTCTACTACGCAGCCTTCCTCTTGTAGACATTGTTGGCCCTCCAAGTGCATAGGTTTGTAGGACAGTAGCAAATTTCCCTCAAGTGGATGACCTAAGGTTTATCAATCCGTTGGAGGCGTAGGATGAAGATGGTCTCTCTCAAGCAACCCTGAAACCAAATAACAAAGAGTCTCTTGTGTCCCCAACACACCCAATACAATGGTAAATTGTATAGGTGCACTAGTTCGGCGAAGAGATGGTGATACAAGTGCAATATGGATGGTAGATATAGGTTTTTTTAATCTGAAAATATAAAACAGCAAGGTAACTAATGATAAAAGTGAGCACAAACGGTATTGCAATGATAGGAAACAAGGCCTAGGGTTCATACTTTCAAGAGTGCAAGTTCTCTCAACAATAATAACATAATTGGACCATATAACTATCCCTCAACATGCAACAAAGAGTCACTCCAAAGTCACTAATAGCGGAGAACAAACGAAGAGATTATGGTAGGCACGAAACCCCTCAAAGTTATTCTTTCCGATCAATCCATTGGGCTATTCCTATAAGTGTCACAAACAGCCCTAGAGTTCGTAGTAAAATAACACCTTAAGACACACATCAACCAAAACCCTAATGTCACCTAGATACTCCAATGTCACCTCAAGTATCCGTGGGTATGATTATACGATATGCATCACACAATCTCAGATTCATCTATTCAACCAACACATAGAACCTCAAAGAGTGCCCCAAAGTTTTTACCGGAGAGTCAAGACGAAAACGTGTGCCAACCCCTATGCATAGGTTCATGGGCGGAACCCGCAAGTTGATCACCAAAACATACATCAAGTGAATCAATAGAATAACCCATTGTCACCATGGTTATCCCACGCAAGACATACATCAAGTGTTCTCAAATCATTAAAGACTCAATCCGATAAGATAACTTCAAAGGGAAAACTCAATCCATTACAAGAGAGTAGAGGGGGAGAAACATCATAAGTTCCAACTATAGTAGCAAATCTCGCGATACATCTAGATCGTGCCAAATCAAGAACACGAGAGAGAGAGAGAGAGAGAGAGAGAGAGAGAGAGAGATCAAACACATAGCTACGGGTACATACCCTCAGCCTCGAGGGTGAACTACTCCCACCTCGTCATGGAGAGCACCGGGATGATGAAGATGGCCACCGGTGAGGGATCCCCCCCCCCTCCGGCAGGGTGCTGGAACAGGGTCCCGATTGGTTTTTGGTGGCTACAGAGGCTTGTGGCGGCGGAACTCCTGATCTATTCTGTTCCCCGAAGGTTTTAGGGTATATTGGGATATATAGGAGGAAGAAATACGTTAGGGGAGCCACGAGGGGCCCACGTGGGTGGAGGGCGCGCCCCCTGCCTCGTGCCCTCCTCGTTGATCCCCTGACGTGCACTCCAAGTCTCCCGTATTGCTTTCTTTCCAAAAATAACTTTTCCGAAGGTTTCATTCCGTTTGGACTCTGTTTGATATTCCTTTTCTGTGAAACACTAAAACAAGGGAAAAGCAGGAACTGGCACTGGGCTCTGGGTCAATAGGTTAGTCCCAAAAATCATATAAAAGTGCTTAGTAAAGCCCATTAATCATCCAAAACAGAATAAAATATAGCATGAATCAATCAAAAATTATAGATACGTTTGAGACGTATCAGCCATGTAAAAAAGCAACTGGAGGACAAGCAAGATGCGATGACCTTATGTATATCCGGAAAGGATGAATGAATTGTGCTGACCATAGTGCCATGATATATGTAGGAGCAGCGCCTGAGGTGGAAACCCTCAAGAAAGCGCTGGCTGAGGCCAAGAAGAAAGCGGCAAAGGAGCAAGCCGCCCGTGAAAAACACGAGGCCAGGGTTTGTGAGGTCCAGCAGGAGCTCCAGGACGCCGTCAAAAAATGCGAGTCCCTGGAGCGCGACATTGTGGATCAAGGAACCGAACTCGCCAAGGCTCGCCAAAGTGCACAAGATGCCCGGGTTGAAGCCCAGGGCGCCCCGGATTTGGAGTTCTTCAGGGGCGTTTGCGGATCTGCCGCGCAGTGTGTCTGACGCTGCGGAATTCTTCCGAGCCGAAGAGGGGAGCTCAATGGAGAAGTTGTTCTGGTCGCAATACCTTGAGCCAGAACATCCGGTGCCCTTTAGTGATCAGCTAAAACAGCTGGTCGAACTGCATAGGGTGGCCGAACTGGCCATGAAGGACTTAATAATGCGGCTGTGGCCTGTCGAAGCCATACCCAGCAGTTACTTCGGGCTCGTGAAGCGGCTGGTCAATGCCTGCCCTCGGCTGGACGCCATCAAGCGGTCAGTCTGTATCAAAGGTGCGCAGATGGCCTTCGCCCGTGTCAAGGTGCAGTGGGCAAAGATGAATGCCATCTCGTGACCGAGGGACCGCCCGAGGGCAAGGAGCACCGCACGCCCGAGCGGTATTTTAGCGATGTCTTGGAGGGATCCCGCATCATGGCGGAGCAATGTGCGAAAGATGTAATCTTTGAATGAATACATTCATGTTATCTCGCCCTGTATTATGAAACAAAGTCGATTATGTAATATAATGCTTGTCAAAATTTTACCTCCTGTGCGGCCGTGTTTATGAAATCTGAGAGTTGGCCAGTCGTCGGCTTCAGCCCCCACGTAGGTAGTATGGGGGTGTTCGGGATGGAATCTAAACACTCTTGATCCAATTGTTTGGTCCTTGAAGGAGGTGTTTAGTGCAACGAACTAGGCAATCAGACTATGTGGCTTTATCACTCTCACGTAGCCATAGGAGTTTGACAATACAAATTTAGGTGCAGCCCCTAGTATCCGAACTAGGGTGTTGTAAACACCTGATCGGGTAAGGACCGATTCATCGCATAATGCGGAAAAATTCTCTAAGGATTTGAAACCTCCGAAGAGCTGACCGGCTCACGCCGCATCATGACAGTCAGTTTTCGGCTTCCTCTACTAAGGTGCTCATCCGGATAAACCAGGAAACAGTCGTAGTAGTTCTCCCTTTACTACCCTAGCCGATATAGCGGAACGTAAGGTAGTAAGCACAGGAGCCGGGCAACCCAACTATTGACCAAAGACATGATTCGGAGCCAATGCATATAATGCTAAATTAGGGGTGCCGAACTATACTGAAAAAGTGTTCGGACTTTGTTGTCGTATTATGGGGCGCGATGAAGCCCCTGGCGTATTAAAGCATAGCAAAGTGTACGGGTGCAATAAGATAAAAAGGAAGAGTGGCAAGCTAGTGCCGCAGAAGTTGGGCCGCAAAATGTTTCCATTATAGTTTGATTAATACGTCAAAGTGTATTTTATACAAGTAGTGCCATAAGCAGCAGGGCTATTTAATATGCCACGACCAAGGGAGAGCTGCATGCGGGTCCTAAAAACAGGTAGAGTGATCGTTTAAAGAGACCACCTAGAAATTCCCCTATACGTCTGTGCTTCTTGCCGTCTTGGTGTCTATCCTTCGAAAGGACCAGTGATCAGGCTGTCAGGGAAGGCCTGTGGGAAAAAAACCTGAAAACGAGAAAATAGAAAAAGTGAAAGTATGTGTGTCCAGGAGAGGTCGAGCCGTATTATGGATCACAATCGAGTTATGCCTCCGTCAATGCCCATGGTATTTTGAGTGCATAATTATGCACGCGCGGTACGAACGCCGCCACTTGGTCGGGATTGCGACGGAGGCCGAATTGCTAGTCGAGCTCTTGACGAGCTGGGCTGTCCTGCTGCAGAGTGGTCCGGACTCGTTTGACAGTGTCCGGGAGCTTGGCCACCGAATTAAGGTTCTGCTTAAAAATGCCGCTCTGTACTTCTGCTGCCAGGGCAGCGGTGTGCTCCTCGGTACGGAGGGAGCGCAGCATGTTTCCATTGACTGTTATGGCACCGCGTGGTCTGGGCATCTTGAGCTTGAGGTAAGCATAGTGTGGCACCGCATTGAATCGAGCAAATGCGGTTCGTCCGAGCAGGGCGTGATAGCCGCTGCGGAAGGGGACGATATCGAAGATCAACTCTTCGCTTCGGAAGTTGTCCGGAGATCCGAAGACAACCTCCAGTGTGATTGAGCCCGTACAGCGGGCCTCTACACCTGCTATGACTCCTTTAACAGTAGTTTTTGTGGGCTTGATCCTGAGGGATCGATGCCCATTTTGCGCACTGTATCCTGATAGAGCAGGTTCATGCTGCTGCCGCCGTCCATGAGGACTCGCGTGAGATGGAATCCATCAATAATTGGGTCGAGGACCACTGCGGCTGAACCACCATGACAGATACTAGTCGGATGTTCCCTGTGATCGAAGGTGATCGAGCAGGATGACCATGTGTTGAACTTTGGGGCGACTGGCTCCATCGCGTAGACGTCCCTGAGCGTGCGCTTGCGCTCCCTCTTGGGGATATGAGTAGCGTATATCATGTTCACCATTTTAACCTGAGGGGGAAACTTCTTCTGTCCCCCTGTGTTCGGTGGACGGGACTCCTCGTCATCGTCCTCGCTTTGCGACCCCTTCTCCTTGTTTTCGGCATTTAATTTGTCGGCCTGTTTAAAAACCCAACAGTCTCTGTTGGTATGATTGGCTGGTTTATCAGGGGTGACGTGGATCTGAAACGGACAATCCAGTATGCGGTCCAAGCTAGAAGAGCCAGGATTATTCCTTTTGTATGGCTTCTTCCGCTGACCGGACTTGGAGCCACTGAATCCGGCATTGACCGCCGTGTCATCTGTATTGTCACCATTGTTCCGACACTTATGCATGTTGCGCCGAGGCTTGCCGTTGCTACTCTTGGCTTCGGATGTGCCAGGTTCTCTTGCGTTATTATTTGTTCGGGCTAGCCAACTATCTTCGCCCGCGCAAAAGCGGACCATTAGTGTCGTGAGGGCTGCCATGGACTTCGGCTTTTCCTGGCCGAAGTGTCGGGCGAGCCATTCGTCGCGGATGCTATGTTTAAAGGCCGCTAGGGCTTCGGCATCCGGATAGTCGATGATCTGGTTCTTTTTAGTTAAGAACCTAGTCCAGAATTTTCTGGCTGACTCTCCGGGCTGTTGGACTATATGACTTAAATCATCTGCATCCGGAGGTCGGACGTATGTACCATGGAAGTTGTCACGGAAAGCGTCTTCCAGGTCCTCCCAGCTGCCAATGGAGTTTCCAGGCAAGCTGCTCAACCAGTGTCGAGCTGGTCCCTTGAGTTTTAGTGGGAGGTATTTGATGGCATGAAGATCATCGCCGCGGGCCATATGAATATGGAGAATAAAATCCTCAATCCACACCATGGGGTTTGTTGTCCCATCATATGATTCGATGTTCATGGGTTTAAACCCTTCTAGGAATTCATGATCCATTACCTCGTCCGTGAAGCAAAGGGGGTGTGCGGCGCCTCTATATCGGGCCACGTCGCGACGTAGTTCGGATGGAGTCCGTCTGCGGTTTTCGGTCCGGGCATGATTATGCCTATCACGTCCGGCTAGGTAGCCGTCGTCACGTGTCGGGGCGCGCCCCCGCGATCCGTAGATCAATTTGGCCTGTCCTGCTCTACTATCCAGGTCCTGCCGCAAGTCATATGTATATCCCCGAGTTGTTTTACCTCTGCCTTTACGGTGAGTTTGCGTGGGCTGGTGTTCGGCTTGAGTTGCCTCTTTGTCCCAGCCACGTGGTGGCCGGTCGGCCGCATTACGCGCTGATGGTACAAGCTCCAGCGCCTCATCATCAAATTGAGGTAGCAATTTGCGCTTTGGGTAACTTTTGGCTGGGCGCTCAAGCCCGTACTCCTCGGCTGCCAGGACATTAGTCCATCTGTCATTGAGCAGATCTTGGTCAGCTTGAAGCTGCTGCTGCTTCTTTTTCAGGCTCCTCACAGTGGCTATTAGTCGGCGCTTAAAGCGCTCCTGCTCGACGGGTTCCTCAGGCACGATAAAGTCTTCGTCGCCGAGGCTCACCTCATCCTCGGAGGGTGGAAGATAGTTGTTGTCCTCCGAGTCTTCGTTAATGGCCTGTTCATTGGGGCTGACTCGCCCATCTTCCCGTTCGTCCTATTCGGAAGTTGGCTCAACGGGGTCTTCATTGTCTTAGGCATCGTCCAGAGTATTGTTTTCTCTTGTGCCGGTATCGCTGTTTTTTCCATGGCGTGACTTAGAGCGGCACCGCTGACGTCGGTGTTTTGGCTGTATATCAGGAGGTTTATCCTCCACCGGATCCTTCTCGTTATCGCCATTGTTCTCTTTAGATGTATCCACCATGTACACATCGTACGAAGAAGTGGCCGTCCAGCGCCCGGTGAACGCCGGATCTTGGCCATGCTCCTCTTCGGCATCGTCGTCCATACCGTCGATGTTTTCAGAGTCGTAGTCGAGCGTGTCGGTTAAGTCTTCGACAGTGGCTATGAAGTGGGCGGTGGGTGGGAAGCGAAATTCCCCGTCATCACCCTCCAGTTCGAACCGGACATAGTTCGGCCGTGAGTCCCCCGCTAAGGAGAGTGTTTTTAATGAATTGAGCACGTTGCCTAAAGGTGAGTGCCGGAAGATGTCCACGGAGCTGAATTCGACGATCGATGTCTGATCAAGCTTGACGTACACGGACGCACGTGGTTCGGAACATGTAGCCGGAAACGAGTCTGAGGCTCCGGTGACGCAGATTCCACCCGAGGTTAGGTCCGTGTGCGACTCCAACGCCGCTGAGTTTGTGGCTTCAGTGGCGGGGTTGGTCTTCTCGTCCTCAGAGGGCGCATTCTGCTCCGGATCTAGGGCCGAAGCACTTATAGGTGCTATCTCCTGGGTACGGTCCGATGACAGATTAAGGTCATGTTCATCGTGGTGGCAGGGAGCAGCTGCCGTGGGCGCGAATCCATCGAAGATCAAGTCTCCGCGGATATCAGTGACGTAGTTCAAGCTTCCAGATCTGACCTGATGGCCAGGGGCGTAGCTATCGATCTGCTCTAGATGGCCAAGCGAGTTGGCCCGCAGTGTGAAGCCGCCGAATACGAAGATCTGACCGGGGAGGAAGTCTTCCCCTTGGACAGCATTGTTGTAGATGATTGACGGGGCCATCGAACCTCTTGAAGACGACGCAGCGGAACTCTCAATGAAAGCACCAATGTCGGTGTCAAAACCGGCGGATCTCGGGTAGGGGGTCCCGAACTGTGCGGCTAAGGTCGATGGTAACAGGAGACAGGGGACACGATGTTTACCCAGGTTCGGGCCCTCTCTATGGAGGTAATACCCTACTTCCTGCTTGATTGATCTTGATGAATATGAGTATTACAAGAGTGGATCTACCACGAGATCATAATGGCTAGAACCCTAGAAGTCTAGCATGTATGATTATGACTATGATTATTCTTGCCTCTATGAACTAAACCCTCCAGTTTATATAGACACCGGAGGGAACTAGGGTTGTACAAAGTCGGTTACAGAGAAAGGAATCTTCATATCCGAGCACCAAGCTTGCCTTCCACGCCAAGGAGAGTCCCATCCGGACACGGGAGAAAGTCTTCGGTCTTGTATCTTCACAGACCATCAGTCCGGCCCATACCAACAGGCCGAATGCCCGAGGACCCCTTAATCTAGGACTCCCTCAGCCGGAAAGATTGAGAAACTTGGTTTTTTAATTCTTATAATCCCAAAGCACGTCTGAAAATCATGAAACTTGGCATGCTGTCATGACATGGCACCAACATGCTGCGGTAATATTTTTGGCCGAATTGGGACAAGCTTTGGTGTAAGCTTCTGATACGTCTCCAACGTACCTATAATTTTTATTGTTCCATGCTATTATATTATCTGTTTTGGATGTTTAATAGGCTTTATTATGCACTTTTATATTATTTTTGGGACTAACCTACTGACCGGAGGCCTAGTGCAAATTGTTGTTTTTTTTCCTATTTCAGTGTTCCATAGAAAAGGAATATCAAACGGAGTCCAAACGGAATGAAACCTTCGCGAGGATCGTTTTTGGAACAAACGCAATCCAGGAGACTTGGAGTGGATGTCAAGGAAGCAACGAGGCGGACACGATGTAGGAGGGCGCGCCCAGGGGGTAGGCGCCCCCCCATCCTCGTGGGCCCCTTGTGGCTCCACCAACCTACTTCCTTCGCCTATATATACTCTTATACCCTGAAACCATCCAGGAGCACCACGAAACCCTATTTCCACCGCTGCAACCTTCTGTACCCGTGAGATCCCATCTTGGGGCCATTTCCGGCGCTCCGCCGGAGGGGGAATCGATCATGGAGGGCTTCTATATCAACACCATAGCCTCTCCGATGATGTGTGAGTAGTTTACCACAGACCTTCGGGTCCATAGTTATTAGCTAGATGGCTTCTTCTCTCTCTTTCGATCTCAATACAAAGTTCTCCTCGATTCTCTTGGAGATCTATTTGATGTAATACTTTTTGCGGTGTGTTTGTCGAGATCCGATGAATTGTGGGTTTATGATCAAGATTATCTGTGAACAATATTTGATTCTTCTCTGAATTTTTATATGTATGATTTGATATCTTTGCAAGTCTCTTCGAATTATCAGTTTGGTTTGGCCTACTAGATTGATCTTTCTTGGAATGGGAGAAGTGCTTAGCTTTGGGTTCAATCTTATGTGTCCTTTCCGGTGTGACAGCAGGGGTAGCAAGGCATGTATTGTATTGTTGCCATCGAGGATAAAAAGATGGGGTTTATATCATATTGCTTGAGTTTATCCCTCTACATCATGTCATCTTGCTTAATGCATTACTCTGTTCTTATGAACTTAATACTCTAGATGCATGCTGGATAGCGATCGATGTGTGGAGCAATAGTAGTAGATGCAGAATCATTTCGGTCTACTTGTTACGGACGTGATGCCTATATACATGATCATGCCTAGATATTCTCATAACTATGCGCTTTTCTATCAATTGCTCGACAGTAATTTGTTCACCCATCGTAGAATTTGCTATCTTGAGAGAAGCCACTAGTGAAGCCTATGGCCCCCGGATATATTTTCTATTATATAAGTTTCCGATCTATTTTATTTTGCAATCTGTACTTTTCAATCTATACAACAAAAATTCCAAAGATATTTACCTTATTATCTTGATCAGATCTCATTTTTGCAAGTGGCCGTGAAGGGATTGACAACCCTTTTATCGCGTTGGTTGCAAGTTTCTTATTTGTTTGTGTAGGTACGAGAGATTTGCGTGTAATAGGGGTGCAATTCAGAGGCAGTTTTTTCAATTTTTTTACCCAACGGCTATAGTCGAATTTTTCTGCACGTATTTTTGGAAACACTCCTTATCTGGTTGCCAGTTTCCGGTTCTATATTTTCATCCTTTCTCTTTTTTCGTGTCTTATCTTTTCTTGTTTCCTTTTTATTTGTTCTTATTTGTGTTTCCAATAGAAAAACAAATCCTCTTAAATAATACATAACTATTTTCCCCAAATACTCAACGCTTTTTTCAAAATTGGCTTATCACTTTTTAAATTGCACAAACAATTTTTAATACTTCATGAATATTGTGCAAATTTTATGTACATATTTTTAAAAATTGTAACATGTTTTGTAAATATGAGAACACTTTTGAATTGTTGGAATATTGCTTTCTCAAATACATGAGCAATTTTTCAATTATGTGAAAAATATATGAATGTTTTTGAAAATGTGAAACTTTGGAAAAATCGTTGAACATTTTAAAAAATCAATTATTTTTAAAAAATCTACGAACTCTCTTTTAAATAATTCGATTTTTTTAATACGTGAATATATTTTATAAATGTCTAACATTTGTTAAAGATACATGTGATATTAAAGAAAAATAAAAGAGAAAAGAGAAAACAAAAGATAAAAACTGTCCCTATATGCATGTAATGCATTTGAATGCGGTCCATTTAAGCAAGGGCATGTCATGCTCCCGCTCGCTTAGAGCGGTCGATAGCAACACCCACAACGAAAGTAACTCCTATTTAGCCAAAATCACAAATGCCACTCCCATCTTCTCTGACGTTGATAACTCACGCACTACATGTGTGTCATTTGTCTCGATCTAGGAGTTTTCTCCCTTTTTCCTAGATTCGTTTACTAAAATCATTTTATCTCTTGAACTGTAAATCTAAATCTTGAATCGTTTTTCTCTGTTGGGTTTCTCGCATCGAGATATTTAAAATTAGATGCCATGTTAATAGATTTCAAAAAAATCACAAAAAGTCGGAAGAAAAAACCTAAGCCAAAAGTATGTTTTTTCTGTTTACTTTTTTCCTTTTCAAGAAACACAACTGTGCTTCTCGCGGAAGCACAACCTTCACGAGAAGCAAATTTGTGCTTCTTGTGGAAGCACATATTTTTCCCTTTGCTTCTCGCGGAAGTAAATATGTGCCTCTACGAGAAGTAAATGCTTCTTGTAAAGCACAACTTTTTCTTTCCGGTAAGCACATCACGGAAGCAAATTTGTGCCTCCATGTGAAGCAACAAGAAGAACATATTTTTTCCTTTCTGAAAAACACAACTGCGTGGAAGGAAATATGTACCTCCACGAGAAACAAATCAGTGTTTCTCATGGAAGTACAGATTGTTTTCCCTTTCCGAGAAGCACGGTTGTGCCTCCGCGAGAAGCAAATATGTGCTTTTTGTGAAAGCACAATTTTTTCCTCATAAAAAGATCACCAAAACCTCCAGAAAACCGAGTGAAACTGAAAAGTAAAAAACAAACCATCTAAAACTTGAAAAACGCGTACAAATAAATAAGAAAATGAAATCCTGACAGTGAGCCCAACACGTGACATGTGGCGGCTAGACACGCCACTTGGCATCCCTGGCGACTAAAAGTGACCACTTGAAGTGACCTCCGCTCAGTTGCTCTCCTATTTAGTGCTTGCTGTTTAAAGGAAAAATCGTACAACGCGCACACCCCTTATAGATATTGTATGGGCCGACCCGTATAAGGCATCAGTGGGAGCTCCCTTTCCCAGTTTTGGGAAGCTCCCAGAAGTTTCCTCGCTCGGATTTAGATAGCTTTGGAAGCTTCTGCCAGGTTTTTCCTTTTTAGTTTTTGGGCCGGTTTTTATTTTTCCTTCTCTTTTTCTCTTTTTATTTTTTCTTCTCTTTTGTCTTTCATTTCGTATTTTTCTTTTTCTTTATTCTTTATTCCTTTTTCTTTTCCATATTTCTCAAATGAATGAAAGTTTCTTCATTTCAAACGCTTTCTTCAAATTTATGAACTTTATTCAATCACGACTTTTTTTTTCAAATTTGTGCACCTTTTTTTTACAAAACCCTAAGAACTTTTTCGAAATTGGTGAATTCTTTTTTGAATCCGTGAACTTTTTTATCAAACACATGCTTTTTTTCTCAAATGCATGTACTTTTTTACAAAATTGAAAAAGGTTTTAAAATTAGAGATTTTTATAAAAATCCATGAAGGTTTCCTAATTCTTGTGAATTTTAAAATTATCTAACCTTTCAAATTCATGAATTTTATCAAATTCATGATTATTTTTAGATTTAGTGAACTTTTATCAAATTCGTGAAATATTTGTAGATTCGTGATTTTTTCAAGTTCATGAACTTTTGTTGATTTTTTGCATTTTTTCAAATTCCTGAACTTTTTATTTTCATCATTTGTTTGAATGTTGTGAACTTTTTTGAAAATTTAATGGTCAACTGTGCCACCGGTCAACGGTCAACAGTCAGCAGGCTAACTGGAAACTATCTGAATCGAGTGAATCCGGGAAATAAAAAGGCAAAAACCCAGGAAAGATTTTTTTGGAAGAGCGAACCAGGAACTGAGGTAGCACTCGTAACTTTTTTATTGGACCGACCCATTAGCGGGAGGAGCGTGAGTGCGTGTTCCCCAACTAGCACATAAGGCGCAGTTAAGAGCACTCTCCACGACGAAGTCATTCCTCATTTGATGCCTGAATGGACATGGCCCTCGCGACGCTTAGATGGAACACATTGCATTCCATATTTGCCGCCTAAGCGCCAAATAGGGAAGGAATTCGTCTTGGGCGCTGCTATAGACCGCTCTGAGTGAGCGGGAGCATGACATGGCCCTCGCCACGCTTATATGGACTGCGTTCAGATGCAACCCATTCACATAGCGACATGCTTTCTCCTTTGTAGCATGCGCACACTGGACGTCAAAATGGGATGACCCCTAAAGACTGAAAAATTGAAGGGTGTTATTACGGTTTTGGGAACCTTCTAGATGGATTACTCAGTATATTCTGTCCAGTTTATCTGCATTTTATTTTAGTTGTTATTGGTTGGTTGTTACTCGGGTTATCTATTTTTCATATTTCATTTTTACCTTTTTTTTCTCTTGCCGCAAAATTTTTCAAAGGCATGAACTTTTTCAAATCCGTAGAATATTTCAAATGCATGAATTATTTTTAAGTTGTGAACTTTTACGAAATCCATGAAATTTCTAAGAATGCATGATTTTTTTTTTAAATTGACGAACAACTTTTGAAATAAGGAATAATTTCTAAAAACAAATCCTTGAACCTTTTTAAATCTGCTAAAAACATTAAAAGCCATGAACATTTTCTCAATCAGGAACATTTATCAAATACACAAACTTTTTTTGAGTTCAGTAACTGTTTTCAAAATCATATTTTTTCAAACTCAAGAGTACATTTTATATTCATGAAATTTTATGCAAGTTATGAACATTTTCTTATTCACAAAACTATGTAAAATGTACTAAAAACTGATAACCGTCAATGGAGCTTCCGCACGAGCGCTCCAGTGTGATGTAGCGCCATAAATGAAGATATGCATGTTACTACACCTATGACACTTCCCACTATGAAGGTGGTAACATGGCCTAGTAACATATGTATGTTACTAGTCTAAATTACTCCCCACTATGACTAGCCTAAGCGCTGACGAGGAGGTCCCCACAATGAAGGCATATAAAACTCAAAGGTGCGTGCATGACCAATGTCCAAATTTGAGCTTCAATGTACGATTGTGGGGTTTAGCTTTATATTCCAAATTTTTCTTATATAATTTTATTTATTTTCCTTCTTTTTTATTTCGTTTTCTTTTTCAATTTTTATTATTAAATTCTAATTCCTTTTTGATAATACATAAATATTTTATAATTCACTAATTTTGTTTTAAATTTATGGAATTTTTAAAAAAACTCATGGACTTCTTAAAATTCACAACCATTTTAAAATCACTTTTTCTGCAATGATACATTATTTACTTTTTAATTTTTTATAAGAAGCTGAAATTTTAAAATTATGAACATTTTTAAATAATAAAATATGTTTTAAATACATTGATGTTTCTAAAAACATATGTTTTTGTAAAATCAGGAACATTTTCATATTTATGATGTTTTCTTTAATAGGCTACTACCTCTATTTCTAAATATAAGACATTTTTGCATTTTAAATTGAATGGCAAATATGTGTTATATTTAGGAATAGAGGTGTATTTTTCAAATATGCAAATCAATGGTTTCCTTGGAGCTTGGAGCAACGCTGCTTTTCATACGAGTCGGCTTTAGTGTTTCCGGGGGACGACATGATCGCGTAATGGCCCGGAGCACAAGTGCATTTCAGTGGCTATTCTTAGCATGAAGCGAAGAATAAGAGCTCCACCGATCAGGCCTGCACACATAGTAAGGGGCTCGACAACAAAGCATGCCTTCCTTTCCCACATAAGTATACCTCACTACTAGAGAAAAGCCTAGCTATGACGTTCTAAAAACAGCCTTGCTGGCGTAGACACACGACGGCACTAATATGGCGTCATTGCTAAAAAATAGTGATGGCGCTGGAGGACATGCCAGCAGTATCCTACATTGTACTGGCGTATCACCAGTCCAACGGCAGCACTAAGTTTATCATAACTCTGGCATGCCTACTTGTCCAACGCCAGCAAATGGTATTTTTTGGTAATAAATTTTTTTGCTCATCAACACTAGCTACTTACTTAATAGATACTACTAAACACAATATACTCATCAACATTAGGTACTTATTTAATAGGCAATAATTACAGAAGAGGCTCATGAACTCAACAAGTTGATATCAAACTTCACAAAAGTTGCTCACTCAAGTACTCTGGTTACTCGATTATCATCAACTAATAACATGAACTAGCTAGCTACTTAAAAAAACTAATCTTCATCAAGGAGTATGCCGAGCTGGCGAAGCTTCTGTATATCCCCCTCTCCTTTCCCTTCTGAAATGATCTATGTCCATCTTTAGGTCAATCCTCTCAGCCCTGAGGAGTCTCCTCTCCTCCTTCAGTTTATCCCGATCCTCGACGAGCTTATCTCTCTCGTCCCTAAGCTGATTAGTCTCCTGAACAAGCCGAACAGTCTCCTTGCATAGCTATTTAATCTCTCTCTTTAGCTCGTGATTTGCACCTTGCACGCTCTTGATGACATACTCAGAAGTGTCTAAGAATTCATTGTTGGCCATGTCCACATCGCACACGGACTCGTTGTTGCCTCCAGAATTGGCCATGACATACAAATACAACGCGTATACGATCAAGATAATATGCAATTTCATATCACTGAATATTGACACCAATGTAAAGTAGTTCAAATATTGCAATGTATAGAACTAATGAAACTAGATAGCATGTGGTGACCTACAGTAGCAAATTGCATAGCAAACTAGATATGTTGGTTACAGAGGATCAATCAATAGAAAAGCTCGACAAGTGCCAGACTTTTAACTTCCAATGCTATTTTCTCTTTCTTCTGGAACCGGAAGATAGTTATAACAAATTATCAGCCTATTTTTTTGGATATGAGGACTTGCCCTGATTTCTAAACACAACAAATTCTATCCATTTCTACTAAATATATAAATTTCGGACATGGTGTTTTGGTGCTCGGGCCCAGCTGCTCCCTAAATCCCTCTCGTCAGTTCTCGTATGGGGATTCGTAAATTGTGGTCTGACAAGTCTGTGTTGATGCACCCGCAAAAAAAAAAGTCTGTGTTGATGCGCTGATAAACAGATATACGGAACGACAGCGTAGCGAACTGTGCGTGAACGTGGGCCTGGATCGTATGTGTGGACGTCTGTCCCGAGCACGGATCAAGCTGGTCCGTGGACCAGATCGTTTACTTTTAGGCTGAGCCGTGGAACAGGGTTTTCGTACAGGTGGTTCTCGAAGCCAGCCGCCGCCGCGGGAAGCCACCATCCCCATTGATGTGGAAGTCTGCGGCCGCTGAAGCTAAGCGAGAATGGAAGACGCTCGCCTGGAGTTCCTGCTGGACGCGGTCGGTAAGGGACCCTACCCTAGTTGGAGATTCTATCTTTTTTTGCCGACGCAGTGGACATGAGTCGCCGCTTGACCAGTTGTGCGCCGCCCCGCCATGGCCATGTCTTCGCATTCGCAGATTTCCCCCACGTGAAGAGTTCGTGGACAGCCTAGACCACCCAGATCCGGTTCGTCTGGCGGTCCTCTCGCGGATTGGTGCATCAAGAATTGAGCCGGCTGACTTGAACCTTCGGTCCGAGTGCGGGCAGCGAGTTGGCGACGCTAGCTAGGTGCATCAAGAGGGCGACGGGCGCCGTCGCCGCGAGGCGTCTTCGACAAGGTCCGTCCAGTCGACAGATGGTGTATCCGGAGGCGACAGGATGGACAAAAAGGTGTGATCTGAAACCATTGCCGTGAATCTGATATGATTTTTTTTGTTGAGTATTAGTCCGTTTGTCGAACTATACGTATTTTAATTGGCGGCCATGATCTTTGTGATGAAATAGAACAGTAGTTTTTGTTTGGGAACGAAACATAAATCACAGTTATGCTGAATTTTAGACGCTGAGAGAAGAGTAGAGTTACTGAAGTTGTGTGTGTCAAAGAAGTACATGTATGGTTTCAGTAATTCGAACGAAATCAAAACTAGGAGGGCAAAACGTAGAACCCCAAGAAGTCAAGTTGTGACTGAGAAAAGAAGTATGAGGCATGATTTTGTATTGCATGGCAAACCATTCCATACGTAAAATTGTCTTCTGTGTTTACCCCCTCTTTTGCTTTGGGTACATCTGAACTTCTGAATGTGTTGAAAATATCTTTCTTCCAATAATGCAAGCATCCCACCATGCCAAATGTTTTTTGCATATGATATCCAACCCTCATTCCGGTTGTTCAGCTTTATAATTATGCGAAGCACGCCTTCCGGCCCCCCTTCCAGCCCTGTTCCATCGTGTTGAAACTGACCAAAGTTGTCTTTCTATGTAAATTCAGGTTGCGTCTAGGGAATGCGCTGCCAGACATAACCATATGTCCTTCAAGGATGAGTGCCCTTGAGCTTTCAATTCACTAGTATGCGGAGGAACCAACGGAAAGTGTGGTTCGTCCTGAACTAGTACTAAGTTTCGATTCACGTGGTGAGACGTACGATTTCTACAATTTGTATTCTTGTGAGATTGGTTTTGGGATAAGGTATGGGGAAACAGATTGAACATAGAGAAGACCAAATCAATGTAGGAGATTGTTTGCGCTACTTGGTAAATTCTTAAAGCTGCTTGTTCAAGTATATGGTCTCAAAAAGAATAGTTGAATGTGTCACTAACAAAGCGTTTCTATTTTCTGGAAAACAGGGAAGCAGAGGGAGAGAATAGCAAGTCCGCCATGCTTTGAGGATGTACATTTCTGAAAACTGTGTTTTGCCGTCACAAGTCATGGATGTACTTCACTTAGAGGAGATTCCTGTTAAGCTTATTGTCAAGCGGTGGACCAATGACGCGGAAGACATACTTCCCCGACACCTGATTCAATACCAGAAAGACCATTCCATTAACTTATCTTTCACGTGCAGGCATTCAACGCTATATATGGAAGCTATGGATGTTGTGATGATGGGGGATGCAAGTGCAGAGCCATTGGAGCGCATGTTAGCTGGTCTGAATGCTTTGCTGGTTAGTGCCACACTGTTTGCAGAGAAGAGAGATGGTTTGGGTTTTGAGGACCGATTGATACTAATGGCGCATCAGGGAAGCAGCGCGTCACTACTATATACTAATGGCGCACCATCAGGTGGTGCGCCATTAGTGTGGAAGACACTAATGGCGCACCAGACAGAAGGTGCGCCACTAGTAATATTTATTTTTATTTTTTCATACATACTAATGGCGCATCCGAGTGAAGTGTGCCATTACTAGTTCTAACTAGTAATGGTGCACCAGCAACAGAGTGCGCCAGTGTATTTTTTTTAATTCTTATTTTTGCAAAACTAGTAATGGCGCACCGTGTCATAGTGCGTCATTACTAGTTTAAACTAGTAATGGCGCACTACGTCACAATGCGCCATTAGTATATATATATATATATATTTTTTTGCAAAACTACTAATGGCGCACTGCTGCAGTGCGCCATTAATAATCAGGGTTACTAATGGCGTATTTGCGGTGGCGCCATTAGTAACTCCTGACCCCAACAAGATATTTTGGACATCCACACCTACCCACTCACTTTCCCCACTTCATTCCCTCTACCTTCTTCTCCAAGCTTTCGGCTGCCTCCTCCTCACCTCATTTGCACCATAAATTCATCAAAATTAAATGGTGAAATTACCTTTTTTTTTGATAGGTAAGTAAGGGGAAAGCTATCTTCATGTTGTAGATCTACTTTTTTTCTCCCTAGCTCGCTCCAACAACGTGCACATGCACTTTTTGTGGCCTAGCTAGATCTATGTATGTTTGTGGTGTTGCATATGTTTGTGGTGTTGCATATATGTTTATGTTTGCAGGTACCGGTATTTGAAATGCGATAGTTGCCAATATTTTGCCGGAATGTTGATTCATTTCCGTTTCGGCGAGAATTTTGGCACTATGCATTCTTTTTGGTCCTATTTTTAGGGAAGGTCATGCCAAATTTTTCTTGGTTCTAAAATATCGTTTTGCTCTACCCATGACGACCATGGTCCGCACGATGACCGAAGGCATCGTGAATAGGTTTTTGAGCTCCAAGGCCGAGATGCTTCAAAAGAACGAGGCGGAGATAAGATGTCCGTGTCGAAGATGCAAGTGAAGAGCCTTATTGCGGACCCGGATTCGGGCAGGTGCGGGACCACCTGCTCTTGCGTGGTTTCATGGATGGCTATCGGTGGCAAGGTGATGAAGATGACTATGAAGTCGTCCATGGGGGCGGGCAAGAAATGAGGAAGGGCAACAAGACAACCACCGCGGCGAGGGCGGGCGAAGGCGAAGAATCTCGAGGACATGATCACGACGGTGATCTTGTACAGATCATCATGTAGAAGATGTCGTACATGATGATGAGGAAGATCAAGACGAAGGGCATGATCATGAAGATGAAGATCTTGGAGCAGAGCGGCGATGGAGGCTGGGTGCAGGACCCTCATATTCAAGAGCTGCTTCTCAAGCGGGACGGATAACGCAAGAGCTGCCGCCGAGAAAGCCAAGCTGGATCAAGCGGAGATAGACGCGGTTACTCCATTGTATGAAGGATGCAGGCCGAGGATACCCTTTGAAAGTAACGCTCATGGCTCGGAGATGAAGGTAAAACACAAAATGACCGACGCATGCTTCGACGAGAACATGTCATTCTGGCATGAACGTCTTCCCAAGGGGAACAAGTGCCCGACCAGTTTCGAGGAGGCGAAGAAAATCGTGTGTCCTCTGGATTTACCGCATGTGAAATACCATGTGTGCATGAACAATTGCATTATTTATCGGGACGAGCACGCGGAGTCTACCATATGTCCGGTGTGCGGCGTCACTCGATACAAGAAGAGGAAGAAAGCTCCTCGAAAATCGGTGTGGTACTTTCCGATCACTGCTCGTCTGCAGCGGTATTTCGCGGACCCTAAGGTACCAAAGCTCCTGCGTTGGCACGCGGATAGGGAGGAGAAGAAGCGGGAAGATGACGGAAATGATCCGGAGATAAATAAAAAGACAAGATCTTTGAGTCACCCTAAGGATGCGAGCGGTGTAGCGTTGAACTTGAATACCTGAATTTGGGAAGGATCCAAGGAACATCGTACGGGCGCGAGCACCGATGGAGTCAATCCGTTTGGCAGCCAGAGAAGCACATATAGCACCTGGCCTATGTTTGTGTGGATGTACAACCTTCCCCACAGTTGTGCATGAAGAGGAAGTACATTCACATGAGTATGCTAATTGAAGGGCGAAACAAACAGGGAGCGACATCAATCATGTCTGGGACTGCTGAAAGTGGAGCTAGACACGCTGTGGAAAACGCCACCAATCGTGGGACGCCACAGAGAAAGAATATTTCCCTATGAGAGCCGCCTTTGCTCATGACGGTGCACGACTATCTCGATTACGGATATCTCGCAGGCGGGTAGTCCACGGATTTTCGGATGCGTAAGGTGCATGGATGACACAACATATCGCCAGCTAGATAGAGATCCCGGGTCTTCGAAAACCGTGTTCATGGGACATCGAAGGTGGCTTCACGACGATGACCCGTGGAGGAAACGCAAGGATCTGTCCGATGGTGAAACCGAACCCCGAAAACGCCCGCTGTTGAAAAATTGGAAAGATTGCCCACTGCCGGGAAAGATTGCCCACTGCCGGGAAAGAAGCAAAAGGCGCCAGAGCCGGGAAAGAAGCGAAAGGCGCCAGAGCCGCTGCTAAAGGTATGGAAAACAAGGTCTGTTTTCTGGGACTTGTCGTACTGGAAGATCCACCGTGTGCCTCACTGTTGGGATCTACGGTAGGGTGCGTCGACTGCAAATTAAAAATTCCTACGCGCAGAACATCCAGGAACATGCTTGTGGCGCCCCCGATTTAATCGTACACTAATCATGCACGCAAATGTGTACGATCAAGATCAGGCACTCACGGGAAGATATCACAACACAACTCTAAAACATAAATAAGTCATACAAGCATCATAATACAAGCCAGGGGCCTCGAGGGCTCGAATACAAGTGCTCGATCATAGGCGAGTCAGTGGAAGCAACAATATCTGAGTACGACATAAGTTAAACAAGTTTGCCTTAAGAAGGCTAGCACAAACAGGATCAGATCGAAGAGGCGCGGGCCTCCTGCTCGGGATCCTCCTAAACTACTCACAGTGGTAAATCGCCGGGCTGCTGCGTAGTAGTAGGCGCCTCCGGTGTAGTAGTCGTCATCGACGGTGGCGTCGGCTCCTGGGCTCCATCGTGCAGTCGCAGCAATCGAGTAGAGATAGGGGAAAAGGGGAACAAGGCAACCGTGAGTACTCATCCAAAGTACTGCAAGCAAGGAGCTACACTACATATGCATGGATATATGTGTAAAGGGCCATATCGGTGGGTGAGCTGCAGAATGCGAGAATAAGAGGGGATAGCTAATCACTGTCGAAGACTACGCTCGCAGCCTCCGCCTTGCAACATGTAGAAGAGAGTAGGTGAAGTCCTCCAAGTAGCATCGCATAGCATAATCCTACCCGCGATCCTCCTCGTAACCACGAGAGAGCGACCACCGGGTTGTATCCGCACTTGAAAGGGTGTGTTTTATTAAGTATCCGGTTCTAGTTGTCATAAGGTCAAGGTACAACTCCAAGTCGTCCCTGCTACCGAGGATCACGGCTATTGAATAGATTAACTTCCTGCAGGGTGCACCATCTTACCAAAGACGCTTGATCCCATTTGGCGGACACACTTTCTGGGTCATGCCCGCCGCGGAAGATCAACACGTCGTAGCCCTACCTAGGCTCAACAGAGAGGCCAGCACGCCGGTCTAAACCTAAGCGCGCAGGGGTCTAGGCCCATCGCCCTGAGCACACCTGCACGTTGCGTACGCGGCCGGAAGCAGACCTAGCCTAGTGGCGTTCCAGTCCAATCCGGTAGCGCCGCTCGATCATTGGCGTCACGAAGTGCTTCGGCTGATACCATGACGCCGGGATACCCATAACTACTCCTGCGTAGATGGTTAGTGCGTATAAGCTCGTAGCCAACTCAGATCAAATACCAAGATCTCGTTATGCGTGTTAAGTATCCGCGGACGCCGAACAGGGCCAGGCCCACCTCTCTCCTAGGTGGTCTCAACCTGCCCTGTCGCTCCGCCTCAAAGATCCACTCGCGGGTGCTCTATCAGCCGACCCGACTTTAGTCTCCACATATATCATGTATAAAGTATATAGTATATACCCGTGATCACCTCCCGAGTGATCACGGCCCGATAGTATAGCACGGCAGACGGACAAGAATGTAGGGCCACAGATGAAAGTACTAGCATCCTATACTAAGCATATAGGATTGCGGGTAAGGTAACAAATGATAGTAACAAGGACAAAGGCTATGCATCGGGATAGGTATAAAAGCGATAACATGCTACACTACTCTAATGCAAGCGATATAGAGTAGAATAGGCGATATCTGGTGATCAAGGGGGGGGGCTTGCTGGTTGCTCTGGCAAGAGAGAGGGTCGTCAACACCGTAGTCGAACCGGGCAGCAGCAGCGTGTCTCGTAGTCTACGGAGAAGAAGAGGGGAAGAAACAATGAATACCAGGTAAGCAGATGCATATCGATGCATGACATGACAAATAACGATGCTAGGCGTTCCCTAACGTGGTATGAGGTGGTACGGTTAAGGGGAACATCCGGAAAGTATTCCGGTGTTTAGCGTTTTGAGCGAGAGGAGCCGGAGGGGGAAAGTTGCAGGTTCGATAGGTTAGGGGTGTGTGGCGGACGAACGGACTACGTATCCGGATTCGCCTCGTCGTTCTGAGCAACTTTCATGTTGAAAATATTTTAATCCGAGTTACGGATTAAAAGATATGATTTTCTAAAGATTTTATTAATTTTTGGAATTTAATTAATTAATTATTTAATTCGAAAAAATGAATTTATGACGTCAGCATGAGGTCGTGCTGACGTCAGCAGTCAGCAGGGTTGAATTGGTCAACCTGTCATGTGGGTCCCGTTCGTCAGTGATTGTTAACTAATTACCCTAGTTAGTTTAATTAACAGATTAATTAGGTTAATTAAACATGATTAATTACGTTAATTAACTTAGTTAATTAGTTAATTAATTAGCATTTTTATTTTCATTTATTAATTTTTATTAAAGCGTTACGGGGGGCATGTCATTGGCATGGCAGTCCGATCAACATGGCCGACCGGGTCAGCAGGTCGGTTGGACTAGGGCCCATGGGTCGATGACCGTGGGTGGCTCAGGCCGGCCACGTCGAGATCGAGGTCGGAGTTGGCTCGCGAGCCAAAACACGGCGGGAGGCGCCGGCGAGCCTCGGGATTTCGCCACGGTGGCCCAAAGCAGTGTGGCTACTCCCGTTCGAAAGCTAACGGCGTCGCACGTCACATGGAGCTACGAGTTGGTCCCGGGGATGACCGGAACCACGCCGGCGAGCAGCGGAGGCGGCGACTCATTCGGTTGGATGTTGGAGACGGTGGAGCAGCGTACTACGGAGCAAAAGAAGGGGCTAGGCAGGCTCTACGTGCGCGGGCGAGCTAAATGGGCACTGGAGCGGGACCATTTGGTCGCCGGAAGCCCGTCGGCGATGAGCTCCCGTGGTGATGGGCTCGGGCACGTACGAGGCGGCGACTACGAGCCCGTTGGGGCGAGGAGAAGAGAGCGGAGAGGGCCGGGGCGGAACGGCCCGGGGCGGCGGGAGGGATGAGGCCCCGGCCGAGCGGAGGAGGCGCGAGGGGAGGGGTACGCGGACGCAGCGGGAACCGGCGACAGGAGGGGTGGGGAGGAGCGGGCGATGCTCACGGTGGGGGAGTCGCGTAGGGTCTCGAAGCGGGCTCGGGGCGGTCGGGGCGCCCGCGGGAGGAGGTCGAGGCGGCCGTCCGCGATGTGGATCCGGCGAGGTGGGAGTCGGGCGGTTCCGAGGCGACGAGGGAGTGTCAGGCGTCGGGGGGGCGCCGGCGTCCTTCGCGGCCGGTCGGGGAGGAGGGGAGGACGGCGTCGGTGGGGTGGGGCGCCGTCGTCGGGGCGACAGGATCAGGCGGATCGATCCAGATCGTGGGGGGGAGGAGAAGGGATCGGGAAGTGGGTGTCGGCTAGGGTTTCCGCCGACCGGGGGGAGGGGGGGGGGTTATGGGAGCGAGGGGGTGGGCTGGATGGCCATGGGCTGGCCGGCTGGGCCAGGTGGGCTTGGCCCAGTTTGGCCTGTGGGGTTTTTCCCCCTCTCCTTTTGTTTTATTTTTCTTTTCTTATTTTTTTTCTTTTCTGTTTTAGTTTATTTAAAATATTCAGACACTTCATAAAAATGTGTGCACTCCACCATAATTAACTTTGTAATATTTGACAACCCCCGAACATTTTAGTTTTAATTTTTGAAAACTTTTATTGTCATCATAATTTTGAATTTTAATTTGAAACTGTTTTGATCTAACCCGTGGTTAGCTCAAAGATGACAAAGGTGACGTGGCACCATCAACGTGAGATTCTTGTAGCATGATTATCCGGCGTTACAAATCTCCTCCACTACAAGAAATCTCGTCCGAGATTTAGGAGGTAGAAAGGAAGAGTCGGGGTATTCATCTCGAAAGGCGATCCTCGCGTTCCCGTGTGGCCGTCTTGAGTGATTCGACCACTAGACTTTGAGGAACTTGATCGCCTTCGGCGTGTGCGGCGTTCAGCTTAGTCGAGAATGCGGACGGATGCTCTTTATAGGAGAGGTCTGTTGCAATTCGAGCACTTCATGGTCCTTTGCTCGGATTGGGTCCTTGAAGCAGCGTCGGAGTTGTGACACGTGGAACACATCGTGAACTCGAGAAAGGTTGACGGAAGCTCGAGTTGATATGCCACTTTTCCACGCCTTTCGAGAATAGTGAATGGGCCAATATAGCGAGGAGCTAGCTTGCCCTTGATCCCTAAGCGGTGAGCACCCTTCATTGGTGTAAGCGAAGATAGGCCTTTTCGCCGAGTTGATAGACCATGTCTTTATGATGGCGGTCATAATTACTCTTTTAGCGTGGTGAGCAGTCTTGAGATTCTCGCGAATAATGCGGACTTGTTCTTGGCATGTTGGATAATATCCGGACGAAGAGTGGGCGTTCCCAGTTCGACCAGTTCGGAGGGTTCGACACTTTCGTCCATATAACACCGAAGGGGCCATCTTGGACTAGCTTGATAGCTATTATTATAAGAGAACTCAGCATACGGGAGAGATTCCTCCACTTCTTGCGAAGGAAATAACACAAGCTCGAAGCATGTCTTGAGAACTTGGTTGACACGTTCAACTTGCCCTTGTGATCTGCGGATGAAACACAAGATCTTGAAAGATAAATGAGTCCCCATAGCTTCTTGAAAACTTGCCCGAATCTTGAAGTGAATAAGCTGCCACGGTCGAGGCGATAACCAGTGGAATACCGTGAAGTGAAACAATTCTGGACAGATGGAGAGTTGCAAGCTGACTAGCGTGATCGTTTCTTTGACCGCGGAAAATGAGCAACTTTAGAAAGCGGTCAATGAAGACAAGAATAGCATCATTACCTTTCTGCGATTTGGGAAATCCGGTGGCGAAGTCCATTTCAACATGGTCCCATTTCCATTCAGGAATAGAGATAGGTTGCGAGTTCCGGCAGGCCTTTGATGTTCGCTTTGATCTGACGGCAAGCGTCACACTCAACAACATAGCGAGCAATGTCTTGCTTCATATTAGACCACGGAATCTCGGCGAATGTCTTGATACATCTTTGTACTACCGGGATGGATACATAGAGGTATCATGAGCTTCTTTCATAACCTCTGAGTCATATTCAGGTTTTCCTTCTTACGGCACCACTAGGCGGTCTTTGAAGTACAAGGCGCCATCATCGGCAATAGTGAAGAATGAGGATTTCCTTCTTTGATGTCGCTTAATCTTGTAGACTTGAGTCATATCCTGCATTGTGTTTATGGTGCCCACGAGATCGGGTTCAACAGCCCGAGGTATAGAGGGAACCACAGGAAACCACACGGAGATTCATCTTGCGGGACTCCGGGGGGGGGCGAGTGCCCCGGAGGAACAATATGGAGGTTCAGCTTTCGAATTCTTCAACAAGTGAGGCTGAACTTTGTGAACTGAAGGTGGTTGCTGAGAAGACTTGCGGCTCAAGGCATCAGCCATTACATTAGCCTTGCACGGCGTATAGGAAATACCCAAATCAAAGTCTGCAGTCTCCATCCATCTCTGCCGACGGAGGTTCAGGTCTGGCTGAGTAAGCAGATACTTCAGACTTTGGTGGTCGGTGAAGATCTTGAAAGCGATTACGAGAAGGTAATGTTGCCCTTGCTTGATGCATGAATGACAGCAACAAGCTCGAGGTCGTGAACTGGGTAGTTCTCTTCGTGAGGGCGCAATTGTCGAGAGGCATAAGCAACCACTTTGCGCTCTTGCATTAGGACACCACCTAATCCTCGACGGAAGCGTCGCGATAAATGTGAAGTCCTTCTTAGTATCGGGAGGAGCTAGCTTTGGGGCAGAAGTCAACTTGTCTTTGAGTGCCGGAAACTTTCACGGCATTTATCATCCATTGGAACTTGCGCCTTATGCAACAAGGTTAGTCGAGGCACGGCAATCTTGGAGAAGTTCTCGACAAATCGGCGGCAATAGTGGCGAGACCGAGAAAACTTCGACTTGCTTAACGTTCTTGGAGGAGTCAATCGAGAATAGCCTGAACTCTTTCGGGGTTGACGGCAATACCATCCTTAGAGATGACATGCCCGAGATAGGTCACCGGGAAGCCGAATTCACATTTGGAGAACTTGGCATAAAGTTGATGCTCTCGTAGCTTTTCCGGCACAAGGCGAAGATGTTCAGCATGTTCTTCTTCATTCTTGGAAAATATCAGGATATCATCCGGATAAACCACGACGAACTTGTCGAGGTAATCCATGAATATATAGTTCATCAAAGAGAGAAGGTGGCTGGAGCATTGGTTAAGCGAAAGACATGACGGTGTACTCGTATGAACCATAACGAGTCACAAAGGCGGTCTTGGGGATATCCTCCTCACGAACACGGATCTGGTGGTAACCCAACCTCAAGTCGAGTTTAGAGAACAGCGATGAACCAGCCAGTTGATCATAAAGATCATTGATCCGAGGAAGAGGATACTTATTCGAATGGTAGCTTGATTTATGGGACGGTAGTCTTGGACCAACCGGTTTGTCCCATCCTTCTTCTTGACAAAAGAGAAGGTGCTCCCCAAGGAGAGCAACTTGGGCGAATGAAACCACTTTGAAGAGATTTGTCGATTTCCTCCTTTAGCTCAAGGAGTTCATCGGCGGCATCTTGTAGGGTCGCTTGGCTATAGGAGTGGTGCACGGTTTCAAGTCGATGGCGAATTCGACAGCTCTAGCAGGGGAATCCTGGAAGTTCTTCAGAAAAGCGTCCGGAAATCGCGAACGAGTGAGTGTTTTCAATGCCCTCGAGGGTGCGGCGTTCAATGCATTCAACGCATAGAGCCTTGCCTCGGCATCTGAACGAACGAGCATTGTAGCTTATTATTTCATCGAAGGGTGTAGCAGATGGGCGGTCTTAGTGGCGCAAGCGATTGAAGCGATATGCGCTTTCAACCAATCCATCCCCAAAATGAGGTCGATGTTAGGCGTCTTGAGGATAATGGGTGAGGCATAGAATTCCAGCCCTTGATTTCCACGGGGCGTCGGCGCCAACCATGGAGGTTTGACATTGTCCCAAGGGGTTTTACCACTACCGAAGAGTTCATCTCCTCACACTTAACGTCGTGCTTGTATGCAAAGTCTTGACATGAATGAATCGATGCTCTGAATCGAATAAAAGCAGATCTGGTACTGAATTTACGAGGAGTGTACCCATCACGATGGCAGGCTGGTCTTGAGCCGTCGGATCAACGTGGTTGGCTGAACTTCGACCATAAGGCTTGGCATTGTTGTTGCGGGGTTGGGTGTTTCACGGCCGGTCATTTGGAAGGGCCGGTGATTCTGGTTCGGTTGCATTCTCTAGCACGGTGCCCTGGCTATCCACACCTGAAGCACAAGCCATTATTGGGAGTGGGAACAGGAGCTTGGGGTGGTGGAGCTGGAAGCTTTGGCTGCTTAGTTGTAGTAGGCAGACGAGGTGCAGCATAGCTCTGCCTTGGAGCAGGGCATTCGGCTGGTACATGCTGTTGGGAATCCATATCTTGCGCTTCTGCGAGGACGGGCCCGAAGACGAGCCCGTGTCACGGTTGCGCCTGTTAGAGCTCTGGTATTCCTGCAGACCAGTTTCGACATTGATAGCTTTGTTCACCAAGGTGGCGAAATCAGCAAAGTCGTGCACTAGAAGTGCGAGCTTGATGTCAGCTTGAAGGCCGTCACGGAACTTCTCTTGTCGGCGTGCATCAGTTGCAATATCCTCTTCAGCATAGCGAGACAAGTCCAGAACTCTCGTGATAAGCTTCAACATCTTGTTGCCTTGGGTGAGGTTGCGGAACTCACGCTTCTTCGGTCCATGACTCCTTGTGGGATGAAGCGGGCACGGAAAGCAACTTGGAAGTCCGGCGGTGATGAGTGTTCCAAGCTGGCGAAGTACGCTGTGGCTGTCCCACCATTGAGCTGCGGGTCCCTTCAGGAAGAAGGAAGCAAAAGTGACATAGGCGGGGGCTACATCAGCAGACTCCATCTCATAGGTGATGTCACGGAGCGATCATCGACATCCGGCGGCTGGGTTGAGCTGCGGTACACGCTAGGGTTGAGGCGTATGAAATCCTGCGAGTTGTTGTGTTTGGATGCTTTGGTTCATATTGGGGCGAGGAAACCGAGCCATCATGTTTTCCATGAACTGGCGATTCATCTCAAGCTGTTGGATCATACCAGCCATGTACTCAGGCGGTGGTGGGAAGTTGCCACCACGACCACGACCAGCTGGCCTAACCATCCTGCTATTATATAACAGGGGTAGTTCAGCATTTGAGAAATTATGCAAAGGACAAGAATCACTCATGATGAAACATGCATAATGAAAGCAGCACGATAGAAACTACATAGTAGTCGGCATATCTTACAAAAGGGATCATGCATAGAGTTCGGTACACCGAGTTCAGTACATAGACTAAGACATCATAGGCGGCACACAGGCTCGCGACGAATGCATCTAACACTAACAAGCAAGCCTACATCAGTCCCACGCGGCATCTGCGGAGGTAGCTGTAACTGAAAGCTGGTAGTGTGGCAGCGGATAGTCCTCCACGTCGGTGACACAGGGGGCGCGGATACTCAGTGCGAACCCGGCGTCCAAGTGGCGGAAGAGGGCCAAGCGCGGAGAGTAGCCTCCACGTCGCCAACCGACACCACGGGGCATCACGGTCTGGCTGGGTAGATCGCGAGCGGCAGCTCTCTGGATCGGACAAAGGGTGCGATAGCGTCGAGAGCACGGTAAAGGTCTTGACGGGTGATGTACAACTCGTGGCGAAGAGCTCGGTTAGCTCGATCCAGCCCATCGACATGCGAGAACAAAGTTACGATGGTAGAAGGGCTCTCTGGTGACGATGGAGTAGGCAGCGGTGTAGTAACCCTCCTCACCAACATCGACGCGATAGCAATGTGCACGAAGGGGAGGTGTCCAACTCTCGATACTCTCCACGAAGGCGTGTCGAGCAGCATAAGCAGCATCGTGGACTGCCATATCGATAGTCACCCCAACACCATGTGCGGTGTGCAGCACGATGGTGGAGTCATACTCCGAGAGTAGAGGTGGACGATGGCGCGGCATCTGCTCTGGTTAAAGTCCTAGTACTCCTCAAAGGCGGTGTACTCAGGGTGCAGCGATAACCCGGATAGGTCATCATCTCGCTAGCACCGAGTGATCCCGAGCACCAATGGCCGTCGTGTGGCGCACGACCTGCCTCGTGGGTTCCATCTGAAAACAAAGGCGTTTCAAAGGAGTCAAATGACGGTGTGGAAATTGATCAAAATACAATTCAAGAAACAACTATGGCTTTATCCAACTTTGGGGTGAATGTGGTCACGGGATCCTAGTGTTAGTTAGTAAAATCGTTTAACCCGAGTAGAAGAGAGTTCAGAGTCCCAGAGTAAAGGTCGAGGAGTAAAAGATCCTAGTACCACCCGATGGCGACGTGGGCCCGTAAGGCACACAGCCAAGTTAGTAAAAGTTTTTGCAATGTCTAGACTCGACTTCGGCCAAGGAGTGTGGAAGGGGGATTCCTACAGGCAGTCGGCTCTGATACCAACTTGTGGCGCCCCCGATTTAATACACTAATCATGCACACAAATGTGTACGATCAAGATCAGGGACTCACGGGAAGATATCACAACACAACTCTAAAACATAAATAAGTCATACAAGCATCATAATACAAGCCAGGGGCCTCGAGGGCTCGAATACAAGTGCTCGATCATAGGCGAGTCAGTGGAAGCAACAATATCTGAGTACTGAGACATAAGTTAAACAAGTTTGCCTTAAGAAGGCTAGCACAAACAGGGATCAGATCGAAGAGGCGCATGCCTCCTGCAGGATCCTCCTAAACTACTCACAGTGGTCGTCGTCGTGGGGCTGCGTAGTAGTAGGCGCCTCCAGTGTAGTAGTCTTCATCGGCGGTGGCGTCTAGCTCACAGGCTCCATCGTGCAGTGCAGCAATCGAGTAGAGATAGGGAAAAGGGGAACAAGGCAACCGTGAGTACTCATCCAAAGTACTGCAAGCAAGGAGCTACACTACATATGCATGGATATATGTGTAAAGTGCCATATCAGTGGACTGAAGCTGCAGAATGCTAGAATAAGAGGGGATAGCTAATCTTGTAGAAGACTAAACACGGCAGCCTCAGCCTTGCAACATGTAGAAGAGAGTAGTGGTGAAGTCCTCCAAGTAGCATCGCATAGCATAATCCTACCCGGCGATCCCTCCTCGTAACCACGAGAGAGAGCGACCACCGGGTTGTATCGGCACTTGAAAGGGTGTGTTTTATTAAGTATCCGGTTCTAGTTGTCATAAGGTCAAGGTACAACTCCAAGTCGTCACATTACAGGGATCACGGCTATTGAATAGATTAACTTCCCTGCAGGGTGCACCATCTTACCCGGCACGCTTGATCCCATTTGGCGGACACACTTTCTGGGTCATGCCCCGCGGAAGATCAACACGTCGTAGCCCTACCTAGGCTCAACAGAGAGGCCAGCACCGCGGTCTAAACCTAAGCAGCGTGAAAGTGGGCCCATCGCCACGAGCACACACACTGCGTTGCGTCTGTGGCGGAAGCAGACCTAGCCTAGTGGCGTTCGGTCCAATCCGGTAGCGCGCCTTCGTCATTGGCGTCACGAAGTGCTTCGGTGATACCACGGCGCGGGATACCCATAACTACTCCGTGTAGATGGTTAGTGCGTATAAGCTCGTAGCCAACTCAGATCAAATACCAAGATCTCGTTATGCGTGTTAAGTATCCGCGGACGCCGAGCAGGGCAGGCCCACCTCTCTCCTAGGCGGTCTCAACCTGCCTGTCGCTCGCCTCAAAGATCCACTCATGGGTGCTCCATCGGCCGACCGACTTTAGTCTCCACATGTATCATGTATAAAGTATATAGTATATACCGTGATCACCTCCCGAGTGATCACGGCCCGATAATATAGCACGCAGACGGACAAGAATGTAGGGCCACAGATGAAAGTACTAGCATCCTATACTAAGCATATAGGATTGCGGGTAAGGTAACAACTTGATAGTAACAAGGACAGGCTATGCATCGGGATAGGTATAACGAAAGCGGTAACATGCTACACTACTCTAATGCAAGCAGTATAGAGTAGAATAAGCGATATCTGGTGATCAAGGGGGCTTGCACTGGTTGCTCGGCAAGAGAGAGGGTAAATCAACACCGTAGTCGAAGCTATGTCTTGAGCGGCGTCGGTCTCGTAGTCTATCGAGAGAAGAAGAGGGGAAGAAACAATGAATACCAAGTAAGCAGATGCATATCGATGCATGACATGACAAATAACGATGCTAGGCGTGCCCTAACGTGGTATGAGGTGGTACGGTTAAGAAACATCAGGAAAGTATTCCGGTGTTTAGCGTTTTCAGCGAGAAGGCGGAGGGAAAGTTGCAGGTTCGATAGGTTAGGGGTGTGTGGCGGACGAGCGGACTACGTATCCGGATTAGCCTCGTCGTTACGAGCAACTTTCATGTTGAAAATATTTTAATCCGAGTTCGGATTAAAAGATATGATTTTCTAAAGATTTTATTAATTTTGGAATTTAATTAATTAATTATTTAATTGAAAAATGAATTTATAGCGTCGGCATGAGGTCATCTTGACGTCGGCGATCGGCAGGGTTCACTTGGTCGACTGTCATGTGGGTCCGTTAATCATCGACGTTAACTAATTACCTAGTTAGTTTAATTAATGATTAATTAGGTTAATTAAACATGATTAATTACGTTAATTAACTTAGTTAATTAGTTAATTAATTAGCATTTTATTTTCATTTATTAATTTTATTAAGCGTTACGGGGGCATGTCATTGGCATGGCGGTCCGATCGACATGGCCCGCCGGGTCAGCAGGTGGCCGGGCCCTAGGGCCACGGTTGATGACCGTGGGTGGCCCAGGCCGCCACGTCAAATGATGCGGAGTTGGCTCGGCGAGTCGCTTCTGGCGGGCGCCGACAAGCCTCGGATTTCGCCACGGTGGCCCAAAGCGGGTGTGGCTACTCGCGTTCAGCTAACGGCGTCGCGCGTCACATGGACCCTCGGGTTGGTCGGGGATGACGGAACCACGCCCGGCGCAGCAGCGGAGGCGGCGACTCGTTCGGTTGGATGTCGGAGGCGGTGGAGCAGCGTACTACGGAGCAAAAGAAGGGGCTAGGCAGGCTCTCGCGGCGCGGGCGAGCTAAGCGCACCGGGCGGGACCATTTGGTCGCGGAAGCCCGTCGGCGATGAGCTCCTGGTGATGGGCTCGCACACGTCTGGCGGCGACTACTGAGCCCGTTAGGCGAGAGAAAGAGCGGAGAGGGCGGGCGGAACGGCCCCAGGCAGGGAGATGAGGCCCGGCCGAGCGGAGGAGGCGCGAGGAGAGGGTCTGTGGCCTGGCCGGAACCGCGACGGAGGGAGGGAGGAGCAGGCGATACTCACGGTGGGTGGAGAGTCGCGTAGGGTCTCGAAGCGGGCTCGAGGCGGTCGAGGCGTCCGTGAGGAGGAGGTCGAGGCGGCGGCCGTCCGCGATGTGGATCCGGCGAGTGGGAGTCGAGGCGGTTCGGAGGCGACGAGGGCGTCAGGCGTCGGCGAGGGGGCGCCCGGCGTCCTTGTGACGGTCGGGGAGGAGGAGGAGGATGGCGTCGGTGGGGTGGGGCGCCCGGCGTCGAGGCGACAGGATCAGGCGGATCGATCCGGATCAGCGGGGGGAGAAGGGATCGGGGGTGGGTGTCGGCTAGGGTTTCCGTCGACCGGGGGGTTATGGGAGGCGAGGGTGGGCGGATGGCCATGGGCTGGCTTGGTGGGCAGTGGGCTTAGCGATTTGGCTGTGGGGTTTTCCCCTCTCCTTTTGTTTTATTTTCTTTTCTTATTTTTTCTTTTCTGTTTTAATTTATTTAAAATATTCAGACACTTTATAAAAATGTGTGCACTCCACCATAATTAACTTTGTAATATTTGACAACCCCCGAACATTTTAGTTTTAATTTTTGAAAACTTTTATTGTCATCATAATTTTGAATTTTAATTTCGAAACCGTTTTGATCTAACCCGTGGTTAGCTACAGTGACAAAGGTGACGTGGCACCATCAACGTGAGATTACTGTAGCATGATTATCCGGGCGTTACAATGCTACAGGAGATGGATCACAGTTCGTTACCACTAGACGCGCAGTGTCGTGCAGCGGAAGAAGAGTTGGGGCAGCAGCGTCCCAGTGGATCGTCTCCTCCTCGTCCGATCTCCCTCGGCGGCGGTCGTCCGATCCCACGCACGAGTTCGCGGGCGGCACAAGTGCACCGCCTCTAACGTATCCAGGCGTGCGAGAGGAATGTCGTCTTGGCGGAATGCTAGGTCGATCACCACGATCGGCGGTGAGTGGAGGTGGCTATTCGCAACACATGCAAACCCTAGCCATAGCGCTGAAGCGATCCGCTTTATGAGTGTGCCGCACCTCCACTTTATATAGGCGTCCGGCGGGCTCAACACTTGGGCCTCGCACGGACCCTAAAGCCCAAAGTCTACTCGGTCACGTTCCTAGTCGATTCGGATCACATCCGACCGGTGTCCTCTGAACCGGCCTCGTAGGTTCCTTCCCTTAAGCGCGCGACCCCTTAAGTTCAAGTCGGCTTGGTCACATTCGATCACCTCCGACATGCACGGTTGGTAGCGGCCTCTAGCAAAGCGTGCCGACCACCAAGCAGAACTATGGAGCTGGTTAGGCGAACACAGCCTGGCGTGTCACACTTCATTCCCTTTGCCTTACGATATATGTTGCCGGGCTCAAAGCGAGACTGTCATCCTTGTGCTAGCCGACCTCTTTCTCGTTCGGTGATACGACCACTATCCGGATTATCTCATAATCCTTGTCGCATAGCCATGCTGTTCTGGTCGGATCACACGAGGGCCCAGTATATCTCTCGATCGGAGGGCAAATCCATCTTGCTCGACCATGTCTCATGAGCATGGGATTGGACAAACCGAAACCTACCTTTGTAACTACCCGATCCGGAGTAGCGTTTGGTCGGCCCAAAGCAAGTCTATCACCATCTCGAGTACATCGTCACTCAGGTCTTAGGACATAGAGCGTATGTTGTACTAGAGACTCACAGATGACATATCGCTGCGTCTCATAGTTGGGTCTGTCCGACTCGGACCTTATCTCGACTCGGATCCGACTATGTCGAATCCGACCAGACCTTTCAAGTCCATATTATCCGGTTAGCATCCAATGCTCCATGGCTAGTGAGACCGAGCCATCGACCGTGTCATATGCTAGTCTAGTCGGCTGGCGTCCACACAACCCTTTCGACTAGGGACCTTTTAGGACAGTCATCATACAATGCATAGTCCCACAAACAAGTCACGTGCTTGCGATACACATCATTGATAATGTCCAAGGACTATCTTTATTCATAAACACATAGGAAATATCATCATACATGATTGCCTCTAGGGCATATCTCCAACAGTCTCCCACTTGCACTAGAGTCAATCAAATAGACATCGAATGCCCATAGCTCTAACGTGCCCCTCATGCTTGGGTTGTGGAGCGGCTTAGTCAGCGGATCTGCAACATTTGCATCCGTGTGAATCTTGCATAACTCTACATCACCATTCTTTACGATCTTTCGTATCGGTGATATTTCCGGTCTATGTGTCCGACCTTGTGGTGATTCCTCGGCTCCTTGGCTTGTGCGATGGCACGAATTATCACAATAAAGGTCCAACGGTTTCACGAGGCTGGGAAAATACCAAGATCATCCAGAAAATGCGGATCAAACACCTTCCTTTGCAGCTTCACAAGCGCAATGTATTAAACTTCGTGGTAGAATCGCCACCGTATCCTGCTTGGAACTCATCGATTACCTGCTCCTCCGTTCGGGCGTACATGAATCCGGACTGTGATCGACAATCATCTCTGTCGGTTTGGAAACTAGCATCGGCGTAACCCCTTACGACGAGCTCTTCCTCACCTCCATAAACTAGGAACATCTCTTTAGTCCTTTTCGGTACTTCAAAATAGTCTTTACTGCTGCCCGGTGACTCTCACAGGTTGCCACAGTATCTACTTGTTAGGCTTATTGCAAAAGCAACATCAGGCCTTGTACATATCATGGCATACATGATGGATCCGATTCTTTGAGGCATACGGAATCCTACTCATCTGCTTCGCTCATCGGATGTCGAAGGACTACGAGTCTCGCTTAGCCTTATACCATGTGAGGCGGCAAGAACCCTTTCTTCGCCTCACTCATGTTGAACCGCTTCAACACTTTATCTATGTATGTGCTCTGGCTTAAGCGAGCAGCCTCCTCGATCTATCTCTATAGATCTTAATGCCTAAAATATAGACTGCCTCACCAAGGTCCTTCATCGAAAACTTGCCATTCAATGATCCCTTGACCGAGTTTAACATGAAACATCGTTCCCGATCAGTAGTATGTCGTCCACATACAAGATCAAAAACACTATCGAGCTCCCACTTAACTTCTTGTATAAACAAGAGTCCTCTTAAGCTTTTGATGAAACCGAGACCGGTGGCGACCTCATCAAAGCGAATGTTCCAACTCCGAGATGCTTGCTTCAACCCATAAATGGATCTCTTGAGCTTGCATACCTTACTAGTGCTAGTCGGATCGAAAAAACCCTCGGGCTGTATCATATACCGTCCTCGGTTAAATTTCCGTGAAGGAAAGCCGTCTTGACATCCATCGCCATATCTCGTAATCGAAATATGCAGCTATAGCTAATATGATCCTCACCGATTTCAGCATCGCTACCGGCGAGTAAGTCTCGTCGTAGTCAATTCCTTGAACTTGTCCATAACCTTTAGCGACAAGCCGAGCTTTGTGGATCTGAACATTTCCATCCACATCGGTTTTCTTCTTAAAGACCCATTTGCAACCAATGGCGATTCGCCGGTGGCGGATCAACCAAGTCCAGACTTGATTCTCATCCATGGACTTTAACTTTCGGATCTCATGGCCTCTAGCCATGCCTCGAATCTGGGCTCACCATCGCTTCGCATAAGCGTGGCGGCTCGTCGCTTTCTAGCAACAATACATCGCACTCTGCGCAATCTTTCCGACCTCCGTGGTTCGGTGCCGCTTCCACTCTGAGTTCCCTGACCGACTCGGTATGATTTCATCACCAGCCGAGCCGTCCCAGTGGTCCTCGAATTTCTTGAGTCGAACCGTCCTCCACTGGCCTCCCGTGAGAAACTCTTTCTCAAGGAAAACCCGTTCGAGCAACAAACACTTTGTTCTCTTCCGGTTGTAGAAGCTATATCCCAAGGTTTCCCTCGGGTATCCACGAATATGCATTTATCCGACTTGGGTGTAAGCTTGTGCGACATAAGTTGCTTGACAAATGCTTCACAACCCCAAATCTTTAGAAAAGACAAGCTGGGACTCTTCCGGTCCACATCTCATCTGGTGTCTTGTCTACAGATTTTGATGGTACCCTATTAAGTGTGAAAGCTGCAGTTTCTAGGCGTATCCCCAAAATGACAAGGGTAAATCCGATTTGCTCATCATAGGCGGACCATGTCCAACAAGGTCCTATTCCTCCGTTCGACCGCCATTTCTCGTGGCGTGCCGGAGGTGTGAGCTGAGTACTATACCTCGACTTTTGAGATGATCATCGAACTCTGGCTCATGTACTCACCTCCACATCGGATCATGAAGCTTTATAGTCTTGCCGAGCTGATTCTCAACCTCGTTCTGAAACTCTTTGAACTTTTCAAAAGTCTCCGACTTGTGCCTCATCAAATAGATATATCCATATCTACTCAAGTCGTCGGTAAAAGTCACGAAATCTTGATAGCCACCTCTGGCGGTTGTGCTCATTGGACCACACACATCACTATGTATAAGTTCCAATAGCTGGACGCCTCTCGCAACTCTTTGTGAAAGGAGACTTAGTCATCTTGCCGAGCAAGCATGATTCACATGTCTCGAGCGACCGAAGTCGGACGAAGTTAGGAGCCCATCATCATGGAGCTTCTTCATGCGTTCAGACTAATGTGTCCAAGCCGGCAATGCCGAAGTATGTCGGTTTATCTCATTAGGCTTATGCCTCTTGACATTTACGTTATAGACGGTTCTGTTCTAGATTCAATATAAATAGCCCATCAACAATGGGTGCATAGCCGTGGAACATACCATTCAAAAATATCGAACAACCATTGTCCTTTAAATTGAATTCATAACCTTGACTCATCAAACATGAGGCGAAATAATGTTCGACTAAGTGCAGGAATGTAATAACAATTATTCAATTCCATTATGAATCCGGAAGGAAGCTGGAGCTGCATCGTGCCGACCTCCAACACAGCAACTCTTGCTTTGTTGCCGACCCTGATGTCAATCTCCCCTTGTGCCACACGCCTAGTTCTTACCAGCCCCTGCATCGAGTTGCAAATATGAACAACCGATCCGGTATCAAATACCCAAGAGCTACTAGGTATGTCAGCAAGGTAAATGTCTATAACATATGCAACAAGTGTACCTTTGCCTGAAGAAGCATTTCCGGCCTTCTTGCCATGCTCTGCAAGCCACTTGCTCTGATTTCTCTTCCGGTGACCGGTCTCCTTGCGGTGAAAGCAAGCGGTCTTGAGTCCGTCTAGACTTGGCATGGCAGAGGTTACCATCTCCGTGCCCTTTGCCTTAGCCTTTTCTTGGACCAACTCTTCTTGAACTTAGCGATTTACGCACCATCAACACTTGATGCGTGCCTTTCTTAATATCCTGCTCGCCACTTTGAGCATCCCATGCAATTCGGTGAGCTTCTTATCCATGCCATGCATATGATAGTTCGAGATGAGCGTCCCATAGCTGGGCGGAAGAGAACCAGAACAACATCGATAGCCAGCTCATCCAAGGCGGGAAGCCCAAACGATCCAAAGCTTGCACATATCCGATCATCTTGATCACATGTGGGCTCGATGGATCACCTTCCTTCAACTTGCAATCCATCAAGGATCGCCAGACGTTGAACCTTCGGTCCTAGCACGTATGCGAAACATGCTCTTGAGACTCTCGATCATATCGTAAGCCTCAACATTTTCAAAATGCTGTTGCAAATCGGGCTCCATACAAGCCAGCATCAGACAGTTGATCTCCGTTGATTTATCAACGAGTTTCTGGTAGGTATTCTTAGCTGTGGCACTAGCATTATCGGCAGGTTCCTCTGGAAGTGGATCCTCTAGAACATGTTCCTTTTTATCGTGCTTGAGAACAATTCTCAAATTTCTATACCATGTAGTAAAGTTTGTTCCATTCAGTTTATCCTTTTCCAGAATTGATTTCAATGCAAAGTTGGATTGAGCAGGTGGTGCCATTGATCTACAACAGAAAATATGTAATCACTAAGCAATGTGTTTATGTAGAGTAATTCTAGCCTAACAGAAATACTCCCTTGAAGTCAGCATCCTCCGCAAACTCTCGGTGATTCAGGATCCGACTAGCGCATGCGACTAGTGAGCTTTAGCATCATTGCTAGCCAACATACCTATCCGGTAAGCAACTCCTTGCTAATCGTTTCTCTATCGACTCACAGCCGGTCGGGAAGGTATCTCATACCCGGCTCCCAACCTTCTTTGCCACAAGGCCCAAAACCGTTTTGATAGCCTTGTCAAGTTAACTGATCACGGTGCATGTCCGTGTCCAAACCACGAACCCTTGAGTTCAAGGACACCCAGCAGCACCCAATTTTATGAGCCCACTACTAGGCGTACTTGGCGTGCGAAGGTGCAACATCGGGGATGGCAATTAAGCTTGATATTCATGAGGATCATTCTATCATTTTAACATGCATAGAAACAAAGAAGCATAACAATCACAAATATAACACATATTGTGAAATAGTATGGCTCCTTCATGGGCGTTCTTCGGTCGGCTCCGACTCCGATGACCATCTCTGAACTCCATCTTGTTTGTCACGCCGGACGCGTAAGCCGCCAACCTGATCTCTATTATCCAACTACTACAACTAGTAATGAATTTTACATAGAGTCACAAGTCGACCGCGAGTCGTTATACAATATAATGACAGCACTTTGGCTCCTTCCGGTGACAAACATGACACGCGGGCCACATATAAATTACACACATGCATCACATACACATGAGCCATACTATCCACATCAAACCTGCAAAACAAAGTTATGCATAGAATCGCATTCTACGGTTTGTGTGGCGGGTATGAAATACGGCGCTACGCTACCAGCGGTCCGGCGTTTTGAAATCACAGATCACATCGAACTCCGATCACGCCGAATTCTACGATCGACCGATCTTATCGATCATCGCGAATCCGATTCGGTTCGTTTCCTTATTAACCCGATGGCGGATGACCGACGGTAGGGGTAGATCGTGTCACGACCTCATCTATCGATTTACGAAAACATAGCCTCAACGATCCCCATGTGAAGTTGATCACATCAACCGTGCACATAGCCGATCTCTTCAAGGACAACAGATCTCATCGCCGCCTCCACATATCTAATATGCATACGATCTGAATCCAAATCCTATAGCGAGGCTCGATACCCTTTGTTGGGATCTACGGTAGGGTGCGTCATTGCAAATTAAAAATTCATACGTGCGAGAACATCCAGGAACATGCTACGGAGATGGATCACAGTTCGTTAGCACTAGGCAGCGATGTCGTGCAGCGGAAGAAGAGTTGGGGTAAGCGCGTCCGAGTGGATCGTCTCCTCCTCGTCCGATCTCCCTCGGCGGCGGTCGTCCGATCCCGTCGAGTTATTTGGAAGCGGCGCAAGTGCACCGCCTCTAACGGTATCCGCGTGCGAGAGGAATGTCGTCGGCGGACTGCTAGGTCCGATCACACGATCGGCGGCGAGTGGAGGTGGCTATTCGCAACACATGCAAACCCTAGCCATAGCGCCGAAGCGATCCGCTTTATGAGTGTGCCGCACCTCCACTTTATATAGGCGTCCGCCCATGCGGGCTCAACACTTGGGCCTCGCCACGGACCCTAAAGCCCAAAGTCTACTCGGTCACGTTCCTAGTCGATTCGGGTCACCTCCGACATACACGGTTGGTAGCGGCCTCTAGCAAGGCGTGCCGACCACCAAGCAGAACTATGAAGCTGGTTAAGCGAACACAGCCTAGCGTGTCACACTTCATTCCCTTTGCCGCCACGATATATGTTAGCCGGGCTCAAAGCGAGCTGTCATCCTTGTGCTAGCCCGACCTCTTTCGTTCGATGATACCGACCACTATCCGGATTATCTCATAATCCTTGTCGCATGACCATGCTGTTCTGGTCGGATCACGAGGGCCCCAGTATATCTCTCGATCGGAGGGCAAATCCCATCTTGCTCGACCATGTCTCGCAGCATGGGATTGGACAAACCGAAACCTACCTTTGTAACTACCCGATCCACGGAGTAGCGTTTGGTCGGCCCAAAGCAAGTCTATCACCATCTCGAGTACATGCGTCGGCTCAGGTCTTAGGACATAGAGCGTATGTTGTACTAGAGACTCACAGATGACATATCGTTGCGTCTCATAGTTGGGTCTGTCCGACTCGGACCTTATCTCGACTCGGATCCGACTATGTCGAATCCGACCAGACCTTTCCAAGTCCATATTATCGGGTTAGCATCCAATGCTCCATGGCTAGTGAGACCGAGCCATCGACCGTGTCATATGCTAGTCTAGTCGGCTGCGCGTCCACACAACCCTTTCAACTAGGGACCTTTTAGGACAGTCATCATACAATGCATAGTCCCACAAACAAGTCACATACTTGCTGATACACATCATTGATAATGTCCAAGGACTATCTTTATTCATAAACACATAGGAAATATCATCATACATGATTGCCTCTAGGGCATATCTCCAACACTCACAGCCTTGATGCCATGCATATCACGAAGAACGTGTGCGAGAGTCTGCTTGGTACCCTGCTCAACATGCCAGAGAGGACCAAAGATGGGCCGAAAGCAAGGGCAGACTTGAAATCAATGGGCATCAGGCAGGAGCTTCACGCTAATGATGATGATGATGATGATGATGATGATGAGGCAAAGCAGGACACAGAAACTCGTCGCAAAGGAAAAAAGGCCAAGAAGACCGGAAGTGGCTACCCTCCCGCGTGCTTCACTCTAAGTCAGGAGGAGATCGAGCAGTTTTTCACCTGCCTCATAGGAGTAAAACTTCCTTACGATTACGGGAAGATAAGCGGATACCTAGACCAGTGAAGCGAAGTTCAGCAGGATGAAGTCTCACGGTATCACGTCTTGATGGCGCGAATACTTCCGGTTGCAATCCATTGGGATCATGGGCGCGCACGTCCGTGAAACGCTATTTGGCCTATGCAACTTTTTCGGCGTCATCTCTCGGAAGTCGATTGGCGTGAGGCAACTCGAAGGCTACGAGGAAGAGATCGTGGTGATACTATGCGAGCTTGAGATGTACTTCCGCCCGCATTCTTGACGTTATGGTGCATCTGCTGGTCCATATCATGGAGGATATCATCCAACTCGGGCCGCGTTCTGCACAGCATGATGCCGTTCGAAAGGATGAATGGTGTCATCAAAGGATACGTTCGCAACATGTCACGTCGAGAGGAAAGTATAGCCGGGGCTTTTCGACGAAGAGTCGCCTCCTCTGCACGAATTATCTAGGCATCGAGAACCCCATTGGTCTGCGCGTCAGCGAGCACCTCGGCAGGCTCGCTGGATGGGTTCACCGTGAGGTTGCCTTGAAATGCATGTCGACTTCGAGGGTCGACTCGCCGACTTTGAAAGAGCAAACCTAGTCGCGCTACAACACATAGGCGTGGTCGATCCTTGGGTGGTAGAGCACAAAACCTTTATTGAGAAGGCGTACAATGGCCGAGGCCAGCGAGAGGGCGGGACGGAGATATAATCAAAGAGCACAACTCATGTTTCACGCGTTGGTTCAAGCGAAGCTTACATCGTACCCTTTACATGAGGATTCTTCCACGGAAGAACAACTCATATTCGCCTTGTCACGAGGCGCCGAGCACAACGATGACCTATGAGGCGTCACGATATCAACGGCTACACATTCTACACGAGAACAAGGACATGAAGAGCGATGGTTATCGAACTCCGGGTAACGATCGAATCCTACACGGTAACGACAAGGACAGATACTACGGAAGGATCGAGGAGATCTGGGAGCTGAGCTACTGTTGGAGAGAAGGTCCGATGTTCCGTGTCGGATGGGCCAAGAGCGTCCTAAAGAAGACGGTATTTCACCACCATGGTTATACGAAGCCAAATCCAAGACCACGCAGGCATAAGCGTCACCGCGGAAAATGAGCCATGGGTACTGGCTTCCCAAGTGGACCAATACTTCTTCATTACCGACCCGTCAAAGCCCGGTCGTGTTGTCGTGAGGAGAGGCAAAGGAAGATCATCGGAATGGATGGAGTAGCCAATGAGCAAGACTTGACAAATGCGGCGACCGAAGATCGAACATGGCGGCTGACGATGAAGTAGCAGCACACACCACAAGAAGAAGCAGGACCACCCTACCTAAAGGGCGTCCGTTCTCTGAAGAACTCCATTTGCGAAAAAGAAGGGCAAGAAGATTGTGAACAGATAGCTAGCTAAGATCGATTGTATTTAAATCGTAGTCTTCATTTCTCGATTGTATTTCATGGGCACTTTTTGATATCATGAATAATTTTAAATTTCATGGGCACTTTTGAATTCATGAGGACACTCGATCTCGACCCCCTCCACCGCCGCCGACAGAGCACCCGCCCCCCCGCACCCTCCCGCTCCACCGCCTTAGCAGGCACCCCGCACCCTCCCGCTCCACCACCGCCGATGATATTTTCAAGTAACAAATTTGAACATATTTTTAAAAATTTATTACTGTTTTTATAAAAAATATTACTGTTATGATTTAAACAAGTTTGAACATATTTAAACACAAATAAATATCAAACAACATTTAAAATGAAAAAAAATATTGGGAGCACAGGAATCGAACCCAGGACCTCTGGTGTGTGTCTTTGCGTCTTGACAGTCGGGCTAGTAGGCGGGTTCTAATGTGGATTGGGTTAGGTGGAATATAACCCGTGCTCGAACTGTAATAAAAAACATTCTAATGGCGCACCTCTGCAAGTGCGCCATTATATCTAAAAAAGATTTCTAATGGCGCCGAGCGGGTGGTGCGCCATTAAGCTTCCCCTAGCTATCCTCCCTCTCCTCGCCAGATCCCCTTGACCCTCTCTCCTCGCCACCAGATCCACCCGCGCTGCCCCGACCCAGCACGCCCGCCCAACCTCGCGGGACTCCACCCTGCCGCCCCAGCGCCCCCCCCCCCCCGCCCGACCCTCGCCGGACTCCACCCCGCCGCCCGCGTCCCCACCCCCGCCGCCCCACCCTCGTGGACTCCTCCTCTCCGTCGGCGCGCGAGCAGCAGCACGCAGCACCGTCGCCCCCTACCCTCCTCATCCCCTTGCCCCCCTGCTTGCAGTGGCCCCTTCTCTGTCTCATGAGGCAAGGTCTCCAGCGCCTCTCGACACAAGCGCCTCCACCTTCTCGGCGTCTGCGCCTTCTTCCACCTTGGCCACAGCGGCCTCACCGTCGAGTAGTCGTCAAATTCGTCTCCGTTGAACCGTCCCCGACCACGCCGTCTACTCCTCTGCGACGGCTGTGAGATGCTCTTGATTTCCCCTCCTCCCTTGGTCGTTTGCTTCCCGAAGCGCCGCCCTGTGATTAATGCTTCATATGATGTTCAATTTTGCATAAGTTGAAGAAACAATAGTTCTCTTGACAAGCGAGAAGAAAGGATTGGGCTCTGGTCCAAATGATGTTTAACATGAATTTAACTAAACAGGAATTTTATGTTGTTGCTTCTTTGAAGATGAGTAGTTGTAGGAAGATGATGCATAGTAGTTTTATGTTGTTGTAGTAGTTGTAGGATGTTATTGTAGTTGAAGTTGCAGGAGTAGATAATGGAGTACTGCCAATTTCTTTGTTAGTAAAGATGTTGAACACACAACTGTTGTTTACTCTAGTGATAGGAGTAGTAGTGGTGGCCATCTAGTTGGACTACTACTACTAGGACTTGCTCAGATTTTAGGATTTCTTTTCTTTTAGGATTTATTTTCTTCTAGGACTAGGTTTTTATTATTTTTCTGTTGTGATTGTTTTTTTAACTCTTTCTTTTTCATTTCCTACTATCCTTATCCTAATTATCTTAAATTGTTATGATGTGTGTAACAGGATTAGATCTTGGATTTGCTAGTGGACTTTGGGAGTTTCTTAGCCAGCTTGGTGACTCCATATTTTCACTATTTCAGCAAGTCTTTTGTAAGCATTAAACTCTCAGACTACATTTTTATCTTATGTGTACATCTGTTTGCTTCCAATTGCTATATATGTATTGTTGTTACTAAAATGATGAAGCTCTGTCAATTGCTATACATATATATATATGTGTATGATGATCCTCCTTTCTGCAGTAGTATAACTAGGATATAAAGCACATTGAACTAACAATCTTGTATGGTGCCTAAACTACAATGATTCAGGAACATCGAGATGACATAGCATGTGGATATTGACATAGGATGAGTAGATTAATAAGTGAGCCAAAAGTGATGGACAAACCTCATGCTAGGAATTCTCAAGGGTTGCATCTTTACGAATGACCCTAATTGTCTTGACAATATCTGGACAGATTGAAAAAAATTAACTTGATTACTTCAAGTAATTTGCATGAAAGATTTTGAAGTCCAACTTCGAATCCAGAATTTGATTAGTTCCGTAAATTTGTATGACCACAGATTTGTAAAGTTTCAGAGATTTGTATGACCAAAGATACAGTTCAGATTTGATTAGTTCCATAAATTTGTATGACCAAATATATATTTCAGATTTGTAAAGTTTCAGAGATTTGTATGACCAAAGATACAGTTCAGATTTGAATTGTTTCAGAAATTGGTATGACCAAAGATGCTATTGTATATAAATGGGATGCTGTAGAACTGTTCTTCATCTTTCTGATCTTGTTGTATAGAAATATGCTGAATTTAGCAAAAAATGGGGTCTGGGAGGCGCGCTGCTGCTTGAGGCCCTTGAGAGGCCCTTCGTGTCGTGATGATTTTGCAGGTACCCGAGAGGCCCTTGAGTTTGCGGAATGTCGATTAACTTCGTTTGGCAAATTCGGTACTCCATATGTCCTATTTCAGCAAAGGTCATGCTGAAATTTTCCGTGAATTTTAGCATGACTTTGCTAAAATCGGACATATGAGGTACTTGCTACTAATGCATGGGCCGGGGTATCTTAGTACTTAATTAAGTAGGATCAACTGCCCCTTTATTCTTGCTGCATTAAACCCAACTTAGAATTCTCCTCAGCATCGATAAACCCTAGATGATAAACCCAACATAGGTGGCAATAGAGCCAAGTGATTAGTGCAATAAACCCAACATAGGCTTTTAGGGTGCCTCGGCGTCGACAAACCCTAAATGATAAAAGCTTAGCTTTTAGGATGCCTCGGTGTCGACAAACCCTAAATGATGAGACCATGATCTTGTTCCTTGACAATAACCAACTTTTTGACCAAACTTTTTTCCTATTTAGAGCGAAACATGGCCCACAACAATGAGGCCGGCGGTTCGGGCGGCAAGCAATTCTGGGAGCTGTCCCAGGAGTTGGAGGAAGAACCTCACCGCTATGAGGACGCCATGGAAGACACCGATCCTGACTACACAACCCCTGGTGGCATCGGGGATGACACCACTGATGGTGCCGCCGAGGATGCCACCACTGATGATGGCGGCGCACACACAAATGGCAGCCAACCGAAGAGGCAACGGAAGGACCGGCGCCCGAGCGTGCTCGGCACCGTTAGGGAGGAATTTACTGAAGTGGACTCTGACGGGAATCCGACGGCGGCCAAACAAGTAGTCAAGGGGTACTCGATTAAGCTCGGGTGCATTCTCCGGAGCACCGTCTCGATCAACACCGAGAACCTAAGGCATAAGGACCACGGGAATTTGCGCAGCCTCCTCTTCACGAAGCTGCACGAATGATACAAGTTCCCCGCTGAGTTTGCAAACACACGCCTCTCACGGAATAAAGTGAACAGTACCGCCCTCACAAGGATGAGCACGACCCTGTCTACTTGGAGAAGCACGGTGAAGGCAATGATTGACAAAGGTGGTAGTTATGACAAGATCAAGGCGAAATATCCTTTGATGAGCGAAGATGAGTACAAGGAGTTCAAGTTCAAGTCGAGAGCAGTGCAACCTCGAATCAAGTCGATTGGGGAAAGAAATGCGGAAGTTGAACTTAGGGGTCCACCAACTCGGTCCCGGCGGTTACAGAGTGGCGGAGCCTATATGGGACAAGGAGGACGCGGAGCGTGCCGAGCAAGGCCTACCGCCCCGCTTCGAGAAATACAGTGACAAGCAGACCAGGAACTTTCTCAGGGCTCGGTACAAGGAGGACCCGGTAACAAAGGAGCTTACCACGGATCCGAAGATCAGGGCGCTCGAGCTTGTTATGGTAAGGAATACACCCCCACGTAATTAGGTCCATATGGTTGCATTCTAATTAATCCCCAATATTTCTAAATGGTTCACGTTCCTTCCGCGGGACACTGAAAGCGATGGCGGGGTCGTCTCAGAGCTCCCCTTTCGACACCCCTTTAAATAGGGCGTTGAGCGTAATTAAAAACAAGGATAAGCTCGATAAGCCGGCGTCGGCTGGTCTTGTGGCGGCAAAGGCTTGTCCACAAAATGGTCGTCATACTATACCGCTGGTGGGCGAAAGGAGAAAAGACCAGCTCGGAAAGCCGACGCGCGAGGTTGAAGCACTCAAGGCACAAGTGGCGCGGATTCGGAGCTTGTCCAAGAGCAAGTGGAACAACAAGCGGGAGCGAAGCTCAACGCCATGGTGCCTACGTTGATTCATGGGCTGACGGCGTGGATTGCGGGCGGCCAGCAGGCCTCCCGGTTCCCAGCTTCACGGCCGACCTTCAAGACTGGCAGCGGCGGCGCCATTGCTGTCTCCGTGGCGCCATTGCTGTCTCCGGCGGGGCGGTATTCGTGTCTCGGCGCCGCACGGCATTGGAGCTTAATGCACCGGGTGTCGCCGGCGGCACCTCGCCAGAAGCGGCCCCTCCGTCAGTTGCACACCCGCCGTTGGCGGTGCCTCGACATTAGCCGAGCTCGATGGCATCACGGTAACTAAGCCTCTCGGCCGATGACTTCATTTCCTTGCCTTTGGTGGGCATCCTGGCGCCCTACATGTTTTCGCGGCGCCGCCGGCGTTCCTTGCACTCTTACGCGCCGTGGGCGGCGAGTTGGTCGATGTCGCCAAGGCAGAATCGTTCAACCGGCAACCCCATGTTCCACGGTAATCCGATGCCACCCACGGTGTATAGGGTTGAAGTGGTTGGTGCTGCCAGGCTGCGACGAGCTATTACCTCGATTCGACCAGCTGGGGCGGCGAAGAAGATGAGATGACCCTCGGCGCTGCGTAAAGCTGGCCCTGCTTTGGCGAAGAGCGATTCGTTTGGGGCGGGGACACCACCCCGAGACAAGACCGCCCGATCGTGCGGCGCCAAGCCATGGCAAGAACACCGCAAGGCTACGGACCTGCCGGACATCCCTATGTACGAGGATCCGAACAGCCCTATGGCACGAGATCCGGACGGCGGCGACAACGACGACGGTACATTTACCAAAGTTGATAAGTACTTTGCGAACATGGGTGCGTTGACGAGTTCTGCGGGCCTCTTTCTCAGAACCCAACCAAGGCGACCGCGATCTGGCTGATGCGGCGGAGAAATCAATTACAGCAGCGTCGTCGGCGTTCAGTTCTCGAGACCGCCTCCGGCTCCGCCTTCACCGAGCCTCGGATAGCTGAGGTGCGAAATATTATCAGCCCCAACACGCTCAAGAAGGCGGTGCGTGAGTAGAACTCGGTCCCATTACAGGAGATCAAGAAGAAGGGATGGAAACGAAAGACTAACAAGGGCACCGGTGCGAGCCAGCCGGCACCAAGTTCGATCCGTGCTCAGGACGGGCCACCTTCACCTAAGGATATCTCGAGGAGGGTGCATGTGGCGGGTAGGCGATGCTACCGCCAAATATGCTGAATCTGCAACCGGTGCTATGCGGAGTCTGCACGATAGTGTTCTTTCTTTGGAAGCGGCGTCTCGAGAGAGAAGGATGTGGCATACCGGTTTCGTGGCCAAGGTGCGGAGGGCAAGGGCTTTGTGGATGGCGACATCGAAGTGCGATCGTCCTGCGTTTGATGACATCTTTGCTATGTTTAACCTTCATCCGCTGCACTACACCTTCGTTCGGCTGTTTTCGCTGAGTATGGAGATGCGGATCATTAGAGACAAGACCCCGGACATCGTGATAGTCGACCCCTTCTACATGTGTGCCAAGCACTTGAGCAGCGCTGGGGACCGCCAAGTTGCGAGTTCACACCTCGAAGGCGTCATTCTGGCAAACCCAGATAAGGATAACTTCCTTGTGGCTTACTTTCCCGAGTAAGTCATCCCTTAACCGCCCCGTAACATATGATTTCTTAGATTTTGATCGTTCTTTTTTTTTTCTAACATTCCATGTTCTGTGCAGTGACACACATTGCACACTCATCCTCTTAAGACCGAAATATTCCATGGCCACGTATTTTGACCCGAAACGTAACTCCAAGATAGACTACACAAATGTCAAGAAAGTTCTTGATGATGTTCTCCCCGGCTACGCCAAATCTGGAGGCACCTTCACCGGTGCAGTTCGTAAATCACGGCAAGCACATGTTCTCACACAATCTGAAGTTCTGCTGCGTCAAGCAGCCGCCTTATGATCGAAGGATGCCTACTCGCCCTCCATCACATGCGAGGCGATCGTAAGGACCATCATCAACTTCTGCTACAGATAATCTCAAAGATTGGGCCACGAGCTTGTCGGCAGTCCAGGACGCGGACCTCAGACAAGAATTCTTTCGCATCCATTCGGAGTTTGCAGACATCATCCATCAAGATGTCCTTCATACCTTGGGGCAGTTCTTCCTCAGATATCAACCATCCAACAATGAGATAGATGAAACGCTACAAATGCAGGGTGACAACAACCGCGATTTCATGACCATCACGACAGACGGCGGCTTCATCCACGCTCCTGTCCGATGAGTCGAGTCGAAAGTAGTGATGTGTAGTTCTGAAACATTGATTGGCTCATGTTGTAATTAAACTTTAATGAATTCGTATGTCTCTTTGGTTTGGACAGTCGTTCAACTTAGATATAATCGATGCTATTTATTAGTAGGACCATGAATCGTGCTATTAATGTCTTGCTTTTCTCTTTCGATCCTTTTGTTGCATAATTACATATTGCTTATGTATTGTCATTGTTTGGCTTGTGCATAGAGATGCCGTCGTATGTCGTGTGTACAAGGGTAAGGTTCCGGAGTCTCGACGACTGGGAAGAGTGTCGGAGACAGGTTCACCGTTTCAGCGGTAACAGTTACAAAGGGTACACCACTAGGGCGGAGGCCGAATCTAGATACGCCCGCTATCTAGCGGGAGAGAGGAGGGAGCGTTGGAGGAACCGGATGAAGACCAGTTTGATCACAATGATGCTTATCGTGATGACCGCAGCTCTCTTCTATGTGATGGTAGTTTAGATGATCGATATCGACTTGTAATGTGAAGACAAACTCGATACTCGCGGTCTTGAGACTTGTAATGTTTTATCTTTGTTCGGTCTTTTGAATTCGGAGACTAATATGATGAATTGTATTCGGAGACTAATCTTCTATAGTATTCGATGAATCTGCTCTTGCTGTGTGTTGCTGTCTATATTCTGTCCAGTAATATATTTTGTAACCTGTGCAAAAATCTGAAAAGTAAAAAAAAAAAAAACCAAATATTCATACTAATGGCGCATCAGCTCAAGGTATCCTTTGGCATACTAATGGCGCATCACGACAGGGTGCACCATTAGTATGACAAAGCACATGGTTACGTATGGCCCCTCGGGAGGCACACTAATGGCGCATGGTGTTACATACTAATGGCGCACTGCGTGGTGCGCCATTAGTATACCAGATACTAATGGCGCACCAGTGGTGCGCCATTAGTAAAAAATACTAGTGGCGTGATACTAATGGCGCACCGGTAGTGCGCCATTAGTAGGCCTTTTCCTAGTAGTGAAAGATTACCCGACAATGACAAGGGTGCATTTGTTGGGAACGATGGTGCTGATCATGCTGACAGTCTTGTCCCATCAGTTAGTGTGAATGCCCTTCAAGGTCTTGCAGAGCCAGATAAGCAGAGAGGGGTTGGAAGGCCGACGAATAGTAGAGAGAAGGCACCTTACGAGGGTTTGAGCAAACGGGGAGGTTCTGCAGCATCTGCCGGTGTGAGGGACACAAGCGAACAACTTGCCTTGACCGGAGGGGGTGCACCAAAGAAGTCATGCAAACCTCGAAAATGCAAGAACTCTGGTATGAAAGGTCATGGCCGGAACACAAGCACCAGGCCACTGGGAATTGCTGAAAAATGAGATGTGATATTTCAGTTTGTACTCTGTTCTTATTTGTTGAGGATTTTCTAGTGTGTTTAAGTGAGCAGTGCTCCACGCTTGTTCCTCCATTTTTCGAGTCGCCGGAAAGTCCGAATTAGATAATAAAACGATGATCATGTTCGTCAGAACTGTTTCTGGTTCACTAAGTGTTAAAATGTTTTTTTCTATTGCCTTTGGTGTGGCCGAGGGTGAGCGTGTCGGTCTACCTGAATCTTAAGTTTGGCAAACCTGCTAATATTGCGTCTCATGGTTTGATATATTTATGAGGCGCTGGTCATGGTGGCAGTTATTGAGTCCGTGGGATGACAAAGCTCAGACTCGCTCAGCAACTTGGGTGAGCCGTGGTCAGGTTACCTGTTCCGCGCCTGCTGTACGAGCTGCCGTCAAATTTAATGTGCCTGAGACATGGCCTTGATTTTGTACTATACGTGAGAAATACGGAGAGAGAATACCACTGGTGGCACAAATCCCTACGCTATTGGACGATGTTGGTTTCAGGTTCATCTGAGCCCGAGCTCAGAAACGAATATCCGAATTTCTACTAAACTAGCTCAGATCCACCAACGAAGGGAGACACATAAGCAAATAAATTCTACACATAACACACTCTATCCATTTCTACTAAATATATCAATTTCTACTAAACTAGCTCAGATCCACCAACGGAGGGAGACACAAAAGTAAATAAATTCTACACATAACACATTCTATCCATTTCTACTAAATATATCAATTTCTACTAAACTAGCTCAGATCCACCAACGGAGAAAGACACACAAGTAAATAAATTCTACACATAACACATTCTATCCATTTCTACTAAATGTATCAATTTCTACCAAACTAGCTCAGATTCACCAACAGAGGGAGACACACAAGTAAATAAATTTTACACTAGTAATCTATAGGAGTTCATTTTTTATTCCTAATAATCTAGACACTGAAAATATTTCAAATAAAAATACGTTATAAATATCAAATTCTACACAATAGCAATTGGATTATCACTACAATTTCTACACAAAGCAATCCATGCAACTAACTTTGAAATCTACATGACAGAAAGCAAATCCCAATGGATCCCTGCCGTGTGGTGTGTCCGCGAACGGAGGAGTAGTGGATCTAACCTTGGTGCCGGCGAGGGGCGGCAATAGGGCAGCGTTGGGGTGGCGGCGGCGGGGGATTTGGTCCAGGGGGAGGAGTTGTGTATATGACCGGGCCGGGTAGGGTGTGAAATGAGATAGAGCGGTGACTTAGGTCTTTTACTAAGTTCAGATAGGTCATTGCTGGCGTTGGATAAAAGGGCAACGCCATAGCTAATCACCGGCCAAATAAAAAAGGACTAAGATTGATGAAAGACTTGACAAAATAAAGGACTCAAAATTTAAACTGGTAGTAAATAAATAAAAGTCCTAAATTGATAAAAAACAGTAAAAATAATAATGATGAGTACATATTTTGATAAAACACTAAAAATGTGACTAGTATAATCAATTTTTTAGGATCGACTAATATAACCATTAAATACTTAAAACCCTTAATAAAATTGAAAAACAGTTTCTGGCGTGCATAGAAAACAAACGACAACACTAAGAAATTAACTATGGCGTACATAAAGAACCTCCGCCACCACTATATTTCAAATGTTTAGTACATATGGGCCAAAAGATTTGTGGCGTCTCTATAAAAACCTACGACATCACTAAACATGTAAATATGGCGTGCTAATTATGCGCACGCTAGCACTATTCGGCGTGGATGAAAAATGGCGCGCCACCAACGAAAGTTGTGGCTATCACTTTTTCCGCTAGTGCCTGGGCATAACTCGGCCGGGCCGGGCTTCGGGCATTGAAAGTACATGCGGTGCCCCCATGTTTAGTTTTGGTAAGTGATGACAATCTCTATGGACTAATGGTTACCTTGAGTTATATTTGAAGGTTTTGTCCATAGGCTTTTCTTGGAGTACATGTGTTGGTTTTAAGGAGAGTTTGTATCGACCAAGGTGCTATTCAAGGAATTATCCAAAGATTGGTCATTTGAGTGTTGAGCTTATTGCAAGCATGTCTTGAAGAAGAAGATTGTGTGATCATTCATATCCAAATGAAGAGAATTGGAAAGATTCAAGGTTGATCAAGATTAAGTCAAGAATGAATCAAGTTGATCAACCCACAAAGCGTAGAAGATATACCGAGAGGGATCAAGTGATCCCATTGAAGGAAATATGCCCTAGAGGCAATAATAAAGTTATTATTTATTTCCTTATATCATGATAAATGTTTATTATTCATGCTAGAATTGTATTAACCGGAAACATAATACATGTGTGAATATATAGACAAACAGTATGTCACTAGTATGCCTCTACTTGACTAGCTTGTTAATCAAAGATGGTTATGTTTCCTAACCATGAACAAGGAGTTGTTATTTGATTAACAAGGTCACATCATTAGTTGAATGATCTGATTGACATGACCCATTCCGTTAGCTTAACACTTGATCGTTTAGTATGTTAATGCTTTCTTCATGACCCATACATGTTCCTGTAACTATGAGATTATGCAACTCCCATTTACGGAGGAACACTTTGGGTACTACCAAGCGTCTGGCGTATGCTGGGTGATTATAAAGGAGTACTACAGGTGTCTCCAAAGGTACTTGTTGGGTTGGCGTATTTGAGATTAGGTTTTGTCACTCCGATTGTCGGAGAGGTATCTCTAGGCCTTCTCGGTAATACACATCACATAAAGCCTTGCAAGCATTGCAACTAAAGAGTTAGTTGTGAGATGATGTATTACGGAGCGAGTAAAGAGACTTTCGATAGCGAGATTAAACTAGGTATTGGATACCGACGATCGAATCTCGGAAAGTAACATACCGATGACAAAGGAACAACGTATGTTGTTATGCGGTTTGACCGATAAAGATCTTCGTAGAATATGTAGGAACCAATATGAGCATCCAGGTTCCGCTATTGGTTATTGACCGAGAATAGTTCTAGGTCATGTCTACATAGTTCTCGAACCGTAGGGTCCATGCGCTTAAGGTTTCAATAGCGGTTATTATGAGTTTATGTATTTTGATGTACCGAAGGAGTTCGAGTCCGGATGTGATCACGGACATGACGAGGAGTCTCGAAATGGTCGAGACATAAAGATTGATATATTGGATGGTTATATTCGGACACGGAAAGGTTCGGAAGTTTCGGAGAAAACCGGAGTGCCGGAGGGTTACGGAACCCCGGGAAGTTATGGGCCTTATTGGGCCAAGAGGGAGAGAGGGCTGCACCAGGAGGTGGTGCGCCCCCTCCATGGGGAGTCGAATTGGACTAGGAGGCGCAGCCCCTTTCCTCTCCCTCTCCTCTCTTTCCTTCCCTTCCCTCTTCCTAGTAGGACTAGGAAGGGAGTCCTACTCCTACTAGGAGGAGGACTCCCCCTCCTTAGTGCGCCCCAAGGCTGGCCGGCCTCCCCTTGCTCCTTTATATCTGAGGGGGGGGCACCCTAGAACACACAAGTTGATCTACGGATCGTTCCTTAGCCGTGTGCGGTGCCCCCTCCACCATATTCCACCTCGGTCATATTGTAGCGGTGCTTAGGCGAAGCCTGCGCGCGGTAGAACATCAAGATCGTCACCACGCCGTCGTCTTGTGGAACTCCTTCCCGACGCTTTGCTGGATCGGAGCTCGGGGATCGTCATCGAGCTGAGCGTGTGCCAAGAACTCGGAGGTGCGGAATGCGGTGCTTGGATCGGTCGGATCGTGAAGGCGTCGACTACATCAACAGCGTTAATATAGCGCTTCCGCTTTCGGTCTCACGAGTGCGTGGGCGGACCTCTCCCTCTCGTTGCTATGCCATCACCATGGTCTTGCGTGATCGTAGGAAAATTTTGAAATTACTCGTTCCCCAGCAGTGGCATCCGAGCCTGGTTTTATGCGTTGATGTCATATGCACGAGTAGAACACAAGTGAGTTGTGGGCGATACAAGTCATACTACCTACCAGCATGTCATACTTTGGTTCAGCGGTATTGTGAGATGAAGCGGCCGGACCGACATTACGCGTGACGCTTCGCGAGACTGGTTTCACCGCTGTGAGCACTCGTTGCTTAAAGGTGGTGGCGGGTGTCTGTCTCTCTCACTTTAGTTGAACCGAGTGTGGCTCGCCCGGTCCTTGAGAAGGTTAAAGCGGAGTCTATTTGACGAAATATCGTTGTGGTTTTGATGCGTAGGTAAGAACGGTTCTTGCTCAGCCCGTAGCAGCCACGTAAAACTTGCAACAACAAAGTAGAGGACGTCTAACTTGTTTTTGCAGGGCATGTTGTGATGTGATATGGTCAAGGCGTGATGCTATATTTTATTGTATGAGATGATCATGTTTTGTAACGAGTTATCGACAATGGCAGGAGCCATATGGTTGTCGCTTTATTGTATGAAATGCAAGCGCCATGTAATTGCTTTACTTTATCACTAAGCGGTAGCGATAGTCGTAGAAGCAATAGTTGGCGAGGCGACAACGATGCTACGATGGAGATCAAGGTGTCGCGCCGGTGGCGATGGTGATCATGGCGGTGCTTGGAGATGGAATCACAAGCACAAGATGATGATGGCCATATCATATCACTTATATTGATTGCATGTGATGTTTATCCTTTATGCATCTTATCTTGCTTTGATTGACGGTAGCATTATAAGATGATCTCTCACTAAAATTATCAAGTAGTGTTCTCCACGAGTATGCACCGTTGCCAAAGTTAAATCGTGCGAGACACCACGTGATGATCGGGTGTGATAAGCTCTCGTCCATCTACAGCGGGTGCAAGCCAGTTTTGCACACGCAGAATACTCAGGTTATACTTGACGAGCCTAGCATATCAGATATGGCCTCGGAACACGGAGACCGAAAGGTCGAGCGTGAATCATATAGCGAATATGATCAACATAAGATGTTCACCATTGAAAACTACTCCATCTCACGTGATGATCGGTTATGGTTTAGTTGATTTGGATCACGTGATCACTTAGATAACTAGAGATGTCTGTCTAAGTGGGAGTTCTTTAATAATATGATTAATTGAACTTAAATTTATCATGAACTTAGTACTGATAGTATTTTGCTTGTCTATGTTTCTTTGTAGATAGATGGCTCGTCTTTGTTGTTCCGTTGAATTTTAATGCGTTCCTTGAGAAAGCAAAGTTGAAAGATGATGGTAGCAATTACGGACTGGGTCCGTAACACGAGGATAATCCTCATTGCTGCACAGAAAAGTTCGTCCTGGAAGCACCATTTGGGTAGCGAACTGCTGCGAGATCTTGAGCGAAGTTGTGAGCGTCGGCAAAGCGAGTGATGACTACTCTATAGTTCAGTGTGCCATGCTACGGCTTAGAACCGGGTCTTCAACGGCGTTTTGAGCGTCATGGAGCATATGAGATGTTCCAGGAGTTGAAGTTGATATTTCAACAGAATGCCGGATTGAGAGATATGAAGTCTCCAATAAGTTCTATAGCTGCAAGATGGAGGAGAATAGTTACGTCGGTGAGCACATACTCAAAATGTGCAGGTATTACAATCACTTGAATCAAGCTGGGAGTTAATCTTCCGGATGATTGTGTCATTGATGAATTCTTCAATCACGCCACCAAGCTACAAAGGCTTCGTGATGAACTATAATATGCAAGGGTTAGTAAAGACTATGCTCGAGCTCTTCGCAATGCTAAAAGCTGCGGAGGTAGAAATCAAAAAGGAGCATCAAGTGTTGATGGTCAATAAGACCACTAGTTTCAAGAAGAAAGGCAAAGGGAAGAAGAAGGGAACTTCAAGAAGAACAGCAAACAAGTTCTTGATCGGGAGAAGAAACCCAAGTCGGACCTAAGCTGAAGCGAGTGCTTCTCTTGCAAGCGGTAGTCCTTTGAAGCGGAACTGCCCCAAGTATTTGGCGGATAAGAAGGATGGCAAAGTGAACAAAGGTATATGTGATATACTTGTTATTGATGTGTACCTTACTAGAGCTCATGATAGTACAGGTATTTGATCTGGTTACATTGCTAATATTTGCAACTCGAAGCAGGAACTACGGATTAGCGAACAACGGCAAAGGGCGAGGTGACGATGCGGCGTGGGAAGCGGTTCCAAAGTCGATGTGATCGCGATCGACACGCTACCTCTACATCTACCTTGGGATTAGTTTTAGACCTGAATAATTGTTATTTGGTGCGGCGTTGAGCATGAACATTATATCTGGATCTTGTTTGATGCGAGGCGGTTATTCATTTAAATCGAGAGAATAATGGTTGTTCTATTTATATGAATAATATCTTTTATGGTCATGCACCCTTGAAGAGTGGTCTATTTTAATGAATCTCGATAGTAGTGATACACATATTCATAATGTTGAAACCAAAAGATGCAGAGTTGATAATGATAGTGCAACTTATTTGTGGTACTTGCCGTTTAGGTCATATCGGTGTAAAACGCATGAAGAAACTCCATCTTGATGGACTTTTGGAGTCACTTGATTATGAATCACTTGGCACTTCGAACCGTGCCTCATGGGCAAGATGACTAAAACACCGTTCTCGGTACTATGGAGAGAGCAACAGATTTATTGGAAATCATACATACGGATGTATGTGGTCAATGAATGTTGAAGCTCGTGGCGGATATCGTTATTTTCTCACCTTCACAGATGATTTGAGCAGATATGGGTATATCTACTTAATGAAACATAAGTCTGAAACATTTGAAAAGTTCAAAGAATTTGAGTGAAGTTGAAAATCATCGTAATAAGAAAATAAAGTTTCTACGATCTGATCGTGGAGGCGAATATTTGAGTTCTGAGTTTGGTCTACATTTGAAACAAAGCGGAATAGTTTAGCAACTCACGCCACCCGAACACCACAGCGCAATGGTGTGTCGAGCGTCGTGTCGCACTTTCTTGGATATGGTGCGATCTATGATGTCTCTTACAGATTTACCGCTATCATTTTGGGGTTATGCTCTTGAGGCGGCCGCATTCACGTTAAATAGGACACCGTCAAAATCCGTTGAGGCGGCGCCTTATGAACTATGGTTTAGCAAGAAACCAAAGTTGTCGTTTTCGAAAGTTTGGGGTTGCGATGCTTATGTGAAGAAACTTCAACTGATAAGCTTGAACCCAAATCGAATGTGTCTTCATAGGATACCCAAAGGAGACAATTGGGTACACCTTCTATCACAGATCCGAAGGCAAAACATTCGTTGCTAAAATGGATCCTTTCTAGAGAAGGAGTTTCTCTCGAAAGAAGTGAGTGGGAGGAAAGTGGAACTTGATGAGGTAATAGTACCAGCTCCCTTATTGGAAAGTAGTTCGTTCAGAAATCAGTTTACGTAACACCTACACCGATTAGTGAGGAAGATAATGATAAAGATCATGAAACTTCAGATCAAGTTGTCACTTGAACTCAGTAGATCAACCAGAACAAAATCCGCACTGAGTGGTACGGTAATCCTATTCGGAAGTCATGCTACTAGATCATGATGAACCTACGAACTATGAAGAAGCGATGGTGAGCCCAGATTCATAAAATGGCTTGAAGCCATGAAATCTGAGATGGGATCCATGTATGAGAACAAAGTATGGACTTTGGTAGACTTGCCCGATGATCGGCAAGCTATTGAGAATAAATGGATTTTTAAGAAGAAGGCGGCGCTGATGGTAATGTAGCTGTCTACAAAGCTCGACTTGTTGCAAAAGGTTTTCGACAAGTTCAAGGGGTTGACTACGATGAGACTTTCTCACCCGTGGCGATGCTTAAGTCCGTCCGAATCATGTTAGCAATTGCCGCATTTTATGATTATGAAATTTGGCAAATGGATGTAAAACTGCATTCTTGAATGGATTTCTAGAAGAAGAGTTGTATATGATACAACCAGAAGGTTTTGTCGATCCAAAAGGTGCTAACAAAGTGTGCAAGCTCAACGATCAATTTATGGTGCAGGTGCAAGCCTCTCGGAGTTGGAATAAGCGCTTTGATAGTGTGATCAAAGCATATGGGTTTATCTGAGACTTTTGGAGAAGCTTTGTATTTACAAGAAAGTGAGTGGGAGCTCTGTAGCATTTCTAATATTATATGTGGACGACATATTATTGATTGGAAATGATATAGAATTCTGGATAGCATAAAGGATACTTGAATAAAGTTTTTCAATGAAAGACCTCGGTGAAGCTGCTTACATATTAGGCATCAAGATCTATAGAGATAGATCAAGGCGCTTGATTGGACTTTCACAAAGCACATACCTTGATAAAGTTTTGAAAAGGTTCAAAATGGATCGAGGCAAAGAAAGGTTTTTACCTGTGTTACAAGGTGTAAGATTGAGTCGGACTCAATGCCCGACCACAAGCAGAAGATAGAGAGAAAATGAAAGATGTTCCTATGCTTCACCATAGGCTCTATCATGTATGCAATGCTGTGTACCAGACTGACGTATGCTTAGCTGTAAGCTTGGCAGGAAGGTACCAAAGTAATCCAGAGTGGATCCTTTGGACAGCGGTCAAGAACATCTGAAATACGAAAAGGACTAAGGATATGTTTCTCGTATATGGAGGTGACAAAGAGCTAGTCGTAAATGGTTACGTCGATGCAAGCTTTGACACCGATCCGGACGATTCTAAATCGCAAACCGGATCGTGTTTTTATTAAGCGGTGGAGCTGTCGGTTGGTGCAGTTCTAAACAAAGCGTCGTGGCGGGATCTACATGTGAAGCGGAGTACATAGCTGCTTCGAGCAGCAAATGAAGGAGTCGGATGAAAGAGTTCATTTCGATCTAGGTGTCATACCTAGTGCATCGGGACCGATGAAGATCTTACGTGACAATCTTGGTGCAATTGCCTTGGCAAAGAATCCAGATTTCACAAGAGGACCAAGCACATCAAGAGGCGCTTCAATTCCATTGGGACCAAGTCCAAGTGGGAGACATAGAGATTTGCAAAATACATACGGATCTGAATGTTGCAGACCCGTTGACTAAGCCTCTTCCACGAGCAAAACATGATCAGCACCAAGACTCCATGGGTGTAAGGATCATTACTTTGTAATCTAGATTATTGACTCTAGTGCAAGTGGGAGATGAAGGAAATATGCCCTAGAGGCAATAATAAAGTTATTATTTATTTCCTTATATCATGATAAATGTTTATTATTCATGCTAGAATTGTATTAACCGGAAACATAATACATGTGTGAATATATAGACAAAACAGTATGTCACTAGTATGCCTCTACTTGACTAGCTTGTTAATCAAAGATGGTTATGTTTCCTAACCATGAACAAGGAGTTGTTATTTGATTAACAAGGTCACATCATTAGTTGAATGATCTGATTGACATGACCCATTCCGTTAGCTTAACACTTGATCGTTTAGTATGTTAATGCTTTCTTCATGACCCATACATGTTCCTGTAACTATGAGATTATGCAACTCCCATTTACGGAGGAACACTTTGGGTACTACCAAGCGTCTGGCGTGCTGGGTGATTATAAAGGAGTACTACAGGTGTCTCCAAAGGTACTTGTTGGGTTGGCGTATTTGAGATTAGGTTTTGTCACTCCGATTGTCGGAGAGGTATCTCTAGGCCTTCTCGGTAATACACATCACATAAAGCCTTGCAAGCATTGCAACTAAAGAGTTAGTTGTGAGATGATGTATTACGGAGCGAGTAAAGAGACTTTCCGATGCGAGATTAAACTAGGTATTGGATACCGACGATCGAATCTCGGAAAGTAACATACCGATGACAAAGGAACAACGTATGTTGTTATGCGGTTTGACCGATAAAGATCTTCAGTAGAATATGTAGGAACCAATATGAGCATCCAGGTTCCGCTATTGGTTATTGACCGAGAATAGTTCTAGGTCATGTCTACATAGTTCTCGAACCGTAGGGTCCATGCGCTTAAGGTTTCAATGGCGGTTATTATGAGTTTATGTATTTTGATGTACCGAAGGAGTTCGAGTCCGGATGTGATCACGGACATGACGAGGAGTCTCGAAATGGTCGAGACATAAAGATTGATATATTGGATGGTTATATTCGGACACGGAAAGGTTCGGAAGTTTCGGAGAAAACCGGAGTGCCGGAGGGTTACGGAACCCCGGGAAGTTATGGGCCTTATTGGGCCAAGAGGGAGAGAGGGCTGCACCGGAGGTGGTGCGCCCCCCTCCATGGGGAGTCCGGATTGGACTAGGAGGCGCAGCCCCCTTCCCTCTCCCTCTCCTCTCTTTCCTTCCTTCCCTCTTCCTAGTAGGACTAGGAAAGGGAGTCCTACTCCTACTAGGAGGAGGACTCCCCCCTCCTTAGTGCGCCCCAAGGCTGGCGGCCCTCCCCTTGCTCCTTTATATCACAGGCGGGGGGCACCCTAGAACACACAAGTTGATCTACGGATCGTTCCTTAGCCGTGTCGGTGCCCCCTCCACCATATTCCACCTCGGTCATATTGTAGCGGTGCTTAGGCGAAGCCTGCGTGAGTAGAACATCAAGATCGTCCCACGCCGTCGTCTTGTGGAACTCCTTCCCGACGCTTTGCTGGATCGGAGCTCGGGGATCGTCATCGAGCTGAGCGTGTGCCAAGAACTCGGAGGTGCGAATGCGGTGCTTGGATCGGTCGGATCGTGAAGGCGTCGACTACATCAACAGCGTTAATATAACGCTTCGCTTTCGGTCTCACGAGTGCGTGGGCGGACACTCTCCCTCTCGTTGCTATGCCATCACCATGGTCTTGCGTGATCGTAGGAAAATTTTTGAAATTACTACGTTCCCCAACACCCATGGTATGGTAAGCATTGTCAATTACGCTTTGTGTACTAACCCATGGTCCTCGTGAGAGTTCTTTGTGGGGTTAGGATGCGGTGTGCAAGTTCAAGTGATGCATCACGAAGAGATCAAGTGCTTGAAGCTGGCCGTCCATTGTGGTGACAATGGACTTATGAAGATGAGCCAAAGAGAAGTGGCTCACCCATAGTGGACTATGGGGGAACAATCATCTAGTCTTCATCGAGCCAACGCAATCAAGAAAGGTGGTCCAACTTGAGGGAGTCAAGATCGTCATCATCTAGCTCAAATGGACCATGTGCAAGGCAAAGGTTTGCCCTTGATAGGTTTTCTATTTTACCGGTCTCATGGTAGTTGTGGGAGACCGGGTTATAGGATCGATTGCCGTACTATCAAGGGGGGCTCTCGATGAGTATCTTGATCGTATCGTACGTAGAGAGCTCAAACCTTTGCATCCTTGCATCTTCTTGTTGGTTCTTGTTTGGTTCTTCTCCTTGTGAGTTTTGGAGCTTATGGTCATTTTCATGACAAGCTCGAGTTCATCGAAAACGGAGTTCACATGCATCTTCTATGATGTTTTCGATGTTGGAGGTTATGCTGGTTCTTCTCTGTTGGAGGTTTCACTCCTCTATTTGTTAGGCATACCTCCCCTGCCGCTGTTTTGGTGCTACTCATCTTCCTCTATCCGAAAAGCTTGAGTTTTCTCAATTCGGAGCTCATATGAAGAAGTTTTGGCAGTTCTGTTTTTCTCCCTGCGGTAATACCGCGATGGCAGCGGTAGTACCGCTCCAGTACCACTCTACTACGGCCTCGATTTTGGGTCTGCTCTTTTCGTGTCGGGTTCAGCAGTAGTCGCGTGGCAGTAAGGCACGGTAGTACCTCTTATAAGAGGTAGTACCGCTCCGGTCGAGCGGTAGTACCGTACTGCACTACTGCCACCGTACTCTGCTCTGTCCTGCCTCCTGTTGTCTCGTGTTCTGCTCCTCCAGCGGTAGTACCGTTGGGGTGAGCGGTAGTACCGCTTATCGGCAGTACTACCGCTCCAAGGTTCATGTTTTGTTGCTCTTTTTCCCTGCTTCTTCCGCCCGAGCGGTAGTACCGCTCGTGTGCGGGCTGAGCACATAACGATTGCATTTTCCCCCTCCTATAAAAGGGAGTCTTCTTCCCCAATGAACCTTGTCCTTTGAGCTCGTGTTCTTCCCCCATTGTTAACCTTCTTCGAGCTTGCTAACTCTCAATCCCTCCATGGATTATTGCTAGTTTTTGAGGGAAAAGAGAGAGGAGATCTAGATCCACATTTCCACCAATCACTTTTTCCTCTATGTGAGGGGAACCCCTTGGATCTAGATCTTGGAGTTCTTGGTGTTCTCCTTCTTGTTCTTCCTCTCATTTTCCTCCCTAGCATTAATTGCTTTGGTGGGATCTGAAAGAGAAGGACTTGGACACTCCGTGTGCCCTTGCCATTGCATTTGGTGCATCGGTTTGAGTTCTCCACGTGAACGTGGAAGTTACAAGTTGAGAAGCTTATTACTCTTGGGTGCTTGGTACCCTTGAGCTTGTTCCTCTTGGGTGCTTGGGCGCCCTACACGGTTGGTGGTGTTCAGAGCTCAATCATTGTGGTGCAAAGCTCCGGGCAAGCGTCGGGGTCTCCAATTAGGTTGTGGAGATCGCCTCGAGCAATTTGACGGGTACCGGTGACCGCCCCCAAGGCTTGCAAAGTGTACGGGTTCGGTGACCGCCCCCAAGGGTTGCCATTTGTACGGGTTCGGTGACCGCCCTCAAGGGTCCCTTAATGGAATCAAGGCATCTTGCATTGTGCGAGGGTGTGAGGAGATTACGGTGGCCCTAGTGGCTTCTTGGGGAGCATTGTGCCTCCACACCGCTCCAAGCGGAGATTAGCATCCGCAAGGTGTGAACTTGGGATACATCGTCGTCTTGGCGTGCCTCGGTTATCTCTTACCCGAGCCCTTTACTTATGCACTTTACTTTGTGATAGCCATATTGTTTCTTGTCATATATCTTGCTATCACTTAGTTGTTTATCTTGCTTAGCATAAGTTGTTGGTGCACATAGGTGAGCCTAGTTGTTGTAGGTTTTGTGCTTGTCAAATTAACCGTTAGGTTTATTCCGCATTTGTTCAAGCCTAAACCGTAATTATTTTAAAGCGCCTATTCACCCACCCCCGCTTTAGGCGACATCCACGATCTTTCACTTGGCCTAGCAAAGCCTAAAGAAGAAAACAGCCCGGGCCCGACCCAGCCCGGCCATCGGGCCTAGTTTTCAGGCCGAAGCCCGACCCATCAGTTAAAAAGCCCGTTGGGTCTCGGGCCTCGTGCCGGGCCTCTTCTTTAAATTGCAAATACGACAAGCCAGAGCTCGGCCCGACCTGACCATCAGGCTCAAAATCTAGACCCGGGCCTGGCGGTGGGCAAGGTCGGGTCGGGCCGTCCGGGCCGGGCTGCTGATGGCCAGGTATACACGCAAGTCGCGGACGGCCACGGTAAAAAAAAGGGTCCATGTAAACTTATTTGATTTTTTCATATTCATGAACATTTTTAATAACGGCCACCATGTTTTCAAATTCATGACCATTTTTCAACCCAGGAACATTTTTCCTTGTCAATTTCTTTACTTAAAATCATGAATATGTTTTTGATTTTTTTTTTCAAATTGGCAAGCATTTTGAGCTCGTGAATATTTTTAAGAGTTCCAAACATTTTTTTTACAATTTCAATTTTTAATTTCATGAAAATTTTAATTTTTAATTTGTATTTTATAATACATGTGATTTTTTAAAATTGACAAAATATCCTAATTTGTGAATATTTTTCTAAAATTTATCAATATTTTCTGAAATTGTAAATATTACCTCCATCCCACATTAATTGTCTTAGAATTGTCTAGATACTGATTTACTTAAAATTAAAACAAGTCTAGAATTTTTTAATATCGTCTATATTCGCAGGTTGTATTTTTTAGTATTGTTGAACTTTTTTAAGTCTATGATTTGTTTTTCTCATAAACAGGTTTTGAAATTGAAAAAAAAGGCTCTGTGGAAATGACCCAGACAACTACTACTTGAGCGACGTGAACGCACCTAGACTAGCGCATGATTGGGTCAGCAGACCATCTAAAATAGTGGGCTGGCTACACGTGAGTGACGCGAAAGAACTGCTCGCTAGAAGCGATACATAGCAGTGTCCTCTCTGGGAGAATATCATACATAAACCAACATTCAGAGAAAACTTCGTGGAAACTATATTTGGAAGTTTTAAAAAAATATAAAAATATATAAAATGGTAGGAGGGTGATGTTTTATTGCCACGCAAAATTTTGAGTTGAAACACATTACGAGATGTGAGCTATGAAAAGAACAAATTCAGCCCTGAATACGTTCTTGTTTGACACTGTTCAATGCTGATTTTTTTATTTTCATAGCTCACATCTGGTAACATGTTTGAACTTAGAATTTTTCATTACAATAGAACATCATCCTCTCTTTTTTGTGGGGAAGAACATCACCCATTCACCCTCTTAACATCCCCTGGTCTTTTTACATATTTTTTGATACCTTGAAACACCTTTTCCACGTGGTTTTCACCGGTTTTCGCCAAATGTTTGTTTTCGTATAATATTCTCATGGCTTTTCATGATTTTATCTGATCTCTTCTTCTGTCTGCGCGCTCCATTCTTGAGGAAAGCCATGACACCGAACGATTGTCGATTGCTCAAAAGAAGGACGGAGAGTCCCGACCGACGCATGCGCAAACGCGTGGTGAATCTTGGCAAGACGCCGAAGGATCATGCAGTATCCAGAGTCAGCTTTGGACATTGGACTCGACCATGCAGCTATAGCACCGTGCTTGCATTGACGTGCGCGTGGACGTGCGCTGCAGTGCTGCATATCTACCGTCCGTCCCGGCCCGCCGTCAAAAGCAAAATCTCCGACTAGCCAGCTAGCAAGACCGGTCGGCGGCGTACGTACGTGTCGGTGGCCAGTGCAGGCTCGGATCTATCCAGGTGTAGGTGTGCACGCACGTGCTCACTTGATGCATGGATCGTGGATGGATATACCGATCGATCCATCCATCCGGGCAATTGCCGTGCGCGTGCGACGAAACGGGACCTGATCGATTCGTCCAAGGGACATGCATGGCGCACCGCAGCAGCTGTTTCAGTAGCACCTCATGTCTGGCTGTGGTCGGCGGTGCATTCACCTGCACCTTCGCGATCGATGTTGACCGGTGGTAGCACAAAACGGGCAACGCAAATACTACCAACCAGGCCCTGAGTCTACGCAGGATTTTATCTTTGAATTGAAAGGCCTCGTACGTACGAATCGTACTGAATCGGCTGGCGAAGCGAGCGTTGATCGGCGACTAGACGGGCATCTTGTCCAAAATGATTGTTTCATGTTTTGCCCGCCTCGGCCGGAAAGGGGATGAATAACGACTTCTTCTACGAAGAAATGAAGTTTTTCTTTTTGCATGGAACGAAGGAATGATTTTTTTTTTTGCAGAACTACGAATGCACACATTTAAGAGAAAAACACTAGTAAATTTATTCACACTCGTATGTAATCATTATTAAAGGTACAATGCTTTGGATCTAAAATCCAAGAAAACTACGACGTAACCCCTATGATTAAGAAATACAATGAAATCCCCCGGATGCATATTCTATGGAATATCAATCTTTGCAAAATGAAATACCTCTAAGACATTAATAGAGACTACGATTAGATTGGAGCATCGGCATTGCCATTCATTCACCCGCACGAACATGATTACTAATAATGGTCTCTGATGGCCCATGGAGTCCTCAATCCAAAAGATGGAAAGTCAAGGACGATGAACAGACTTAGACCAGAGGTAATCACCTAGAAGTGCAGGTAGGCGGTCCTGGGCCTCAGCACCGGCGTGCGGCTCCGGAGTGTGGCATCGCCACCCTCGGTCTCCGGGCCCTCTTCCTCCACGGTGTCCGGCTCCTCTGCAAAGGAGGAGATCGTCATCTCCTCTGACGACGGTGGAGGTGCCGCCAACCAGACCGGCCTGGCGTGCGAGGTCATTGTCAAGTATAAAGGTAGTTTAGGATTTATTTATTTTGGTTTTAATTCACCGGATGATAGTTAGTCTGATTTTATGTAAAAATCATTTAAGTTTGAATGAAAATCGTCCAGATTGTTTAAACTTGCATCAAATTTGTTTCTTTTGGTTAAATGACTTTCAAAATAAGACCGGCCATTTGCAGCTAGCTTTGGATGACCGGCTCACATACTAGTGTCCGAACACCGGTCTGAACCGATCCGCGGACAGATGCAGTGGCCGTTTTAGGGTTCCGTGTTGAAGATGCCTTAACTAATATTACCTCTACTTTCCCAAAAAATATTTTTTCTTTTTTTTAAGGTGGATGCTAATTATTACTCTATTATTTTCCTTCGTTTTCCCTCTACGAGCATGTCCATGTGCGGTGCGATTATGAATCATCTCATCATCTGGGCTCGCACATTGGTCGGGTAATATATGGCCCTTGCAACTGCTGGTCTGCACATGTACGTCCAGAGTCGGTCTAGTTACAAGTCGTAGCACATGGCGATGGCATCCATACCGCCCATCATAATAACATTCAACAATCATGGAGGAGAATATCCACATCGGTCTCATGCAATCCTTCTACCACCAAAACCGTATATTAATTCCATTAAACTCTGCGAGAGCTTCGACGCGACGAATGGGCAGTTGGACACTGGACTTTACCTAGCTAGAGAACATAATCTTTGGTCAAGACTAGCTTGATGACGATCGTACGCGGATAGCTTGACCTCCTCAAAACCCATGTACGCAGAACTACTGAAAGAGCCAACTTGTTTCTTGCTAGAAAAAAAGTATACACACCTACTGTACTTGCTTATTTGTATATTCGCTGATTAGTACTACGACCGATTATTCAATTAGTGGGCCACTAGTTGACTAGTTACGTGATTAGAGTACGTGCAATAATTCTAGCCAGGAATGGTCCGCGAAGATATGAACAAGAGCGTACTTATTTCGTCCATTAGTCAGTTGCAAGCTAGCCCATTAGTCAGTTGCTTACGATCTGTACGTCGTTCGCGTTCCCTTTATATTCTACGGTCTAGTTGATTGGTCCTGAAGAAGAAATTCAAAGTTTTCTATGAATGAATCCATGCTCTTGGCCGGTCTCTTGCTGATTTCCTGGGTCTCTTGAATTGAATCTACTGAATCCCGACGACTGAAAAACTGGTGAAGAGTACATTTGTACAACCTGGACGCATTTCGAGCATTATTTCGTATGTGGCACAAGTCGAGAAATGTATGCGGAATTTTCCCTAAGATTAGTGGTAATTTCTCGAGCATTAACAAGAGTATCACTAGTAGAAAAAGAGCCTATAGTCCCGGTTCATAAGGGCCTTTAGTCCCGGTTCATGAACCGGAACTAAAGGGTCGGTACTAATACCCTCACCCTTTAGTCCCGGTTCTATCCAGAACCGGGACAGATGGGCCTCCACGTGGCCTGTTTGCTGAGCCCAGGCAGGAGGGCCTTTGGTCCCGGTTGGTGGCACCAACCGGGACCAATAGGCATCCACGCGTCAGCATTTCTTTGGCTCTGGTTTCTGTTTTTTTTTAAAAGAGGGGGGTTTGGGGGGTTTTGGGGGGTTAATTTAGGTGTTTCATATATTGTGCTATAGCTAGCTAATTAATATAGAAAAGTGTCCTTTCTTTTGTCCGTGCTTGGTCGACGCTACGTACTATACATACGTATAGAGAGGACTAACTAGACATGCTAGCTAGCTAGTAATTAAGCAAACAGAAGATCGTCATGAACATATATATGCATACAGAGAGAAGTGATATCGACCACCTCTCCTTCTCCGAGAGATTGGTCGAACAACAAGTTCTCGTATATCTATCCGACACTACCGCTACATATATACAATAATTATCTTTTATAATACGGACGCGTGGTCCACATGGTATTCCCGTCTTCAGCAATCACATAGTCAAGAAAGAATGCATAATTCCTCTTGAATTGCTCGCATGCGATCTGGTGCTAGGAGTTCATCCGCTGCGAAACATCTAATTTTAAGAAAGGGTCAATACATATATATATATATATATATATATATATATATATATATATATATATATATATATATATATATATATATATATATATATATATATATATATATATATATATATATATATATATGAATGAATGAAACTCAACACAAATGATGGTAATAAAATAAAATTGTGAATATTTTTATTTACGCACTTCAAATTGTTTGTCGGAGTAGCCCTCTCACAGGTCGTGTGGCGGATGGACTCATAAACGTAGTATCCACAGAAATCATTCCTTGTTCCTGCCACAACCACTTTACAAGAAACAGAGGTCAATCAAACTGATAATTAGCAAGCACATGCTAAATGGTATTGATGAAACTAGCGCTTGAATCACTAGGAGATCGCGTGGAATATGCTACTATATAGTACTTACTTTGGTGTCTAAATTGCAGCTTCTTGGTAGTCCCGGAGCTTTTTGGTGAATTTTCCCAAGCCCTGCCATACAAAGAAAACAATTACTTGATATCAGAAATGAACAAAGTTGCTGATATGGTGGATAATGATCGATTTAACTTACTTCTCGAGCATTTCAGTCATTTCCGCATACTCCTTGGGATCTTTTCGTCTCGAGTCTAAGACAGTTACTACTCCTGCTCAAGCTTAATCTCTAGGAGAATATAGTGGAACCTGCATGCGCATGCATAACTCATCAATATTATATTTCTATAACCTTGACTAAATAAGAGAAACTGAATATGCCACAAGACAGTAACACTCACGTGTAGTTGTAAGGAAAGAGTATTGTATTTTGTGTTCATTTATTTCCAACGATCGTAGCAAGTTGGCCTCGGTTTCCTTGCACGATATTTAACCTCATTTGCATCGATGAGATATGTGTTAATGAACCCAATATCACCCACTTGTTTTTCTTCATTTCTGCGATCTTCAATCTGCATAATATAGTGAGGATATTTATAAATACATGCAATGAAAGAGCTGAGTTATATAGAGATACTTAATGACAGAAGTAGTACTACTTACAGACAGTAGCAGGTGACCGTTGATTTATCGAGGGCCAATTGATTGAAAACTGATAGAACTCCTCAAATGGAATAGGCAACAGTTCAATTCCAAGGAGGTCATGCTCCTTTTAACTCTCAAATACAAAGTATTCCTCCCTCGAGACTCTTTGCAGGTTTTCATGTACCAATCATGCAATCTTCGCATCATCGTTGTTAGAGAGCTTTCATCTTTGACGAGAGGCTTCCCGTACTCGTATCTTTGTATCTGCACCTCCAAGAAATCAAATTGTACATCGTCGGGCAAGTAATCTTCAGGATTGCCATAACCGGGCACCATCCTCGGATCGACGATGTCGCTAGCGCAGCACCTTGAGCGGGGCACGATTCCTTCGCTTGTTCGCCGAGCTGGGCAATTTGTTTCCCAGCTCGTCGTTCTTTCATCCTTTAATCACTGACAGTACTTCCCGATCTCTCCGCCTCGGCAAATGCCTTTCCAATAATGCGCTCATAGTTGCCTTTCGGCGGAGACCGGATCTACCTTCTCCTCCGGAGGTGGATGTCTCTTTGCTTTCAACCCTTGAAACCAGTCATCCACTTCGGTCTGCGCGATCTTCGCGTTTTCCTCCTCGCTCCTCTCGTCAGTAACTTCTCCGAGTCTTGAGAGAAGGACCGAATCATATCTCCTCCGCCTTTGGCTGTCTTGCTAGACGCCGGCAGAGCAGAGCGGGCGGATGTCTTCTTTCCTTGCTTACGAGGCGGAGGAGAAGGACTACGACGCCGGAGCAGCCGGAGCGGGCGGCGGGTCTCTTCCGCCCTTGCCGACGAGGCGGAGAAGGAGGAGGCTGGCTGCCGGACGCCGGTGCAGGCGGAGAAGGAGACGGAGTGCCGCCACGCCGCCGGAGAAGGAGCCGGCCGAGTGCCCTGATCGTCACTCGCCGGAGGAGGCGGTGGAGGAGGCGGAGTGCCTGACTCGCCGGAGGAGGAGGAGGAGGGTGGAGGAGGCGGAGTGCCCGACTCGCGGAGGAGGAGGAGGAGGAGGCGGAGGCGCCCAGTTCGGAAGGTTGATGAGATCCTTCCGCCATAGGCATGGAGTCTTGAGCAGAACCCAGCCGATACTCCCTTCACCGGTAGGGTGGTCAAGCCGGAGCTCCTCAAATCCCTCCGTTATTTCATCGACCATCACCTTAGCATATCCTTCGGAATCGGCGGCGGTGAAAAGTTGAGTCGGGTTTAGTGGGATAAACAGAGCCAACAGCCGCCTTGACCTTTAAATTGCTCCATTGCGCCATAAGGTGGCAACTTTCAGCATCCGTGATAGCATCCACGGATAGCTGGCAGGAGCCGTCAAGGCATGCTGCTCTGGCTGAAGCAGCTCGGTGGAAGCCACGCTGCTTCTCCGCGAGATGGCGGGGTAACCGGGGAAGCTTGGCAGGTCGTTTGTTGTGATCGGCTGCTTCTCGTTCCTCTTCTCGTTCCTCTAGCCCCATTACCCTTTCGTGCAGCGCCTGCATTAGGCTTTACTCAGTTTCTTCCTCCTCTCATGGGTTTTGTAACCCCTGCGTCCGAAATCCAGCCTTCCACGAAAGGGAGCTGGCGTGCCTCGTGTCCGTCCAGGTGCTCGAGATTCCCGAGGGCCATTGTGAGCTCGTCCTTCTCCCCGTCTCGAACGAACTTCCCTTGCTGCGCTGCTTCGATATAATGCTTAAGCCTCTTGACTGGTATGTCCAATTGTTCGTCCGTCCAAATGCACTTCCCGTTATAGGGTCCAAGGATCCGCCGCCCCGAAGAACCAAGTCCGCAACGGTCTGGCGATTCATTGTCTCGGGTTCGATCCCTTTATCAAGCAGATCATTCTCAGCCTTGGCCCACTTAGGCGGGCTATGAGGTAGCCACGACCCGTGCGATGATGAAGCTTCTTCTTCGCAGCATTTCTCTTGTTTGTCGCTGACATCTTTTTACTCTTTTCCGATGTCTTGTAGGCCACAAATGCGGGCGTCATCTCGATCTTCTCATATTTGCCCGTGAATTCTGGTGTCTCATTTTTTCGACATACGTATTGAGGTCTTTCTTCCAATTCCTGAATAGTTCCGCCATCTTCTTAAGAGCAAAAGACTTGATTAATGGCTCTATTCTGGCTTCTCCGGATCATCCTCTGGCGGTAGGGTAAAATTTGACTTCAGCTCAGTCCAAAGATCATTTTTCGCATATCATTGACACAAGACACCTCGGGGTCTTCGTTCTTAGGCTTATACCATTGGTGGATGCTGATCGGGATCTTGTCCCTAACAGAACCCCCTTTGAGCAACAAATGCCTTCTTTGTCCGGTAGGGTTCAATCGGTTGGCCGTCGCGATTTGTATGATCTCAAACTTTTCATCCGAGCTCAACTTTTCTTGGGCCTCGTCTCTTTACCAAAGTTGTGCTCGATCCGGAGGGCTAGAAAAAGAACAAAGACGCGAGTTAATTAATATGTGTACATATATACCAAAACAAAAGGCGAGAGCTAGTCAGCACAGGCTTAACTAATATATATACCTGGCGGACTCGGTTTGGTGATCACCGGAGCCGTCCTCACGGTCTACTTCTTCACCCTCTCCTTCTTGCACGGCATTGGGTCATCAGACCATGTAAATCATAGCCATTGCTTCTTCACCCTCTCCTTCCGGACCATCGTTGTCGGCGTTGAGAAACATCATCGAGGAGACGGCATCACTTCCGTGTGCGATTATGTCCCTCAACAACGCTTCTTGTGCTTCGTCTTGGGGGTGTCCATAGTTTCTACAAATATTTACAACATGGCAATTATTATTCAAACATGACAGATATGGATATATTAGTGCCAACGTAGAACTAGCTAGCTAATCACAATAAGGAATCATATTAGTGGCCTCGGCGCTGCTTCTCTAGGGTTTGGGGTGGCCTCGACAACGCTTCAAGGGTTAGGGGTGGCCTCGAGAAGGCTTCAAGCTAGGAGGGTGCGTAATATCGACCCCCACGTGTTGAAGCTATCGGGAGGGGGTCGGCGTTGAACAATACATCTATGTCCCACAAGTGGCGTGGGCATTGGCCGCCCATGATAGGGTAGAGGGTCGTGGATCGCCGAGCGGTCGAGGTCAAGAGGTCGAAGATCGCCGAGGGGTCGGGAGGTTGCCTAGTGTCAAAGGTTCAACAAAACCATGTCTTCATCATTAAAGAAAATGTGAGCATGATGGTGCGAAGCTCTCAAAGTTGTTTTGGAGCGGAGTTCGAGATAGGATAATTAGCTTTTTGGTACAAAGTTCAGCAAAAGGCAAATTATCCTATCCGGACTCCATTCGAAACAACTTTGGAGGACTTGCACCATCATGCCATGGTTACTTCCGGCTAATGATGAAGCCATGGATTTCTTCAATACGACTTTGACACTATCGGTACCCCCTATCGGAAAAGGAAGAAAAGAGGAAGAAGGAAGAAGGAAGAAGAAGAAAAAAAAAGAAGAAAAAGAGGAGAAAAAAAGAATAGAGGAGAAGAAGAAAAATAGAAAAAATTCTATTTTTTCTTCTTCTCCTCTATTCTTCTTCTCTCTTCTTTTCTTCTTTTCCTCTCATTCTTTTCTTCTTCTTCTTCCTTCTTCCTTCGGATCCTAGAACCCTCGAACCCTCGACCCTAGAACCCTCGAACCCTAGAACCCTCGAACCCTCGACCCTAGAACCCTCGAACCCTCAAACCCTTGTGCTTGAAACCTCGACCCGGCCTCGGCGACCCTCGACCCTCAAAACATTGACCCTCGACCGGCCTCGGCGACCCTCGACCCCTCTGTGACCCTCTCGACCCTCTAGCCTAGTTCCCGACCGTCGACCCCTCAGCGATCCTCGACACCCTCGTTCCCGATAAAAAAAAGAAGAAGAAGAAGAAGAAGAAGAAGAAGAAGAAGAAGAAGAAGAAGAAGAAGAAGAAGAAGAAGAAGAAAAAAGAAGAAGAAGAAGAAAAAAGAAGAAAAAAAGAAGAAAGAGAGGAGAAGAAGAAGAAAAGAGGAGAAGAAGAAAAATAGAATTTTTTCTTCTTCTCCTCTATTCCTTCTTCTTCTCCTTTTTCTTCTACTTCCTCTTCTTATTTTTTCTCCTCTTCTTCTCCTTCTTCCTTCTTCCTCTTTTATTCTTTTCCTTATTTTCCTTCTTCCTCGGCGACCCTAACTCTAAACAGTACAACTTCCTCGACGTCCCCGCCTCTCTCTAATGAACAAAATAAAATCTATGAATAAAAAAACATCATATTCTATGAACAAAAAAACATCATATTCCATCCACATCATATATATGATCATATCTATGAACAAAAAAAATTCATATGATCATCTATGAAAAAAAAAATCACATATATATGCAGAAAAAAAAAACATTAGATCAACACTGCAAAAAAGCATCATACATATATAAAATTTGAATTCTTTGAAATTTGAATTAGTTTTATAAAATTTGAATTCTTTGAAATTTGTGTGAATCACAAGTTTGTGAGCTCAACAAGGCGTAGAGGGACGGGCTTATAAACCGGTGTGAGCGCCCTTCGGTTGGCGAGGTTTTCAAATTCATAGTTTTCAAATGAACTCTGAAAAAGTTGGCATAGCATGTTCATGAACATAACGGACAATGGTATCATACTCGTGTGTTACAAAGTTGGCATGGTATCATCATAATAGTTATGGAGAAAGTCTTCACTTTTTCTTCGCTTGTGTCGTTTGCTTATTGCGCCCGTAACCATGGATAATCTTCATCGTTTATCGGGATGCTTGGGTCAGCCTTGACTTTGAAGGGGAATTTCATGAAACTTTTCATACTCTTGAGACATGTCATCTTGCCCTCCACTCCCGGGATGTCCCTTTTTCTGAAAGAACTATGTGGCGCTTTGGCTCATTGTATGATGTATTCGCTTCCTTATCTTTTCTTTTCCTCGATCTGGTAGACATGTCCTTCACATAGATAACCTGTGCCACATCATTGGCTAGGACGAACGGTTCGTCGGTGTACCCAAGATTTTTCAGATCCTTTGTTGTCATTCCGTCTTGTGGGTCTACATACCCGCCTCTGACAGATTGACCCACTTGCACTTAAACAAAGGGACCTTAAAATCTACTCCGTAGTCAAGTTCCCATATGTCTACTATGTAACCATAATATGTGTCATTTCCCTTGTCGGTTGCTGCATCAAAGCGGACACCGCTGTTTTGGTTGGTGCTCTTTTCATCTTGGTCAATCGTGTAAAATGTATTCCCATTTATCTCGTATCCTTTCCAAATCATTACAGTCGAAGATGGTCCCTGGACAACAAGTACAACTCATCACAAACAGTGCTGTCACCTCGAGGCGTGTTTCCAACCAACTGCTGAAAGTCTGATGTGTTCACATGTAATCCGATCGTCGACTTTGCTCCGGGTGTTTGAGCGCAGACTGTTCTTGTGTTCATCGACATACGGGTCACCAAGGTAGAGTTCGTAGAAGCTGTGTAGTGTGCTTGAGACCAAGAATATCCGTCCCTGCATATTATTGAGTCTCTTCCAAGCGTGTTTTTCGGTCAGTCTCCCCTCATACCGCGATTTAGGGAGACCTATCTTATTAAGGCCAGGAATGAAGTCAACACAAAACCCGATGACATCCTCTGTTTGATGGCCCATGAAGATGCTTCCTTCGGCCTAGCACGATTCTGAACATATTTCTTTAGGACTCCATGAACCTCTCAAAGGGGTACATATTGTGTAGAAATACGGGCCCCAGAATGACAATCTCGTCGACTAGATGAACTAGGGCGTGCGTCATGATATTGAAGAAGGATGGTGGGAACACCAGCTCGAAACTAACAAGACATTGCGCCACATCACTCCTTAGCGTTGATACGATTTCTGGATCGATCACCTTCGAGATATTGCATTGAGGAATGCACATAGCTTCACAATGGCTAATCGGACGTTTTCGGTAGAAGCCCCTCAATGCAACCGGAAGCAGTTGCGTCATAATCACGTGGCAGTCATGAGACTTTAGGTTCGGAACTTTTCTCCGCATATTTATTATTCCCTTTATATTCGACGAGAAGCCGGTCGGGACCTTCATCTTGAGCAGGCATTGAAAGAATATTTCTTTCTCTTCTTTCGAAGAGCGTAGTGGCGGGACCTTCATCTTGCTTCGGAGGCATGCCCTCTTTTTCGTGCAAGCGTTGCAGGTCCTCTCGTGCCTCGGTGTATCTTTTGTCTTCCATACACGCCCAAGAAGCCTAGCAGGTTCACGCAAAGGTTCTTCGTCACGTGCATCACGTCGATCAAGAGCGGACCTCTAGGTCTTTCCAGAGGGTAGGTCCCAAAATATAGATTTCTTCTTCCACATGGGTGCGTGATTCTCAGCGTCATTCGAACAGCTAGTCAAGCGGGACCCTTTCCAAAGATTACGTGTAAATCATTGACCATAGCAAATGCGTGATCACCGATACGCATGGCGGGCTTCTTCCGGTGATCTGCCTCGCCTTTGAAATGCTTGCCTTTCTTTCGACATTGATGGTTGGTCGGAAGAAATCGGCGATGGCCTGGTACACATTCTTCCTGCAGCTTCCGGTATATACTATCGGTGTCAAGTAAACAGTGCGTGCATCGTGGTATCCCTTGTTTGTCTGTCACGAAAGGTTCTTGAGAGCGGGCCAATCGTTGATGGTCACGAACAACAACGCCTTTAGGTCAAATTCCTCCTTTTGTGCTCATCCCACGTCGTACACCGTTTCCATTCCACAGCTGTAAAAGTTCTTCAACTAATGGCCTTAGGTACACATCAATGTCGTTGCCGGGTTGCTTAGGGCCTTGGATGAGAAGCGGCATCATAATGAACTTCCGCTTCATGCACATCCAAGGAGGAAGGTTATACATACATAGAGTCACGGGCCAGTGCTGTGATTGCTGCTCTGCTCCCGAAAGGATTAATGCCATCCGCGCTTAAAGCAAACCATACGTTCCTTGGGTCCTTTGCAAACTCATCCCAGTACTTTCTCTCGATTTTTCTCCATCTGCGACCCGTCGTGGGTGCTCTCAACTTCCGTCTTTCTTACGGTCCTCACTGTGCCATCGCATCAACTTGGCATGCTCTTCGTTTCGAGCAGACGTTTCAACCGTGGTATTATAGGAGCATACCACATCACCTTCGCAGAACCCTCTTCTGGGAGGCTCGCCATCAACATCACCGAGGTCATCTCGTCGATCTTATACGCAATGCACCGCATATCGGGCATGCGTTCAGATCCTTGTAGGCACCACGGTAGAGGATGCAGTCATTAGGGCATGCATGTATCTTCTCCACCTCCAATCCTAGAGGGCATCGACCTTCTTTGCTGCGTATGTCTGTCGGGCAATTCGTTATCCTTTGGAAGCTTCTTCTTCATTATTTTCAGTAGCTTCTCAAATCCTTTATCGAGCACTGACATTCTCTGCCTTCCATTGCAGCAATTCGAGTCTGATCGAGCTTTGTGTTGCCATCTTCGCAATTGGGGTACAACCCTTTTTGTGATCCTCTAACATGCGATCAAACTTCAGCTTCTCATTATGACTTTCGCATTGTGTCCTTGCATCGACAATGACCCGCGGAGATCATCATCATGGGGCACATCGTCTGGTTCCTCTTGATCTTCAGCAGCTTCGCCGTTGCAGCACCATCGTGCACATCGTCAGTGCATCTTGATGTTCATAGCATCACCGTATTCAGGGGCACATAGTTGTCATCGTACTCTTCTTCCTCGCCGTTTTCCATCATAACCCCTATTTCTCCGTGCCTCGTCCAAACATTATAGTGTGGCATGAAACCCTTGTAAAGCGGTGGATGTGAAGGATTTTCCGGTCGAGTAAGACTTCGTATTCCACATATAGGGCATGGACAACACATAAAACCATTCTGCTTGTTTGCCTCAGCCACTTGAGAAAAGCATGCACGCCTTAATGTACTCGGAGGTGTGTCGTCACCGTACATCCATTGCGGTTCATCTGCGTGCATTATATATAATTAAGTGTGTCAAAAATCATTACAGAACATCATGAATAGATAATTAAGTGACCAAATTAATAGAAGTTCATCATCACATAAAACCAAAGTACATACATAGTTCTCATCTAACAACATAAAGCTCTGCAGAGCATCTAAATTAATTAAACCATACATTGAAACTATGTAAAACATTTCAATGTGAAAACAAATACGATCATAATCGCAACCAAGGTAACAACTGATCCAACGGCATAATGATACCAAGCCTCGGTATGAATGGCATATTTTCTAATCTTTCTCATCTTCAAGCGCATTGCATCCATCTTGATCTTGTGATCATCGGCGACATCCATAACATGCAAATCCAATATCATCTTCTCCTCCTCAAGTTTTTTATTTTTCCTTCAAGAAATTGTTTTCTTCTTCAACTAAATTTAACCTCTCGACAATAGGGTCGGTTGGAATTTCGGTTCAACAACCTCCTAGATAAATAAAATCTATGTCACGTTGGTGGCATAATTTTCATAAACAATAAATGAACCAATAGTTATGAAAAGATAATATATACCACATTCGAATCATAGACAGGACGAGGGCCGACGGGCGGATACCAAAACCATCGCACTATATAAGATGCAATAATAAAAGTAAGAAAATAATACAATTAAGAATATTTTTCCTTTCGAGAAAGAAGATAAGAACAAGAGGCTCACCACGGTGGTCTTGGCGATGAGATCGGCGCTGGTGATCGACGGCGGTGAAGACGGGACAGGCGTGACGGACCGCTAAACCTAGACAAATATTGAGGAAAATGGAGGTTAGAGGTCGAGCTTGAGAGGAGAAAGCTTAAGTAGTGTGGCTCGGGCATTCCATCGAACACCTTGTGTGCATAGGAGGTGAGCTAGAGCACCACCAAGCCCCCTCCCCTCGGCGGAAAAAACAGAGCAGTGTGCTCTGCTCTTGTGAGGGGCTATATATAGGCAGCACTATTGGTCCCGGTTGGTGGCATGAGCCGGGACTAAAGGGAAGCCTTTGGTCCCGGTTCAAGCCACCAACCGGGACCAATGGTGGTGGGCCAGGAGCGAGGCCCATTGGTCCCGGTTCGTCCCACCAACCGGGACCAAAAGGTCCGGACGAATCGGGACCAATGGCCCACGTGGCCCGGCCGCCCCCCTGGGCTCACGAACCGGGATAAATGCTCACATTAGTCCCGGTTCTGGATTGAACCGGGACTAATGGGCAAAACAGGCCTCAACGATAGCCCCTTTTTCTACTAGTGTATATGTCATGCTTACATATGTCTAGTAACTTAGGAGTGTGTATACTGTCACAGTCAAAGTCATATTTACCACCGCAAGAAAAATACTCATGTTTACCCTTTGCTTAACTGTAGTAGGTTCTTTCGTTCAAACTTTTGTAGTCAATTTGAATTCATTTCAACAAGCTCGACACTGTTTAGAAGACTACAACCCTAAAACTCTGTTTTTCTTTGTCCCTTTTCTGTCAACACTACAGTACATAGTATATCTGTAGATACGTAGTACTACGAATAAAAGGAAGCTAGACTATTATACTCTCACACTTTCACATCCCCAAAGAAACGTATGGGATCTCGTACGCCACCTTAGGCTGTAAAGGTCTATCTGTCATCAAAAGCTGGACTATTACACTCTCACCGCCATCCGGATAGGAAGGTGGACTTGAATGGTATATATAATGGTGACACGTAGTTATCTCCGGATACGACCTATCCCATCTTATGTTGGACTGATTTATTTATGTTGTAAAATGATATATTATTTAGATTCTGTTGGACTTATGGGTTGTGTGCATCATGCTATGCAGAGACCAGACATTTTTTTTTGATGCGGTTGTATCATCTTGATATATCAATTGAATGAAATGTCCTTTATCAAAAAAACAAAATAGAAATAACACTAAATTGCGTATAAAAGTGGTGAATTTTGTAAATAGACACTTAGAAGTTCAAAATTGTTTTTTTATATCAGCAATCTTGCTTTACTGACAAAATATGAAAGTATAATAGATTGGAAGCTAATGCATGCCTAAAACATGACAGCGCTTACGTGTGCCAACATTTGTTTGCCACCCCACGTGCTAATGCATGCCTATAATTCTACTCCTTGGTTACTTAGCAAGTTCGTTATCTACGTATGTATCGAACTAACCAATTTAATTTCCAGTACATACTCCAGGATATGTTTGTAAACCTCATCCGTCTAATACACTTTCAAGTATTACGTACACAATGGATATTTTTAATTTACATTACACGCATCTAGCTAACCCGATCATTTCCATATGCATCGGAAGGTGCCATGCAAAGTAGTTCAGTTTTCGAGGTAAATGTACGGAATAATCAGATGTACGTGGCATACATATAGATTTCTGCAATGATCACACCAAATCTGTAAACTGGATTACATACACGACCGTAATGTACTCCCTCCGTTCCAAAATAGATAACTCAACTTTATACTAAATTAGTACAAAGCTGAGTCATATATTTTAGAACGGATGGAGTAGAATAGTTCTAATCCACCTAACCTCGCGTGTAATCGAGCAAGACTACACCAAATAGTATCATAACGGATCATGTGGCCGACATGTATTGGTTTATGCATGTATCGGCAACTTATGAACCTAATCAGTGAACCAATTGTGTATACGGTCCACGTAGAGGTCAAAGCTCAAATTGAAGACACGGTCTTGAGAGGAAGTTCAGATGCAACATACACTTGCAACTCGACCTAATTCCTGGTTTTTTTAATTAGTTATGCCTGGCTGTATGCATGTTCAAGGGTCAGCCCTCCGAGTCTTGGTTGGTTTTTGGAGTTCAGAAGTACTAGTAGTGGACATACATACTTGCACATTAATTAATTGTATATCTCAATTCAATGCCCAGCTAATCATGTTGGTTTGCTGTATTCAGTATCATACTAATAATTAATCATGGGTGGTGTATGTTTGATGTTTTCGTTATTATTATGGCAGAGAGATAAGGAAGGGATATACATGTGTACCTTTCAGGATTTGAAATAGTGTGAAAAGCTAGTAGCTAGAATTAGTATTTCTTTTCCGTGGAGTAATCTCAAAATAAAAAAGATAGAGTTCTAAACAAGTGAAGCCTACGGCACTGACACTCACACACAAAAAAAGAAGCCTCCCATACTGACGTGGAGTATGTAGCAACATTTGGAAGGATACAAATTATAGTACTACTCCGTTTCAATGAATAAGACGCACACATACTATAAATTTTAACTTTAACCAGTTACCAAACCAATAATATGTAGCTATGTAACCTAAATATCATACTAGAGAAAAATTCTTTTCAATACAAATTTGGTGATATAACTTCTGTCCTACACAATCCATATTTAGTTGGTTAAATTGAAGGTCGGATACATTGTAGTTCACAAGACCAACAGGAGTTTTAGCACAATACTACCTGGATTTATCCATAGAAAATTACTAGTATTTGTATTGAGTTTCCAAGCTGTTCGCTTGATCGACAATTAGTCTCCTCAAAGTCAGAGAATTAGGGCATCGGTCCGACTGGGCAAATTTGGCCCCTCCAACGTCCGTGGACGCGTCCGATCAGTGTCTGTGTGTGTCTATTCTGAGTCCCTATTTGTCTGTGCACACATCAATGTCCCCAATTTTTTTACCTATATGTCTGATCACATGTATGTGATTGATGGGGATGAAGAGAGAGAGAGAGAGAGAGAGAGGAAGAAAAGAAAGATAAAGAAAGAAAAAAGATGGTACAGGTGGGCCAAATCCTATGTGCCAACTGACCGAACACACCCGGACACTCCTCATATTGCCCCCTTATATGGGCTGAGTATGAGGAACCCAGATGTTTTGAGAGGCTTTGAGTGGTCTACTTGGGTCAACTTTTTCCTTCTCTCTTCTGTCCGGCCAGTGGTCTTGCGTCTGCCCGATCAATTTAGGGAGTCCGGCTATAGATGCTCTCATAGCACCATAGTTCATAGACTGATATAGCTTCAGACAAAGTTCTACTGCAACTATCTTTTCAACTATTTTCTTTGCGGGCTATCATTTCAATTGTTCAGGTTGAAAATTTTTAAACCAAAAATGGGCAGGCATGGGGTCCGTTGGGTTAAAGTTAAATTTCAGAGTCCATTTGAGTGTTGACCACTTACTCTTTTTTTCCGAAATAAAGGTTCTTATTAATTATTAAACAAAGTATGGAATTAAGACAAGCACGGCTAAACCATTGCAAGACATAAAATAAAGACCTATGTTTAAGCCTATCCCCCCTTAGCAACGTCATAAGAAGGAATAAGCACCCTTGCACCGCCGTGTCACGTCCGGCGAAAGATGGCCATGACAAGAATTTCCAAGGTGGCGGCTTAGTATTTGCGAACCGTCGGGAGTACATTAATTGAAGGGTTATGCATGGAGACCCAAATAGGAAATTAAATTGATTTATCACTGCCCCCATATTATGCTTGAGTATATACGTATATATTTCTTGAATTAAACCGGCCGAGAGCAAACTAAAGTTGGCAGGCAGAGCCCTGGTCTCTAAAAAGTGACCTTGAATTGATCGATAATGCACCGTATTAAGGGTCTGTTTGGTTCCAAATAAGTCACCAACCTATAAGTCAAAAAGTGAAAAAGTGACTTATTTTGTCAAACGGACCCAACTTGTAAGTCACCTCAACTTATAAATCATAAGTTGCTCCACCCTAACTTAAAACTTATAAGTCATCCATTTTTACATGGGTCCCACCACCTGCATGATGTGGATTGGTGTGGGAAGGTGTATCAGGTGACTTATAAGTCAGGTGACAACCAAACAGGCATAACTTATAAATCACTGGTTTTAAGTCACCTGACTTATAAGTCAGGTGATTTATTGAAACCAAACAGACCCTAATTTGGTTTGCTGCTTCCACACCGCGGTGACAGGGAAAGAATAGTCCGCATGCATGCAGCTAGCTACCACGGGTGACAGGACGTGGCAACAACTGAAGCAAGGACTAGATAGGGTTGAAACTGAAAGGAACATTCAGTTGGCGACGGGACAAGACAAGTGAAATATAGACTTTTTTTTCGAGAATCAAGTGAGATATAGCCATGTAGGGATATGTACGCACCCAGCCAAAAATGGGCAGGCACGGGGTCCGGTCCAAAATAAGTTTCTTCCGATCCAGAGTTCCAGATGATCAGCGGAACGAGATGGAGGGGCCGGCTTGACAAGGTCATGCATGCATGAATGAAACCCTTGCTCTTTGCTCTAAAAATTAACTGTAACAATATGCGACCGAAAAGGACATGTCCAGTTTACGGTCGGTGGTGATCAAGTGTACATACTGCACGTGTGTTTTGATATTTTTATTTGTTAAAAAAGTAAAATTATACTATTAGCCAAATAGACTTTCGTCCCGCTTTATAGATAAAACACACAATCAAACATGTAAGGTACATAAGGGTAGCAACAAACCACACACCACACACACAATACAACACAATTGAAAGTACGAGAAAGGTTTTGTTGAGGGCATAGAAAGAAAAGAAAACAAGGCGGGTGCAAGCCTTAAAATTGCACTACTCCTTCCGATACATCCCTATCTAAATAAATTTAAGACAAGAATATGAATTGGAAAAAAAAAATTCTTGTCAACGAGGGGAGTACACTCGGCCACGGTCCGGGCGGCAGCAGCCAGGGCGACCTATGCGTCCAACGACGGCTGCGCCGTCCGGCGCCGGCGATCGCCGGCGGGTGGGCGGTCGATTTTGGGCGTTGATGGACTCTGACGACGAGGACGCGGACGACGATGGGGAGGCGCCGCCGGTGGAGTCTCCGCCATCTCCATCGCCTTCAGATCTCATTTGCGAGTTTTTCCATTCAGGGTATTCCGAAGAGGAGGTGGCTACTACGGTCGATCGCACTAGTAGAAAAAGGGCCTATAGTCCCGGTTGGTGAGGGCCTTACTAAAGGGTCGGTACTAATACCCTCGCCCTTTAGTCCCATCCAGAACCGGGACAGATGGGCCTCCACGTGGCCTGTCCGCTGAGCCAAGGCAGGAGGGCCTTTGGTCCCGGTTGGTGGCACCAACCGGGACCAATAGGCATCCACGCGTCAGCATTTCTTTGGCTCTGGTTTTGTTTTTTTTCAAAAGGGGGGTTTGGGGGTTTTGGGGGGTTAATTTAGGTGTTTCATATATTGTGCTATAGCTAGCTAATTAATAGAGAAAAGTGTCCTTTCTTTTGTCCGTGCTTGGTCGACGCTACGTACTATACATACATATAGAGAGGACTAACTAGACATGCTAGCTAGCTAGTAATTAAGCAAACAGAAGATCGTCATGAACATATATGCATACAGAGAGAAGTGATATCGACCACCTCTCCTTCTCCGAGAGATTGGTCGAACAACAAGTTCTCGTATATCTATCCGACACTACCGGCTACATATATACAATAATTATCTTTTACAATACGGACGCGTGGTCCACATAGTATTCCCCGTCTTCAGCGATCACATAGTCAAGAAAGAATGCCGCCAATTCCTCTTGAATTGCTGCATGCGATCTGGTGCTAGGAGTTCATCCCGCTTCAAACATCTAATTTTAAGAAAGGATCATATATATATATATATATATATATATATATATATATATATATATATATATATATATATATATATATATATATATAACACAAATGATGGTAATAAAATAAAATTGTGAATATTTTTGTTTACGCACTTCAAATTGTTTGTCGGAGTAGCCCTCTCACAGGTTGTGTGGCGGATGGACTCGCATAAGCGTAGTATCCACAGAAATCATTCCCTTGTTCCTGCCACAACCACTTTACAAGAAACAGAGGTCAATCAAACTGATAATTAGCAAGCACATGCTAAATGGTATTGATGAAACTAGCGCTTGAATCACTAGGAGATGCGCGTGGAATATGCTACTATATAGTACTTACTTTGGTGTCTAAATTGCAGCTTCTTGGTAGTCCCGGAGCTTTTTGGTGAATTTTCCCAAGCCCTGTCATACAAAGAAAACAATTACTTGATATCAGAAATGAACAAAGTTGCTGATATGGTGGATAATGATCGATTTAACTTACTTCTCGAGCATTTCAGTCATTTCCGCATACTCCTTGGGATCTTTTCGTCTCGAGTCTAAGACAGTTACTACTCCTGCTCAAGCTTAATCTCTAGGAGAATATAGTGGAACCTCGCGACGCATGCATAACTCATCAATATTACATTTTATAACCTGGACTAAATAAGGGAAACCGAATATGCCACAAGACAGTAACACTCACGTGTAGTTGTAAGGAAAGAGTATTGCATTTTGTGTTCATTTATTTCCAACGATCGTAGCAAGTTGGCCTCGGTTTCATGACACGATATTTAACCTCATTTGCATCTATGAGATATGTGTTAATGAACCCAATATCACCCACTTGTTTTTTCTTCATTTCTGCGATCTTCAATCTGCATAATATAGTGAGGATATTTATAAATACATGCAATGAAAGAGCTGAGTTATATAGAGATACTTAATGACAGAAGTAGTACTACTTACAGACAGTAGCAGGTGACCGTTGCTTTATCGAGGGCCAATTGATTGAAAAACGGATAGAACTCCTCACATACAAAGTATTCCTCCCCTCAGACTCTTTGCAGGTTTTCATGTACCAATCATGCAATCTTCGCATCATCGTTGTTAGAGAGCTTTCATCTTTGACGAGAGGCTTCCCGTACTCGTATCTTTGTATCTGCACCTCCAAGAAATCAAATTGTACATCGTCGGGCAGGTAATCTTGAGGATTGCCATAACCGGCACCATCCTCGGATCGGCGATGTCGCTAGAGCACCTTGAGCGGGGGCACGATTGCTTGCTTGTTCGCCGAGCTGGGCAATTTGTTTCCCAGCTCGTCGTTCTTTCATCCTTTGATCACCGACAGTACTTCCCGATCTCTCCGCTTCGGCAAATGCCTTTCCAATAATGCGCTCATAGTTGCCTTTGGCGGAGACTTGGGTGGTTTTGTCGGGGCAGCAGAGTGCGCCGCTTTGACCGGATCTACCTTCTCCTCCGGAGGTGGATGTCTCTTTCCTTTCAACCCTTGAAACCAGTCATCCACTTGGTCTGCGCGATCTTCGCGTTTTCCTCCTCGCTCCTCTCGACGGTAACTTCTCCGAGTCTTGAGAGAAGGGCCGAATCAGATCTCCTCCCGCCTTTGGCTGTATTGCTAGACGCCGCAGAGCAGACGAGCGGATGTCTTCTTTCCTTGCTTACGAGGCGGAGGAGAAGGACTACGACGCGCCGGAGCAGCCGGAGCGGCGGCGGGTCTCTTCCGCCCTTGCTGACGAGGCGGAGAAGGAGGAGGCTGGCTGCCCGGACGCGCTGGTGCAGGCGGAGAAGGAGACGGAGTGCCGCCACGCCGGAGAAGGAGCCGGCCGAGTGCCCTGATCGTCACTCACGGAGGAGGAGGCGGAGTGCCCCGACTGGCCGGAGGAGGAGGCGGAGTGCCTGACTTCGGAGGAGGAGGAGGAGGCGGAGCCGCCCGATTTGGAAGGTTGATGAGATCCTTCCGCCATAGGCATGGAGTCTTGAGCAGAACCCAGCCGATACTCCCTTCACCGGTAGGGTGGTCAAGCGGAGCTCCTCAAATCCTCCGTTATTTCATCGACCATCACCTTAGCATATCCTTCGGAATCGGCGGCGGTGAAAAGTTGAGTCGGGTTTAGTAGGATAAACAGAGCCAACAGCCGCCTTGACCTTCAAATTGCTCCATTGCGCCATAAGGTGGCAACTTTCAGCATCCGTGATAGCATCCACGGGATAGCTGGCAGGAGCCGTCAAGGCATGCTGCTCTAGCTGAAGCAGCTCGGTGGAAGCCACGCTGCTTCTCCGCTGAGATGGCGGGGTAGCTTCGGGGGAAGCTTCGGCAGGTCGTTTGTTGTGATCTGCTGCTTCTCGTTCCTCTTCTCGTTCCTCTAGCCCCATTACCCTTTCGTGCAGCGCTTTGCATTAGGCTCTGCTCCAGTTTCTTCCTCCTCTCATGAGTTTTGTAACCCCTGCGTCCGAAATCCAGCCTTCCACGAAGCGGAGCTGGCGTGCCTCGTGTCCGTCCGTGGTGCTCAGATTCGAGGGCCATTGTGAGCTCGTCCTTCTCCTGTCTCGAACGAACTTCCCTTGCCGCGCTGCTTCGATATAATGTTGAAGCCTCTTGACTGGTATGTCCAATTGTTCGTCCGTCCAAATGCACTTCCCGTTATAGGGTCCAAGGATCCGCCGCCCGAAGAACCAAGTCCGCAACGGTCTGGGCGATTCATTGTCTCGGTTCGATCCCTTTATCAAGCAGATCATTCTCAGCCTTGGCCCACTTAGGCGGGCTATGAGGTAGCCACGACCCGTGCGATGGTGAAGCTTCTTCTTCGCAGCATTTCTCTTGTTTGTCGCTGACATCTTTTACTCTTTTCCGATGTCTTGTAGGCCACAAATGCGGGCCGATCATCTCGATCTTCTCATATTTGCCCGTGAATTCTGGTGTCTCATTTTTTCGACATACGATTGAGTTCTTTCTTCCAATTCCTGAATAGTTCTGCCATCTTCTTAAGAGCAAAAGACTTGATTAATGGCTCTATTACTGGCTTCTCCGGATCATCCTCTAGTGGTAGGGTAAATTTGACTTCAGCTCGGTCCAAAGATCATTTTTCGCATATCATTGACACAAGACACCTCGTGGTCTTCGTTCTTAGGCTTATACCATTGGTGGATGCTGATCGGGATCTTGTCCCTAACCGAACCCTTGACCGAGCAACAAATGCCTTCTTTGTCCGGTAGGGTTCAATCGGTTGGCCGTCATTGCGATTTGTATGATCTCAAACTTTTCATCCAAGCTCAACTTTTCTTGGGCCTCGTCTCTTTACGAAGTTGTGCTCGATCCGGAGGCTAGAAAAAGAACAAAGACGAGAGTTAATTAATATGTGTACATATATACCAAAACAAAGACGAGAGCTAGTCAGCACAGGCTTAACTAATATATATACCTGGCCGGACTCGGTTTGGTGATCACCGGAGCCGTCCTCACGGTCTACTTCTTCACCCTCCCCTTCTTGCACCGGCATTGGGTCATCGTAGCCATGTAAATCATAGCCAGCTGCTTCTTCACCCTCTCCTTCCAGACCATCATTGTCGTTGAGAAACATCATCGAGGAGACGGCATCACTTCCGTGTGCGATTATGTCCCTCAACAACGCTTCTTGTGCTTCGTCTTGGGGGGTGTCCATAGTTTCTACAAATATTTACAACATGGCAATTATTATTCAAACATGACAGATATGGATATATTAGTGCCAACGTAGAACTAGCTAGCTAATCACAATAAGGAATCATATTAGTGGCCTCGACGCTGCTTCTCTAGGGTTTGGGGTGGCCTCGACAACGCTTCAAGGGTTAGGGGGTGGCCTCGAGAACGCTTCAAGCTAGGAGGGGCGTGTATCGACCCCCCACGTGTTGAAGCTATCGGGAGGGGGTCGGCGTTGAACAGTACACCTATGTCCCACAAGTGACGTGGGCATCGACGCCCGCGGTAGGGTAGAGGGCCGTGGATCGCCGAGCGGTCGAGTGTCAAGGGGCCGAAGATCGCCGAGGGGTCGGGAGGTTGCCTAGTGTCAAAGGATTCAACAAAACCATGTCTTCATCATTAGGCGAAATGTGAGGGCATGATGGTGCGAAGCTCTCCAAAGTTGTTTTGAAGCGGAGTCCCGAGATAGGATAATTCGCTTTTGGTACAAAGTTCAGCAAAAGGCAAATTATCCTATCCGGACTCCATTCCGTAACAACTTTGAGGACTTCATACCATCATGCCATGGTTACTTCCGCTAATGATGAAGCCATGGATTTCTTCAATACTTTGACACTATAGGAACCTTGACCTGAAACCTTCGACCCTTGACCCCTTAACGACCCTTGACCCTCTACCCTAGTTCCCGACCCTCGACCCTCGGCGATCATCGACACCCTCGTTATATCGACAACGACGCAACATACATATACATGGGAAAATAATGTTATCGGGGAGGGGTATGGTACCCCCTCGTGTCAAAGTTTCTTCTTTCTCCTCTATTCCTTTCTTTCTTCTTCTCCTCTTCTTTTCTTCTTATCCCTCGAGAAAGGAAAATAAGGAAAAGGAAGAAAAGAGGAAGAAGGAAGAAGGAAGAAGAAGAAGAAAAAGAATGAGAGGAAAAAGAAGAAAAAGAAGAGGATAAGAAGAAAGGAATAGAGAAAGATTCTATTTTTTCTTCTTCTACTCTATTCCTTTCTTCTTATCCTCTTCTTTTTCTTCTTTTTCCTCTCATTCTTTTTCTTCTTCTTCTTCCTTCTTCCTTCTTCCTCTTTTCTTCCTTTTCTATTTTTTCTTCTTCTACTCTATTCCTTTCTTCTTATCCTCTTCTTTTTCTTCTTTTTCCTCTCATTCTTTTTCTTCTTCTTCTTCTTCCTTCTTCCTTCTTCCTCTTTTCTTCCTTTTCCTTATTTTACTTTTTCCTCTACACTAACCTAATTAAAATGCCCCGGTTACTTCCGGCTAATGATGAAGCCATGGGTTTCTTCAATACTTTGACAATAGGCAACCTCTCGACCCTTGGTGATCCTCGACCCCGACGACCTCGACCCTCAAATCCTCGGCCCCTCGGCGACCCTTGAACACTCGAACCATCGACCCTAGAACCCTCGAATCCTCGACCCTCGACCCTCGACCCTAGAACCTCGAACCTTCGACCCTCGAACCTCGACCCCTCGACCCTCGAACCTCGGCCCCTCGATGACCCTCGACCCTCGAACCCTAGAACCCTAGAACCCTCGAACCCTCGACCCTAGAACCCTCGAACCCTCAAACCCTTGTGCTTCGAAACCTCGACCGGCCTCGACGACCCTCGACCGGCCTCGACGACCCTCGACCCCTCTGTGACCCTCGCGACCCTCTAGCTTAGTTCCCGACCGTCGGCCCCTCAGCGATCCTCGACACCCTCGTTCCCGATAAAAGAAGAAGAAGAAGAAGAAGAAGAAGAAGAAGAAGAAATGAGAAGAAGAAGAAGAAGAAGAAGAAGAAGAAGAAATAGAAGAAAAAAGAGAGGAGAAGAAGAAGGAATAGAGGAGAAGAAGAAAAATAGAATTTTTTTCTTCTTCTCCTCTATTCCTTCTTCTTCTCCTTTTTCTTCTACTTCCTCTTCTTATTTTTTCCTCTTCTTCTCCTTCTTCTTCTCCTTCTTCCTTCTTCCTCTTTTATTCTTTTCCTTATTTTCCTTCTTCCTCATTTGACCCTAACTCTAAACAGTACAACTTCCTCGGCGTCCCCGCTCTCTCATGAACAAAATAAAATCTATGAATAAAAAACATCATATTCTATGAACAAAAAACATCATATTCCATCCACATCGATCCATGCATACATCATATATATGATCATATCTATGAGCAAAAAAATTCATATGATCATCTATGAACAAAAAAACATCATATATATATGCATAAAAAACATTAGATCAACACATATGCAAAAAGCATCATACATATATCCATACATCAATATATATACATGAACATTTATGAAAAAAGCATCACATCTATGAACAAAAAAACATCATGGCGGCGGCGGGGGCAGGGCAGGTGCGGGGGCTCACTTGTGGCGGCGCCGGTAACGGCGATGTCGGGCCGGCCTAATGCAGAGGTGGCAGGCGGGCAGGGAGGGGAGGCGGAGGGACGGCGAGGTCGGGAGGCGGAGGCGACGGCGCAGGTCGGGAGGCGTTAGACGACGGCGAGGTCGCGGAGGCAGGGCGGCGGCGGCGGCAGGGCGCGGCGACGGCGGGACGGCGACGACGAGGCAGGGCGACAGCGTTAGGGCGAATCGCGGCGGCGGCGACGGCGGGGCGAGCGGCGGCGGCGACGGCGGCGACGCGGCACGGCGATAGTGACGACGGCGAGGCAGACGCAGTGGCGGCGACGAAGCGCGAGCGACGGCGATGGTGACGACGGGCGACAACGAAGCGCGGCGACGGCGATGGTGACGACAGGCGTGGCGGCGGCGGCGGCGGCGGGCGGCGTCGGGCAACTGGCGGCGTCGGGGAGGTTGAGGGCAAATCGCGATGAATCTGAAATTTCCCAAGTGTTTTCTTATATAGCAAGGGCATTAGTCGGTTCGTGGCTCCAACGGGACTAATGCCCTTTAGTCGGTTGGTGCCACCAACGGGACCAAACAAATTTCAGCAGCCCAAAGGGCGGAAGCGGACCTTTGGTCGGTTGGTGGCACCAACGGGACTAAGGGGGCATTAGTCCCGGTCGTGGCACCAACGGGACTAAACCCCTTTAGTCCCGGTTGGTGCCTGCCGGGACCAAAGGCCATGTGCTGCCCCGCCAAATGTTTAGTCCCACTCGCTAGTTGAGAGGAGCCGCACGGTTTATAAGGTGCCGTGCGGCTCCCTCTCGAGCTCCTCTCTAAAGCAGGCTTTGGGCCTAACTCTGCCATCTCTGCTGTGGGCTCTTTGGGCCTTCATGGCCTGAATCCTGGCCCATAGGGTTTCTAGTCGTATTCAGGCCGTGGGGGCCCGATAGGTGGCACTTTTTTTGCTTTATATTTTATTTCTTTTTGCTTTTAGTTTTAGAAAAATATAAACTTTCTATTAGTGCCATTAGTTTTAAAATTTGAAAACACTTTTTTGTTTTCTTTGTTGCTTTATTTATTTTATTTTGTTTCTACTTACAACAAAATACTTATTGTTGCTATTTTTATTTTTTCAAGTTTTTTGTTTTGTTTTCTGCATTATTTATTTTCTTTTGGTTTTTGCTTTATTTTTTAATTCTTTTTGCTTTTAGGTCAGAAAATTATAAACTTTCTGTTAGTGCTTTTAGTTTTAGAAAAATATAAACTTTCTGTTTGTGCCATTAGTTTTAAAATTGAAAACACTTTTTTGTTTTCTTTGTTACTTTATTTATTTTATTTTGTTTCTACTTACAACAAAATGCTTATTGTTGCTATTTTTTTTTTCAAGTTTTTTGTTTTGTTTTCTGCATTATTTATTTTCTTTTGGTTTTTGCTTTATTTTTAATTCTTTTTGCTTTTAGGTCAGCAAAATTATAAACTTTCTGTTAGTGCCATTTGTTTTAGAACAATTATAAACTTTCTTTTTGTGCCATTAGTTTTATAAAATTTGAATTCTTTGAAATTTGTGTGAATCACAAGTTTGTGAGCTCAACAAGGCGAGAGGGGCGGGCTTATAAACGGTGTGGCGCCCTTGGTTGGCGAGGTTTTCAAATTCATAGTTTTCAAATGAACTCTGAAAAAGTTGGCATAGCATGTTCATGAACAAAGCGGACAATGGTATCATACTCGTGTGTTACAAAGTTGGCATGGTATCATCATAATAGTTGCGGAGAAAGTCTTCACTTTTTCTTCGCTTGTGTCGTTTGCTTATTGCGCCGTAACCATGGATAATCTTCATCGTTTATCGGGATGCTTGGGTCAGCCTTGACTTTGAAGGGGGAATTTCATGAAACTTTTCATACTCTTGAGACATGTCTGTCTTGCCCTCCACTCCCGGGATGTCCCTTTTCTGAAAGAACTATGTGGCGCTTTGGCTCATTGTATGATGTATTCGCTTCCTTATCTTTTCTTTTCCTCGGTCTGGTAGACATGTCCTTCACATAGATAACCTGTGCCACATCATTGGCTAGGACGAGCGGTTCGTCGGTGTACCCAAGATTTTTCAGATCCTTGTTGTCATTCCGTCTTGTGGGTCTACACATACCCGCCTCGACAGATTGACCCACTTGCACTTAAACAAAGGGACCTTAAAATCTACTCCGTAGTCAAGTTCCCATATGTCTACTATGTAACCATAATATGTGTCATTTCCTTGTCGGTTGCTGCATCAAAGCGGACACCGCTGTTTTGGTTGGTGCTCTTTTCATCTTGGTCAATCGTGTAAAATGTATTCCCATTTATCTCGTATCCTTTCCAAATCATTACAGTCGAAGATGGTCCCCTGGACAACAAGTACAACTCATCACAAACAGTGCTGTCACCTCCGAGGCGTGTTTCCAACCAACTGCTGAAAGTCTGATGTGTTCACATGTAATCCGATCGTCGCCTTTGCTCCGGGTGTTTGGAGCGCAGACTGTTCTTGTGTTCATCGACATATGGGGTCACCAAGGTAGAGTTCGTAGAACTGTGTAGTGTGCTTGAGACCAAGAATATCCGTCCTGCATATTATTGAGTCTCTTCCAAGCGTGCGTTTTTCGGTCAGTCTCCCCTCATACCGCGATTTAGGGAGACCTATCTTATTAAGGCCAGGAATGAAGTCAACACAAAACCCGATGACATCCTCTGTTTGATGGCCCATGGAGATGCTTCCTTCGGCCTAGCACGATTCTGAACATATTTCTTTAGGACTCCATGAACCTCTCAAAGGGGTACATATTGTGTAGAAATACGGGCCCCAGAATGACAATCTCGTCGACTAGATGAACTAGGGCGTGCGTCATGATATTGAAGAAGGATGGTGGGAACACCAGCTCAAACCGACAAGACATTGCGCCACATCACTCCTTAGCGTTGGTACGATTTCTGGATCGATCACCTTCGAGATATTGCATTGAGGAATGCACATAGCTTCACAATGGCTAATCGGACATTTTCGGTAGAAGCCCCTCAATGCAACCGAAGCGATTGCGTCATAATCACGTGGCAGTCATGAGACTTTAGGTTCGGAACTTTTCTCGGCATATTTATTATTCCCTTTATATTCGACGAAGCCGGTCGGGACCTTCATCTTGAGCAGGCATTGAAAGAATATTTCTTTCTCTTCTTTAAGAAGAGCGTGGTGGCAGGACCTTCATCTCGCTTCGGAGGCATGCCCTCTTTTTCGTACAAGCGTTGCAGGTCCTCTCGTGCCTCGGTGTATCTTTTGTCTTCCCATACGCGCCCAAGAAGCCTAGCAGGTTCACGCAAAGGTTCTTCGTCACGTGCATCACGTCGATCAAGAGCGGACCTCTAGGTCTTTCTAGTAGGGTAGGTCCCAAAATATAGATTTCTTCTTCCACATGGGTGCGTGATTCTCGGCGTCATTCGAACAGCTAGTCCGCGGGACCCTTTCCAAAGATTACGTGTAAATCATTGACCATAGCAAATGCGTGATCACCGTACGCATGGCGGGCTTCTTCCGGTGATCTGCCTCGCCTTTGAAATGCTTGCCTTTCTTTCGACATTGATGGTTGGTCGGAAGAAATCGGCGATGGCCGGTACACATTCTTCCTGCAGCTTCCGGTATATACTATCGGTGTCAAGTAAACAGTGCGTGCATGCGTGGTATCCCTTTTTGTCTGTCACGAAGGTTCTTGAGAGCGGGCCAATCGTTGATGGTCACGAACAGCAACGCCTTTAGGTCAAATTCCTCCTTTTGTGCTCATCCCACGTCGTACACCGTTTCCATTCCACAGCTGTAAAGTTCTTCAACTAATGGCCTTAGGTACACATCAATGTCGTTGCCGGGTTGCTTAGGGCCTTGGATGAGAACGGCATCATAATGAACTTCCGCTTCATGCACATCAAGGAGGAAGGTTATACATACATAGAGTCACGGGCCGGTGCTGTGATTGCTGCTCTGCTCCCGAAAGGATTAATGCCATCGCGCTTAAAGCAAACCATACGTTCCTTGGGTCCTTTGCAAACTCATCCCGTACTTTCTCTCGATTTTTCTCCATCTGCGACCCGTCGTGGGTGCTCTCAACTTCCGTCTTTCTTACGGTCCTCACTGTGCCATCGCATCAACTTGGCATGCTCTCCGTTTCGAGCAGACGTTTCAACCGTGGTATTATAGGAGCATACCACATCACCTTCGCAGAACCCTCTTCACGGAGGGTCGCCGTCAACATCACCGAGGTCATCTCGTCTAATCTTATACCGCAATGCACCGCATACCGGGCATGCGTTCAGATCCTTGTAGGCACCACGGTAGAGGATGCAATCATTAGGGCATGCATGTATCTTCACCACCTCCAATCCTAGAGGGCATCGACCTTCTTTGCTGCATATGTCTTGTCGGGCAATTCGTTATCCTTTGGAAGCTTCTTCTTCATTATTTTCAGTAGCTTCTCAAATCCTTTATCGAGCACAGACATTCTCGCCTTCCACTGCAGCAATTCGAGTACGGTACCGAGCTTTGTGTTGCCATCTTCGCAATTGGGGTACAACCCTTTTTTGTGATCCTCTAACATGCGATCGAACTTCAGCTTCTCATTATGACTTTCACATTGTGTCCTTGCATCGACAATGACCCGGCGGAGATCATCATCATGGGGCACATCGTCTGGTTCCTCTTGATCTTCAGCAGCTTTGCCCGTTGCAGCACCATCGTGCACATCGTCTGGTGCATCTTGATGTTCAGTAGCATCACCGTATTCAGGGGGCACATAGTTGTCATCGTACTCTTCTTCCTCGCCGTTTTCCATCATAACCCCTATTTCTCGTGCCTCGTCCAAACATTATAGTGTGGCATGAAACCCTTGTAAAGCAGGAGGGTGTGAAGGATTTTCCGGTCGAGTAAGACTTCGTATTCCCACATATAGGGCATGGACAACACATAAAACCATTCTGCTTGTTTGCCTCAGCCACTTGAGAAAAGCATGCATGCCCTTAATGTACTCGGAGGTGTGTACATCACCGTACATCCATTGCCGGTTCATCTGCGTGCATTATATATAATTAAGTGTGTCAAAAATCATTACAGAACATCATGAATAGATAATTAAGTGACCAAATTAATAGAAGTTCATCATCACATAAAACCAAAGTACATACATAGTTCTCATCTAACAACATAAAGCTCTGCAGAGCATCTAAATTAATTAAACCATACATTGAAACTATGTAAAACATTTCAATGTGAAAACAAATATGATCATAATCGCAACCAAGGTAACAACTGATCCAACGGCATAATGATACCAAGCCTCGGTATGAATGGCATATTTTCTAATCTTTCTCATCTTCAAGCGCATTGCATCCATCTTGATCTTGTGATCATCGACGACATCCGCAACATGCAACTCCAATATCATCTTCTCCTCCTCAAGTTTTTTATTTTTCCTTCAAGAAATTGTTTTCTTCTTCAACTAAATTTAACCTCTCGACAATAGGGTCGGTTGGAATTTCGGTTCAACAACCTCCTAGATAAATAAAATCTATGTCACGTTGGTCGGCATAATTTTCATAAACAATAAATGAACCAATAGTTATGAAAAGATAATATATACCACATCCGAATCATAGACAGGACGAGGGCCGACGGGGGCGGATACCAAAACCATCGCACTATATAAGATGCAATAATAAAAGTAAGAAAATAATACAAGTAAGAATATTTTTCCTTTCGAAAGAAGATAAGAACAAGAGGCTCACCACGGTGGTGCTTGGCGATGAGATCGGCGCGGGTGATCGACGGCGGTGAAGACGGGACAGGCGTGACGGACCGCTAAACCTAGACAAATATTGAGGAAAATGGAGGTTGGAGGTCGAGCTTGGAGAGGAGAAAGCTTAAGTAGTGTGGCTCGGGCATTTCATCGAACACCTCATGTGCATAGGAGGTGAGCTAGAGCACCACAATGCCCCCCCTCCCCGGCAAGAGAAAAACAGAGCAATGGAGTGCTCTGCTCGCGAGCGAGGGGTATATATAGGAAGCACTATTGGTCCCGGTTCGTGGCATGAGCTGGGACTAAAGGGAAGCCATTGGTCCCGGTTCATGCCACGAACCGGGACCAATAGTGGTGAGTCAGGAGCCAGGACCATTGGTCTCGGTTCGTCCCACCAACCGGGACCAAAAGGTCCGGACGAACCGTGACCAATGGCCCACGTGGCCCGGCCGGCCCCCTGGGCTCACGAACCGGGGCAAATAGCTCCATTGGTCCCGGTTCTGGATTGAACCGGGACTAATGGGCTAAACTGCCCTGGACGAAAGCCCCTTTTTCTACTAGTGTCGGGTTGTACCTCCGGATGATCCGGCGCGCGTGGGTCTGCACATCGGCGAGAAGATCGAGATGATCCGACGGATCGTTCATCGGAAGACGGCGGCAACGGCGATCCGGCTGTGGAAAGGACCTCTACCTAAGGTTAGTCTACCGAAACTTACTATGTTTGATATGATTCGACCGGAGGCTTGGGTTACGGTGAAGCGAAGAAAGAATGCGCGGTGGTCGGCCAGGCGCCGGTCATGGCGGACGCGACGACCTCGATTCAAACGACGAGGGCGGCCAGGTTGGAACGGCTGCTGGGTGCGGCTGTACCAGCGTTGCCAGTTTTCGGACCGGTTGGAATTGGGCCGGAGCTACATGGGTATGAGGCCCATGTTGATTCTGGAGGCCTCCCTGATATGGTCGATGCCCCATGCACGTACGAAGTCGATCGGGAAACATACTCTGCGCCGTCGCTGGGTAGATCTAGGGTTCTAAAGCGTGGGCTTCGCGGATACCCGGTGTGCGGGGATAATCGGGAAAGGAGGATCCCGCCACTGCGAGTGATGGCTGGCCGGGGTGCCGTCCCGCCACCTGCTGCGAAGAACGGCGCGGTGGGGAGGGGCCGGGCAGCTCCGCCGCCGGGCGGAGAGGGACGGGCGTGGTGCCCTTGTTCCGCCCGGGCCGAGGCCTCCAGCGCCGGCTGTGGTGCTGCGGGTCGGGGAGGGTCGGCTCCCACGCAGCAGCGCGGAGCTCCGCCTCCTCCCGGTCTGAGGCAACCGGCGGGGGTCGCCGCTCACCAGGGAGCGAGGCCTCCGGCCCCGCTACCGCATGCGGCTGGGCGAGGCGGGCTAAGGCCCCCGGCGTCAGGAGCGGCGCCGTCAACTGCTGGACGGGGAGGGCAACGACCACCCGCCCGGTGGTGGCAACAATCGTGATCTGCGGGCGGCGGGTTTCAGAGGTCACCGGCCTCCCGCGCCGGGTGTGGCTCGGCTGGGCGTGGAGGAGGTACCCGGGACCGCTGGCGCCTTTGGGAGGTCAAGATCAGTGCACCTCCGCCGCATCTTGTCGCAAGGCGGCGCAGAACCGCATGGGGCGAATACAGACTCAGCAGACAGACTTATAATAACAGAGGTTCAAATGATAAACCCGAGGACAGTGGGGGATGACGGGTATGACGATATGGTGTTGGTCAGCATCGAGGTTCCTCTTCCACGGAGGAGGTCGTGGGTATGCATGGCGAGTGACGGGTCTGCGGAGAGACCGTTCTCGGCCGGCTGGAGGTTTTGTTGAGGGGCCTCGGGACCGGATAATCGATGAGAGGTGGTTTCGTGGCTATCGTGGCGGGCGGGGCCGTGGGAGGTTTCGCCGACCGCCTCCGCTTAGGGGTAGCAGACCCAACGGCATCGGCAATGGAGGTGACCATGTTCCTTCGAGCTGCCACCCCAGGCGATGGAGGTGGTGAATGCTTTGGCCGTTGTTGGCGTTCACGAGGCGAGAAGGGACTGAGCTCGCTGATAGGGCAGATGCTGAGCGGGCGTCCAAATATGCGCGCAAGAAAGAGAGGATGCTTTGTTACCGCTGTGGGGAGAAAGGTCACTTCATTGCTGAATGCGTGGCTCAACTATGTGAATCTTGTGGCAAGCCAGCGCATACCTCGGGGGAGTGCCCTCTTTTGCGGGAGCAGGTTCCAGCTCTTACAGTGTACGGAGTATATTGTGCTGAGCTCATGTTTTTTGAGTCCACGGCCACGAGAGAGATTCCAGTTGATACTCAGAGCCTCACTACTGGATTAGTGAAGGTCACCCAGGGGGATGTCTCTCAGGCTCAGATTTTGCAGAGGCTTCAGGAGTTGGCTCCGGGTGATTTTCAGTGGGACCTTGTTTGCATTGAAGAACGAGTGTTCAGAGTTGATTTCCCGTCGGTGGAGGACTTGCAGCGTTTGCTGAGCTTTGGGATGTGTAAGGTGCCAGACACCAATGGTATTTTGGAGTTTCACGAATGGAAGAAAGTAGAGCCTAAGGGGAAGCCTCTCACACAGGTGTGGTTACGCTTCTCTGGGGCACCATCTGAGGCCCTGACAGATGTTCGTGTTGTGGCTAGTCTGGGTATCATGGTTGGTAAAACGGAAAAGGTTGATATGGCATTCACTCGGGCCCAGGGGGTGGCCAGATTGCGAGTCAGTATTTTGGACATAGAGTACGTCCCGGACGTGGTCAATTGGACTTATAGGGGAGAGGTGTTCCCCCTAGAGATTGAGTTTGAGGACGCCGAGTTGTTTGCTGAGGTGGCTACTGGTACTGATGTGGATATGCACGAGGGGGACGATAATTCTGGTGCTAGGAGGGAACCGACTGATGAGGCTGGACAGGAGTCCAACGGATCAGGGCCTATGACTCAGGGGCCAAAGACTGGATCCGGGGTTGAGCCGTCTCCTGCTTCGTCTGTGCCTAAGAGCACACTGCGGTTTGGATCTTTTCAGCCTGCGTCTGCTCCTCCTAGGCTTTGGAGCGATCGGGTGGACTCTGATGATGCTTTCAAGAGCTCGCTCCCGGCATTGGACTTTGGATCGGCTGTCCGTTCTACGGACGGTGTCCATGTTACGGGTGTGTCCGAGTTGACCTTGGGGAGGACAGCGAAGTGGAGCCTCGGTGCTTGCTGTGCTCTGTGGTCCTCGGTGCCTTCCTGCAGCCGGACGAAGGTGGACTTGGTGGCTTCACCTAGGGGGGAGTCGGGCAGGCGGCCACGACTTCCTCTCCTTCTATCTTGTCACCGGTGTTGGCGGGCGCTGGCGCCGGTGGCGGGCGGTGGAGGTTCTTATGCGGGGCAGGGTGGCGGACGCGCGCCACGTGAGGCGCTACTCATGGGCTATGTCGCCGGAGGTGCTAAGCGGGCGTCGAGGCAGGTGGCCCCGCCCCTCTGGTATCTATGGCGGTCGGGACGGCGGCGCACTCAGGTTCGAGGTGATGGCGGTGGGGCGGACTAGGCAGGCGGCCTCGGCACCCACTTCCCGGCCTTCCTCCTTCCTTCGAGGTCTCTTCGCCTCAGCCTCCTCCGAGTACCGCTACTCGGGAGGAGGTCATTGCTTTCGGAGGGATCCCAGACCCGGTCTCGGAGGGGAGACGGATGAGCTCTCGTCTCCAGGACCTTCCGGAGGTTGATGATATGCAGCAACGGTGCGCTATGAGGGCGGCAAGCTTCGTGACATTGAGGTCACAACCGGTATGTCAGTCAACTTATCCAATTCTATTTTGCATTATTCTAAGGATGAAATTATTAATAATGCAAACCAAGTAGGGGTTTCGCTTGGGAATAACAATTCTGAAATTACAAACTCAGTTAACGATCTCTTAGATTTGGAAGCGGAACGCGCTTTAGAAACCATTAGAAACCTAGCGGCAGTAAGACCTATGAATGATGCTGAGATTGATGCGTTGGGGGTAAGAGTGCTTGACCATTTTTGTGCGGATCTTGTTCCTCCATCTGCTGAGTCTGAGGAGGAGGAACTCGGTGTGGATGATGTAGTGATTACAACACCAGAGCCCGGTTATGACGACTGGACGGCGGGCAATAATATTCCAAAACACAAGTGGAAGCGGAAGGTGTACCCCGCATCCGCAGTACGTAGGAGCGCTAGGATTCGTACGGCCAAAAGATTCCATGATGACCTATGAAAGGACTATTCTGGAATAGCAGAGGTCTCAAGGACTTGGCTAAACGAAGGTTTCTCGCTGAGGCGTCTTTGGAACACCGATTAGATTTCATTGCCCTTTCTGAAACTGGTCGAGATAATTTTGCGCCACAGTTTCTGAGCACGCTTTCGGGAGGTGTAGATTTCGATTGGCATTGCCTTCCTCCAAGAGGGAGATCAGGTGGCATCTTGCTTGGTGTGAGATGTGATTCCCTTGAAGTACGTAGCGTTGTGATGGGTGACTTCGCGGTCAAATTTCGGGTTAGGTCTAAAGCAGATGGGTTTAACTGGGTTCTGGTGGCGGTGTATGGGGCCGCACAACCTGAGCTTAAACCGGAATTTCTGGCTGACCTGGTTCGTATTTGCGGGTCTGAGCAACTCCCAATTTTGGTTGGGGGGGACTTCAACATCATTCGGAGGAGAGAGGAAAAGAATAACGATAATTTTGACGGAAGATGGTCGTTTATGTTTAACACCATCATTGAGAGTTTGGATCTGAGAGAGATCGAGCTGTCGGGTCGACAATTTACCTGGGCCAACTCTTTACCTAATCCGACGTATGAGAAGTTGGATCGGGTACTAGCGAGTGCCGAGTGGGAACAGAAGTTCCCTCTCGTCACGGTTCGAGCTCTCACGCTGGGATATCGGACCACACGCCTTTGTTTGTAGACTCGGGCAAGCCTGACATGTGGAAACAAAATACCTTCTCCTTGAAATGGCGTGGTTTGAATGAGAAGGTTTCCTAGATCTCGTGAGCTGTGGAGTGGGCTCTGAGCGAGGGGGCAGATCGTCTGTCGAGAGATGGCAGAATAAGATCAGGCATTTGAGGAGCTTTCTCCGGGGATGGGCCAAGCACCTTAGTGGAGCTTATAAGATTGAGAAGGACAGACTTCTTGCTCTTGTACAGTCCCTAGATATTAAAGCTGAATCAACAATTTTGCAATCTGCTGAATTGCATTTTAAGCTCGATGCGGAAAAGAGGTTGAAGGAACTTCTCCATGAAGAAGAGTTGAAGTGGGCGCTCAGAGCTAAGGTTCGCAAAGTAATCCAGGGGATGCGAACACTCAATTCTTTCATCTCATTGCTAATGGCAAACACAGAAGAAGAGAATTTTCCAGCTTGAGCAAGACGAAGGCACAATTGTTGGTCATGATAATCTGAAACTTTACATCACTGAATATTACAAGCAGTTATTTGGACCTCCGGAGGATAGTGCTGTGTCCTCGATGAGTCCAGGAATGAGGATGTGCCTCAACTAACTGCTTCGATAATGATATTTTGGTTGCTCCGTTTACGGAAAAGGAGGTTTTGATGCCATCTCTCGGATGGAGAACAATAAGGCTCCCGGCCTGATGGGTTTCGGCGGAGTTCTATAAAAATGCTGGCATATTATCAAGGGGATCTATTACCTATGTTCCATGATCTTTTGCTGGGCGGCTTCACCTTTTCACTTGAATTTTGGAACTATAACACTGCTACCAAAAAGACCGATGCTCGAGGATTGAGCAGTTCAGGCCTATATGCCTCTTGAATGTTAGTTTCAAATTTTTTACCAAGGTGGGGACTAATAGGCTCACACAGTTGCGATTACGTGGTGCAGCAGTCCCGAGACAGCTTTCATGCGGATAGAAACATCCCGGAGGGGGTGGTGGTCTTGCATGAATGCGCTCCACGAAATCCACTCGAAGAAACTAGATGGAGTTATCTTTAAAGTGGATTTTAGAAAGCGCATAATAAGGTTAAGTGGCCTTTCCTACAACAAGCTTTGCGTATGAAAGGTTCGGCGAGGTGCGGAGAAGCCAGGTTGAATCATTTACATAAAAGGGAGTGTTGGAATTAAAGTGAATAGCGACATTGGTCATTACTTCCAGACATACAAGGGCCTTGACAAGGGGATCCGATGTCCCTATTTTGTTCAACATTGTTGTGGACATGTTGGCAATTTTGTTAGGAAGAGCCAAGGAGGCTGGCCAAGTGGGAGGCTTGGTGCCTCATTTAGTGGATGGAGGAATTTCCATTCTTGAAGACGCTGATGATACTATCATCTTTATGGAGCATGACTTGGTAAAAGCAAGAAATATGAAGCTGCTGCTATGTTTGTTTGAGCAATTGAGTGGGCTCAAGATTAATTTCCACAAAAGCGAGTTGTTCTGCTTTGGTAGAGCCAAGGAGGAACAAGAGGCTTACAAACACTTGTTTGGGTGTGGTTTGGGGGAGTTGCCTTTCACATACTTAGGAATTCCTATCCACCACCGTAGGCTTACGAACAACGAATGGAAGTGTATTGAGGATCGATTCGAAAAGAAACTAAGTTGCTGAAAGGGTAAGCTCATGTCCTATGGAGGCCGTTTAATTCTTATTAATTCGGTTCTCACGAGCATGCCTATGTTTCTTTTGTCTTTTTTCGAAGTCCCAGTTGGTGTAAGGAAAAGACTGGACTTCTATCGATCACGTTTCTTTTGGCAGGGAGATGAGCTAAAAAGAAAATACCGTTTAGCAAAGTGGGATATCATCTGTCGACCGAAAGACCAAGGGGGTCTCGGGATTGAGAATCTTGAAGTTAAGAACAGATGCCTTCTTGGTAAGTGGTTGTGGAAGTTATCTATAGGAACTGACGCCACTTGGGCACAAATCCTTCGTAATAAGTATCTTCAAACCAAAACGTTGTCTCAGGTCACGGTAAGACCAACTGATTCACCCTTTTGGAAAGGGCTTATGAAAGTTAAGCTTTCATTGTTTCAGAGGACAAAGCATATTGTTGGTAATGGTGCCAGACGAGATTCGGGAGGATACTTGGCTCGAGGTGCGCCTTGCAATCCAAAGATCCGTCGTTATATCGTATTGTCCAACGACACGAGGCTCTTGTTGCAACGGTCTTTCATTCGATCCCCTTAATATTCAGTTTAGAAGGCCGTTAGTGGGCAATCGTTGGGAGGATTGGCTACATCTAGTTAGGAGGACCGATGAATGTCCAACTTTCACAACAACCTGATAAATTACGTTGGAATCTCACTAGGTCAGGTGAATTTATAGTTAAATCAATGTATGTCGATGTCATCAATTCGAGCTCGATTCCTAGCTCCAAGCATGTGTGGGATGTCAAAGTTCCTTTGAAGATCAAAGTGTTTATGTGGTTTCTACACAAACAAGTTATCTTAACAAAGGATAATTTGACAAAGCGTAATTGGACAGGGCCTACTAGGTGTAGTTTCTGTGATCAGGGTGAAACTATTAAACATCTGTTTTTTGATTGCCCACTAGCTAGAATTCTATGGACGACTATCCATATTGCTTTCAATATTCCTCCACCGAATTCGGTTAACATGTTATTTGGAACATGGCTAAACAGGGTAGAGCCCGGGTTAGCAAGACATATTCGCATGGGGGTGTGCGCCTTAGTGTGGGCGCTTTGGAATTGCAGAAATGATCTGGTCTTTAACAGAACAACAAACATTCATTTTTTGCAGGTTATCTTCAGAGCTACGACGCTAATCCGTTCCTGGTCGCTACTCACTCCGACGGAGGCTAGAGAGCGTTTGGTTACTGGATCTACCCGATGGGAGACGGTAGCTCGGGATATCTTCAACCGGTTTGGATGGCGGTCATGTAATAGGATAGGCAATTAGTTTACCTGTCTATTTTTTGAGCCAACCGGTTGTGGTTTATCTTTTTGGCTAGCTTGTGTATCTAGCCTTTTGGTTCTGTGTGAGCCGTTATCCCCTTTTTTTCTGTAATTGTGGAGACTTTGAGACTTTGTTGAAACTATTCATTAATAAAATGGCCGTATGCATCATGCTGATGCAGAGGCCGGGGATCACCCCTTTTCGAAAAAAAAGCTCAATGGTCAAGTGCACATATATTTGTGTGTTCCGCGGCTGCTTGGTTCGACGTGCCCGCATGTTGTAGCAGAGATATTTTGCAATATATTTCAATGAGATGTGATTGTAGGGAGCATGAATATGGAGATATAATGTGATGACTAAAACTTAAAATACGTATGATTTATCGTGCCTGATTATTTTATAGTTGTAAAATATTTATTATATAGCATAATAAATGATAATTCTCATACATGTTTGCATGTTGAGGTGAGTTTTTTCTGCATGGTTGCATGTTGTGATGGACCTTTTATCCATGCATGTTGCACGTTGAGGTGGCATGCTTACATGTCGAGAGAAATAGTAGTGAGGCTAGCTATTTAGATGTAAATAAATGACTAGAAATAAATTTTATCGTCTGCACCATTATCAAGTGAATGTTGTGCTCCTCCTTTCTCGTTGTACTTGACCTAACCGAAGATGGAAGTTGTGCCATAGTTCGCGTTTGATCGCTTCGATGTGTTGCCCCGAACGTAGAGAGGGCCAAGATGGCAGTAGCCCAACAGTAAAGACCAAGGATGCCACTACGCGATGGCACTTATGTCAAGTCGGCTGAGGCAAGGCTAACGGGAGGACGGGAACAATGGTGGTGGTGATACAAAGGTCAATGAATACAGAGAAATAAGATGATATAGGATAAAAAGGGCAGCCAATGGACATATGAAATAACCTTGAAGTGGACCCATGTTTAAGATCATATGAGAGGCAAAGACAACAATGATAAACGATACATTCACGACAGATGCGGACAACGACGGATTCAGGCGCCAGGCAGCCCGGGCGGCGGCCTGGGGCGTGAGGCCCAATTCAATTGTTGACTACAGCATTTACCGTAGCTATAGCGCTCGAGAGCAATGCTACACTCACGTACCATTACAGGGGTTTTACGGGGTCATTTTGACTTGGCAGATTGTGATTGGGTTAAGGGGGAGGGAGGGGCCCAACCCACCTGAAAATCAAGGAGGGGTGGAGAGAATTAGAGGAAGGGGTTCGTGATCATCCTGTAATTGGTCCGTGCATTTAGCAATTTTTCTCCTACAATGCTAGGGTAACAAAGCCTGCCTGAGGCGTGGCCCATTCCTGGGTCCGCCACTCGATAGTGAGAAAGAAGAGGACATAGGTTAAGGAAGGAGACGATAGAAGTTAGAGAAAAGCAGATGACAGATGGAGGATATAGCAATATGAGGTGGAACGGTTGGAAAAACGTCAATTATACCAAGTGGAGCTATGTAACCTAGCATTACTGCTCGTAAGTAAGTCGCAGCATCGTGCGGTAAGCAATATAATGCTTCCACAAAATTATACTGGGAGACAGGTATACTGCATGGCATTGCTGTGCGTATGCTTGTATGTACTGCTGCCCCCACCCTGGGCCTAGCTACGTTTCAGCAAAAAAAAAGAGAGTACATTTTCTAAGAGACACACAGTGGGAAACTCACGTGCTCAAGAGCATCCCTAATCCTATAAATACGCCAACCCTTGTTGTCGTCGACACACAAGACACAACACAACACACAAGCCCTCCTCAAAGCTTAACAGCACCTCACGCTCTGCACCCCTTACGCCCCGCAAGAAGCCGCCACAGCCCACCCATCCATCGAGCACCTCGCCACACACGCAGCCAGCTTCATCCAACACCCCGGGTCGACGGCCATGGCGCAAGGACAAGCAGCACGGGCCACGAGGGAGGCCGTGCCTCCGGTGTCCCGTGTGGCCATCATCGGCGGCGGGATCAGCGGCCTGGCCGCGGCGAAGCAGATGGCAGCCTACGACCCCGTCGTGTTCGAGGCGACGCCGTCGGTCGGCGGGGTGTGGAAGCACTGCGTCTACCGCACCACGCGGTTGCAGACGCCGCGCCCGGACTACGAGTTCTCCGACTACTCCTGGAAGAACCGCGACGACCCGTCGTTCCCGACCCACACCGAGATCGTCGACTACCTCGAGGGCTACGCCGACGAGTTCGACCTCTGGCGCTACATCTCGTTCGGGTCCAAGGTGGTGGACATCAAGTTCCTCGGCGGTGCCGAGGCCGGGTTCACCGAGCTGTGGAGCGGCACCGGCAAGGCCCCGCTCCGGGGCAAGCCCATGTGGGAGGTCGGCATCGTCACCGGCGACTCCAACACCGTTCAGGTACCATATATACTTTGACATGCTTTGCATGCTTTTTTAAAGATACTTTGCACCATGTCCTGATCAATTCAATCGATCTCACGCACATATTTTGCCACGGGAATGTGCAGTATTACAAGTTCGAGTTCGTGGTGATGTGCACGGGGAAGTACGGCGACGTGCCGCGGATGCCGGTGTTCCCGCCGGGGAAGGGGCCGGAGGTGTTCAAGGGGACGGTGATGCACTCGCTGGACTACTGCAAGCTGAGCGAGGAGGAGACCGTTGAGCTGATGCGAGGCAAGAAGGTTGTGGTGGTTGGGTACAAGAAGAGCGCTATCGATCTAGCCAACGAATGTGCCCAGGCAAACCAAGGTGCGTAACAGCATACTCCTAGCTATGCATAGGAAAGATTTAACATGGTTTGAACAAAAATTCTCCTATACATGGACAAAATTCAACGTGGAACTATGCATGAAACTAGCAGAAGGCAGATAAGCTATCGTACTCGTGTAAATGCGTGTACACCAGGAAATCGTAGTAAAAGAATATGCTAAGCAAGTTCACACAGAGCTGAACAAAACAAAAACAGGATATTGATAAATATTGTGGAAGCGTCCCATCATTCGATGAAGTGGATGTCTGAATAATGCATACCATATTTGGTGACATGTGCCTTGGCGATTTGGGAGAGTCGCATACTCTGTTCCAGAAAAGGTCAATCTTGTCCTGACCCGTCGCACACTTCATCATGCGCCCATTACATTTTTTTAGATCCCCTATTTCAATTCTAGACAGCCTATCCTAGCCTAGGCAGGTCTCTTGCATTTACATGTTCAATATACACTAGACATAATTAGGACAGTGCTAATGCATTGGCTCTTAACACGTTATCATAGGTACGGTAGTGATTTTTTAGCGACAATTACCACAATGCATTGTCTGTTAAATGTTGTGTCTAGGTGATATTGCATTTAATTTATTTTGGAACCATGTTTACATCTCCATCTCGTGGCCTGGTTGTGGAGAGAAAGGAAAGAGTAAAAATTGGGAAGATAAGTCACACCAGATGAGAGTATTAATTACACTACATACAAAAATAAGTTAAGAGTTGTTTCTTCACTATTACTCCCTCTATAGTCTATACCTAAATATATGTCGCTGGGGTAGCTGCTCCAGCGATATATTTCGGCACAGACCCCCCCCCCCCTTCTCTCTTCTTTGAATACATTGCCAGCTAGGTATTTTACCTATCAATCTATCATACTGTACACAAACATCAGGACTGTCCTCCCTACTTGACTTTTCAACGTTCCTAGCTTCATGTATGAGCAGTACTATATGCTACTCCAGTTGGGGTCAAAGAAAATTCTACGCGTCACTCAATCATATATGTACCAAAAGTGTTTGCATGTTTGACTAGTAGTAGCAGATTTGCAACAAAGATTATCTGCCGTTCCAAACGAACCTTCCAAACTAGATTGTCCGCATGCATGACTCGTAGCTAGCTAGTTGCCATGGCGTCCTAACGACCTGACTTGAGTATACATTTCAACAGTTGCTCAAAACAATAGTATGATCAGTGCTGATACCGAACAGCTTGACGCTGGTCATCTCTCGATTTAGAGCTCCTGAAATTAGTAGTAGGAGCAACTGGCTGCATCGAGATTCCGTCGCGGAAACAAGAACTAGATCGAGATAAATGTTGACATGAATCGATCGATTAACCGATTGCGTTTGCTTGCTTGGTTGCAGGCGAGGGAGGGCAGGCGTGCACGATGCTGGTGCGGACCCTGCACTGGGTGGTGCCGTCGTACTCCATCTGGGGCTTGCCGTTCTTCCTCTTCTACTCCACACGCTTCTCCCAGCTCTTCTACGAGCGGCCCAACCAAGGGCTCTTCAGATCCCTCCTCTCACTAGTGGAAAAACAGGCTTTCCGTCCAGCCCATAAGTCGCGAAGCTGTAGGAACCGCGACTAATGGGACCTTTAATCATGTTCGGAGGTGAACCGCGACCAAAGGCCTGGGCCTGGGCGCTCGGTGGCCAGCTGGTGCGTGAGGGGCTTTAGTCATGGCTGGCCAGGCCAACCGCGACTAAAGGTTTCGAACTTTTAGTCATGATTGGCCTGGCCAACCGCGACTAAAGCCCCTCCCTATATATACCCATCCAGCAGCCAACACTTAGCCATTTGGAGCCATTCTCTTCACAAGTGGGTGTAGGTTTGCTTTTGGTTCCTCTTATGCACATAAGGTGTTTGATGAAATGCCCCAAGAGCATGAAACAAACATGACATGAAGTGTTGGAGCCACACTCTTCGATCATGTTAGCAACTTGATGAACCTTTGATGTGTCAATATGCATGTGTGTGTAGTTCATAACAAATGCATGATGGTTAATTATATATTTTATATTATAATAATGCAGATGAATCGGCAATGGATGTACGGTAACCGACTCTCCGGCGAGTTCACTACGGGTTTGAAAGATTTCCTCGTAGTGGCTAATGCGAACAAGCGGGGGGGTTTTGTTATCTGTCCATGTGTTATCTGTAAGAATGAGAAGGGTTACTCTTCCTCAAGAGTTGTTCACATGCATCCGCTTGTAAGGGTTTCATGCCAAGCTATAATTGTTGGACCAAGCATGGAGAAAGAGGGTTATAATGGAAGAAGATGAAGAAGGGATGATTTCATCGATGAAAGCTATCTTGCTCATTTCGGTGATACTTTCATGGAGGATGCTGAAGGTGAAGGGGAAGGTGAAGAAGAGGCACGTGATGATCCCGTTGATGATCTTGGTCGGACCATTGCTGATGCACGGAGACGCTGCGAAACTGAAAAGGAGAGGAGAATTTGGATCGCATGTTAGAGGATCACAGAAAGGCGCTGTACCCGGATGCGATGATGGTCTGAAAAAGCTGGGCTGCTGCTGGATTTGCTGAAATGGAAGGCAGAGGCAGGTGTAGCTGACTCGGCATTTGAAAACTTGCTGAAAATGTTGAAGAATATGTTTCAAAGGATAACGAGTTGCCCGCCAAGACGTCTGAAGCAAAGAAGGTTGTCTGCCCTCTAGGTTTAGAGGTTCGAAGATACATGCATGCATCAACGATTGCATCCTCTACCGCTGTGAATACGAGAATTTGAATGAATGCCCGGTATGCTTTGCATTGCGTTATAAGATCGAGTCGATGACCCCGGTAGCGATGTTGAGGGCCGAAACCGGAAGAGGGTTCCGCCAAGGTGATGTGGTATGCTCCTATAATACCACGGTTGAAACGTCTGTTCATGAACAAAAGCATGCCAAGTTGTTGCGATGGCACAAAGAGAAACGTAAGTCGGACGGGAGTTGAGACACACCGCAGATGGAGCATAATGGAGAAAGATCGACGGATGGTTCACAGATTTTGCAGCTGACGCAAGGAACATAAGATTTGCTCGGCACGGATGGCATGAATCCTTTTGGCGAGCGAGCTCCAGCCATAGCACCTGGCCCGTGACTCTATGCATCTACAACCTTCCTCCTTGGTTGTGCATGAAGCGGAAGTTCATTATGATGCGGTGCTCATCCAAGGTCCAAGCAACCCGCAACGACATCGATGTGTACCTAAGGCCATTAGTTGATGAACTTTTACAGCTGTGGGGTGGTGTCCGTGTGTGGGATGAGCACAAACAAGAGGAATTTGACCCACGACGTTGCTTTTCGTAACCATCAACGATTGGCCTGCTCTTAGTAACCTTTCGGGACTGTCAAATAAGGGATACAATGCATGCACGCACCGCTTACATGAGACTGAAAGTGTACATTTGCCAAATTGTAAGAAGAACGTGTACCTTGGGCATCGTCGATTTCTTCGAAAACTCATCCAAGAAGAAAGAAAGGCAAGCATTACAACGGCAAGGCAGATCACGGCGAAGCTGCGGAACGACTTGGTGCTGAGGTATTTGATATGGTCAAGGATTTGAAAGTCATCTTTGGAAAGGGTCTGGCGGACAATCAGTTCGAAGGGAGCTGACGGCACGCAGCCATGTGGAAGAAGAAATCTATATTCTGGGAGCTAGAATATTGGAAAATCCTAGAAGTCCGCTCTGCAATCGACGTGATGCACGTTACGAAGAATATTTGCGTGAACCTCCTAAGCTTCTTGGGCGTGTATGGGAAGACAAATGATACAAAGGAAGCACGGCAGGACCAGCAACGTTTGAAAGACCCTGATGACCGGCATCCGGAATGGTTTCAAGGTCGTGCTGCCTACGCTCGACCAAAGAAGAGAAGGTCATCTTTTTGAATGCCCGAGCAGTATGAAGGTCCGTCTGGATTCTCGCCCAATATAAAGGGAATAATAAACATGGCGGAGAAAAAGTTCCAAAACCTGAAGTCTCACGACCGCCACGTGATTATGACGCAATTGCTTCCGATTGCTTTGAGGGGCTCTGCCGAAAATGTTCGATTAGCCATTGTGAAGCTATGTGCATTCCTCAATGCAATCTCTCGAAGGTAATCAATCCAGAAGTTCTACCACGGTTCTGAGCGATGTGATCCAATGTCTTGTCGATTTCGAGTTGGTGTTCCGCCATCCTTCTTCAATATTATGACGCACCTCCTGGTTCACCTAGTCGAAGAGATTTCCGCTCGGTCCTGTATTTCTACACAATATGTTCCCCTCGAGAGGTTCATGGGAGTATTAAAGAAATATGTTCAGTAACCGTGCTAGGCAGAAGGAAGCATCGCCAAGGGCTATGGAAATGAGGAGGTAATTGAGTTTTGTGTTGACTTTGTTCCTGACCTTAAGCCGATTGGTCTTCCTCGATCGCGCACGAGGGGAGACTAAGTGGAAAAGGCACGATCGGAAGGAAATCAACGATATGTATGGACGGCCATTCTCGATGAAGCACACCACATTGTCTTGACCAATTCCAACTTGGTGGCTCCGACTTTGAGAAACACAAGAATATTTTACGCTCGGACAACCCGGGAAGCCTGAATCTGGATTAGGAAGGCCCACATGGAGACTTTCGGCAGTTGGTTGAGAAAACATTTAATGAATGACAATGATGTTGTAGATCAGCTGTACATGTTGGCCAAGACACCATCTTCGACTATAACGACTTTCCAAGGGTACGAGATAAATGGGAATACATTTTACACGATCGCCCAAGATAAAAGAGCACCAACCAAAACAGTGGTGTCCGCTTTGATGCAGCAACCGAGAATGGGCAAAAGGTCACATATTATGGTTACATAGAGGAGATATGGGAACTTGACTATGGACCCTCCTTTAAGGTCCCTTTGTTCGGTGCAAATGGTTCAAGCTAACAGGAGGTGGGGTAAAGGTGGACCAGCAATACGGAATGACAATGGTGGATTTCAACAATCTTGGTTACCTTGACGAACCATTCGTCCTAGCGAAAGATGTCGCTCAGGTTTTCTATGTGAAGGACATGAGTAGCAAACCGAGGAAACGGAAAGATAAGAAAACGATCAGTACATCATGCGATGATTCAAAGCGCCACATTGTTCTTTCAGGAAAAGAAACATCGTGGGAGTGGAGGACAAGATGACATGTCGGAAGATTATAATATGTTTGCTGAAATTCCGCCCTTCAAAGTGAACACCGACCCAAGCATTAAGTTAAATGATGAGGATGCTCCATGGATACGCACAATCGTAAGCAAGCAGGGACACAAGGGAAGAATTGATGTGTAATAATTTATTGTACCAAACTTTGTATTTGGTCGATGAACTGAATGATGTATCAAACCTTTTATTTTTGATTAAGTTAAATGATGAGGATGCTCCATGGATTAGTTTTATTTTCTGATTTTTTGATATATAATTGTATTTTTAAGATTTTAAAATGAATTAGTTTTATTTTTCTGATTTTAAAAGGAAAAGGAAGAAGAAGAAAGAAGGAAAAGGAAAAAAACAGAAGAAAAAACAGAAGAAAAAAGGAAAAACAGAAGAAAAAAAAAACAAGAAGAAAAAAGAAAAACATAAGAAAAAAACAAACAGAAGAAAAACATAAGAAAAAAGGAAAAGGAAGAAAGGAAGAAAAAAAGAAGAAAAACATAAGAAAAAAACAAACAGAAGAAAAACATAAGAAAAAAGGAAAAGGAAGAAAGGAAGAAAAAAGAAGAAAAACAAGAAAAGGAAGAAACAAACAGAAGAAAAAAAAGAAGAAAAAAGGAAGAAAAACAAGAATTTAAAATGAATTAGTTTTATTTTCTGATTTTTTGATATATAATTGTATTTTAAGATTTTAATAACATAAATAAATAAGTAATTAGAAACTTTAATAGCAAAAATAATTATCATAAAGTAAAATAAATAAGTAATTAGAAACAAAATAAAATAAAATAAATAAGTTTTTTGTTGTAAGTAGAAACAAAACAAAATAAATAAAGCAAAAATGAAAACAATACAAATTAAACAGAAAACAATACAAATTAAAAAGAAAACAATACAAATTAAAAAGAAAACAGAAAACAACACAAATTAAAAAGAAAACAGAAAACAGGCCTTTAGTCGCGGTTGGCGGCGAGAACCGCGACTAAAAGGTACCCTTTAGTCGCGGATGGATGACAAGCCGCGACTAAAGGTGAAGCGCTGAACGAAAAACACTTTAGTCGCGGCTGGGCAGGCAACCCGCGACTAAAGGTACCCTTTAGTCGCGGCTCTCGTCGCCAACCGCGACTAAAGTTCTGGCCTATAAATACTCGTCTTCCTCGACCGCAACCTGTTCGTCGCCCTCGCCCTCGACGCCGAAGCGCTGCCCCGACGCCGATCGACGCCGACGCCGACGCCTTGGCAACGCCTGACGCTGAAGCCTCACAGCGCCGCCGCCCGTCCCGAGTGGCGCCGCCTCCGCCCGCTTTCTGACTTGCCCGCCGCCCGTGCCCTACTGCCCTTGCCCCGCCGCCGCCGCCCACAAGGCCTGCCGCCGCGCCGCCTTGCCCTTGCCCTTGCCACCCTGACGCCTGACGCCTGCCCGCCGCTGGCCCTGCCTGCATTCCGTGCCCTAGCGCCTTGCATCCGGAGATCAAGAGAAGAAAGAAAAGAAGAAGAAGAAGAAGAAGAAGAAGAAGAAAGAAAAGGAAAAGGAAGAAGAAGAAAGAAGAAGAAAGAAGAAGAAAGGAAAAGGAAGAAAGAAAAGAAAAGGAAAAGGAAGAAGAAGAAAAGGAAAAGGAAAAGGAAGAAGAAGAAAAGGAAAAGGAAAAGGAATTTTTTTTTTTTTTTTTTTTGTTCTTTTATTTTAACTAGTTTTAGTTTAACAAGAACGGTAAATAACTTAAAACCCTAAACCCCAAAAAAAAAAAAAACAAAGAAACCGGTCAAAGAAAAACAAAAGGAAAAAGGAAGAAGAAGAAAGAAGAAGAAAGAAGAAGAAAGGAAAAGGAAGAAGAAGAAAGAAAAGAAAAGGAAAAGGAAGAAGAAGAAAAAAGAAAAAGGAAAAAGGAATTTTTTTTCTTTTTTTTGTTCTTTTTTATTTTAACTAGTTTTAGTTTAACAAGAACGGTAAATAACTTAAAACCCTAAACCCCAAAAACAAAAAACAACAGAAAACCGGTCAAAGAAAAACAAAAAGGAAAAAGGAAGAAGAAGAAAGAAGAAGAAAGAAGAAGAAAGGAAAAAGGAAGAAGAAGAAAGAAAAAGAAAAAGGAAAAAGGAAGAAGAAGAAAAAAGAAAAAGGAAAAAGGAATTTTTTTCCTTTTTTTTGTTCTTTTTAATTTTAACTAGTTTTAGTTTAACAAAAACGGTAAACAACTTAAAACCCTAAACCCCAAAAACAAAAAACAACAGAAAACCGGCCAAAGAAAACCGGCCAACTTAAAACCCTAAACCCTAAACCCCGGCCCGTCTTGCGCTCATCGCGACACCCTCTCCCACCCCTTCCTCGCCCCTCCTTTTGCCACCGCCTTTCGCCACCGCCACCGCCACCGCCCCTTCTTCACTTAATTAATTTGTTTTTACTACATGTTTTCAGGATCGACATAATGTCGGACGATAGAGTGACCGATTATGGACAACTATGATCCGGACGGTGAAGCACATATGTTCGGCATCATAAACGGCGATATTCAATATGTGCCGACCGGAGAAGAAGAAGATGATATCTCTTCTTATCTGAACCTTGACGGTGAAGATGAAGGGCGCCGTCAAGAAGATGATGTCAAGAAACGCCGATAAAGCAGCGATCTTCAAATGGAAGTAGCAACCACCTCCGCGCCGAGGTATATATATACATTGAGCCTCGGTGATACAAACTAACTGATTTGAATAAATATGTGTGTACTAACGCGCGACTCTCTTTCTTATTTTAGCCCTCGGCGGATCGTCAAAACAATCGAGTACGTCGTCAAAGCGTGGCGCAACCAGACGATGAAACCAGGAGAAACATGCACCATCCAGGTTGTCGACTTTGCAACCGGCAGGCGCTGGAGCCCCGCAAGAACGCCACCAAGTTTATCAGCCAATGCGGAGCCATTGTTAGAGACAACGTCTCGATCACCGTCAGAGTGGAATGAGCCAAAGAAGGCACGAATTGATGGTTTCACTTTTGTCGATAAGAGAACAAAAAAGATTGCTTGACGAAGCTTATGGAACATTTCGTTCTACCTCCGAATACAACAAATTCGATGAGGAGGGTAACAAGATTGAGGAAAACAAGGAGAGGAGGAGGAAAGTCAAACAGTTCGCTCTTCATAAGATGGCCGACGATTCCGGAAATTCAAGCAAAATCTAGCCCGTGACTTTGTCAAGCAGAACAAGACTCGGATTTCAGAGGACAATATGAGAAACTGAAAGATGATTGGCCAGAATTTGTGAAGCAAAAGAAATCGGAGCAGTTCCTTCAAATATCGAAACAAAATAAGGAAAATCGGCTAAGAAGGAGTACAATCATGTTATGGGGCCAGGAGGGTATCGCATTTGGGTGCCTAGGTTCGAGAAGATGGAGAACGAGCTGAGGGCGAGAATCCGTCCAGTGCGGAGGATGGGACCCAAGGGCCAAAAGCTGGTGGTGCGGGCATGGGGAACGCTCAACCCGGAGGCAGGGGAGTGTGTTTACAGGGCAAATTAATTAAACCCACCCAAGCCCTTATTGGCGCAATGAAGGCTGCTCAAGAGGGAAGATCAAGTTCAACAGAGAGAACGACGCACGACAAAAGCCCTCGGGAATCCTGAACACGGAGGGCGTGTACGAGGCATGGGGCACATTCCGTGGAAAATAGGGTTCCCCGAGCGATGACCCGTCTGATTCTGAAGCCGTAAGAGAAAGATGGATCGGGAAGCAGATGTTGTGGGGCGGTTGGCATCGGAAATGGAAGTGATGAAGAAAACCATGAGTGTACTAGTAGCGAAGAGATTCAGCTCGGTGCAGCATGAAGATCATCCAGCGGATCTCGGAAGCCAGCAGCGTAGAAGCAGCGTGGCTTCCACGGAGGCCCCACCGGCTGGTGTAGATGCACCGACGATCGAAATTACTGCACCGGAGCCTCTGGTGGTCGAAATTACTGCACCGGAGCCTCCTCGCTACCCGTGGGCGATATAAAGGAGATGAAAGAATGTCATCTGTATTATCCTATGGGGAACATATCCATGAAGGTAGCCATCGGCAGTGCTTTACCATGTTTACCTGGAGCACTCCACCACAACAACCCCATTAAAGATGGCTATGCTCGTGTCACGGTGGAGGACATAGTCAAAGGGTTTGAGGACACGGAGATTGAAATTGCTACACCGAAGGGGAGAAAAGACTTGAAGATGTCAAGCGCCATTACATTCTATGGCAAAAGAAGTTTATCAAGTTTCGAGCGAGGCGCCAGGACAACAAGTCCACCCCTACACGGTGGTGGTGGCGGTGGCGGTGGTGGTGGTGGTGGTGGTGGTGGCGGTTCACCTACACCTCCGTCACATCAGCCGACGCCGCCCCGATCCACAACGTCCGCGGGTGATCATCCGCCGCCCCGATCCTCGTCCGGCGGGTGATGAGACGCCGCCCCAATCCACCTATGGCAAAGAAGCGAAGAAGTCTGAGTATTAACCCGGACCCTTATGTACCTAAGACCACAAAGGTACGGAGCCATCATCAAGCCTCTCCCACAAGGCCTTGGGAACGTAGTGCCGAGGAAGTCGACGCAGGCGCGATCTGCTGATTTGGAGAAATGGAAGGCGGACTGCAAGAAGAAAAGAGAGCCCGAGCCCAAGCCAAGATATATTCGATCAGCAAAAGAAGTGGGCTAAGTCATTTTTGAGCACACCGTCCCAAGCATGAAGAATCTCCCTAATGACTATGCACGTGAACTTAAAAGCAGGCACTCATGTTCAAGGAGAACAAAGAGCGGAGAAGGCCGAAAGTATAAAAGCGGAAACAAGTTGCCCAGCTCGGGAACAAAGTAAACAATCGATTGCCCGCTTATAGTGGAATCCTTCGTCCGGATGCCCCGAGATCATACAAGCTGCGGCAGACAGGATTGAGTATAACGAAGTGCGAGAACAAGCGCCAACTTAGGTATTACTCTTCGTGAACTGTTAGGCCTTGATGAGTTGCCGAGAAGGAGGTAGTAATTACATATGTCAAGAATGGGCCTCTCGTCGAGCCTGCGCAGGAAAAGGATCTACGACCAAATGAAACGTCTGCTGAATTGGTACAAGGGTTACATAAAAATTAAAAACGCCAAAGATTATATTTATGCGGAAGTTAGACATGAGCATCACTTCAAACATTACTATGTACAAGTTGAACTGAGTGAATTGTTCCAGCTTTTCAATCTGCTTGAGCTCGACAAATCTATCATCGGTTGCTACATTACGTAAGTGATTTATTAATTTCTACCCCATCTCGTTCATATTGCCTGCACTATATATATGTCCTAACTATATTGTTGTGTCCTCTATTATACATGCAGAATGAAGAAAAAGGAATGCAGAGTAAGGAACATCCATGATGTTGGGTTCATTGACCCACACATCGTTAATGATGTTGTGTTGGAGCATTACCCCGACGACGTGGAGGCAGACCTGTGGCAGTTTCTTACAAAGCAGGAACTCAAAAGTGATATTCTATTTCCTTACCATTTTGGGTGAGTGTTTTGTCTTGAGCACATTCTCTTTTGTTTACTCCATGCATGGTATGTGGCGGCTAATCGATGAGTTATGCATGACGTCTGTGCATGTATCGTGTCCGCAGGTTCCACTGGATTCTGCTAGTAATTAAAGTGAACACCTCGAATGTCTCGTCCACGACTCTCGGATAAGGATCCAAAGCTTTGGGCCGACATCGAAAAATGCTGCGAAGTAATTATTTTCATTCATTTGCGCTCTATATCGATCGGCCTATTTCGTTCATTTCCTAATATCAAGTAACTAATAACTCTCTTGTCCATTTAATTTTCTTTGCCTCGTAGGGTTTGGAGACGGTTCGTAGATACAAAGGTCGGTGAATTCAAAAAGAGCTAGAATTCAAAAGGGTAAAGACTAAGACTGGGATATTCAGCCACCGTTGACCAATCTATGTGCATACTTTATTCAGTGAGATGATCCGAGATACACCTCTGGCGGGTTGATCCGAGTGATACCAATGCTCGGAGGAATAACCTCCGGTGGGCGCTAGTCCGAAGCTCGCTTCGACCACTTCAAGAGGAACTAGCTGGATGGTTTGCAGGAAGTCCTCCATCCTAAAGGAGAACACTATCACGAGGACGAAGAACTTTATATGGATTAAATCATGTATGGAAACTTGTTCAAAATTGTATATGGTCATCCGATGATATTGAATATATATTGTATATTCCTCTTGAATTCTTTTGGTTCTAATTTCAAATTTATTTGAAATTGTACATTCATATGCATGTATGTAGTACCGTAGAATATATGAAACTCCTTCAAAATTAAAATAAAGCACAAAAGAAATAAAACAAAACAAATTAAACAGAAAACAGGTTTAGGGGGGCTAAAAACCCTAAACCTGCGGCGGCCTTTAGTCGCGGTTGGCGAAGAACCGCGACTAAAGGTCCTCCGCTTCGACAACCGCTGGCGCCCACGTGGACGGGCCTTTAGTCGCGGTTCAGAAGCAGCCGCGACTAAAGGTGGCGGCTTTAATCGCGCTTTGCTGGTCGCGGTTGCGCAGCCGCGACTAATGGCCGTTGCGAACCGCGACCGAAGGCTATTTTTCCACCAGTGTCTGCCGCCTCATGAGCCCACTGGTATGATTTGACTCACGACACGCATGCACGTATATGAGTAAAGCGTACTACTACTCTGTCCTATAATGTAAGACGTTTTTGCAGTTCAATTTAAACTGCAAAAACGTCCTATATTATGGGACGGAGGGAGTACGTTTGAACGTACGCAATACTCTACAACGGGACTCAAGAACATGCACGTGTGCATGCTCGAGACGTACCCCTTAATTTGTCACTATCGACAAGAACATTAATTACTGTACGAAGCAGACCAGCATGCACATCTCAATCTTGACAGCAACGTCTTGTTCTTTGAATTTTTGTGGTCCAGCGGTCAGGGGTGTCGAAGTTCATCGAGTCGTACCTGTCCTGGAAGCTGCCGCTTGGCAAGTACGGTCTGACGCCGGACCACCCCTTCGTCGAGGACTACGCCAGCTGCCAGATGGCCATCCTCCCGGAGGGCTTCTTCGACATGGCGGACCGTGGCCTCGTCTGCTTCAAGAGGGCCTCCGCCGGCTGGTGCTTCTCCGAGAACGGCGTCGTCCTCGACGACGGCACCAAGGTGGAGGCGGACCTTGTCTTCCTCGCCACCGGCTTCGAGGGCAAGGACAAGCTCCGCGAGGTCCTGCCAAAGCCCTTCCGCGACCTCCTCGTCGGCAAGTCTTCCATGATGCCGCTCTACCGGTACGTGTATACGCTGCGCATATCTTTTTCTCCAGCATATATGCATCGATCGATGCTGACGTGCAAATTCCTTTTTGCAGTGGCACGATCCACCCGCTGATCCCCAACATGGCGTTCGTCGGGTTCGTGGAGAGCGTGTCGAACCTGCACACGTCGGAGCTGCGGTGCAGGTGGCTGTCGGGGCTGCTGGAGGAGCGGTTCGAGTTACCGACCGTGAAGGCCATGATGGGGCACGTCGCCGGCGAGGCCGACGCCATGCGCCGCACCACACGGTTCTACCGCCGCCACTGCATCTCCACCTACAGCATCCACGACAGCGACGGCATGTGCGCCGACCTGGGCTCCGCCACGCTCCGTAAGGGCAACTGGATCGCCGAGCTCTTTGCGCCATACAACAACAAGGACTACAAGGAGCAGTAACTCATACTGCAGTGTACTCGTATAATTCATCCTCTACGTCCCTGTAGCTTTTTTGTCGATGTAACAATCGGATCTATATATGAGCATGCAATAAAATAAATCAGTTTTTTTGATGCGGCTAGTTCTCAGTCAATTAGGACTTAACCAAGTCTCGGTCAAATGACATAACATGTAAGAAAAATAAAAAAACTGAAAAGAGAAATTAGCAAGACTGTCTTTTAATAATCAGGGGCCCTCCCCGGCTCCAATCAATCAAGAAATAAATCACCAAGGTTACAACATCATCCAGACCAAAGAAAACAAAGAGTGTCTACTAGTCAGAAGTTAGAGCACATTTTAATGCAAATTACCAACACAGCAAAGTTCAGACAACGCCCAACAGCAGGCCAGGGGGCCCATCCCTAGTAACTAGAGAACACAACACATGGATGAAGTCGTCTTCTTGAGGGTTTTGCTTCTGATATTCCAGTGTACTTCTCCCACCACGCGCAACATTTTCGACTGTCTCTTTACAGAATACAGAGTCAAACCACATCTTACATTATATCAATCAGGCTCGAGAGCAAAAGACGCCTTCAGACGCATCCACAACACTGTCTCTTTCCAGGATACAGATTCAAACCATATCTTGCATTATATCAGTATGGCTCGAGAGCAAAAGGCGCCTTCAGACGCATCAACAACAGGGTCTAAAATTCCATTAGAAGCCCCCTATAAATCCTTGTACTGCTTTGTCCAACTTCTCAAATACCGATAAACCAGCCCTAGAACATGTTTCATAGAGATCCAGGAGCACCTATTAAAAGCAATGGAGTTCCTAAAATTCCATTTCCCCCACATGACAACATAAGAAACTACATTAAGATGTAAGTATCTTCTTACAAAAGCGAGTGTTTTGCAACTGATTCAAAGTTATCAACAGAAACTTGAAACAGACTTTCAACTTCAGCCCAAACCAGCCTAGATACAATGCACTCAAAAAAAGATGGTAGACTGATTCAATTTCTTTAGGGTGCACACACTCTAAAGGCTTAGCAAACCCTCTTTTCCCGAGATTATCACAATACATGATTTTATTTTGTGAAAACAACCACAACAATTTAGAATCTTGGAGGGAACTCTAGTACTCCACACCGCCGGCAAGTACAAAGGTTGGACCTCCCAAAAGTTAACAACAACACATAGATAATTAGAAGTATAAATCCCCTTGGACTCATACTACCAAATAAAAGAATCCTCATCCGGATTAATGAATGTGAGCCTAAAGATATTAACAAATTCCAGCCATTGGACCATTAGTTCATCTGAAAATTCCTCCTAAAGGTACATTTAAGCACATTAGCATCCCAAAGCTCAGCAATAGTCTTATTTTTTTCATTGACCAAATAATACATCTCCCAAAAATGAGTAGCTAGGGGGGCATTATCATGCGATATATATATATATATATATATATATATATATATATATATATATATATATATATATATATTCCCAAAATCTAACCAAATTACCATTACCAACACACCATTTATACCCTACTCTGACAGCTTGTAAGGCCCACTGAAAGCTTTTCCAAAACTAAGAGGGGTAATTATCATGGTAGCACCTTATATAAGGATTTCTCATATTATACTTGCTATCTAGTACTACTTTCCTCGACAATGATCCTATCCCCTGCAAAATACCTCTTGTCCCAAGCCCCTATCAGGCACCTGTTCATGTCCTGTAAGTTAAGCACACCCATACCACCAAACTCCTTCCTCATATAGATGGAAGGCCAGTTGGCCAAGTGAACCTTATGGGCTTCACTGGTGGAAAAAAGGCCTTTGGTCGCGGTTCGCAACTGCCATTAGTCGCGGTTGCGCAACCGCGACCAAATAAGCGCGACTAAAGCCCCCCACCTTTAGTCGCGGCTGCTTAAGAACCGCGACTAACGGCCCGTCCACGTGGGCGCCAGTGGCCGTCAGGCGGAGGACCTTTAGTCGCGGTTCTTCCGCCAACCAGCGACTAAAAGCCGCCACAGGTTTAGGTTTTAGCCACCCCCCTAAACCTGTTTTCTGTTTAATTTGTATTGTTTTATTTCTTTTGTGCTTTATTTTAATTTTGAAGGAGTTTCATATATTCTACAGTACTACATACATGCATATGAATGTACAATTTCAAATAAATTTGAAATTAGAACCAAAAGAATTCAAGAGGAATATACAATATATATTCAATATCATCGGATGACCATATACAATTTTGAACAAGTTTCCATACATGATTTAATCCATATAAAGTTCTACGTCCTCGTAATAGTGTTCTCCTTTAGGATGGAGGACTTCCCTGCTGAACCATCCAGCTAGTTCCTCTTGAAGTGGTCGGAAGCGAGCTTCTGGACTAAGCATCATCCGGAGGTTATTCCTCTGAGCATTGGTATCACTCGGAACCCGCTCAGAGGTGTATCTCCGGATCCTCTCACAGACATAGTATCCACATAGATTGGTCAACGGTGGCTGAATATCCCCAGCATTCTTAGGCTTTAACATTTTGAATTCTAGCTCTTTTTTGAATTCACCGACCTTTGTATCTACGAACCGTCTCCAAACCCTACGAGGCAAAGAAAATTAAATGAACAAGAGAGTTATTAGTTACTTGATATTAGGAAATGAATGAAATAGGTCGATCGATATAGAGCGCAAATGAATGAAAATAATTACTTCTGCAGCATTCTTCTCATGTCGGCCCAAAGCTTTGGATCCATATTCAGAGAGTCGTGGACGAGACATTACGAGGTGTTAACTTTAATTACTAGCAGAATCCGGTGGAACCTGCGGACACGATACATGCATAGTACGTCATGCATAACTCATCGATTAGCCGCCACATACCATGCATGGAGTAAACAAAAGAGAATGTGCTCAAGACAGAAACACTCACCCAAAATGGTAAGGAAATAGAATATCACTTTTGAGATCCTGCTTTGTAAGAAACTGCCACAGGTCTGCCTCCACGTCGGTGGGTGACGCTCCAACACATGTCCATTAACGATGTGTGGGTCAATGAACCCAACATCATGGATGTTCCTTACTCTGCATTCCTTAATCTTCATTCTGCATGTATAATAGCGGACACAACAATATAGTTAGGACATATATATAGTGCAGGCAATATGAACGAGATGGGGTAGAAATTAATAAATCACTTACGTAGCGTAGCAACCGATGATAGATTTGTCGAGCTCGCGCAGATTGAAAAGCTGGAACAATTCACTCGGTGCAATTTGTACATAGTAATGTTTGAAGTGATGCTCATGTCTAACTTCCGCATAAATATATTCTTTGGCGTTTTTATTTTTATGTAACCCTTGTACCAATTCAGCAGACCTTTCATTTGGTCAGGTAGATCATTTTCTCGCAGGCTCGACGAGAGGCCCATTCTTGACATATGTAATTACTACCTCCTTCTGGCGCCTCATCAAGGCCTAACAGTTCACGAAGAGTAATACCTAAGTTGGCGCTTGTTCTCTCGGCACTCGTTATAGTCAATCCCTGTGTTGCCGCAGCTTGTATGATCTCGGGGTCATCCGGATGTAAGGCTTGCACTATAAGCGGGCAATCGATTGTTTACTTTGTTCCCGAGCTGGGCAACTTGTTTCCGCTTTTTTACTTTCGCCTTCTCCGCTCTTTGTTCTCCTTGAACATGAGTGCCTGCCTGCAAGTTCACGTGCATAGTCGCAGGCAGATTCTTGGCATGCTTGGGACGGTGTGCTCAAAATGACTTAGCCCACTTCTTTTGCTTATCGAAAATACTGGCTTGGGCTCGGGCTCTCTTTTCTTCTTGCAGTCCGCCTTCCATTTCTCCAAATCAGCAGCCGCGCAGCGTCGACTTCCTCGGCACAACGTTCCCAAGGCCTTGTGGGAGAGGCTTGATGATGGCTCCGTACCTTTGTGGTCTTAGGTACATAAGGGTCCGGGTTAATAATCCAGGACTGCTTCGCCTCTTTGCCGTAGGTGGATTGGGGGCGGCGTCGATCACCCGCCGGACGAGGATCGGGGCGGCGGATGATCACCCGCCGGACGTTGTGGATCGGGGCGGCGTCGGCTTACGTGACGGAGGTGTAGGTGAACCGCCACCACCACCACCACCACCACCACCGCCACCGCCACCACCACCACCGTGAGGGGTGGACTTGTTGTCCTTGGCGCCTCGCTCGAAACTTGATAAACTTCTTTTGCCATAGAATGAAATGGCGCTTGACATCTCCAAGTCTTTTCTCCCTTGGTGTAGCAATGTCAATCTCAGTGTCCTCAAACCCTTGGACTATGTCCTCCACCGTGACACGAGCATAGCCATCTTGAATGGGGTTGTTGTGGTGGAGTGCTCGAGTAAACATGGTAAAGCACTGCCGATGGCTACCTTCATGGACATGTTCCCGATAGGATAATCAGATGACATTCTTTCATCTCCTTTATATCGCCCACGGGTAGCGAGGAGGCTCCGTGCAGTAATTTCGACCTCCGGTGCAGTAATTATTTCACCACCGGAGGCTCCGGTGCAGTATTTCGATCGTCGGTGCATCCGCACCAGCCGGTGGGGCCTCCGTGGAAGCCACGCTGCTTCTCCGCTGCTGGCTTCCGAGATCCGCTGGATGATCTTCATGCTGCACCGAGCTGCATCTCTTTCGCTACTAGTACACTCATGGTTTTCTTCATCACATCCATTTCGATGCCAACCGCGCCACAACATCTGATTCCCGATCCATCTTTCTCTTACGGCTTCAGAATCAGACGGGTCATCGCTCGGGGAACCCTATTTTCCACGGAATGTGCCCCATGCCTCGTAATACGCCCTCCGTGTTCAGGATTCCCGAGGGCTTTTGTCGGTAGCGTCGTTCTCTCTCGTTGAACTTGATCTTCCCTGTTGAGCATCCTTCATTGCGCCAATAAGGGCTTGGGTGGATTTAATTAATTTGCCCGGTAAACACACTCCCCTGTCTCCGGGTTCAGCGTTCCCCATGCCCGTACCACCAGCTTTTGGCCCTTGGGTCCCATCCTCCGCACTGGACGGATTCCTCGCGCCTCATCTCGTTCTCCATCTTCTCCAACCTAGGCACCAAAATGCGATACCCTCCTGGCCCCATAACATGATTGTACTCCTTCTTAGCCGCATTTTCCTTATTTTTTCGATATTTCAATGAACTGCTCCGATTTCTTTTGCTTCACAAATTCTGGCCAATCATGTTTCAGTTTCTCATATTGTCCTTTGAAATCCGAGTCTTGTTACGCTTGACAAAGTCACGGGCTAGATTTTGCTTGAATTTCCGAATGCGTCGGCCATCTTATGAAGAGCGAACTGTTTGACTAGCCTCCTCCTCTCCTTGTTTTCCTCAATCTTGTTACCCTCCTCATCGAATTTGTTGTATTCGGAGGTAGAACGAAATGTTCCATAAGCTTCTTGAAGCAATCTTTTTTGTTCTCTTATCGACAAAAGTGAAACCATCAATTCGTGCCTTCTTTGGCTCATTCCACTCTCGACGGTGATCGAGACGTTGTCTCTAACAATGGCTCCGCATTGGCTGACAAACTTGGTGGCGTTCTTGCGGGGCTCCAGCTGCCTGCCGTTGTAATCGTCGACAACCTCGATGGTGCATGTTTCTCCTTGTTTCATCGCCTTGGTTGCGCCACGCTTTGACGACGCACTCGATTGTTTGACGATCCGCCGAGGGCTAAAATAAGAAAGAGAGTCGCGCGTTAGTACACACATATTTATTCAAATCAGTTAGTTTGTATCACCAGAGGCTCAATGTATATATATACCTCGGCCGGAGGTGGTTGCTACTTCCATTTGAAGATAAATCGTTTATCGACGTTTCTTCGCATCTTCTTGTCGACGGCGCCTTCATCTTCACCGTCAAGGTTCAGATAAGAAGAGATATCATCTTCTTCTTCTCCGGTCGGCACATATTGAATATCGCCGCTTATGATGCCGAACATATGTGCTTCACCGTCCGGATCATAGTTGTCCATAATCGGGTCAGCTCTATCGTCGCCATTATGTCACCTGAAAACATGAAGTAAAACAAATTAATTAATGAAGAAGGGGGCGGTGGCGGTGGCGGTGGAGAAAGGGCGGTGGCAAAAGGAGGGGCGAGGAAGGGTGGAGAGGGTGTCGCGGTAGAGCGCGAGACGGTGCTCCGTAGTCGAACTTGGGGGTCGCCGCAGTCTCGGGGTCACCGGAAAGAAGTAACGAGGGGAACACAATAAATAACAGAGCAATCAAAGCATCACAAAGCGTAACCTGGCAATACGCGGTGCTAGGTGTGCCCTAACGCGGCAGTAGGTCGCACTGCGCGAAGGGGGAAACATCCGGAAAGTATCCCGGTGATTCGCGTTTTGGACAGATGAACCGGAGGGAAAGTTACGTGTTTGCTATGCTAGGGATGTGTGGCGGACGAACGGGCTGCGATCCGGATCCGCCTCATCGTTCGAGCAACTTTCATGTACAAAGTATTTTCATCCGAAGTTACGGATTATTTTATATTAATTTTTAAAGTTTTATATCATTTTTAGAATTAACAGAATTAATTAAATTGTCTGTTAACTAATTAACCAAGTTAATTAGATTAATTAACAGATTAGTTATATTAGTTATTTAATTAGGTTTACTAAACACAATTAATTAAGTTAATTAATTTAATTAACTGATTAATTAATTAATATATTTATTTATTTATTTTCTAAATTCTCTTCTCTCCTTTTTTTAAATCGTTTCTGGGGCGTGGGCCCCAATTGTCATTGGGCCAGGGGGCCTTAACGGGCGCCGGCGCTAGCGGGCAGCGGGTACGAGCCGGGCACGAGCTCCGGCGGCCAAGGGCCGCGATGGCGCCGGCCGGAACAGGGCGGCAGGGCGGAGGGGAAGTGGCCGGTCCGGCGATAGCAAGGGACGACGCAGGGAGCGCGACGCAGCGCCGCCATGCTGAGGCGGGGCGGGCGACGGGACGGCCGGGCGGGCGCAGCGCTCGGAGGGGGCCGGGAGACGGCGGACGGGGCCGATGGGAGCTCACTAAGGAGAGGGCGGCGATGCGCGGGAGGACCGACGAAGGAGAGGCGGGACGGGCAGTCCGGCGCGACGGGGCGAGCGGCGGCGGGCGCGCCGAGGGCGCGCGAGACGAACCGATCGGAGAAGACGAGAATAGATCGGGCGTGGTATTTATAGCCCCCCCTTTAGTCGCGGTGGGCTACGAGGCCCGCGACTAAAAGTACCTTTAGTCATGGTCGCCTGCCCAACCGCGACTAAAGGTTTTTTAAGCGGGTTTTTATGCTCCGCGCCCCACCTTTAGTCGCGGCTGGTGCGGGCGACCATGACTAAAGGCCCCACCTTTAGTCGCGGCTGGTCCGGGCGACCATGACTAAAGGCCTTGTGCTGCCCTCACGCCTAAAAGTTTAGTCCCACTCGCTAGTTGAGAGAGCTCGAGAGTGGTTTATAAGCGCGCCGCGCCACCCTCTCGAGCTCCTCTCAACTGCAGGCTTCGGCCTAATCTCATCACTAGCTATGTGCTGTGGGCCTACTTGGCGCCCTGCGAGCCTGAATCCTGGCCCATGTAGGGTTTCTAGTCGTATTCAGGCCGTGGGGGTCCAAAGATGGCTGCACTATTTTTTCCAGTTTTTGTTTTGTTTTCTGCATTATTATTTATTTTTTGTTGTTTTTGCTTTATTTTTAATTCTTTTTGCTTTTAGTTTTAGAAAAATTATAAACTTTCTGTTAGTGCCATTAGTTTTCAAATTTGAAAACACTTTTTTGTTTTCTTTGTTGCTTTATTTATTTTATTTTGTTTCTACTTACAACAAAATACTTAGGCGGCACTATTTTTTTCCAGTTTTTTGTTTTGTTTTCTGCATTATTATTTATTTTTGTTGTTTTTTGCTTTATTTTTAATTCTTTTTGCTTTTAGTTTTAGAAAAATTATAAACTTTCTGTTAGTGCCATTAGTTTTCAAATTTGAAAACACTTTTTTGTTTTCTTTGTTGCTTTATTTATTTTATTTTGTTTCTACTTACAACAAAATACTTATTGTTGCTATTTTAGTCGCTGGTCGCTTTCGCCCAACCGCTGACTAAAGGCCTATGAGTTTAGGGTTTTCCGCCATTTCTTCCCTGTCTTCCCGCCTCTTTCTTCCCGCCACTTTCTTCCCGCCTCCTGTCTTCCCGCTCCCATTTTTCCCGCCATTTCTCACTACATATATATGTAGCCCGGCTTGGCCAGCATTATCACATCTCTACAATCTCTCATCACTCTCTCATGGACACCAAACACATCACGGGTAATATAATTCACATGATCCATTCAACAAAGTTTGGTACAATAAATTATTACACATCATTTCTTCCCTTGTGTCCCTGCTTGCTTACGATTGTGCCGTATCCATGGAGCATCCTCATCATTTAACTTAATGCTTGGGTCGGTGTTCACTTTGAAGGGCGGAATTTTAGCAAACATATTATAATCTTCTGACATGTCTGTCTTGTCCTCCACTCCCACGATGTTTCTTTTCCCTGAAAGAACAATGTGGCGCTTTGGATCATCGCATGATGTACCGATCGTTTTCTTATCTTTCCGTTTCCTCGGTTTGCTACTCATGTCCTTCACATAGAAAACCTGAGCGACATCTTTCGCTAGGACGAATGGTTCGTCAAGGTAACCAAGATTGTTGAAATCCACCATTGTCATTCCGTATTGCTGGTCCACCTTTACCCCACCTCCTGTTAGCTTGAACCATTTGCACGGAACAAAGGGACCTTAAAGGAGGGTCCATAGTCAAGTTCCCATATCTCCTCTACGTAACCATAATATGTGACCTCTTGCCCATTCTCGGTTGCTGCATCAAAGCGACACCACTGTTTTGGTTGGTTCTCTTTTTATCTTGGGCGATCGTAAAATGTATTCCCATTTATCTCGTACCCTTGGAAAGTCGTTATAGTCGAAGATGGTGTCTTGGCCAACATGTACAGCTGATCTACAACATCATTGTCATTCATTAAATGTTTTCTCAACCAACTGCCGAAAGTCTCCATGTGGGCCTTCCTAATCCAGGATTCAGGCTTCCCGGGTTGTCGAACGTAAAATATTCTTGTGTTTCTCAAAGTACGGAGCCACCAAGCTGGAATTGGTCAAGACAAAGGTGGTGTGCTTCATCAGGAGAATGGCCGTCCATACATATCGTTGATTTCATTCCGATCGTGCCTTTTCCACTTAGTCTCCCCTCGTGCGCGATCGAGGAAGACCAATCGCTTAAGGTCAGGAACAAAGTCAACACAAAACTCAATTACCTCCTCATTTCCATAGCCCTTGGCGATGCTTCCTTCTCGCCTAGCACGGTTACTGAACATATTTCTTTAATACTCCCATGAACCTCTCAAGGGGAACATATTGTGTAGAAATACAGGACCGAGAACGAAAATCTCTTCGACTAGGTGAACCAGGAGGTGCGTCATAATATTGAAGAAGGATGGCGGAACACCAACTCGAAACCGACAAGACATTGGATCACATCGCTCAGAACCGTGGTAGAACTTCCGGATTGATTACCTTCGAGAAATTGCATTGAGGAATGCACATAGCTTCACAATGGCTACTCGAACATTTTCCGCAGAGCCCCTCAAAGCAATCGGAAGCAATTGCGTCATAATCACGTGGCAGTCGTGAGACTTCAGGTTTTGGAACTTTTTCTCCGCCATGTTTATTATTCCTTTATATTGGACGAGAATCCAGACGGAACCTTCATACTGCTCGGGCATTCAAAAAGATGACCTTCTCTTCTTTGGTCGAGCGTAGTGGCACGACCTTGAAACCATTCCGGATGCCGGTCATCGTGGTCTTTCAAACGTTGCTGGTCCTGCCGTGCTTCCTTTGTATCATTTGTCTTCCCATACACGCCCAAGAAGCTTAGGAGGTTCACGCAAATATTCTTCGTGAACGCATCACGTCGATTGCAGAGCGGACATCTAGGACTTTCCAATATTCTAGCTCCCGAATATAGATTTCTTCTTCCACATGGCTGCGTGCCCGTCAGCTCCCTTCGAACTGATTGTCCGCCAGACCCTTTCCAAAGATGACTTTCAAATCCTTGACCATATCAAATACCTCAGCACCAAGGTCGTTCCGCAGCTTCGCCGGTGATCTGCCTTGCCGTTGTAATGCTTGCCTTTCTTTTTCATCGATGAATTTTCGAAGAAATCGACGATGCCCAAGGTACACGTTCTTCTTACAATTTGGCAAATGTACACTTTCAGTCTCATGTAAGCAGTGCGTGCATGCATTGTATCCCTTATTTGACAGTCCCGAAGGTTACTAAGAGCAGGCCAATCGTTGATGGTTACGTAAAAGCAACGTCAGAGGTCAAATTCCTCTTGTTTGTGCTCATCCACACACGGACACCACCCCACAGCTGTAAAAGTTCATCAACTAATGGCCTTAGGTACACATCGATGTCGTTGCCGGGTTGCTTGGACCTTGGATGAGCACGGCATCATAATGAACTTCCGCTTCATGCACAACCAAGGAGGAAGGTTGTAGATGCATAGAGTCACGGGCAGTGCTATGGCTGGAGCTCGCTCGCCAAAAGGATTCATGCCATCCGCATTTAGAGCAAATCTTATGTTCCTTGCGTCACTGCAAAATCTTTGAACCATCTGTCGATCTTTCTCCATTGCGCTCCATCTGCGGTGTGTCTCAACTCCCGTCCGACTTACGGTCCTCTTTGTGCCATCGCAACAAATTGGCATGCTCTTTGTTCTGAGCAGACGTTTCAACCGTGGTATTATAGGAGCATACCACATCACCTTGGCGGGAACCCTCTTCCGGGTTTCGGCCCTCAACATCGCCACCGGGTCATCGCCTCGATCTTATAACGCAATGCAAGTGCATACCGGCATTCATTCAAATTCTCGATTCACAGCGGTAGAGGATGCGATCGTTGATGCATGCATGTATCTTCGTAACCTCTAAACCTAGAGGGCGACAACCTTCTTTGCTTCAGACGATCAAGGGAAACTCGTTATCCTTTGAAACATATTCTTCAACATTTTCAGCAAGTTTTCAAATGCCGAGTCAGCTACACCTGCCTCTGCCTTCCATTTCAGCAAATCCGCAGTGCAGCCCAGCTTTTTCAGACCATCATCGCATCCGGGTACAGCGCCTTTCGTGATCCTCTAACATGCGATCCAAATTCTCCTCTCCTTTTCAGTTTCGCAGCGTCTCCGTGCATCAGCAATGGTCCGACCAAGATCATCAACGGATCATCACGTGCCTCTTCTTCACCTTCCCCTTCACCTTCAGCATCCTCCATGAAAGTATCACCGAAATGAGCAAGATAGCTTTCATCGATGAAATCATCCCCTTCTTCATCTTCTTCCATTATAACCCCTCTTTCTCCATGCTTGGTCCAACAATTATAGCTTGGCATGAAACCCTTCTGAAGCAGATGCATGTGAACAACTCTTGAGGAAGAGTAACCCTTCTCATTCTTACAGATAACACATGGACAGATAACAAACCCCCGCTTGTTCGCATTAGCCACTACGAGGAAATCTTTCAAACTCAGAGTGAACTCACGGAGAGTCGGTTACCGTACATCCATTGCCGATTCATCTGCATTATTATAATATAAAATATATAATTAACCATCATGCATTTGTTAAACTAACTAGCTACAAACAATATAAATTAAACAATGAACTACACACATGCATATTGACACATCAAAGGTTCATCAAGTTGCTAACCATGATCAAGAGTGTGGCTCCAACACTTCATGTCATGTTTCTTTCATGCTCTTGGGGCATTTCATCAAACACCTTATGTGCATAAGAGGAACCAAAAGCAAACCTACACCCACTTGTGAAGAGAATGGCTCCAAATGGCTAAGTGTTGGCTGCTGGATGGGTATATATAGGGAGGGCTTTAGTTGCGGTTGGCACGGCAAACCGTGACTAAAGGTGCCGAAGGCCTTTAGTCGCGGTTGTCTGGCCAACCGCGACTAAAGCCCTCACGCGCGCGCCACTGCCACCGAGCGCCCTAGGCCCAGGCCTTTGGTCGCGGTTCACCTCGTAATCATGACTAAAGGTCCCATTAGTCGCAGTTCCTACAGCTTCGCGACTTATGGGGCTGGACGGAAGCCTGTTTTTCTACTAGTGCTTCTTCACTATCACTCCACACGGAATTGGCCATGTGAGAGTTAATAAAATTGATAGACCATTTTGGGAACCTAATAGATATAAGGAAATGCTAGCTAAACAAGATCTAACTAAAGTAATGTTCCCTAAATAAGAGAGAATCTTGCCCCTCCAACCAGCTATTCTGGCCAGGATCTTATCAATAAAGATTGTAATCCTCTCTGCTTTTGGTTTATCAACCTAAATTCTTGATAGGGAATCTACCACTGTAAAATATCTATAAAACCATCTAACTCACTAGCTTCCATATTAATTGGCATTAAAGAACTTTATAGTAATTAATTCCCGTTCCAGATACTTGTTCAAAGCAAGTCAAAATCCATTTTAGGTTAAGAGTCACTCTACTATCTTTTTCTAAGAAGAGTAGAGTATCATCAACATATTGTAATCACATGACCCCGACACTAACCAACTTAGGGCATAACTCCCTATCTAACCAGCTTGATAGCCTTTAACTGGCATCCTAGGGAAGACATCTACCACTAGATTAAAAAGAAGAGGGGACAGGGGATAACCCTACCTTAGCCCTTTTCCAATAAGGAAAAAATCACTTTCCTCTGCATTTAAGTTGACTCCCACAGAATCACTTTGGGTTAAGCTTCTAATCCAAGCTAGCCACTTAGGATAAAAACCTCTACGAGCTAACAACTCATACAAAATATCTATATTGACCTTGTCATAGGGCTTCTCATAATATTTAAAAAACTATTCACTGTCTCCCAAAGGGGTGTACAACATGCACAATTTCATGTGTAGTTACCACAGTCTTCAAGATATACCTACCTCATCCTTGTTATCTACCCGTACTAGGATTAAGGTTTTGGCTACAGAATCCCAAAATTGTACCGTGGGTGGGCGAGAATTGCGGTTACCGAGAAATACCGCCTGAATGCTGCTCGAAATTTTCAAATGAACTTTGAATTCATTATTTTAACATGGTATAGTTAATGTTTTGCAGTAGCACTCATCAGAATTCTACTGCTAGCAAAGTGGATTGCCTGCTGCGCTGCTAATATGTAGGTCACGGGTTCGACACCCCTTAGTCCACTTTTTTCCTGTTTGTTTTATTTTACACAATCCGCGTGCTAAAAAATTTAGAGGAGCGTTCTAACAAACTGTTTCAAATTTAGGAAGATATCAATAAAGTTGAGCTCGAAGCACAATACGGTCGCTGGACTTGAGAATATGCTTGTTGTATCCCTAGCATGGATACCCCACCTGTGAGTGGGTAGGCCACTTGTTGTCAGGCCGCTAATCGCCCATCAACATGCCAAAGTTTGCCAACGCCACACCGATGCTCTACCATGGTCAGTTCCCCGCCGCCTCACTGTTATGGAGGCCTGGAATTACTGCTATGCCAACTACATCTCGGTTGTCCTCCCAGACGAATTCTTTCAAGAGATAGTCATCGAGCAACCGTTGGCAGCGGAGAGAGAGCACACCATCAGGTGCGAGTTCGAGGTGGAAGAGAGAGCAGGAGAGATGGACGTGAAAATCGAAAAGGCAATTTAGGACTTTTCCCTACTAAGCAAGCTACCCAACCTCGATAACATGGCATGGCCGGAATGGGATGAAGGCATTACGGCCCCATTCCGTACTTCCAGGGATCGCGGTGGCGTCTACCATGCCGCTCATGTTCCCTACAAGTTCCACTCTGGTGCGAACGGCGATGGACCATCATAATGACATGCCTAGACCTCGAGCCGACTCATCGCACACGTATGTTCCCGCATGCATAGCATTCACCATCGACGCGGTCGCATAATAATACATGCTATATTAGCTACATATATGTAAGAGCCACAAATTTTGAACCCCTCAATTATGTATGAAAATGTCTCTAACCAGAATTTCTCTCACTATATAAGAATTTTGTATTGCAATTTATCTTGATTCAAGTGTTAAATCTCTTCAACTGACTGTATAAGTATTACGTTGATGCAACAAAAAAACTTATGGAGGCCATATGATGACGAGTCTAAGTTTGCATGTTGCCTTGGCCCTTGGTAGCTTCCAATTTGATTTTGGAATGTGGTCCATATAATTTTTTTGAAAGACAATAGGAGAACTGTTGTGATTCCATTGAAGAAGGAGATGGGCCAATGGCCAAGTACAGGGAAAAGCAAAGTGAAACAAAATAAAAACTTACAACTCGAGCGAGCTTTGCTCAAACCTCCACACTGTCCCTATTCCAGTTTCAGGGTTGATCACTCGCATCCGTGATGAGGCGATCACCTGGAAGTTCATGCTGTTTAACAATTATTCTGTTCCATTCTAACGAAATATCCTATAGCAGATTAAAGCCATGAGGGCTCTGCTACCTCCTGAGCATGCGTTGGTTTTCCCTTGAAGAGAAAAGGGAGATGCAGCAAAGTAGCGTAATTTTTCCCTCAGTTTTTGAGAACCAAGATATCAATCCAGTAGGAGATAACACGCAAGTCACCTAGTACCTGCACAAACAATCAAGAACCTTGCAACCAACGCGATAAAGGGGTTGCCAATCTCTTCACGGCCACGCGCAAAAGTGTGATCTAATAAAGATAGTAAGATAAATATTTTTGGTATTTTTGTTGTATAGACTGAAAGTAAAGATTGCAAAATAGTAAAACAAGATGCGATGTAAACAAAAGAGATGCAATATAATAAGAAAGAGACCCGGGGGCCATAGGTTTCACTAGTGGCTTCTCTCAAGATAGCATGTATTACGGTGGGTGAACAAATTACTGCCGAGCAATTGACAAAAAATCGCATAGTTATGAGAGTATCTAGGCAACGATCATGAATATAGGCATCACGTCCGTGTCAAGTAGACCGAAACGATTCTGCATCTACTACTATTACTCCACACATCGACCGCTATCCAGCATGCATCTAGAGTATTAAGTTCATAAGAACAGAGTAACGCATTAAGCAAGATGACATGATGTAGAGGAATAAACTCAAGCAATATGATATAAACCCCATCTTTTTATCCTCGATGGCAACAATATAATACGTGCCTTGCTGCCCCTACTGTCACCGGGAAAGGACACCGCAAGATTGAACCCAAAGCTAAGCACTTCTCCCATTGCAAGAAAGATCAATCAAGTAGGCCAAACTAAACCGATAATTCGAAGAGACTTGCAAAGATATCAAATCATGCATATAAGAATTCAGAGAAGAACCAAATATTATTCATAGATAATCTTGATCATAAATCCATAATTCATCGGATCTTGGCAAACACACCGCAAAAGAGTATTACATCGAATAGATCTCCAAGAACTTTGTATTGAGAACCAAAGAGAGAGAAGAAGCCATCTAGCTAATAACTATGGACCCAAAGGTCCGTGGTAAACTACTCATGCTTCATTGGAGAGGCTATGGTGTTGATGTAGAAGCCCTCCGTGATCGATTCCCCCTCCGGCAGATCACCGAAAAAGGCCCCAAGATGGGATCTCACGGGTACAGAAGGTTGCGGCGGTGGAAAAGTGGTTTCGTGCCCCCCTGATGTTTTTAGGGTGTAAGAGTATATATAGGCGAAAGAAGTACGTTGGTAGAGCTCCGTGGGGCCCACGAGGGTGGGGGGCGCGCCTACCCCCTGGGTGCGCCCTCCTGCCTCGTGGCCGCTTCGCGGAGTCCCAGACTTCAACTACAAGTCTTCTGGATTGCGCTTGTTCCAAAAAAGATTGTCGCGAAGGTTTCATTCCGTTTGGATTCCGTTTCGTATTTCTTTTCTGCAAAACACTGAAATAGGCAAAAAAAAACAGAAACTGGCACTGGGCCTTCGGTTAATAGGTTAGTCCCAAAAATAATATAAAAGAGCATATTAAAGCCCATTAAACATCCAAAATAGATAATATATTAGCATGGAACAATCAAAAATTATAGATACGTTGAAGATGTATCAAGCATCCCCAAGCTTAATTCCTGCTCGTCCTCGAGTAGGTAAATGATAAAAAGAGAATTTTTGATGTGGAATGCTACCTAACATAATTTTTAATGTTATTCTCTTTATTGTGGCATGAATGTTCAGATTCAAAACAAAAGTTTAATATTGACATAAAAACAATAATACTTCAAGCATACTAATAAATCAATCATGTCTTCTCAAAATAACATGGCCAAAGAAAGTTAACCCTACAAAATCATATAGTCTGGTTATGCTCTATCTTCATCACACAAAATATTTAAATCATGCACAACCCCGATGACAAGCCAAGCAATTGTTTCATACTTTTGATGTTCTCAAACTTTTTCAATTTTCACGCAATACATGAGCGTCAGCCATGGACATAGCATTATAGGTGGAATAGAATGGTGACTGTGGAGAAGACAAAAAAGAGAAGATAGTCTCACATCAGCTAGGCGTATCAACGGGCTATGGAGATGCCCATCAATAGATATCAATGTGATTGAGTAGGGATTGCCATGCAACGGATGCACTAGAGCTATAAGTGTATGAAAGCGCAACAAAAGAAACTAAGTGGGTGTGTATCCAACTTGCTTGCTCATGAAGACCTAGGGAAATTTGAGGAAGTCTATCATTGGAATATACAAGCCAAGTTCTATAATGTAAAATTGCCACTAGTATAAAAGTGACAACATAGGAGACTCTCTATCATGAAGATCATGGCGGTACTTTGTAACGCCCCGGATTCGATGCGCCAGGTGTCTACCAGTTATTCGCCGTCGTTGCCATGTCATTTGCTTGCGTGTTGCACTTTGCCATGTCATCATCTGCATTTTATATCATGTCATCATGTGCATCGCATTTGCATACGTGTTCGTCTCATGCATCCGAGCATTTTCCCCGTTGTCCGTTTTGCAATCCGGCACTCCTATGCCTCCCGGCGCTCCCTTTTACCTCTTTTCATGTGCGGGTGTTAAACTTTCTCGAAATGGACCGAGTCTTGCCAAGCGGCCTTGGTATACCACCGGTAGACTGCCTGTCAAGTTTCGTGCCATTTGGAGGTCGTTTGATACTCCAACGGTTAACCGGGTAACCGTAAAGTCTCCTTCTCTTTGCAGCCCAACACCCCTTCCAAAGTGGCCCAAAACCCATCTAACTTCCCTCCATGCTCTCGGTCGTTCGATCACGATCGTGTGGGCGAAAACCGTGCTCCATTTGGACTCTCCTAGCTCCCTCTACCTATATATACACCTCCCCCTCCGAAATTCGCGGTCTAATTCCCCCGAAACCCTAGCTTTCGTCCTCCTCCCGCCGCCGGACATGTCCATATCGGCCGGACATGTCCGCGCCGCCGCTCCTCGCCCAATCACCTCCCGCCACGTGGCGCTCCGCCGCCCACCGTCGCCGCGGCCCTGCTGGGGCCGGATCGGGCCGCGAGCCCGCCTCGCCTGCCGTCTGCCTCCCGGCCCGCGCCCGAGCCCCGCCAGCGCCAAGGCTCCGCCCGCCGGCGACGCCCGCCGCCCGGCGCGGCGGCCACCCAGAATGCCCCCTCCGCCGCCCGCCTGGCCCGCCCGAGCCTCCCGGCCGAGATCGCCGCCGCGCCCATGGCGCCTGAGCTCCTCGTCGGCGGGCCCCTCCGCCGCGGTTGCGCTCCTCCGCGGCCGGTCTCGCCGCCCGGTGGTTGCAGACCTCCGGCGCGCGCCGCCCCGCCACCGCCCGTTGCCTCCGCTCCGTCGCCGCCTCGCCAGACCATCATTCGTCGTCGCCGTCTCCGGCCGGATCCGGCGAGATCCGGCCCGGAACCGCCGGGTGGATGAGATCCACCACCACAGCCAACCAAACGGCACCCCGATCCCGGATCTCCTCGTCCCGGAACCCCTCCGTCCATTTTTCCCAGGGTGAGAAAAACTGCTAAGTCCCAGATATTTCAGCATCATGTACCCATGTTCATCGCATCATAACTTGCTGCATACTGCTCCGTTTCGTGCATGTAATATGTCGAATTGTTGGTCTCGACGAGTACATCATTTCATCTCATTGCATCATTTTCATTTCAGCTTATCTTGATGCCCGAAAAGCTGTTAGAAGAGTGCTATGTGATGTTAGTTTCAGATTCTTATCAGAACATGCACTTTCGTCATTTTTGCCATGATTGATGTGTGCATCCTATGAACTTGAGTCCTACATGTGTTTTGTAATATGCCATGCCATCTTTACAGGTGTGTATGCCATGTATTTGTGTGATCTCTGTGGTGACTAGCACAAGCATGCAAACTAGGCTTCATGATGTTGCTGATTTCAGCCCCTGTTCTGCTGATATTTTTATGCCATGTAAACTTGATGCTACTGAGAGATCCATGCTTATTTTGAGATACTTCACTAAGAATGTTTTGAACATATGGTTATTCTCTATCCATCCATGCCCTTGTTTGCAATTATGGAGTGCCATAGCTTGAGTCAATCGAGCTCTACTTTTGCTATAAAATGTTTCCTGGCAGGTTGTTTACATGTTATTCAATTTTGCCAAGGTTGTTGTAGTTGATCCGTGTATGCTATGATGTTATTTTTGCCATGTATAGCTTCTATGCCATGTCTTCTTACTGTGAGTTGCCTTGCCATGCCATGTATTGCTCTGTGGTGAGTAGTTCAAGCTCACCAACATGCCTACTTATTGTTGTTCCTGCCATGTATGAATCTGTTATATAACTTGCCATGTTTACATGGGTGCTACCATATTTTCTGATCCTTTGTGGCTCATGGTCAGTAAGGGACATTTGTTCTATGCAATTAGTAGATTCATGCCATGCCTTTGTTTGCCATGATAAGTTCCTTTAACATGTTGTTTGATAGCTCTAAACATTGCAACCTGATGTTATTTCTGCTAAAGTCTGAAACTGTTATTATTTGCAATCTTGCCATGTCCTTTTGAGCATGTTCTAGTGATTTCTGGAGATAGCTCAGTGTTCATGTTTTGTCATGCTTTACCTATAAATAATGCCCATGCCTTTTGTTTTCTTGTTGAGGCCCTGTAGCATGTTGTTTTGATTCGTGCAATATGCCTAGTTGCTGTTTTGGATAGATTGTTGTCATGACTTGTATAGTGTGTATGTGTTGAACCGTTGCTCCGTTTTGAGTGTGCTCTATATGAAACTTGCTTGATTTTTCATGTAGTTTCATATTATCATGTTGCATCCTTGTTTTGAGGTGTTTGCTTGATGTTTGTATGCATTTTGCATCAATGCCATGTTTAACTTGTTTTGCTCATATCTTCTAGGTCGTAGCTCCAAATTAAATGAACTTTATATGTAACTTGACTAGAATCGCGTATAGATCATCTTGGTGCATTTTAAATTGCTGTTTCACAACTTGAACATAAGGTTTATTCAGATTTGGACCAATTTCGAAATTTGCATACGAGGACTTACCGGAATTGTTCTATGTTGTTTCCGGCCTCATTTAAACTTGCTTTGATGTGCTGCTCTTGTTTGCATCATCCCTTGCCATGAGTAGCTTCATGTAGGTTTGTCATGCATCATGCTTGTTTGTGCATCATGCCTTGTTCATGTGTGGTGTGTTTACTATGTTGTGTGCTTCTTCTTGTTAGTTCCTGTTTCGTTGCGATCGTGAGGATTCGTTCGTCTACGCTTGGTTCGGCTTCATCCGTTCGTCTTCTTCATGGACTCGCTCTTCTTCCTAGCGGGATTTCAGGCAAGATGACCGTCACCTTGGATCTCATTACTATCATTGCTATGCTAGTTGCTTCGTTCTTTCGCTATGCTGCGCTACCTATCACTTGCTGCTCAAGCCTCCCAAATTGCCATGAACCTCTAACCTTTGTCACCCTTCCTAGCAAACCGTTGTGCCGCTATGTTACCGCTTTGCTCAGCCCCTCTTATAGCGTTGTTAGTTGCAGGTGAAGATGAAGTTTGTTCCTTGTTGGAACATGGAGATGTTGTTCCTTGTTGGAACATGTTTACTTGTTGGGATATCACAATATCTATTGTTTAATTAATGCATCTATATACTTGGTAAAGGGTGGAAGGCTCGGCCTTATGCCTGGTGTTTTGTTCCACTCTTGCCTCCCTAGTTTCCGTCATATCGGTATTATGTTCCCGGATTTTGCGTCCCTAACGCGGTCGGGTGATTTATGGGACCCCCTTGACAGTTCGCTTTGAATAAGACTCCTCCAAAGAAGGCCCAACATTGGTTTTACCATTTGCCTCACCACCACCTACATTTCCCTTGGGAGTAATTAACCCAAGGGTCATCTTTATTCAGCCCCCCGGGCCAATGCTTGTCTAAGTGTTGGTCCAAACCAGAGCCACTTGCGGTGCCGCCCCTAGGCAACTTGGGGTATCGTCGGTTGCCGTACGTAGTGTTCATCCGGTCGTGCCTGAGACGAGATACGCGCGGCTACTATCAGGGTGTCGGCACGCCGGGAGGTCTTGCTGCTCTTGTTTTTTTGCTGTCGAAATGTCTTGTAGCCGGGATTCCGAGACTGATCGGGTCTTCCCGGGGAGAAGGAATGTCCTTCGTTGATCGCGAGAGCTTATCATGGGCTAGTTGGGACACCCCGCAGGGTATAAACTTTCGAGAGCCGTGCCATGTTATGTGGCAGATGGGAATTTGTTAATATCCGGTTGTAGTAAACTTGAAGCAAACTCTTCTAAAATACACCAACCGTGTAGCGAATCGTGAGTGTCTCTTTTCGGGGTTGATCGAGAGGAGAACACGGTTTCTGGGTTATGTCTGACGTAAGTAGGAGTTCAGGATCACTTCTTGATCATTACTAGTTGACGACCGTTCCTTTGCTTCTCTTCTCGCTCTTATTTGCGTATGTTAGCCACCATATATGCTTAGTCGCTGCTGCAACCTCACCACTTTACCCCTTCCTTTCCCTTTAAGCTTTGCTAGTCTTGATACCCATGGTAATGGGATTGCTGAGTCCTCGTGGCTCACAGATTACTACCACACCAGTTGCAGGTACAGGTTTGCGATGATCATGACGCGAGAGCGATGTTTGCTTGTGTTGGAGTTCTTCTGCTTCTTCTTCGATCAGGGGATAGGTTCCAGGTCGGCAGCCTGGGCTAGCAGGGTGGATGTCGTTTGAGCTTCTATTTATGTTTCATCCGTAGTCGGATGTTGATCTTGTATATGATGTTGATGTATTCTTGTGGCATTTGTGCCTTATGTATGTATCCCCACTATTATGTAATGTTGATGTAATGATATCCACCTTGCAAAAGCGTTTCAATATGCGGGTCTATCCTTGATGGGACCTTCGAGTTCCTTTTGGATAGGGTCGCATATTGGGCGTGATCAAGTTGGTATCGAGCCTCGACCGACCCTAGGAGCCCCTTGATTGATCGTGTAGTTTGGCCGTTGTTGAGTCTAGAAAAAATTATTTTGAGTCTAGTTATATCGAGAGTAGGAATTTTTTTACTCCTCAGCCCTTCGTCGCTCGGTGAGGAATCTGGACGAGGTGTTTTGAATTACTCCTCTTCCCTTCAAATTTTTCTTTAGGATCACGCAGTTGGTTTTTTCCGGTAGTTGTTCCTCAGCTCTTTTATCCGGTGCATTTCTCGTCAAGTTGACTCGAGCCACTTCATCTTTGCCAAGTTCAATCCTCAGTTCTTCCTTCGACGTCGTTGTTTTTCCTGTCCGAAGTTGTCCTTGTTTTTTCCCGACCGCCCTCCCTTCTTCTTTTCCGAACCGGAGTCCGTAATCGAGTATCCATCCTACTCGTGTGAAGTTTTTGCTCTCTCTCCTCAATGATTTCAACCGGTGTTTTCTCTTCAAGTTATTCGTCGGTTCCCCTTCCAAGTTGTCTTTGTTTTTCCCGCCCTCCCACCCTCTTCTTTCCGGAGTATGTCTCTCTCTCTCGATCATCTATCTCATTCGTGTGGAGCCTCTTCAGTCTTCCCTCAATTATTTCAACCGGTGAATTCTCGTCTCGTTCGTCATTCTTCATCTCTTTCTTTTCCGGTGGATTCAATTCAAGTTTTTCGGGTTGATCACATTCTTTTCCTTGGATCAAGTGTTTTCCCTGCTCGTTCGCCTCTCGCCAGCTTATCCTTCCGGAGTGTTCAAGACATCTCAGGAGATTTGTCTGTGTTCTAATTAATTCGAGGTTATCACCTCATTTAAATATTTCAGTTCTTCCGGTGCATCATCTATCTGTTCAACATCCCTTTCCAACGGTGTTTTTCTTTTAGTGGGCCCTAACCCACAGGTCTTTTCCCCAGGATCTTACCTGACTCTTCTAATTTCCCCGGAGCTATTCTCTAATTCTTTTTGGAGTTTGACGTAAGTATGAATTTCATCAGTCAGATGCCATCTCCAAGATAGTTTTCAAATTCTTTTTCATTGTTGGCTCAACCTCTTCGCTTTTCATTCTTCCGGAGTACCTCAACAATTTTCATGGTGCTTCTCGTCGTCATTCTCAACTTTGAAGATCGAGGAAGAGTCTCTCTAAATCTTGTCCGTTCTCTCGAAGTTTTGTGATTCTAGCTTCATGCCATCCTATCGAATTATTCCATTTGTCAGATATTGTTTTCTTACCCATCCGGAGTATGTCAGGAGTTGTTTTTCCATTTCTTTTCACCGGAGGCCATCATTCCATTTATCGTTCTCTATTTATCCCGGTGCTTCGTTCAAGTGTTCTTTAATCAGCTCGTGATCTCTTTGTTCTTTTGCATCTAAATCCCCTCGAGCATATTTGTTCCTTCTAATTCTTCCCGGTGATTCATTCTCTTTCGTCAGTCATTTCTGAACTCTTACGGTGGTTCGTTGAAGATTTCTTTTCGGTTTTTCATCATAGTCAATTCATTCGTTCTTTTAATCCTACCGGTGGCTCAGGAAGACCTCCCGAAATTTGGCGGCATATGTCCCCTTAATCTTTTCCCAATGTGGACAAGTGATATGCAATCCATTGCTTCTCATCAATTTAATTGATGAAGGATAAGCATAACGTAATTCTTATTCTTCTTTCATCGAGTGGATTAATCATTTTCTTCGGAGTTTGTTCTTGATGAATAAATTCTAGTTCCAAGTGTTTTCATCTATTCTTTTCCGGAGTTCAAATTTTCCTCGACCATTTCGTCGGAACCTCCATCTAAATCATCGTAAGATTTGATCTTATTCTCTCATTCTTCATTTCTATCTCATCATCCTTTTGTTACCGGAGTTCTTCATGGTGGTTCTTCATGTTTTAATTCATTCTTCAAGAGTTCATCAAGATTTTGTTGCTGGAGACGAAGTATCTTTTCTTCTCGCGTCTCGAAGAGCAAATAATTCTTCATTTTCTTTTGAAGTGAACTTTTGCATTTCTTCGTTCTTCTAAGCTATCAAATCATTTCCGTTCGTGGGCGGTTATCACATTATGATCTTGAGATGTTACCCATAAGACCACAACAAGCTTATTATTTTCGTTGTTGATTTTCTCAACAACTCCGTTCAAACCTTCCTTCTAAAGATGCTTTCAATTTCATTCGTGGCACAAGTTGTCATATTCTTATCCGTTCTTTTCATTCAACCTTTTCAATTCTTTCCGGAGGTTTTGTGTCATGTCTTCATCAAGTATCATTCCATCCTCTCAGGCTCATGTTCTATTCTTTCCTTGTTCAACCGGTGTGCTGCCTAAATCCTTTCAGTCTTATTCGTTTCTTTTCTCATTCTAACCACTCCGGTTAGAACGAGTGCTTCCATAGTCTATCTGTTTCCGTGAGTTTTCGATTATCGTCATTCTCGTCGTTCCTCTCTTTCTCTCGAGTGCTCTCGATTCTTTGCTTCTTCTCTTGAGTTTTTGTTTCACCTCATCCCTTTTCTCTTCCGTCGCGGTCCTAAGATCTCGGGACGAGATCTCTTGTTAGTGGAGGAGTGTTGTAACGCCCCGGATTCGATGCGCCAGGTGTCTTCCAGTTATTCGCCGTCGTTGCCATGTCATTTGCTTGCGTGTTGCACTTTGCCATGTCATCATCTGCATTTTATATCATGTCATCATGTGCATCGCATTTGCATACGTGTTCGTCTCATGCATCCGAGCATTTTCCCCGTTGTCCGTTTTGCAATCCGGCACTCCTATGCCTCCCGGCGCTCCCTTTTACCTCTTTTCATGTGCGGGTGCTAAACTTTCTCGGAATGGACCGAGTCTTGCCAAGTGGCCTTGGTATACCACCGGTAGACCGCCTGTCAAGTTTCGTGCCATTTGGAGGTCGTTTGGTACTCCAACGGTTAACCGGGTAATCGTAAAGTCTCCTTCTCTTTGCAGCCCAACACCCCTTCCAAAGTGGCCCAAAACCCATCTAACTTCCCTCCATGCTCTCGGTCGTTCGATCACGATCGTGTGGGCGAAAACCGTGCTCCATTTGGACTCTCCTAGCTCCCTCTACCTATATATACACCTCCCCTCCGAAATTCGCGGTCTAATTCCCCCGAAACCCTAGCTTTCGTCCTCCTCCCGCCGCCGGACATGTCCATATCGGCGGACATGTCCGCACCGCCGCCTCGCCTAATCGCCTCCCGCCACGTGGCGCCCGCCGCCACTGCCGCCATTTACCTGAGGCCCGGATCGGGCTGGCGCGAGCTCGCGCCCGCCCGCCTCTGCCTCCCGGCCGAACGCGCGCCAGGCTCGCCGCCGCCGGCGCCCGCTGGCGACCCGCCGCGCTGCCGCCCGCCATTGCTGCCTCTGCCGTTGCAACGCCCCCGCCGAGCCTCCTCGCCCAAGACGCTGCGCTGCCGCTTGCTGGCGCCTGAAACCCTCGCTGCGGCCGGCCCCTCCGCCGCCGGTTGCGCTCCTCCGCCGGCGGTCCCGCCGCCGGTGGCCGCACCTGCTTCGCCGCCGCCGCCGTTGCCTCCCGCTCCGTCGCCGTCCTCGCCGCACCACCGCTCGTCGTCGCCGTCTCCGGCCGGATCCGGCGAGATCCGGCCCGGAACCGCCGGGTGGATGAGATCCACCACCACAGCCAACCAAACGGCGCCCCGATCCCGGATCTCCTCGTCCCGGAACCCATCCGTCCATTTTTCCCAGGGTGAGAAAAACTGCTAAGTCCCAGATATTTCAGCATCATGTACCCATGTTCATCGCATCATAACTTGCTACATACTGCTCCGTTTCGTGCGTGTAATATGTCGAATTGTTCGTCTCGATGAGTACATCATTTCATCTCATTGCATAATTTTCATTTGAGCTCATCTTGATGCCCGGAATGCTGTTAGAAGAGTGCTATGTGATGTTAGTTTCAGATTCTTATCAGAACATGCACTTTTGTCATTTTTGCCATGATTGATGTGTGCATCCTATGAACTTGAGTCCTACATATGTTTTGTAATATGCCATGCCATCTTTACAGGGGTGTATTCCATGTATTTTTGTGATCTCTGTGGTGACTAGCACAAGCATGCAAACTAGGCTTCATGATGTTGCTGATTTCAGCCCCTGTTCTGCTGATATTTTTATGCCATGTAAACTTGATGCTACCGAGAGATCCATGCTTATTTTGAGATACTTAACTAAGGATGTTTTGAACATATGGTTATTCTCTATCCATCCATGCCCTTGTTTGCAATTATGGAGTGCCATAGCTTGAGTCAATCGAGCTCTATTTTTGCTATAAAATGTTTCTTGGCAGGTTGTTTACATGTTATTCAATTTTGCCAAGGTTGTTGTAGTTGATCCGTGTATGCTATGATGTTGTTCTTGCCATGTATAGCTTCTATGCCATGTCTTTTTACTGTGAGTTTCCTTTCCATGCTATGTATTGCTCTGTGGTGAGTGGTTCAAGCTCACCAACATGCCTACTTATTGTTGTTCCTGCCATGTATGAATCTGTTATATAACTTGCCATGTTTACATGGGTGCTACCATATTTTCTGATCCTTTGTGGCTCATGGTCAGTAAGGGACATTTGTTCTATGCAATTAGTATATTCATGCCATGCCTTTGTTTGCCATGATAAGTTCCTGTAACATGTTGTTTGATAGCTCTAAACCTTGCAACCTGATGTTATTTCTGCTAAAGTCTGAAACTGTTATTATTTGCAATCTTGCCATGTCCTTTTGAGCATGTTCTAGTGATTTCTGGAGATAGGTTAGTGTTCATGTTTTGTCGTGCTTTACCTGTAAATCATGCCCATGCCTTTTTTTTCTTGTTGAAGCCCTGTAGCATGTTGTTTTGATGCGTGCAATATGCCTAGTTGCTGTTTTGGACAGATTGTTGTCATGACTTGTATAGTGTGTATGTGTTGAACCGTTGCTCCGTTTTGAGTGTGCTCTATATGAAACTTGCTTGATTTTGCATGTAGTTTCATATTATCATGTTGCATCCTTGTTTTGAGGTGTTTGCTTGATGTTTGTATGCATTTTGCATCAATGCCATGTTTAACTTGTTTTGCTCATATCTTCTAGGCCGTAGCTCCGAATTAAATGAACTTTATATGTAACTTGACTAGAATCGCGTGTAGATCATCTTGGTGCATTTTAACTTGCTGTTTCACAACTTGAACATAAGGTTTATTCAGATCTGGACCAATTTCGAAATTTGCATATGAGGACTTACCGGAATTGTTCTGTGTTGTTTCCGGCCTCATTTAAACTTGCTTTGATGTGCTGCTATTGTTTGCATCATCCCTTGCCATGAGTAGCTTCATGTAGGCTTGTCATGCATCATGCTTGTTTGTGCATCATGCCTTGTTCATGTGTGGTGTGTTTACTATGTTGTGTGCTTCTTCTTGTTAGTTCCTGTTTCGTTGCGATCGTGAGGATTCGTTCGTCTACGCTTGGTTCGGCTTCATCCGTTCATCTTCTTCATGGACTCGCTCTTCTTCCTAGCGTATTTCAGGCAAGATGACCGTCACCTTGGATCTCATTACTATCATTGCTATGCTAGTTGATTCGTTCTTTCGCTATGCTGCACTACCTATCACTTGCTGCTCAAGCCTCCCAAATTGCCATGAACCTCTAACCTTTGTCACCCTTCCTAGCAAACCGTTGTGTGGCTATGTTACCGCTTTGCTCAGCCCCTCTTATAGCGTTGTTAGTTGCAGGTGAAGATGAAGTTTGTTCCTTGTTGGAACATGGAGATGTTGTTCCTTGTTGGAACATGTTTACTTGTTGGGATATCACAATATCTATTGTTTAATTAATGCATCTATATACTTGGTAAAGGGTGGAAGGCTCGGCCTTATGCCTGGTGTTTTGTTCCACTCTTGCCTCCCTAGTTTCCGTCATATCGGTATTATGTTCCCGGATTTTGCGTCCCTAACGCGGTCGGGTGATTTATGGGACCCCTTGACAGTTCGCTTTGAATAAGACTCCTCCAAAGAAGGCCCAACATTGGTTTTACCATTTGCCTCACCACCACCTACATTTCCTTGGGAGTAATTAACCCAAGGGTCATCTTTATTCAGCCCCGGGCCAATGCTTGTCTAAGTGTTGGTCCAAACCAGAGCCACTTGCGGTGCCGCCCCTAGGCAACTTGGGGTATCGCGGTTGTCGACGTAGTGTTCATCCGGTCGTGGCTCGAGAGGCGAGATCTGTGGCTACTATCGTGGTGTCGCACGCCAGAGGTCTTGCTGCTCTTGTTTTATTTCTGTCGAAATGTCTTGTAGCCGGATTCCGAGACTGATCGGGTCTTCCCGGGAGAAGGAATATCCTTCGTTGATCGCGAGAGCTTATCATGGGCTGTTGGGACACCCTGCAGGTATAAACTTTCGAGAGCCGTGCCCGCGGTTATGTGGCAGATGGGAATTTGTTAATATCCGGTTGTAGTAAACTTGAAGCAAACTCTTCTAAAATACACCAACCGTGTGCGAACGTGAGTGTCTCTTTTTCGGGTTGATCGAGAGGAGAACACGGTTTCTGGGTTATGTCTGACGTAAGTAGGAGTTCAGGATCACTTCTTGATCATTACTAGTTGACGACCGTTCCTTTGCTTCTCTTCTCGCTCTTATTTGCGTATGTTAGCCACCATATATGCTTAGTCGCTGCTGCAACCTCACCACTTTACCCCTTCCTTTCCCTTTAAGCTTTGCTAGTCTTGATACCCATGGTAATGGGATTGCTTTGAGTCCTCGTGGCTCACAGATTACTACCACACGGTTGCGTGTACAGGTTTGCGATGATCATGACGCGAGAGCGATGTTTGCTTGTGTTGGAGTTCTTACGCTTCTTCTTCGATCGGGGATAGGTTCCGTGTCGGCAGCCTGGGCTAGTAGGGTGGATGTCGTTTGAGCTTCGTTTATGTTTCATCCATAGTCGGATGTTGATCTTGTATATGATGTTGATGTATTCTTGTGGCATTTGTGCCTTATGTATGTATCCCCACTATTATGTAATGTTGATGTAATGATATCCACCTTGCAAAAGCGTTTCAATATGCGGGTCTATCCTTGGTGGGACCTTCGCGTTCATTTTGGATAGGGTCGCATATTGGGCGTGACATACTTTGAAGCACAAATGTGGTAAAAGGATAGTAGCATTGTCCCTTCTCTCTTTTTATCTCATTTTTTTATTTTTTTATTTGGGCCTTTCTCTTTCTCTTTTTTTATGGCCTCTTTTTTTCGTCCGGAGTCTCATTCCGACTTGTGGGGGAATCATAGTCTCCATCATCCTTTCCTCACTCGGACAAAGCTCTAATAATGATGATCATCACACTTTTATTTACTTACAACTCAAGAATTACAACTCAATACTTAGAACAAAATATGACTCCATGTGAATGCCTCCGGCGGTGTACCGGGATGTGCAATGAATCAAGAGTGACATGTATGAAAAATCATGAACGGTGGCTTTGCCACAAATACGATGTCAACTACATGATCATGCAAAGCAATATGACAATCATGGAGCGTGTCATAATAAACGGAACGGTGGAAAGTTGCATGGCAATATATCTCGGAATGGCTATGGAAATGACATAATAGGTAGGTATGGTGGCTGTTTTGAGGAAGGTATATGGTGGGTGTATGATACCGGCGAAAGGTGCGCGGCACAAGAGAGGCTAGCAATGGTGGAAGGGTGAGAGTGCGTATAATCCATGGACTCAACATTAGTCATAAAGAACTCACATACTTATTGCAAGAATCTATTAGTTATCGAAACGAAGTACTACGCGCATGCTCCTAGGGGGATAGATTGGTAGGAAAAGACCATCACTCGTCCCCGACTGCCACTCATAAGGAAGAAATCAATAAATAAATCATGCTCCAACTTCATCACATAACGGTTCACCATACGTGCATGCTACGATAATCGCAAACTTTAAAACAAGTATCTCTCAAATTCACAACTACTCAACTAGCATGACTCTAATATCACCATCTTCATATCTCAAAACAATCATAAGGAATCAAACTTCTCATAATATTCAATGCACTTTATATGATAGTTTTTATTATACCCATCTTGGATGCTCATCATATTAGGACTAATTTTATAGCCAAAGCAAATTACCATGCTGTTCTAAAAGACTCTCAAAATAATATAAGTGAAGCATGAGAGATCAATAATTTCTATAAAATAAAACCACCACCGTGCTCTAGAAAGATATAAGTGAAGCACTAGAGCAAAATTATCTAGCTCAAAAGATATAAGTGGAGCACATAGAGTATTCTAATAAATTCCAATTCATGCGTGTCTCTCCAAAAGGTGTGTACAGCAAGGATGATTGTGGTAATCTAAAAAGCAAAGACTCAGATCACACAAGACGCTCCAAGCAAAACACATATCATGTGGTGAATAAAAATATAGCCTCAAGTAAAGTTGCCGATAGACGAAGACGAAAGAGGGGATGCCTTTCGGGGAATCCCCAAGCTTAGGCTTTTGGTTGTACTTGAATTTTACCTTGGGGTGCCTTGGGCATACCAAGCTTAGGCTCTTGCCACTCCTTATTCCAAAATCCATCAAATCTTCACCCAAAAACTTGAAAATTTCACAACACAAAACTCAACAGAAAATCTCATGAGCTCCGTTAGTATAAGAAAATAAACCACCACCTTAAGGTACTGTAATGAACTCATTATTTATTTATATTGATGTTAAACCTACTGTAATCCAACTTCTCTATGGTCCATACCCCCCGATACTACTCATAGATTCATCAAAATAAGCAAACAACACACGAAAAACAAAATCTGTCAAAAACAGAACATTCTGTAGCAATCTGTAACTTTTGAATACTTCTGGAACTCCAAACATTCTAAAAAATAAGGAAGACTAGGGTAATTTTTATATTAATCTACTTCAAAAAGAATCAGCGTAAAATCTCTTTTCTGTGATTTATGAAAATTATTTTCGTGAGCACAAAGTTTCTGTCTTTTTCTACAAGATCAAACAACTATCATCCAAGAAGATCCTAAAGGCTTTACTTGGCACAAACACTAATTAAAACAAAAAAAACACAATCATGATGAATTATTTATTACTAAACAGGAACAAAAAGCAAAAAACAAAAATAAAATTGGGTTGCCTCCCAACAAGCGCTATCGTTTAACGCCCCTAGCTAGCCATTGAGATTTCGATGATGCTCACATGAAAGACAAGAATTGAAGCGCAAAGAGAGCATCATGAAACACGTGACAAACACATCTAAGTCTAACATACTTCCTATGCATAGGCATCTTATAGGCAAACAAATTATCATAGCAAGCAAAAACTAGCATATGCAAGGAAGTGGAAAGAAACAATAGCAATCTCAACATAACGAGAGGTAATTTAGTAACATGAAAATTTCTACAACCATATTTTCCTATCTCATAATAATTACATGTAGGATCATAAGAAAATTCAACAATATAGCTCACATAACATATTCTCAACACTATCCACATGCATGCGCAGTTGACACTCTTCCATAATAGTGGGATTAACATTAACTAAAGTCTTGACCTCTCCAAACCCACTTTTATCAAAAATTTCATAAGATTAAACATTCTTCAAATATGTGGGATCTAAAGTTGACACTCTTCCAAACCTACTTTCAATAATATTGCAAATACTATTATCAATCTCATATTCATCATGGGGCTTAAATAAATTTTCAAGGTCATAAGAAGCACTATCACCCCAATCATGATCATTGCAACAAGTAGAGGACATAGCAAAACTAGCATCCCCAAGCTCAGGGTTTTGCATATTATTAGCATAATTTACATCAATATAATTTATAATAAAATCATTGCAATCATGCTTTTTATTCAAAGATCTATCATGAATCGCTTCATAAAGTACTTCATCACAATTTTCAGATTCACGAATTTCAAGCAAAACCTCATAAAGATAATCTAGTGCACTCAACTCACTAGCAATAGGTTCACCATAATTGGATATCTTAAAGAGATTAGCAAGTGGATGAGGATCCATAAACTTTTAGCAAGCAAAGATGCAAGAAAAAAGAAGGTACATGGAAACACAAGCAAACAAAATATCGAACGGAAGAAGGGCGAAGAAAAGGCAAAGGTTTTATAAAATCATTTTAGAAGTGGGGGAGAGGAAAACAAGAGGAGAATGGCAAATAATGTAATGCGAGGGAGAAGAGTAGTACTTGGTATGTCTTGACTTGGCGTAGATCTCCCTGGCAACGGCGCCAGAAATCCTTCTTGCTACCTCTTGAGCATGCGTTGGTTTTACCTTGAAGAGGAAAGGGTGATGCAGCAAAGTAGCGTAAGTATTTCCCTCAGTTTTTGAGAACCAGGGTATCAATCCAGTAGGAGATAACACGCAAGTCACCTAGTACCTGCACAAATAATCAAGAACCTTGCAACCAACGCGATAAAGGGGTTGCCAATCCCTTCACGGCCACTCGCAAAAGTGAGATCTAATAAAGATAGTAAGATAAATATTTTTGGTATTTTTGTTGTATAGACTGAAAGTAAAAATTGCAAAATAGTAAAACGAGATGCGATGTAAACAAAAGAGATGCAATATAATAAGAAAGAGACCCGAGGGCCATAGGTTTCACTAGTGGCTTCTCTCAAGATAGCATGTATTACGGTGGGTGAACAAATTACTGCCAAGCAATTGGTAGAAAAGCGCATAGTTATGAGAATATCTAGGCAACGATCATGAATATAGGCATCACGACCGTGTCAAGTAGACCGAAACGATTCTGCATCTACTACTATTAGTCCACACATCGACCGCTATCCATCATGCATCTAGATTAAGTTCATAAGAACAGAGTAACGCATTAAGCAAGATGACATGATGTAGAGGGATAAACTCAAGCAATATGATAACCCCATCCTTTTATCCTCGATGGCAACAGTACAATACCTGCCTTGCTGCCCCTACTGTCACTGGGAAAGGACACTGCAAGATTGAACCCAAAGCTAAGCACTTCTCCCATTGCAAGAAAGATCAATATAGTAGGCCAAACTAAAACGATAATTCGAAGAGACTTGCAAAGATATCAAATCATGCATATAAGAATTCAGAGAAGAACCAAATATTATTCATAGATAATCTTGATCATAAATCCACAATCTCGGCAAACACACCGCAAAAGAGTATTACATCAAATAGATCTCCAAGAACATCGAGGAGAACTTTGTATTGAGAACCAAAGAGAGAGAAGAAGCCATCTGTAACACCCCGGATACAACTTTCCATATTCGTAACTCCGACTCTTGCCTTTTCCGGAGATGTGATTTATTATTTCCTTCGTGGTTGGGTTTTGCCTGTTGTTTTGCATTTTGTTCTTGTCTTGCATTTCATCTCATGGCATCATCTGCATTTCATCCGCATGTTTTTTTCAAAACTTGCATCCGTTCGGGTTCCGCCGTTTCTCTCCGTTGTCCGTTCCGAGTCCGGTTACACTCGCACGCGCGCTCGCTGCACCTCCAAATATTATTTTATAAGTGGCATAAAATGTTCTCGAATGGGTTGCAACTTGTCGTGGCGGTCTTATTATAGTGTAGACAGGCCGCATGCCAAGTTTCATCGCATTCGAGTCCATTTGATAGCCCAACCGTTAAACCTACTACCGCGATATAGCCGGTATATTCGCTTGACGTTTTGGTCTCCGGAAACAGATGCCGGGTCGCCTGTTCTCTCTCTTCTCAGCCCGAGGCATTCTACACAGCCCACCAACCCTCTCCTAGTTTTCCCTCCGTTCTGATCGTCGGATCGTGATCGGAGGCTCAAACGGCCTCAAACCCCCTAGAGACCAAACCCTAGCCCTCTTCCTATTTAAACCCCTCCCTTCCATTTTGGGCAGCTACCTACCCTCCTCCTCGATTTCCGCGCCCCAACCAGCCTCCACCACCTGCGCCGCCCCCTCCTCAATTTCCGCTGCCACCTCCTCAGCGCCACTTGTCGTGATCGCCATTGGCCCGCGCCGCCACAGCCACCGCCTCGGCCTCTCCCAGCGCCACTGGCTTCCCCACGCCCACCAAGACGGGCCGGGCCGGAGCCGCCCGCTGCCCGCTTTGGGCCCGATCTGGCTGAGGCCTGAGCGCCGCCGCCCGTGCTGGCTCCCTCGCCCAGACGGGCCGCCTCCTCGCGCCTCCCGTCGTCGTCGGGGCGTTCCTCGCTTGCCGGAGATCGAGGCCGCCGACCTCCCAGCCGACCCGCCCCTCTCTGCTCCTCCGCTTTGCTCTCTCTCTCCGTCTGCTCTCTCTCTTCACGGTTCCTCTCTCTTCTCAGAGAGCGCCGCCGGAGGAGCCTCGTCGCGCCGTTCTGTCCCAAGGCCAGGATCCAAGGCCGAGACCTCGTGATCGCGGAGTCCGCCCAGCCGCCCTTCCGGTCCCCGAACCTCGCTTCTGCCGGCTGAAGTTCGTGCGCAAGGCTGTCGCAGCGGATCGGGAGGAGCCCGATCCAGCTCGCCCGCGCCCCGCTGACCGCCGTCCCGCATGGGCCTCCCAGCCTCCATGGCGAAGCGGCCGCCTGCCCAGCAGACTGCCGCGTCCCTTGGTCCAGCCAGCCCACTGGCCTCCCGAGGCCCAGCCCGCCCTCGCCTCCTCTCCGTCCTGGGCTTGGCCCGCTAGGTGAGCAGCCCCCGCCCCTGTGCTCTGTTGGGCCAGATCCTAGATTTGGCCCGTGTACGTTTTTTTTCAGATCCGCGATTTAGTTTTTATTCCAGTGCATTTCAGATTTTGCAGAAAAGTCCCTATGGTTCATGCATTTAATAACTCACAAATGGTGCATCGGATTAAAATGTTTTATATATGTAATATGCTCAGAAAATTGTGTAGATTAATAATATGCCACTTTCATCTATGTTAAAAATGTTTAAATTGATGTTTGCTTTAATTTGCTATTATGCCATGCTAAAATGTTTTATTTCATAACTAAATAACCGTAACTCGGAATTAAATGTTCTTTATATGTAAATGGGGTAGAAAAATGCATAGATTAACATGGTAGCTTTACTTTGCATGTTTAACAACTCTAAAATATGCTTTAGGTCAGATCTGTTCCGAATCCATAATTTGCATATGAGGATTTTCCCGGAATTGTTGTTGTTGTTTCCGGCCTCATTTAAACTTGCCTAGATAGGTAGTTTCATTATGCTTCACCCTCTTGCCATGTTTAACAACATTTAATATTGTTGAGTACCTAACCGAGAGAGAACTAAATAAGTGTTAGTGAAATTCATCAATATGCAACTCGTTGCATATTGAGCTCCACTTAACTTGTAGTGTTGTTTGTGCATATTGCCATGCCATGCCTCTTTAAACCGGACATGCATCATACTTGATTGTGCATCATGCCATGTTTATGTGATGGTTGTTTACCATGTTGTTTGCTTCTTTCCGGTTTGCTTCTCTCGTTAGCTTCGGTTCCGTTCCGGAGTTGTGAGGATTCGTTCGACTACTTCCGTTCGTTCTTCTTCATGGACTCGATCTTCTTCCTTGCGGGATTTCAGGCAAGATGACCATACCCTCGAAATCACTTCTATCTTTGCTTGCTAGATGCTCGCCTTTGCTATGCCTATGCTACGATGCCTACCACTTGCTATATCATGCCACCCACATTGCCATGTCAAACCTCTAACCATCCTTTCCTAGCAAACCGTTGTTTGGCTATGTTACCGCTTTGCTCAGCCCCTCTTATAGCGTTGTTAGTTGCAGGTGAAGATGAAGTTTGTTCCTTGTTGAACATGGAGATGTTGTTCCTTGTTGGAACATGTTTACTTGTTGGGATATCACAATATATCTTATTTAATTAATGCATCTATATACTTGGTAAAGGGTGGAAGGCTCGGCCTTATGCCTGGTGTTTTGTTCCACTCTTGCCGCCCTAGTTTCCGCCATATCGGTGTTATGTTCCCGGATTGTTGCGTCCCTAACGCGGTCGGGTGATTTATGGGACCCCTTGACAGTTCGCTTTGAATAAGACTTTTCCAGAAGGCCCAACATTGGTTTTACATTTGCCTCACCTAGCCTTTTTCCCTTGGGAGTCGCGCCTCAAGGGTCATCTTTATTTACCCCCGGCCAATGCTTGTCTAAGTGTTGGTCCAAACTAGAGCCACTTGCGGTGCCGCCCCGAGGCAACTTGGGGTATCGTCGGTTGCCGTACGTAGTGTTCATCCGGTCGTGGCCTGAGACGAGATACGCGCGGCTACTATCTGGGTGTCGGCACGCCGGGAGGTCTTGCTGGACTTGTTTTATTGCTGTGAATGTCTTGTAGCCGGATTCCGAGACTGATCGGTCTTCCCGGGAGAAGGTCTATTCTTCGTTGATCGCGAGAGCTTATCATGGGCTGTTGGGACACCCCGCAGGGTTTGAACTTTCAAAGCCGTGCCGCGGTTATGTGGCAGATGGGAATTTGTTAATGTCCGGTTGTAGAAAACCGAAGTTGATCTTAATTAAAATACACCAACGCGTGTGTAACGTGATGGTCTCTTCTCGCGGAGTCCGGAAGTGAACACGTGTTGGAGTTATGCTTGACGTAAGTAGTTTCAGGATCACTTCTTGATCATAGTTGTTCGACCGTGCTTTGCCTCCTCTTCTCGCTCTCTTTTATGACATGTTAGCCACCATATATGCTAGTCGCTTGCTGCAGCTCCACCGCACTACCCTGTCCTACCTTTAAGCTTAAATAGTCTTGATCTCATGGGTGTGAGATTGCTGAGTCCCGTGACTCACAGATACTTCCAAAACCAGTTTGCGTGTGCCGATGAACCTGCAGGTGATGGACCCGAGCTCAAGGAGGAGCTCGATGAAGATCTTGTTCTTTGTGTGGTTTCGTTTCAGTTGATCAAGAGTGGAGCCAGTTGGGACGATCGGGGATCTGTGTAGCTTTGGGGTAGTCTTCTTTTATTTTGGTTCCGAGTCGGACCTTGATTGTATCTGTATGATGTAATGTTTTACTCATGTATTGTGTGAAGTGGCGATTGTAAGCCAACTATGTATCTCTTTTCCTTATGTATCACATGGGTTGTGTGAAGATTACCTCACTTGCGACATTGCTTTCAATGCGGTTATGCCTCTAAGTCGTGCTTCACACGTGGGAGATATAGCCGCATCGGGGCGTTAAGTTGGTAATCGAGCCTTCCCGACTTAGGAGCCCCTACTTGATTGTTTGTCGACGTGTTGAGTCTAGAATGGAAAATGTTTTGAGTCTTAGGATTATATATCGGAGAGTAGGATTCTTTTTACTCCTCAGTCCCTTCGTCGCTCCGGTGAGGTATCCTGACGTAGAGTTTTGACTTTTCTCTCCTCAAATTTCACTATAATTTTTTTTAGGATCACGTGGGTATCTTGGAATCGTTCCGATGGTTTTGTGACGAGAACATTGTTCTTGGTGCCTCCCGACATTTAGGGTTGTGGCAAGTGTCCCGGGAGTTGAGCTCCGAGGTGTTGTCGCCACAATTTTATCGCTGCAGTTCGAATACCGAGTTTTGCCGACATCGAAATCTCTTTTGTGCAGTTGTTGGTGAGATAACCCCGATAGCCCAAAGATCGTGTGGCGAAAAGGGAGTATTGCCATGACTTGTATAACGGATGTTTTTCAAGGTCGAGGTACACGATCTCCGAGGATTTCTTGGTTATGTGTTGACGGATGGATACAATTGGATCTAGGTATTGTTAGTCTGGGTGATATATTTTGTGTCCCTCGTATCCCCAACACCAGATTGCATAACCAGAAAGTTTCGGGAGTTTATAGGTGGGAATTCTAGTAGCTTACAGGATACTCTTTCCGGCTGTGATGTATGATTTGAGATTGGGGTTCAAAGTTTAGTGGTCCGCCCATTCACGGTTGATTCTGTGGTCGCGAGACGCCTTAAAGAATCCTTGGCTATGCTGATTCGGGACGCCTTGTTTGTCATTCGTGACGTCCGCTATACGTCGTGTCCGTGTGGGCCCCACCACGAACACTTTGGGCGTAAATTCTATCATGTGTTTGTTCCGCTCATTCTTGAAGCCAAATCCTTTGTTTTTGTTTTGTTTTGTGGTATTCGAGTTGCTTCAATGCCAAGTGTTGATTCCATACTTTTCCTAATTGGTGTTCTCATATTGCTATGTGAATACTAATCCTTCTTGATCACTGAGCTTGTCATGTTAATTCTTTTCCAACCGGCGTGCTTCTCTTCAAGTGAATCCGATCATTCCAACATTCGCAAGATCAATTCTAAGCTTTTTCTCAATGGTGTTCGTTTCATCCGACCCAAGTTGTTTTGATTTCCCGCCCTCCCACCCTTTTTCTTCAAGGACTCAGATTTCTTAATCAAGTATCCATTTTTATTGAGTGAAGTTTCTTCATTCTTTTCCTTTAATGTTTTATCCGGTGATTTCTCATGAAGACGCTTAAGGAAGCTTTAACCTTATCATTGTTCCATTCTAATTTTCTTCTCCGTGGATTTAGTCAAGTTTTCAGTGTTGATCGATTCTTTTCATCATTTCAAATGCTTTCTCATGTCGGTGCATCTCTTAATCATCCACTTCGCTATTCAATTGTTCCGGAGTGTTGAAGATATCTCAGAAGATTCTAGTTTCCATTCTCATTTCACTCAAGTTCTTTTGAGGATGCTATCTCTTTCAAGCCATTTAACTCTACCGGTGCAATATCTATTTCAAACAATTGTTCAACGGTGTTTCTTTTGAGTGGGCCCTAACCCACAGGTCTTTTCCCAGGATCTTACCTAACTCTTCTAATTTTCAGGAGCTATTCCCAAATTCATTGCAAAGTTTGATGTAAGGATGAATTATCATCAGTCAAATGTCTTTCTCCAAGATCTTTCAAATTATTTTCCATTCTAGACTCAACACGTCAGCAAACAATCAAGTAGGGGGCTCCTAAGTCGGGGAAGGCTCTGATACCAACTTGTAACGCCCCCGATGCGGCTATATCTCCCACGTGTCGAAGCACGACTTAGAGGCATAACCGCATTGAAAGCAATGTCGCAAGTGAGGTAATCTTCACACAACCCATGTGATACATAAGGGAAAAGAGATACATAGTTGGCTTACAATCTCCACTTCACACAATACATGAGTAAAACATTACATCATACAGATACAATCAAGGTCCGACTACGGAACCAAAATAAAAGAAGACTACCCCACAAGCTACACAGATCCCCGATCGTCCCAACTGGGCTCCACTACTGATCAACTGAAACGAAACCACACAAAGAACAAGATCTTCATCGAGCTCCTCCTTGAGCTCGGGTCCATCACCTGCACGGTTCATCGGCACCTGCAAACTGGTTTTGGAAGTATCCGTGAGTCACGGGACTCAGCAATCTCACACCCGCGAGATCAAGACTATTTAAGCTTAAAGGTAGGACAGGGTAGTGCGGTGGAGCTGCAGCAAGCGACTAGCATATATGGTGGCTAACATACGCAAAAGAGAGCGAGAAGAGGAGGCAAAGCACGGTCGAACAACTATGATCAAGAAGTGATCCTGAAACTACTTACGCCAAGCATAACTCCAACATCGTGTTCACTTCCGGACTCACGAGAAGAGACCATCACGGTTACACACGCGTTGGTGTATTTTAATTAAGATCAACTTCGGTTTTCTACAACCGACATTAACAAATTCCCATCTGCCACATAACCGCTGGCACGGCCAAAGTTCAAACCCCGCAGGGTGTCCCAACTTAGCCCATGATAAGCTCGCGATCAACGAAGGAATAGACCTTCTCCCGGAAGACCGATCAGTCTCGAATCCGGCCACAAGACATTTCACAGCAATAAAACAAGTCCAAGAAGACCTCCCGCGTGTCGACACCTCGATAGTAGCCACAGATCTCGCCTCGTGCCACGACCGGATGAACACTACGACGGCAACCGACGATACCCCAAGTTGCCTCGGGCGGCACCGCAAGTGGTTTAGTTTGGACCAACACTTAGACAAGCATTGGCCCGGGGAAATAAAGATGACCCTTGAGAGCGCGACTCCCAAGGGAAAAAGGCTAGGTGAGGCAAATGTAAAACCAATGTTGGGCCTTGCTGGAAAAGTCTTATTCAAAGCGAACTGTCAAGGGGGTCCCATAAATCACCCGACCGCGTTAGGGACGCAACAATCCGGGAACATAACACCGATATGAAGGAAACTAGGGCGGCAAGAGTGGAACAAAACACCAGGCATAAGGCCGAGCCTTCCACCCTTTACCAAGTATATAGATGCATTAATTAAATAAGATATATTGTGATATCCCAACAAGTAAACATGTTCCAACAAGGAACAACATCTCCATGTTCCAACAAGGAACAAACTTCATCTTCACCTGCAACTAACAACGCTATAAGAGGGCTGAGTAAAGCGGTAACATAGCCAAACAACGGTTTGCTAGGAAAGGATGGTTAGAGGTTTGACATGGCAATGTGGGTGGCATGATATAGCAAGTGGTAGGCATCGTAGCATAGGCATAGCAAAAGAGCGAGCATCTAGCAAGCAAAGATAGAAGTGATTTCGAGGGTATGGTCATCTTGCCTGAAATCCCGCAAGGAAGAAGATCGAGTCCATGAAGAAGAACGAACGGAAGTAGTCGAACGAATCCTCACAACTCCGGAACGGAACCGAAGCTAACGAGAGAAGCAAACCGGAAAGAAGCAAACAACATGGTAAACAACCATCACATAAACATGGCATGATGCACAATCAAGTATGATGCATGTCCGGTTTAAAGAGGCATGGCATGGCAATATGCACAAACAACACTACAAGTTAAGTGGAGCTCAATATGCAACGAGTTGCATATTGACGGAACACCACAACACTTATTTAGTTCTCTCTCGGTTAGGTACTCAACAATATTAAATGTTGTTAAACATGGCAAGAGGGTGAAGCATAATGAAACTACCTATCTAGGCAAGTTTAAATGAGGCCGGAAACAACAACAACAATTCCGGGAAAATCCTCATATGCAAATTATGGATTCGGAACAGATCTGACCTAAAGCATATTTTAGAGTTGTTAAACATGCAAAGTAAAGCTTCCATGTTAATCTATGCATTTTTCTACCCCATTTACATATAAAGAACATTTAATTCCGAGTTACGGTTATTTAGTTATGAAATAAAACATTTTAGCATGGCATAATAGCAAATTAAAGCAAACATCAATTTAAACATTTTTAACATAGATGAAAGTGGCATATTATTAATCTACACAATTTTCTGAGCATATTATATATATAAAACATTTTAACCGATGCACCATTTGTGAGTTATTAAATGCATGAACCATAGGACTTTTTCGCAAAATCTGAAATGCATCGGAATAAAACTAAATCGCGGATCTGAAAAACGACACGGGCCAAATCTAGGATCTCGCCCAACAGAGCATGTATGGGGCTGCTCACCTAGCGGGCCAAGCCCAGGACGGAGAGGAGGCAGAGGGCGGCGCTGGCTCGGGAGGCTTACTGGCCTGGCTGGATCAAGGGACGCGGCGCTGGGTCAAGGCTGCTTCGCCGCCTGAGGCTGGGAGGCCCACGCGACGGCGGTCAACGGGCGCGGGCGAGTTGGATCGGCTCTCCCGATCCGCTGCGACGGGCTGGCATGACGAATCTCGCCGGGCGGCGAAGCGAGGGTTCGGCGGGGACCGGGAAGGGCGGCTGGACGGAGCTCCGGCGATGCAGGGTCTCGGCGCGGGATCCACGGCGCGGGACAGAACGGCGCGACGAGGAAGCTCCGGCGGCGGCGGTTCCTGCGGGGAAGAGAGAGGAACCGTGAAGAGAGAGAGACGACGGGAGAGAGAGAGAGCAAGGCGGAGGAGCAGAGGGACGGGGTCGGCCTGGGAGGTCGGCGGCCTCGATCTCCGGCGAGGCGAGGAACGTCCTGACGACGACGGGAGGCGCGCAGGAGGCGGCCGTGCGGGCGAGGGAGCCAGCACGGGCGGCGGGCGCTGGCCTCAGCCCAGATCGGGCTCAATATGGGCATGGACGGCTCCAAGGGCCTGCAAGGGCCGGAGGCGGGGAAGCAGTGTGGCGCCATGGAGAGGCCGAGGGCGGTGGCTGTGGCGGCGCGGGCCAATGGCGATGCGACAAGTGGCGCTGAGGAGGTGGCCGGCGGCGGAAATTGAGGAGGGGGGCGGCGCAGGTGGTGGAGGCTGGTTGGGGCGCGCGGAAATCGAGGAGGAGGGGTAGGTAGCTGCCCAAAATGGAAGGGGAAGGGGGTTTAAATAGGAAAGAGGGCTAGGGTTTGGTCTCTAGGGGGTTTGAGGTCAAGCTGAGCCTCCGATCACGATCCGACGATCAGGAACGGAGGGGAAAACTAGGAGAGGGGTTGGTGGGCTGTGTAGAATGCCTCGGCTGAGAAGAGAGAGGAACAGAGCGATTCAAGCATCTGCTTCCGGAGACCAAAACGTCTGCTAATATACCGCTATATCGCGTAGTAGGTTTAACGGTTGGGCTATCAAATGGACTCAATGCGATTTAAACTTGGCAGGCGGCCTGTCTACACTATAATAAGACCGCACGACAAGTTGCAACCCATTCCGAGAACATTTTTATGCCACTTATAAAATAATATTTCGAGTACAAGCGCGGCGTAGTGTAACCGACTCGAACGGACAACGGAGAGAAACGGCGGAACCCGAACGGATGCAAGTTTTGAAAAAAACATGCGGATGAAATGCAGATGATGCCATGAGATGAAATGCAAGACAAGAACAAAATGCAAAACAACAGGCAAAACCCAACCACGAAGGAAATAATAAATCACATCTCCGGAAAAGGCAAGAGTCGGAGTTACGAATATGGAAAGTTGTATCCGGGGTGTTACACCATCTAGCTAATAACTATGGACCCGAAGGTCTGTTGTAAACTACTCACGCTTCATCGGAGAGGCTATGGTGTTGATGTAGAAGCCTCCGTGATCGATTCCTCCCGCAGATCACCAAAAAGGCCCCAAGATGGGATCTCACGGCATGTAGGTTGCGGCAGTGGAAATGTGGTTTTGTGCCCCCCTGATGTTTTTAGGGTATAAGAGTATATATAGGCGAAAGAAGTACGTCAGTGGAGCTCCGTGGGGCCCACGAGGGTGGGGGCGCGCCTACCCCCCTAGGCGCGCCCTCCTACCTCGTGGTCGCCTCACGGAGTCCCATACTTCAACTCCAAGTCTTCTGGATTGCGTTTGTTCCAAGAAAGATCATCGCGAAGGTTTCATTCCGTTTGGATTCCGTTTGGTATTCCTTTTCTGCAAAACGCTAAAATAGGCAAAAAAACAGAAACTGGCACTGGGCCTTCGGTTAATAGGTTAGTCCCAAAAAAATATAAAAGAGCATATTAAAGCCCATTAAACATCCAAAACAGATAATATAATAGCATGGAACAATAAAAAATTATAGATACGTTGGAGACATATCAGTCTCTTGCTCCTTTCAGCTTTGACCTTTTCGTCATTGGACTTTTTGGTTGAGCCGAAAAATACACCACCCCGGTTGTGGTGGCGGGTGACTTCAACCTCACTAGGATGGCCTCCGATAAGATCTCCACAAATGTGGACTGAGTACGCATGCATCGATTCTATGATAGCATTGCGGACCTTGCGTGAGATAGCCCGCGTAGGGGCTAGGTTCACGTGGGCGAACAAGCAAGTGGACCCCATTCAGAGTGACTGGATCCTTCGGTACTCCCTTGAGGCCACCGTATGGAGATCTACAAAGGGGAGGAGCTCTTTTGGTAACACCGCGAGGGCCAGAATTGGCTCCTCATAGGCGACGCTAATACCGCCTACTTCCAAGCGATTGCCAACAGGCGAAGGGGGAAGTGCCATTCCTTGTCTTTGGGAGGGTGGTTCCCTCCTGGAGCAGCCGGCAGATATTACAACCCATATTTACTCCTTCTATAAGGAGCTCTTCAGGGCAGAGCCCCATGCAGGAATCTCCCTTTCCGAAGACTTCTGTGTTGGGAAACGTAGCATGCAATTTCAAAAAAATTACTAAGCTCACGCAAGATCTATCTAGGAGATGCATAGCAACGAGGGGGAGTGTGTGTCTACGTACCCTCGTAGACCGTAAGCGGAAGCGTTTGACAATGCGGTTGATATAATCGTACACCTTCGTGATCCGTCCTGATCAAGTACCGAACGTACGGCACCTCCGCGTTCAGCACACGTTCAGCTCGATGACGTCCTCGCCTTCTTGATCCAGCAAGAAGGGCGAAGTAGTAGATGAGTTCTGGCAGCACTACGGCGTGGTGATGCTGTTGATGAAGAACGAAACTATGACGGAGGATAAACTAGAGGGGACGGGGTTGCCGGCACACGGCTTGGTGTTTCTTGATGTGTCTTGGGTGCTAGCACTGCCCCTCTATTTATATGTTGAGCCTTAGGGTCGAAACTTGGAGTAAAAGCCTCTTCAAAGTCGGTTTTACCCAAAAGGCAAGAGTTGTTCTCGAACTCAAGGACCAGACGCTAGGGTTCCCTGCGTCTGGACCCAGATGCCAGGGACCCCGGCGTCTGGCCCCTGGACTCCACAAAACTTCCTTTTGCGCTTTCGAAAAACCTTGTGGGCTTTCCCCTTTGGCCCAAATAAAGTGTTCTCGTACCCAAACATTTCGGGAAACATCCTGAGCCCCTTCCAGTGAATTCTAGAACCCTTCCGGAGACCGAACACTATTATCCCATATATCAATCTTTAACCCCTGACCATTCCGGAGCTCCTCGTCATGTCTGTGATCACATCCGGGTCTCCGAACAATATTCCGTCACCAACATACATAACTCATATAATACTATATCATCAACGAACGTTAAGCGTGCGGACCCTACGGGTTCGAGAACTATGTAGACATGACCGAGACATCTCTCTTGTCAATAACCAATAGCGGAACCTGGATGCCCATATTGGCTCCTACATATTCTACGAAAATCTTTTTCGGTCGAACCTTATGACAACATACGTAATTCCCTTTGTCCATCGGTATGTTACTTGCCCGAGATTTGATCGTCGGTATCTTCATACCTAGTTCAATCTCGTTACCGGCAAGTCTCTTTAATCGTTCTGTAATACATCATCCTGTAACTAACTCATTAGTCACTTTGCTTGCAAGGCTTATGATGTGTATTACCGAGAGGGCCCAGAGATACCTCTCCGAAACTCGGAGTGATAAATCCTAATCTTGATCTATGCCAACTCAACAAACACCTTTGGAGATACCTGTAGAGCATCTTTATAATCACCCAGTTACGTTGTGGCATTTGCTAGCACACAAGGCATTCCTCCGGTATCCGGGAGTTGCATAATCTCATAGTCGAAAGATAATGTATTTGACATGAAGAAAGCAATAGCAATAAAACTGAACGATCATAATGCTAAGCTAACGAATGGGTCTTGTCCATCAAATCATTCTCCCAATGATGTGATCCCGTTATCAAATGACAACTCATGTCCATGGTTAGGACACCTTAACCATCTTTGATCAACGAGCTAGTTAAGTAGAGGCTTACTAGGGACAAAGTGTTTGTCTATGTATTCACACATGTATTTAGGTTTCCGATCAATACAATTCTAGCATGAATAATAAACATTTATCCTGAATAAGATAATATAAAATAGCAACTTTATTATTGCCTCTAGGGCATATTTCCTTCAGTCTCCCACTTGCACTAGAGTCAATAATCTAGATTACATTGTAATGATTGAATGATTATAACACCCATGGAGTCTTGGTGTTGATCATGTTTAGCTCGTGGGACAGGCTTAGTCAACGGGTCTGCTACATTCAAATCCGTATGTATTTTACAAATCTCTAGTCTCCCTCCTTGACTTGATCATGGATGGAGTTGAAGCGTTTCTTGATGTGTTTGGTTCTTTTGTAAAATCTGGATTCCTTCGCTAAGGCAATTGATCCATTATTGTCACAAAAGATTTCCATTGGACCCGATGCACTAGGTATTACACCTAGATCGGATATGAACTCCTTCATTTGCTGCTTCTGAAGTAGCTATGTACTCCACTTCACACGTAGATCCTGCCACGACGCTTTGCTGGGAACTGCACCAACTGACAGATCCACCATTCAAAATAAATACGTATCCGGTTTGTGACTTAGAGTCATCCGGACCAGTGTCAAAACTAGCATATCCTTAGTCCTTTTCAGGTACTTCAGGATATTCTTGACCGCTATCAAGTGGTCCACTCCTGGATTACTTTGGTACCTCCCTGCCAAACTTATAGTAAGGCACACATCAGGTCCGGTACACAGCATAGCATACATGATAGAACCTATGGCTGAGGCTTAGGGAATGACTTTCATTTTCTCTCTATCTTCTACAATGGTCGGGCATTGAGTCCGACTCAACTTTATACCTTGTAATATAGGCAAGAACCCTTTCTTTGACTGATCCATTTTGAACTTCTTCAAAACTTTGTGAAGGTATGTGCTTTGTGAAAGTCCTATTAAGCGTCTTGATCTATCTCTATGGATCTTGATGCCCAATATATAAGCAGCTTCATCGAGGTCTTTCATTGAAAAACTTTTATTCAAGTATCCTTTTATGCTATCCAGAAATTCTACATCATTTCCAATCAACAATATGTCATCCACATATAATATTAGAAATGCTATAGAGCTCCCACTCACTTTCTTGTAAATACAGGCTTCTCCGAAAGTCTGTATAAAACCATATGCTTTGATCACCTCATCGAAGCGTATATTCCAACTCCGAGATGCTTGCACCAGTCCATAGATGGATCGCTAGAGCTTGCACACTTTGTTAGCACCTTTAGGATGGACAAACCTTCTGGTTGCATCATATACAACTCTTCTTTAAGAAATCCATTTAGGAATGTAGTTTTGACATCCATTTGCCAGATTTCATAATCATAAAATGCGGCAATTGCTAACATGATTCAGACAGACTTAAGCATCGCTACGTGTGAAAAGGTCTCATCATAGTCAACTCCTTGAACTTGTCGAAAACCTTTTATGACAAGTCGAGCTTTGTAGACAGTAAAATTACCATTAGCGTCTATCTTCTTCTTAAAGATCCATTTATTCTCTATGGCTTGCCGATCATCGGGGAAGTCCACCAAAGTCCACACTTTGTTCTCATACATGGATCCTATCTCAGATTTCATGGCCTCAAGCCATTTATCGGAATCTAGGCTCATCATAGCTTCTTCATAGTTCCTAGTTTCGCCATGGTCTAGTAACATGACTTCCAGAACATGATTACTGTACCACTCTGGTGCGGATCGTGCTCTGGTTGAACTACGTCTTTCAGTGGTAACTTGATCTGAAGTTTCATGATCATCATCATTAGCTTCATCTCTAGTTGATGTAGGCATCACGGGAACATATTTCTTTGATGAGCTACTTTCCAAATTGAGAGAAGGTACAATTACCTCATCAAGTTCTACTTTCCTCCCAGTCACTTCTTTCGAGAGAAACTCCTTCTCTAGAAAGGTTCCATTCTTAGTAGCAAAGATTTTGCCTTCGTATCTGTGGTTGAAGGTGTACCCAATTGTTTCCTTAGGGTATCCTATGAAGAAGCACTTCTCCGATTTGGGTTCAAGCTTATTAGGCTGAAGCCTTTTGACATAAGTGTCGCAACCCCAAATTTTAAGAAATGACATCTTAGGTTTCTTGCCAAACCACAATTCATACGGTGTCGTCTCAACGGATTTAGACGGTGCCGTATTTAGCGTGAATGCAGCTGTCTCTAATGCATAACCCCAAAACGATAGTGGTAAATCAGTAACAGACATCATAGATCGCACCATATCTAATAAAGTACGGTTACGATGTTCGGACACACCATTATTCTGTGGTGTTCCACGTGGCGTGACTTGTGAAACTATTCCACATTGTTTTAAATGAAGGCCAAACTCGTAACTCAAATATTCGCCTCCGCGATCAGATCATAGAAACTTGATTTTCTTGTTACGATGATTCTCCACTTCACTATGAAATTCTTTGAACTTTTCAAATGTTTCAGACTTGTGCTTCATTAAGTAGATATACCCATATCTGCTCAAATCATATGTGAAGGTCAGAAAATAACGATACCGGCCACGAGCCTCAACACTCATCGGAGCGCATACATCGGTACGTATTATTTATAATAAGTCATTGGCTCGCTCCATTGTTCCGGAGAACGGAGTTTTAGTCATCTTGCCCATGAGGCATGGTTTGCAAGTATCAAATGACTCACAATCAAGTGATTCCAAAAGTCCATCTGCATGGAGTTTTTTCATGCGCTTTACACCAATATGACCTAAACGGCAGTGCCACAAATATGTTGCACTATCATTATCAACTTTGCATCTTTTGGCATCAATGTTATGAATATGTGTATCACCACAATCGATATTCAACAAAAATAGACCACTCTTCAAGGGTGCATGACCATAAAAGATATTACTCATATAAATAGAACAATAATTAATTATTCTCCAATTTAAATGAATAAACGTCTCGCACTAAACAAGATCCAGATATAATGTTCATGCTCAACGCTGGCACCAAATAACAATTATTCAGGTCTAAAACTAATCCCGAAGGTAGATGTAGAGGTAGCGTGCCGACGACTATCACATCGACCTTGGAACCATTCCCGACGCACATCATCACCTTGTCCTTAGCTATTCTTTGTTTAATCCGTAGCCCCTGTTTCGAGTTACAAATATGATCAACCAAACCAGTATCAAATACCTAGGTGCTACTACGAGCATTAGTAAGGTACACATCAATAACATGTATATCAAATATACCTTTCTTCACTTTGCCATCCTTCTTATCTGCCAAATACTTGGGCAATTCCGCTTCCAGCGACCAGTCCCTTTGCAGTAGAAGCACTCAGTTTCAGGCTTGGGTCCAGCTTTGGGCTTCTTCTCGGGAGTGGCAACTTGCTTGCCATTCTTCTTGAAGTTCCCATTCTTTCCCTTGCCCTTTTTCTTGAAACTAGTGGTTTTATTAACCATCAACACTTGATGCCCCTTCTTGATTTCTACCTCCACAACTTTGAGCATTGCGAAGAGCTCGGGAATTGTCTGATCCATCCCTTGCATATTATAGTTCGTCACGAAGCCTTTGTAGCTTGGTGGCAGTGATTGAAGAACTCTTTCAATAACACTACCATCTGGAAGATTTACTCCCAGCTGAGTCAAGTGATCATGATACCCAGACATTTTGAGTATGTGTTCACTGACATAACTGTTCTCCTCCATCTTGCAGCTATAGAACTTGTTGGAGACTTCATATCTCTCAACTCGGGCATTTTCTTGAAATATTAACTTCAACTCTTGGAACATCATATGCTCCATGACGTTCAAAACGTCTTTGAAGTCCCGATTCTAAGCCGTAAAGCACGACACACTAAACTATCGAGTAGTCATCAACACGCGACTGCCAGGCATTCACAACGTCTACAGTTGCTGGAGGGGGTGGCACACCTAGCGGTGCATCAAGGACATGATTCTTCTGTGCAGCAATGAGGATAATCCTCAAGTTACGGACCCAGTCTGTGTAGTTGCTACCATCATCTTTCAACTTAGCTTTCTCTAGGAACGCATTAAAATTGAAGGGAATGGTAGCACAGGCCATTGATCTACAACATAGATATGCAAAAACTATCAGGACTAAGTTCATGATGAATTAAGTTCAATTAATCAAATTACTTAAGAACTCCCACTTAGATAGACATCCCTCAAGTCATCTAAATGATACGTGATCCAAATCAACTAAACCATGTCTGATCATCACGTGAGATGGAGTAGTCCTCAATGGTGAACATCTCTATGTTGATCATATCTACTATATGATTCACGTTCGACCTTTTGGTCTCCAGTGTTCCGAGGCCATGTTTGTACATGCTAGGCTCGTCATATTTAACCCGATTATTCCGCATGTGCAAAACTGTCTTGCACCCGTTGTATGTGAACGCAGAGTCTATCACACCCGATCATCACGTGGTGTCTCAACATGATGAACTGTCGCAACGGTGCATACTCAGGGAGAACACTTATACCTTGAAATTTAGTTAAGGGATCATCTGATAATGCTACCGCCGTACTAAAAAAATAAGATGCATAAAATATAAACATCACAAGCAATCAAAATATGTGACATGATATGGCCATCATCATCTTGTGCTATTGATCTCCATCTCCAAAGCATCGTTATGATCTCCATCATCACCGGCTTGATACCTTGATCTCCATCGTTGTTTCGTGGTCGTCTCGCCAACTATTGCTTCTACAACTATCGCTAACGCATATAGATAAAGTAAAGCAATCACATGGCATTTGCATTTCATATAATAAAGAGACAACCATAAGGCTCCTGCCGGTTGCCGATAACTTTTACAAAACATGATCATCTCATACAATAACGTATATCAATTCATGTCCTTGACCATATCACATCACAACATGCCCTTGAAAAACAAGTTAGACATCCTCTACTTTGTTGTTGCAAGTTTTACGTGGTTGCTACGGGCTTCTAGCAAGATCCGTTCTTACCTACACATCAAAACAACAACAGTGATTATCAAGTTTGCTGTTTTAACCTTCAAGAAGGACCGACCGCAGTCAAATTAGATTCAACTAAAGAAGGAGAAACAGCCACCCGCCAGCCACCATTATGCAAAACTAGTTGCATGTCTGTCGGTGGAACCGGTCTCATGAACGTGGTCATGTAAGGTTGGTCCAGGCTGCTTCATCCAGCAATACCGGCGAATCAAAATAAGACGTTGGTGGTAAGCAGTACAACTATCATCGCCCACAACTCTTTGTGTTCTACTCGTGCATATCATCTACGCATAGACCTGGCTCGGATGCCACCGTTGGGGAACGTAGCATGCAATTTCAAAAAAATTCCTATGCTCACGCAAGATCTATATAGGAGATGCATAGCAACGAGGGGGAGAGTGTGTCTACGTACCCTCGTAGACCGTAAGCGAAACTGTCGGATGTGGGGTTCCGGCAAACCCTTGAGGTTCGAACACTGGGGTGCCCGCGAAGTCTTTCCCTCCTACCGATCTACGCTCTAGCTCTCTAAGATCTTGCGGACGAACTCGACGAACTCACTACACAGAAAGACACAGGGTTTATACTTGTTCGGGCCACCGTTGCGGTGTAATACCCTACTCCAGTGTGGTGGTGGTGGATTGCCTCTTGGGTCGATGATGAATAGTACAACGGAAGAACAGCCTCCAAAGATTGAGGTGTTCTTATGTGTATGAACTTGTGGTGTGAGGATTCGATGAACTGCTGGATCCCCCTACTACTGTGGTGGCTAGTCCTATTTATAGAGGCCCTGGTCCTCTTCCCAAATATCGAGCGGGAAGGGAGCCAACAACGGCGGGCAAATTTGAAGGGGGACAACTAGTACAAGCTATCCTGACAAAAGCGGTCTTCGCCCGCAAAAAGCTCTGGGGTGATGCCGTCTTGGGCTCCACGATGACCTCCGCCTTGCCGTCCTCCTGGTCTTGGTCTTGTTGCACCGATATGGCAACCTTTGCCTAATGCCTCGGTACTCTTCGCCTGTGCTTGCCTCCTTAGCACCAAAGAGGAAATAAGGACGCTGCGCGCACCCGCGCCCGCCTGGCACCCGCCTGGCATCGTTCGTCATGGCTCACGTCACGAGAGCCTCGTGAGGTTTGCCCTGCCTTGATATCTCCGCTCCTCGTGAGCTGCCTAGCTAGGCCACTCCAGAGGAGGTCTTGCGTCGTCCTCCTCGCGATGCTTGGACCCTCTTGAGGGTCTTGGGTGCCTTGTTGACGAGGATGGGCCATACGACCTGCTACTTGGCCGCGCGATGGGCCGCAGCGAGCAAGTCTGGGACCCCTGCTCCCTGAACACCGACAGACTTCGGCCCACAGTGCGCTGGGCTTGGCTTTCATGGGTGAAGCCAAGGGTCAAGTTCGAGCACCATGGGCCCCAAAAGCTCAAGGCCCTCGGCCGACGCGTGGCTGTTGATTGGACGTGGGCGTCTCCGCTTCCCCATGCTACCTCGACACCTGCACGACTTGACATGTCCCTGCGACATGCAAGGAAAACCATCATTACCTGCTATCGTGGGAGACGCCGGTTGGCCTTCCCTTGCTATAAATGGGGAGGGGGTGGAGCCCCCGTTGCCCATCTCTTCCTCACTTGCTCGCTTCCCTGCTCCATTGCTTGCGGTGCCATCGATGGCGCCACGAAAGAAGTTCTCTGTCGCCGAGAAAGGAAAGGCCCCTCGCGAGGGCCCCGGTTCCCCCACGCCCAAGCGCGGTCGTGGCCGGCCGCGACCCCCACCGTGACCCACCGTCAAGGCAGCGCCGCGGCACGTGGAGGGGATCGTCCCATCCATGGTGGTTCAGCCCACGAGGGGAGGCGCGCGATGGTGGCGCGGCCTCCCCGCCCACGCTTCCATTCGGCTGAGGTGTCACCGGAGTTCGTTGTCTAGTTGGAGAGCCCGACTGGCAACTGGCTCCAACTTCCACGCTTCTTCGCCGGCGAACTGCCGGCCTAAGGTCCGGGCGGGCTCTGGCTGCAGGCGGACGGTTGCTGCGGCAGGGCCTCTTGGGTCGCGGTCGAGACTTCCGCCACGGGCAACATAGCCCTGGCCCGCAATTGGCAGATATTTGCTCGCGCGTGCGGCCTAGGCACGCGTTGCACCCTCCGTTTCAGGTACGATGGTGAGTCGACTCTCTATGTGAGGGTGTTCGGGGAGGATGGTCGCCGCGCCGGGTGCTGCCCCGAGGCGAACGACGGCGAGGAGGTGCTCGGCCTTGGTGACTGTCGTGATGAGGACGAGGGCGAGCCTGCCCTCGGCGGCGACCGCGTCTCCTCCAGCTACGGCGGCTCTTCCTCCGGTGACAGCTCCAGCAGCGGTGGCTACGATCAGCCGCCACGCCGCCGTGCTCGCTTCGAAGGAGGCAGCGGGTCATCTCGTCGTCGTGCCTTCGTGAAGCGCGAGGAGGGGTCTGGCTAGGCTCGGGGAGTCGCCTAGGTCCTGCCTCTGCGGATTGCTGCAACACTGCTTCGCTTAGCTTTTTCTTTCTTTCCTGCATCAGAAAAACGAAACCAGTTTGGGCCCAGAGGGGCGTGTATCGAATTGTGGCTCTTTGGTTAATGCACTGTTCGTGTTGTTCCCATGCCGTGTTGTTATTTTGCGCAAGGATAACTTAACCTAGTGCGTTTGGGATGCTCTTTCCCTCACGAGGTGTCTGCATTTGCCCGGAAACTGCAAAAAAATTGTTAGGGGGTGCGCTAGTGGATTTGCTGTCCACCCATGCCCTGGCTTGGCGCTTTGTATCGCGGTACCCGAGGGGCACGGATCGGGAGAGATGTGACAACTTCCAGGCTCGAACGAGGGTGGCTCGCGAGAAGGCAGAGAGAAGAAAATGCTCACGAGGGCACTCTATTTAGCCCCTCATGAGGTATGCGAGAGAGAGAACATGAGCAAACCAGAGCCGAAAAATGCGGTAAAAGGCTAGGGAAGCAAATCAGCAATGAACACCAAGAGCAACTTCGATTAAGGAAAAGCGAGCCAACTACGGAAAGCAAGTGAAAAGCCGCGTCCGACACCTAATCTAGTCTTCAAGTCTTCTCACCAGCGCGGAGCTAAGTGCTGTCCACTAGGCGTGGGAGGGAGCCCCAGGGCCTGAGGCCGGCGCTCCTGAGACTCCGGGGTGTGTACATACCCACTCATTATTACGTGAGAGTGTCACGGGCGGCGATTCTTCATAGGCACCGGGCCTTCTTCACAGGCTCTGGGCCTTTCTTCTTAGGCTCTGGGCCTTGCTTCTCAGGATCTGGGCCTTGCTTCATGGATAGAACTTCCGGAGGTGCTGGATGTTCCAAGCGCTCGATGGGTATCTGTCCCTGCCTCCGTGCATGCTGCACCTGCCCGAGACATGGACGACCCTGAACGGGCCCTCCCACATGGGCGAAAGCTTGTGCAACCCTTCTCTGGAGAGGACCCGCCTCAGGACGAGGTCGCCCACCTCGAGCGTCCTGGAGCGGATGTTGCGGCAGTGGTACGGCCGCAGCGCTGTTGGTACCTTGCCGCCTCAATGCGGCTTGCGATGGTGTTCTCCCCAAGACGAGACTCCATCTCGCATGGCGCCCTGCTGCGCTTTCATCGAACGCCAGACTCCAAGGAGCGATGCTTGACCTCTTGAGGGAGGACTGCTTCGGCTCCGTAGACGAGGAAGAACGGAGTCTCGCCCGTTGGCTTGGTAGCGGTGGTGCGGATGGACCACAACACGGACTGGAGTTCGTCGTGCAAGCCCCTGCCGCAGGCCTCCAGCTTCTTCTTGAAGGTCCTGGTCTTGAGACCTCTTAGGACCTGAGCGTTGGCGTGTTCCGCCTAACCATTGCTCCTGGGGTGGGCCACCGAAGCGTAGCAGATCTACGTTCCAAGGTTAGCACAGTAAGGTTTTCAAGAGGTTACTTGTAAACTGTGAGCCGTTATCTGTGATGATGCGGTTGGGGACCCCGAAGCGGCTCACGAGGCCCTTGATGAACTTGACATCAGAGCTGGATGGAATGGTACGGACGGCTTCCACTTCCGCCCACTTGGTGAATTTGTCAATGGAGACGTAGAGATAACGGTAGCCCCCTGGCGCTCGTGGGAATGGGCCTAGGATGTCTAGCCCCCAAACCGCGAACGGCCACGTGAGTGGGATGGTCTGGAGGCCCTGAGCAGGCTGATGGATTTGCTTGGCATGGAATTGGCAAGCTTCGCAGGACTTCACCAGCTCGGCTGCATCGTTGAGTGCTGTGGGCCAATAGAATCCGCTGTGGAAGGCCTTGCCGATGAGGGTCCGTGATGATGAGTGATGTCCACAGTCCCCGCCGTGTATGTCAATCAGTAGCTCCCTCCCTTGATTGCTGGAGATGCAGCACAGCGTGACGTCGTTCGGCCGTTTCCTGTACAACTCGTCGTCTTGAATGCAGTATGCCGTGGCCTGTCGGGCCACACGCTCCGCGTCTTCTTCCTTCTCCGGCAGTGTCCCGTGCATCAGGTACTCCTTGAATTCCTTGGTCCAGCACTCCTCCTGGGCTCGAGCTCCAAGAGTAGCTGAGCTCCTGAGGTTGGGCCACAAGTTGGGGCTCCCGTGGCTGGGGGCTGTGGGATCTCCTCCCGAGGCTGAGCCGTGCTTGAAAGAGGAGGCGTAGCTGACGGCTTGAAAATCCGCTCTTCGAAGATGACGGGTTCTTGCGGTTGCCGCTTGGATGCTCTCTTGGCGATGTCGTCGGCTTCCTTGTTGGTGCCTCGGGGCACGTGCTGCAGCTCCAAGCCTGAGAACTGCTTTTCCATTTTGCGCACTTCCGCAAGGTAGGCCTCCATCTGCTCGTCCTTTGGCTCGTAAACTTTGTTGGAGAATTTGACGAGGAGCTGCGAGTCGCCCTTGACGGTAAGGCGCCTCACCCCCAGAGCCGCCGCAGCCTTCAGGCCGGCTATGAGGCCTTCGTATTCTGCGATATTGTTGGAGACCTTCTCGCCGCGCTGGAAGCAGAGTTGCACGGCGTAGTAAAGCTTGTCCTGAGTGGGCGAGATGATCACTGATCCATCCCCGCACCCTGGTGCGCAAAGGCGCCATCGAAATACAGGACCCAGCCATCTGGTGCCTCACTTCCTGGGGAGGTGGACCGGTCTTCTCCTTCCTCAAGAGCCGGGGCATCTGTCCATTCTGCCACAAATCGGCGTAGCTGCCCTTGATGACCCTGGTGGTGCTGAACTCCAGCTAGAATGCTTGCAGCTCAATGTTCCATTCAGCCACCCTTACGCTGAGTTTGGGCTCCCGAGTACCCTCTCCAATGGGTAAGATGAGACGACCTTGATGAGGTGCCCCGAAGTAGTGTCGTAGCTTGCGCGAGGCCACCAAGAGTGCGAAAGGTGAGCTTTTATGCATGGGGTAGCGTGTCTTGCGCCCCGCAAGACGGTCTTGACGAAGTACACTGGGTGCTCGATGAGGGCTGGCACACTGTTGAGGCTCGGGTCTTGCGGAGATTGTGGCGTATCCTGAGGTAGAGGGTTTCCTTAGCTTTGGCCGTTCTCAGGAGCTTCCGCGATGTTGCCCTCCAAGCTTGATCTTCTGGCGCTGATGGCTCTGGTGTGCCTTCCTGGCCCTGCGCTGCATCAACTCTGGCTTGGCGCGGCACACCCTTGTCTTGGCGCTCCTCCCGAACCGCCACCAGCGCCGCGCTGGCGGAGTACGGGGTGGCGGCAAGGTAGAGTACCAGAGGCTCGAGAGGCCGTGGCACCACCATCACTGGGGGGCTGGCGAGGTATTTCTTGAGTTCTTGGAATGACCGGTCGTCCTCCGGGGTCCAATCGAAGGGGCCCTTCTTCTTCATGAGCTTAAAGAAGGGTAAGGATCACTCGCCTAGCTTGGAGATGAAGCGCCTAACGCGGTCACTCGCCCTGATAGCTTCCGCATCTCCTTGAGGGTCTGTGGTGAGCTCATGTCTTCGATGGCTTTGATCTTCTCCGGGTTCGTCTCGATCCCTTTGTGGGATACGAGAAACCCTAGCAGCTTGCCAGAGGGGACGCCAAACACGCAGTTCTCCGGGTTAAGCCTTAAGTTCACCCAGCACAAGATCTCAAAGGTCTCCTCCAAGTCTTGAATCAACGTCCACGCCTCACGAGATTTAATCACTATGTCATCAACGTAGGCCTTTGTGTTCCTGCCGAGCTGCCGCCCCAAGGCGATGTGCATCATCCACTGAAAGGTTGCTCCCGTGTTGCAAAGGCCGAAAGGCATGCAGGTGTAGCAATACACCCCACATGGTGTCAAGAAGGCCGTCTTCTCCACATCCTCCACCGCCATCTTGATCTGATGGTATCCAGAGAACGCATCCAGGAAACATAGCAAATCGCACTCAGCGGTGGAGTCGACGATTTGTGTCGGGGAGAGCTGATCGTGTCCCACGAACACCTATGGGACCTGGGTCCCTTGTGGTTCGGAGGGGAGCGGAGATTGCACAAAGAGCGGATCGAGGCGATGCACACGAGCAGATTTACCCAGCTTCGGAGCTCTCCGGAGAGATAACACTCCTACTGCTGCTTTGTGGATTATCTTGTGTTCTTGCTAGGGAGCAACGGGAGCTACAAAACCTAGCCTAAATGTGGTCTCATATGAGTAGGATGGACTAAGCCAGAGCCCAACCGTACCCTCTCTACGTTGCACTTGGGCCTCCTTTTATAGGCACAAGGGGTCACCACATGTGGCAAGTAGACAAGGGTAAGATAGTAAAAACATAGGTTGGTACACCACTTTGTACAGTGTACAGTAATCTATACCTAACTCTGACGGCAAGGGACGAGAGTCATCAATGCCCGCGTCTGGCCGCCTCGAACAGTGTAACAGGGACCGTCAAGTGCGCCTCCGTTTGCCACGATGGTAGCTTGTCAGCGCCGCTTATCGCTACTCCCCGCTGGCTGCACAGCCCGTCGACACGCGTGCTTGGGAGAGCCCCGTGGTGACACGTTGGCGGATGAGCTGGAGCGGAGATGAAGAGAGGTTGCCCGCCCCGGCAAGCGCCTTGCCGCGGCAGGAACCTTGTCGCGCTTGGGGGCTCGGCGCCCACCAAGCCTTCCCGGCAAGATCCCCTTGCCGGGGTCTTGTTTTCCGAAGGGCCGCGGAGGGTCTTGGCAGACGCCCGGCAAGGCTTGCCACGGGGACGCTGCAACTGCCCGTGCACAGGTTTGGGGTACTAAGGTACCCCTACTTTAGTACACCGACAGGAGCCCCCGGGTCTGGGCCGTACACGGTGCCGAGCGCTGTTGGGCCAGGCCCAAAACAGGGAACGGGCACGCGCGGCCTGGGTCCAAACCAAATCCACTCCGTATCCGCCACGTTCCCCCGTAACGACACGCGTCAATTGCGGTGTCGTGAGGGAAGTGGGCGGCGTGCGAGGTCGCCTCATCCGTCGCCTCGGCTCTGCATCCCCGCCACGTGGTTCCCATGCTCTTGGGGTCGCGGACGGTGGAAGTGGGAAACTGGGCCGTTGCGAGCAGAGGCAGCAGGTCGGCCCCGATTCCCTGCTCTTCCTATGCCTTGATTCACTGAGCGGGGCGGCCGAGCCCCCACCTTGCTTCTTTTAAGAAGGGCGGAAGGGAGCGCAGGTCTCGTGACTCTCCCATCTCTTCCTTTCTCAGCTTCTGCTCCCTTTCTCTCATTCGTCATGGAGAAAGGGAACCTTGGTTCTTTTCGGTGGCGGCGAGGGTCGCGTAGACAGCGCACCCTCCCAACCCCACGCCCGGGTGGCAGAGCCAGCCACAAGGGAAGAGGGAGGGGCGAGGTCGTGGACGAGGTCGAGGCGCTGGGAAGAAGCGGGACGGGCGGCGGTTGCCTCCGCCTCCGCCATGGCGGTTCCTCCTCATGGGGCGGTCCATACAGGGACGACCCTTGCGAAGTTCTTCATCAGGCTGCGCTGGCGCCTCGTGCCGCCTCCCGCTTCCAGCTCCGTTCATGAAAGCACGATGGAGTCGGATCCGCCGAGACATCGAGATCGCACATGAGGGGCTGTGGGATCAGCGGCACGCGAGTCCGCGTGTATTCCCAGCCCCTAATGTGATGTATCTTGATCGTGGGTGGAAGACGTTCACCCGCATCCACAGCCTGATGGCGGGGTTTACCCTCCATTTTAAGTTAATGGCGGGTGATCTCCTCTCCGTCAAGGTCTTCGGGGATCTCGGCTTTTCGGGCGAAGTGCTGCGTGGATAGCTCCTCCGACAGCGAAGATTCCCCCTCGAGCGAGAGTGACGAGGAGGAGAGCGACAGCGACGACGAGGGTAGCGGGCCCGATTAGTTGTCGGGCGCCGCTTCGTGCGTCACCGGCGACCTCATCATCCGCGTCGCCCGGCTCCTTGAACTCCCGGGTCGTCTCCTTGGGATGGCGGGGAGGCTGCGGAAGGGAAGAGGATGGCGACAAGGCCGTCATTGTCGGAGTACGAGGGCGTAGTGCCCTCGACAGCGTGCTGACGTCCTGCCGCCCCGTCTTCGAGCCCCGCTTCCGGCGCCGCCGTCTCCGTTAAGTCCTCGGAGAGCCCCCAGGATGTTCCCTTGGTGCCTTCTGGCACTTGTAGCTTGCCTAGGCGCTCCTTTTGCCCTTCTCGCCTCCTTGACCTACCTCCTGAAGAGAGGGACGGGAAAAGGATTACGGGTATCTTATCTTTTTAATTTGTAAGCCTTCGGGCCTTATCCGCATTTAAAACATGTAATCCTCTCTTTCATGTTTTTCATTCTCCACGGACTGTATCCGAGTAGGATGTTTTTAATGAAAAAGGGATTCTTGAAAAGGGACGAAAGGCTTATCTGATACCGCAGCCCCCGGCAACTCTGGCTTGCCGAGGCTTGGGTGCCGGCGCGCCCTTCTTCTCCTCTTCGCTGTTATTTCAGTTCTGAGAACAATTTAGCCACTGCCGCAATAAGTTATTTTTGTAATATAACTTTATTCTGGGCAATATCTGCTATGTTACTTCCTTTACTCGACTCTTGGCTTTGTATGTTACTGCCCTACGCTTTTCAGGGAAACTTGTCGATGCAGGCACCCTTGTCATGAAAGCCCAAGTGCGAACTTCAGCAGCCTGTCAAGGGCCGCTACCGACAAGCAACCTTGTCACGGACTAGCCGCAGCTCACTTAAGTTGTTGAGCGGACTCGAAACAAAGTAAGGGCGCGACCAGTCACGATTTGGTTCCTTCGCGCACAGGTTTTCCATACAAAGCGCGGTCGCTCAAGGAAAATAACTTTTAAAAATCGAATGCTCAAACTTTGGCAACTCAGCTTTTTGTTGTCCATCTTCCGCAAGGCGACAGTTCCTCGAAGCGACGCTATGCCCACACCATTATCTTCTCCTCCCCCGGTTAACTTGTGGGTGGATGAACCTTCTTCTTGTTTGAGAAGAAAGAAGAAAATAAAGTTATGGAGCCTAGTGGCTCGTCATCGCCACCGGGTGCGGATGCGAATGCCATCTTCGGTCTCAAGGCGGACAGCGCCGGCCTAGTGACTCGTTTCACCACGATAAGGGCCTTCCCACTTGGGCCAACTTGTTGGAATTCTTGGCGGATTGAATGCGCCAAGAACAAGGTCGCCTTCCTCGAAGCTTCGCATTAACTTTGCGGCTATGATAGCGACGCAAAGCTTGCTGGTAACGAGCAGCTCGAGAAAGAGCTGAAGACGATCTTCCTCGAGGAGCAGCGCCATCTTGTCGCAGCTGCTCTTGCTCAAGCTCATCATAGGTGAGCACTCGAGGTGACCTGCACACGAGTTCCGCGGGGAGAACTGCCTCGCTCCGTAGACTAGAGCGAAAGGTGTCGGCGATGGCTCGATTTGGCGTCGTCTGATCGACCAAAGAACCACCGCAGCTCCTCGATCCAGTTTCTTCCACACTTGCGCAGCTTGTCGAAAGTTCTGGTCTTGAGTCCCCGTGAGCACTTCAGCTGCTTGCTCTCTCGCTTGACCGTTGCTTCTCGGATGAGCAACGAAGCAAAGCAGATCTTGGCGCCAAGATCTTGGGCGTACTGCACGAAGGTGCGGCTCGTGAACTGTGTGTCTTTGTCGGTGATTATTCTGTTAGGAATCCCAAAACGGCAAACAATTGACCTAAAGAACTTGACTGCTGACTGTGCTGTCACCTTCCTCACTGGTTCCACTTCTGGCCACTTTGTGAACTTGTCGACATGCACGCATAAGTACTCAAAGCCCCGACCGCTCGGGGAAAGGGCCGAGGATGTCGAGCCCCCAGACCGAGAAGGGCCAGGATAAAGGGATCGTCTGGAGAGCTTGAGCTGGTTGGTGTATCTGTTTGGAATGGAACTGGCACGCTTCACACTTTGTTACTTGTGCAGTTGCATCCTGGAGGGCTTCTGGCCAGAAGAAACCTTGCCGGAAAGCTTTGCCGGCAAGTGCTCTTGCGCCAATGTGGTGACCACATATGCCTCCATGTATCTCTGCCAACAGCTTTTGTCCATCTTCCCGGCAAATACACTTCAATTTCACACCGTTGAGTCTTCTTCTGTACAGGATGTTGTCAACAAACTGGTACATACTTGACTGCCGTGCTACTTTTGCCGCTTCTTCTTGCTCTTCGGGAAGTTCTCCTGTCTGAAGGAAATGGACGATTTGCTGTGCCCATGTTGGAGCTTGTGGCTCGACAACAAGGACTAAAGGCTCTTCTATCACTGCGGGAACATCAGCTTCTGCGGCAAGAACCTGTGGGTCCGCCGGAGCTTGATGATCCCGGACAAGCTTGCCGGAGCGAAACTTGTCGGGAGCGTTTGCTTCAACTATACAAACTGATGGTTTGTCGGAGCAGACTCCTCGGTGATATTCGCGCTGATTTTAGGGACCTTCTTGGCGGCGGCTTCGTGGAGCTCTGCGGAAAGTAGTCGCCGAAACCAATTTTCTTTTCTTGCTCTGTCCTGTTGATGGTGTTTCGGTTGGCTGAGTCAGCTTGAGCACAAAATTCCTGGTTCCATTGTGTAACTTAAGTGCGGCACATTTGGAGAGGCCATCAGCTGTATCATTCGAGCTCTTGGAACGGTTCCATTTGCAGGCCTTCAAAGTGCTCTTCCAGCTTCCTCACTTCATCGACGAGGCTTCCATCAGCGGACTCGATAATCTTTATTTACTTGGCGGACGACAAGTTGCGAGTCCCCGACAATGAGCTTCTTGATCCCAAGGTCTACCGCAATCTCGAGACCGCAAGCAAACCTTCATACTCTGCAGATTGTTTGTTGCTTGTTCTTTGGGAAAGTGCATCTGGACTATGTACTTGAGATGCTCTCCGGTGGGTGCGATAAGCAGCACGCCAGCACCGGCGCCTTGCAGCGAGAAGGCACCATCAAAGTACATCAGCCACTCTTTATTTGCCTCCTTGACGGGGATGCTTGTCTCTGGAATTTCTTCGTCTTGCGTTGGCGTCCACTCAGCTATGAATTCTGCCAATGCTCGCTCTAGATAGTTGAAGTGCTTTCAAACTTGAGACCAAAGCTTGACAGTTCCAAAGGCCCACTCGACAATCCTGCCTGTTGCTTCTGGATTTTGCAATATCCTCTTCAGCGGAAAGCGAGTGACAACTGTTATCTCGTGTGCTTGGAAGTAATGGCGCAGCTTTCTCGAGGCCATGAGGAGGCCGAAAAGCAACTTTTGCACAACGGAGTACCTTGACCTAGCCCTTGCGTAAGGGAACCGAAAGTAAACCGGCGCTGCACCATCTTCTTCTCAGATCTTGTCGCAACCCTGCGCTTAATCTGTCCTTGTCGGGACCAGAGCTTGACGGCGAAGCCCCTTGCTTGTCGCTGGATGCGCTCCGCCTCGTTACCGGCTCATCATCCGCCTCCTCTCTCGCTACTAACGCAGCACTAACCACTTGATTGGTTGCCGCTATATACAGCAGCAGCTTCTCTTGTGGCCTAGGTGCGACAAGTATTGGAGCGGAGGACAGGTATTTCTTCAAGTCCTGCAGCGCAGCCTCCGCTTCGGGAGTCCATTTCATTGGACCTGCCTTTTTCAAAATCTTGAAAAACGGCAGGGTGCGTTCAGCAGACTTAGAGATGAACCTGTTGAGAGCAGCCACGCAACCGGCAAGTCTTCTGACATCCTTGACGCGCTTTGGTGCTTCGATCTGCTCAATGGCCTTGATCTTGTCGGGATTGGCTTCAATTCCCCGCTGAGACACAAAGAACCCGAGAAGCTTGCCGGAAGGGACTCCAAACACGCACTTCTCAGGGTTGATCTTGAGGTTGATCTTGCGCAAATTTGCAAATGTTTCATCCAAATCCTGAACCAGAGTTGCTTTGTCCTTGCTCTTGACCACTATGTCATCCATGTAGGCTTCTACATTTCTGTGTATCTGTGGTTCAAAGGCATCATGGACTACCCTTGCAAAGGTTGAACCAGCATTCTTCAAACCGAAAGGCATCCGTATGAAGAAGCACGTGCCACATGGTGTAATGAATGCGGTTTTCTTCATCTTCTTACGCCATGAAGATCGATGATATCCTGAATATGCATCAAGAAACGAAAGCAGATCACATCCAGCCGTGGAGTCAACAATCTGGTCGATACGTGGCACGGGAAATGGGTCTTTGGGACAAGCTTTATTAACATCAGTGAAGTCAATACAAAGTCTCCATTTCCCATTAGCCTTGCGTACAACTACCGGATTGGCCAACCACGTGGGATGGAGGACTCCTCTGACAAGCCCCGCTGCTTCTAACTTCTTGATTTCTTCGCTATGAACTCTTGGCGCCCACCGCTGTTTCCTAACTTTTTGCTTGACGGGCCGCGCGCGAGGACAGACAGCTAGGTGGTGCTCAATTACTTTCCTAGGAACACCGGGGATGCCAGATGGTTGCCATGCAAACACATCGACATTCGCCCGCAGAAAAGCAACGAGCTCGCCTTCCTATTTAGGATCAAGCGTGGCACTGATGGTGAAGGTACCACCGATGCCGTCCTCCTCCTTGGCGGCACCTTCTTGGTCTTCGGCGGAGCTGCCATCGTCTTGTTGCACTTGCCGGTGGAGCTCGATGGTGTGTCCTCGACGGTAGCACAGCACTCCGAAGAGGTGCGCTTGCCGGAGTGGGCAACAGAGCTCTTGCCGGACCTGGTGGTCTTCTTCTTCCCCCCGGGAGCTTCAGCGGCAAGTGGTTTGTTATCTGTCGCGGCTGCTGCATCCAGGTTAATCTTGTCGGCGCAGATAAGTGCATCTTTCTTGTCGCCACGGACAGAAATGACGCTTATCGGGCCGGGCATCTTGAGTAAGTTGTAAGCATAATGAGAGGCGGCCATGAACTTGGCGAGTGCGGGACGGCCAAGTATGCCATTGTAGGGCAATGGGAAATCGGCGACGTCAAACGTGACCCTCTCAGTTCTGAAATTGAGCTCGCTGCCAAACGTTACCGGCAACGTGATCTTCCCTTTGGGCTTGCTCCTTCCTGGGTTGATTCCTTGGAAAGTACCAGTTTCTTCGAGCTCGCTGTCAGGGATTTGAAGCTTTTGGAGCACTGCAGAGGAGATCAAATTCAGGCCGGCCCCGCCATCAACCAGCATCTTTGTGACTTTGAGGTTGCGGATGGTTGGTGAGACCAACATCGGCAAGCACCCGACCGCAGTGATGCGATCTGGGTGGTCTTCAATGTCAAAGATGATGGGCGTGCTGGACCATTTCAGAGGTTTGCGCGACTCTATGGAGGGTTCTGCTGCATTCACCTCACGCATCCATTGCTTGAGTTGGCGGTGCGAGGTATGCAGAGAAGCACCACCGTCAACGCAAAGGACCTCTGTTGCCTTTTGAAACTCTTGCTCGTCTGCTTCATCGTCTTCCATGTCTTCGTCATCTTCATCTTCGTCTTCTTCCTTGTCGCGGCCGCGGGGAGGTCTGTCACCTTGCCGCTGCTTGGCCTTGCCGCAGCGTCCTCCCCGGCCGGGTCTCTTTTTACTTGTTGCACCTGCACCTTCTTGGGCCTTCTCCTTGTCTCGCCGCTCATATTCAGCTCTCTGTAGCTCAACAAGTTGCTCGACTTTTTTGCAGCTCTGAAGATCGTGGCCCTTAGTGCGGTGGATCTGACAGTACTGCTTGTTGGAGCTGTCAGGCTTGTCGGCGGCCGCCACAGCTTGGCGGTCGGCGTCAACGGCAACCTCCTTGCCGGAGCCACCAGCCTTGGCTTTATTGGCGGCACCATCCTTGCCGGACTGCTCGACAACTAGTACTTCTTGGTTTTTCTTCCTCCTGTTGTTTCGCCGCCGGCTCTTTCTTGCCGGGGCGATCTCCTCACTGTCAGACTCTGCTCCCACATTCTCTCCCGGAGTCTTCTTCCTTCTTCATACAGGCACACTTGTCGGCCAGGGCGTAGAGCTCGCTGACGTCTTTCACTTTGCACATCGCCATCTCCTCCCTCATCCTGCGGTTTCGTACATTCTGATGAAATGCATTGATCACCGCGGCAGGGTGGACGTCTGGGATGTTGTAGTGCACTCGACTGAATCTCTGGATGAACTTGCGCAGGGACTCTCCCTCCTTCTGGGCAAGCAGGTGGAGGTCACTCTCCTGGCCATGAGGCTTGTGGCCGCCTGTGAAGGCGCCAACAAACTGGTGGCACAAATCTGCCCAAGAAGAAATAGAGCCATCCGGCAAGTGCATGAGCCAAGATCTGACGTTTGGCTTGAGCACCAGGGGAAAGTAATTGGCGAGGATCTTGTCGTCTCGTCCCCCCGCGGCCTGCACCGCGATGGTGTAGATGCTGAGGAACTCCGATGGGTGTGTCCTGCCATCATACTTCTCCGGCACATCCGGTTTGAAGTTTTTCTTGTCGGGCCACTGGACTTGTCGCAGCTCACGAGTGAACGCAGGGCAACCTATCACAGACGGCAAGTCGCTCGTTCTTCGGGCGCATGCATATCGACAGTGGGCCCGGCGCGTTGGTCGATTGACGGGCGCTTCTCTTGGCGCCGTACGGGTTCGGCGTCTTCTTCTTGCCGCTCGGAGAACTTGGCGCTGGTCGCGACGGGCTCGCGGATCCGAGGACGCAGTGGAGTCGCTGTCGAGGTGGATCCGCGAGTCGGCGATCTTGGTCTTCGGAAGGGGAGTGCGGTGGCTGCACTTCGCAAGTCTCGCCGCCATCAGCTTGCACCTTGTCGCCTTGCCGCTGCTGCGAGGCACTTGTTGTGCGCGGGGCGACGCCGCTGGCGGCCGATGAGACTCTGAATTGTGGCCTCCATTCGCCGACCTTATCGGCTGTTGAGGGTAATCTAGAAGCAACTGAGCTCTTGCCAAGGCTTCCGCTGGTGTGGTTGGCGGCAACGGCGTTTGAAGCGGGCACGGAGGTGCTCGGACTCCTAACCAAGTTAGGAGGAGCAGCATCCTGCCCAAGCGACCGTACTCCACTCGCACCGGCATCTTTGAGGTGCATGCGGTCTCGAGGGCCTCGGGATCCTCGAGCTTGGCCTTGATCCAACGAGCGATGGTGCCGCGAGCATCATGACGCTGTCGGTCCCGCGCCTCCTCGCGAAGACGAGTGCGGACTCGACGCCGACGCTGAGCTGCCTTGTCCTTGACTGGCGGCATTGTGGGCTCTCGACGACGCCGGTTCCTCCGCTAAGATGTTTCCACCACCGAAAGCTCCGTGGTGGTGGGTTCGACTCGACGGCTCTGCTGCTGCTGCCAAGACTTCTTCTTGGCGCCATGTTGACGAAGATGTTGATGAAGTTGCTCGTGTGACTGCCGGATCGGGTTCACATAGCCTCGACGCCCCCTACCTGGCGCGCCAAAGATGTCGGGGAGAGCTGATCGTGTCCCACGAACACCTATGGGACCTGGGTCCCTTGTGGTTCGGAGGGGAGCGGAGATTGCACAAAGAGCGGATCGAGGCGATGCACACGAGCAGATTTACCCAGCTTCGGAGCTCTCCGGAGAGATAACACTCCTACTGCTGCTTTGTGGATTGTCTTGTGTTCTTGCTAGGGAGCAACGGGAGCTACAAAACCTAGCCTAAATGTGGTCTCGTATGAGTAGGATGGACTAAGCCGGAGCCCAACCGAACCCTCTCTACGTTGCACTTGGGCCTCCTTTTATAGGCACAAGGGGTCACCACATGTGGCAAGTAGACAAGGGTAAGATAGTAAAAACATAGGTTGGTACACCGCTTTGTACAAAGTGTAAGAATCTATACCTAACTCGACGGCAAGGGACAAGAGTCATCAATGCCCGCCTCGATCGCCCGAACAAAGGTAACAGGGACCGCAAGTGCGCGCCCGCTTGCCACGATGGTAGCTTGTCATCGCCGCTTATCGCTACTCCCCGCTGGCTGCACAGCCCGCCGACACGCTGCTTGGGAGAGCGCCGTGGTGACACGTTGGCGGATGAGCTGGAGCGGAGATGAGAGAGGTTGCCCGCCCTGCAAGCGCTTTGCCGCGCAGGAACCTTGTCGCGCTTAGCTCGGCGCCCACTAAGCCTTCCTGCAAGATCCCTTGCCGGGTCTTGTTTTCCGAAGGGTCATGGAGGGTCTTGGCAGACGCCCGGCAAGGCTTGCCACGGGACGCGCTGCGACTGCCCGTGCACAGGTTCGTGGTACTAAGGTACCCCTACTTTAGTACACCGACAATTTGATTGATGCGCGAAAGGGGGAACGGATCCTAGGGCAGGCTTTCTTGAGGTTGGTGCAGTCAACGCACATCCGTTCCTTCCCACCTTTCTTCGGTACTACGACGGGGTTCGCCAGCCAATCAGGGTACCGAACTTCTCGAATGGTACCAGCCGCCTCCAGCTTGCGTGTCTCTTGGACGATGAAGGTCTGTGTCATAGCCCTAGAATAATGTTTGTAAATAGTGGTTTTGCATCCATGCATCATGTCTAAATTTCTGAAACTTGAATTGAGGAATTTTGAAAGCCTCAAAAACTTAATTAAAAGAAGGGCAAAGAACCCTACAAATCTCATTCTTTGTTCCAAGATGTCCTTTTGCAATGTTTAAGAATTTTGGCAAGAGCTATATATCAAACCAAAATTTAGGAACATTTTAAGGAATTATTTTGGGACTTTGAATTTAAATCAATACCATATTTGAATTTGAACTTATGTTCAAATATATACTGAATATATGTTCAAATAACGGAAACAATTTTATGTGCTTTGGTATAATTCCATTGTGCTAAATAAAATGTTCAGGGGAATTTTGTCACTGTTTTTGAATTTGTTTTATTTAGAAACAGTGGCAAAAGGAAGTAAATTAAAAAAAACAGAAGAAACCTTTTTAAAAGAGAGCAGAGGTCTACCTAACTTACCTGGCGCCACCAACCGGCCCAGCACTGCAGCTGGCCGACCCAGCCCATGACCGCCCCCTCCCTGTCGTCTTCCTCCCTCGCTAGAAGGACGGAGGCGCATGGCCGCCCCTCGCCGGACACCTCCTGCTTCTGCCGACGCCCTGGACGACCCCAGACGACGCCACACACCCCCTGGAATCCCCTCGACCTCTCCCCGTGCCTCTCCCCTCCTCTGTCTCTCTCACGCGCAGCCGCCCGAACCCGCCCGTCGCGCCGCTCGCCGTTCCCGCGGCCACCGGCCACCCCACGCCTCACCGACGCACCCAGAAGCTCCGCCACTTCGTCCTCGACCCCCTCACCGAACTACGTCCCGTCGGACGCCCTCGAACACCGACCACGCCGTCTTCTTCAACCTCGGCCCGCCGAGATCACCATCGCTGCCCCGCTTGCTCCGGCCCCTCTCTCGAGTCACCGACCTTCTCTTCGACTTCGCAGTGAGCCCCTTCATCGTTCCCCTCTACCTCCCGTGTCGATTTCTCCCTCTAGCTAGCTTCACCGTCGCGGCCGAGAGCTTTGCTCCGCCGGCCACGTAGCCGCCGCGGCCACAGTTGCTACTGCCCGCGTTTGAGCGCATGTCTCTGCTCAGCGTGGTCCAAGAGCCCAAAGCAAGCATCCGTTCATCCTTCCGTCCACCGTAGCTTCCTTTCTGTCGAGGTCCGAACTCCGGCCGCCCCCACGAGCTCGCTTCCGGCGACCTCCGGCCACCCCGCGCCCTCCCGTTGGGTCTGCTGGATGAGTGCGGGCACGGGCTACCTCGTGGTGCCCTCAGTGCGTCGATCTGTCGCCTCTGGCACAACTCTGGCGGACGCCGCCGTGGTTTGAGGTCACCGGCGGCTTATCTCCGGCGAGCCGATGTGGCTGCATGATTAACGGCTAATCACCCCACTAAACAACCCCCTGAGCCAATGACACATGGGCCCCACTCCCTTAATTAATCTCAGTTTAATTCCTGTTTATGTTTAACTAACCACAGAGGCCCCACGCGTCAGCTTTCACCGCGCTGACATGGCTGTTGACTGGCCCCACATGTCATGTTGACTTTGTTGACGTGGTCATTGGCCGGACCCACCTATCAGTGACACTAAACAACAGTGGGTCATTGACCAGTGGACCCCACTGGTCAGGTTTGACCCGGGGAAGCCCTGCTGACCTAGCTGACGTCACCTTGACGGACTGCTGATGCAATAAGTGATTTTCTGGATTATTTATAATTCAGGAAAATTCCAGAAAATGTTATAAACTTCAAAAATTCATATAAAATCAACCATAACTCAGAATGAAATAAGTTATATATGAAAAATGATCAGAACAATCCAATCTATCCATCTGTACTGGTTTCATGCATGTTTAAGCAACTTAACCTTGCTGTTTAGCTCAAAACATGTTTAATGCACTTTATGAACCCATAATTTGAGTTTGCATTTGAATCTTTGATTCAAATGAGCTCAAACCACCCTGTTTGTAGATGCATTAGCCCAACACACTCATTTTTCCATGTCATATCATGCATCATATTGTTGCATTGCATTGATTGTGTATTTTCCTGTTTGCCTGTATTTGTCCCCTCTCAGTAGGCGTGGTTCCAACGATGAGTTCGATGACACCGATGAAGAACTGTATTATCTTCAAAAGTGCCATGCAAGCAAAACCCCCTTGTTCATTCCGATACAATCCTACTCTCTCGCTCATGCCCTCTTTTACTGCATTAGGACAACAACGAATCATCTGTTACTTGCTGCGGTAGCTGAACCCCTCTATCCTTTGCATGACCTGTTATTGCCACAGTAAATAGATGAAACCAACTAGCATGAGTAGGAGTTGTTTGAGCCCTGTTGTGCCTACTCATTCATGCTTGTTTTTCATGCCTGCTACTGCTTAGAGTTGAGTCAGGTCTGATTCATCGGGGATGAATCAGAGGTGTGTGAACATGTCCTACTGTGTGTGAGCTAAGTGTGTGAACACGATTTGGTAAAGGTAGCAGTGAGAGGCCATGTAGGAGTACATGGTGGGTTGTCTCATTGAAGCCGTCCTTAGGAACAGAGTTCTGTGTTTGTGATCCATGAAACAGCTACTACCATGCATTGGGCCCGAAACCAATGGACCCTCTCGGCTTCTTAATCACCCTTGTCCTCTGTCCAGGAGTTGCAAGTAGTTTCTGGTGTTTGTAGTATGCTGGAGGCCGTGGGAAGCGCTGATCGGAGGGGTGGGCTGTGATGCGGTAGGCACGTGGCCGGGTATGCCGGGCGCCCCTTTGGTTTCGCGGAACCTTGTACACATCGTTCGGGGCCGTATGTGGAAACCTCGGCCGGACTCCCAGCGGATGGAACCTGAATAGGCGATAAACCTGGACTAGAAACTCGAGTGTTTAGGTAGGTCGTGGCCGACACCCTCGCTGGGCTTCCGCTTGAAGGTTGCCGAGTACATGTCGTGTAAACGGCGGTAAGTGGTGAGCGCGTGTGAAGAAGTACACCCTGCAGGGTTAACATCATCTATTCAATAGCCGTATCCGCGTAAAGGACTTCAGGTTGCTATGCAGTTCATATACAAGTGAAAGTGGATACTCTAAAATGCGCAAGATAAGCGTGAGTGCTATGGATGGCGTTCTCGTAGGGAGACGGGAGCGGATCCATAGTGGTGTATTGATATGGTGAATATGTTGACTCGTGTGCGCCACCTCAAAAGAGTTACTTGCAGTCTTAGTTCTGGATAGCCACCGAGTCAAAGCTGGCTTGCTGCAATTAAACCCCACCATCCCCTTTGTTGATAATGATGCATATGTAGTTAGTTCTGATGTAAGTCTTGCTGGGTACATTTGTACTCACGTTTGCCTATTTTATGTTTTGCAGAGAGACTTCATTCTCACTAGTAGTTCCGCGTGAACTTCGACGTTTAGTTTGTTACCTCAGCTACGATCTTGTGCCCTCGGCAGGATCTGGTAGTTAGTCAGGCTTCTCAGCCTTTTTCATTTGTAGTTGTCTGTACTCAGAAATGTTAAGATTCCGCATTTGCTTTGACTTGTAAGCTCTGAATGTTGGGTCGTGAGCCACATGTTTGTAATATCTCGCTCCTCGGAGCCTATTGAATAAAATACTTGAGTTGTAGAGTGATGTTGTGATGCCATGTTGTATTTGCACATATCGAGCATATTGTGTGTATGTTATTGAATGCTTTGTATGTGTGGGATCTGACTATCTAGTTGTTTATCCTTGGTAGCCTCTCTTACCGGGAAATGTCTCCTAGTGCTTCCACCGAGCCACGGTAGCTTGTTGCTCCGGAACACGAGGGCTGGTGCATGTGTCCTTCTTTGTTCCTGTGTCTGTCCCTTCGGGGAAATGTCACGCGGTGTCTACCGGAGTCATGTTAGCCTGCTACAGCCCGGTTTATCGGAGTCCTGCTAGCCCAATTGCTACATCCCGGATTCACTCGCTGATGATCGAGACGTTCGTTGTTGGGTCATGTATGCCTGTCCTTGTAAGTTAGTGCCACTTTGGGTTTACGACTAGCCATGTCAGCCCGGGTCTTCTGTCATATGGATGGTAGCGACACTATCATATACGTGAGCCAAAAGGCGCAAACGGTCCCGGGCCTGGTAAGGCGACACCCGTGGGGATACCGTGCTTGAGGCCTGGTAAAGTGATATGAGGTGTTACATGCTAGATCGGTGTGGCATATGATCGGGGTCCTGACAGCTTTGGTATCAGAGCCTGACTTCCTGTAGGATTACCAAGCCCAACTGGTCGAAGTCGAGTCTAGAAATTCTTTAGTTATATAAGGAAATTGATTTTGGGATGGAACATAAGGCTCTTTTTACTCCTTTACCTTATGCCCTTCTGATCTGAGTCATCCTCTTCTCTTCTACGGGGATTAAGAACTAGGCCTTCTCATCTATCTACCAGGATGACGTATTACTAATCCATAGACTTATAAGATTGTTGGAATTAAGCCCAGTTCAGTTCCTACTACTTCCGTGTGTTGTTAGTTGATCTCAAAACCTTGATATTATGGTGATCGAGTGGTTATGCCACCATTTTGCAGGATGTTTCAAATCTTTTTGAGCATATTACATCCGTTATGTTGTCCGAGTTATCCCAGGTTTCTACAGTCTGATGCATTTGCAAATCCCTTCCTCCTGTTCCCGGTGTTCCTTTGGGCCAGATCAACCACACTAACTAGTGTGTTGAGGTACTTTATTGCCTCGACATTTATGTTGGAGCTATTATTATGACCCTAGATGTCTAGAGTATCGGCTAGTAATCTAGCCATGTTTTGTGTCCCAGTGTGATGATTCTGGCCACCATTCTCAAAAGCATCCCGTGATGCCATTTAATAGTAGGTATTCTACTCTTGGGTTCTCGACCCAAGATTCACTCTACTTACCTCATGTTGATAGTGTTGCTCGTACCTTTAGGATATTAGTAACCTTTGCGATAGTCCTCGAGGTCCGTGGTATTTGCTTCTTCCAAATACCATGAACTGCTTATGGTAGAAGTTCTTTTGAACCAAAAGATCACAACCAGAGTGCTCTTGGCGAGTTCTCGATTTTATGTTGTTATTCTGCTAGTTCTACCTTCTCTGCATGGGTAATACGGAAGAAACCTGTTGAACTTGGTTCAACATACTAATCTATGCGTCCACAACTCAGAAAGTTATATGTTCCTTTGAGTTGTCCCTCTTTAGTTGTATTCTGACCCTTGTCTATCAGTTGATAGTCAAGAGTATGCGTGCATTCGTTCATCGATGCCTATTACTCCTGCGGTCCGTCAAGCCATTCTATCCCAGAATGACTAGGAGAAACAAACTCCAGTACCTCTTCCATATCCGGGATTGGGTCAAAGCAGCTGTACTCCGCAGATCAAAATGCCAATCCAGCTTTTGTTCTGTTCTACCCTGAAGTATTACCCATTTTATGTCAGGAATGTTACGAGAACTGCACCAGCTCTTGTGAATTCTTGACGCAGTGATACTTCTCGCCACCATTATTCATTCCTCGGTCCCCGTGTTGTTGTAACTAGAATGCCGACAAGTGAATCGTGATGTATGAAATCAATACTCTGCGCAACCCTGTTGCTTGGTAGTTAATGGACAACAACCTCATTCTTAGCGTGTTGAGTATTGAATCATCATTCTAAGATTGATTGTGCTACCTAGTCCTTATCTCCTGGTGCGCTTTTTGATCAATGAGTTAGGATTGTGTCAATCCCTCGCTCTTTTGATCATATCGTCTTGCCCTGAAAAGCAAGATTGTTCCCGAGCTTAGTAACATATCGATGGTTCGTGATTTTCCGAATATCTTCTCGAAATTATTACCAGGTTGTCACCTGACCGCTATGTTGAGTTCGTGATCATGTTGGTTTTCCTCCAAACCACCCAGTCTTCAAGAATCTGTGTGGGATACCCCTGAGCTAGTTGGTTAAGCCAAACAACAACTTGGAGAGTTGGGAGATAAAAGCTTGTCTGACTTAGGTCATGTTAAGGGATATCTTTTGTGCGTGTGTGTGTGTGTGTGTTGAAGAAATATGATATCTTCGTTGATTGGTCCTCGTGATCAGTTGTTGGATCTATTGCCTTGTCAAAACTTTGACTTGAGTATGGGCTATCGTCAAGTCAAATCAGAACCCACGATGTTCGTAATTTTGTCTTACTCGTGGTTGATCCCTCGAGCATACACCATTACATCTTTTGGTCTGACCAATGCTATCACCGTGTTAACATGACGGTGGAAGTCCAGTGATATGGAAATTCCGATGAGTTGCTGTTGAGCCCATCAACAGCATTTCATCTCCCCCATGATTCATGGTTAACATTACACTAGTGTTGGAAACTTTTATAGGCATTATTTTCATGTTCTGTTCATGAAGCATATGCTCGGCTGAAAGGAGTGACTTCCACTAATTCACGTCCACTTGATGTAAGTTGCCGCCGTGAGTTCAAGAAAGATTGTTTTTGCTTCCTTGGAATCATCCCAAGTTAGTCACACATGTGCGAAGTGCTCTATGGTTTGATAGGTTGGTTGCGTCCATTCTATATGTGTTTCCTAGCACACCAAGCCACTGATTGATTTGTTCAAGGAGAAGAAGTTCCTTCTTAAGAATCATGACTTATGTTAGGACTTCCTTATCCTCAATGATGGTTCCCCAACCTGAACTTGGTAGTATTTTATTATAAAACTACCACGTGGTCATGCTTGTCTCGGACAACGTGTTCACATGTTTGTAGCAGAACCAGCTCATATTTTGGAGCTTACTACCGTAGTCCATTTCCCAAGAATCTCGCAACATCGTCTCATCGATTTGTGTTGCAAACTATCATTTTTCTCTCTAGACTTGATGAGTCTGGAATATCCTGACACCAACCAGATCTGAATCCCAGGCAGAAATGATGGTTGGAACGTTTCCCAAGAACTATAATATTGGTCTCTATGTAACCCGATAAGGTGGATGTCATGGCTGACACACCCAGACGGAAGACCTATTATTGTAGTATCTTGATTGAAGAAGTTGGCCACATCCCCATAAGGATTTCGCAGGATTTACCTCCGTAGTTATTCCTTATGGATTCTTGAGCTTCCGAAGTCCAACCTGTTACTTGATGTTCTTGATACCAAACCATTTCAGTAAATGGGTTGCGCTAGCACATCAAGGAGAACATTAGAAGCGGAGTGCTAAATGTTTGTCGGTCGATCATCCAGATTTTGTTTCCTTGGCTTCGCTAAGGTGAAATCTGAGAAGGTGTCATCTCCTTTTGCATCTGCATCGTCCATCCCCATTCATCATGGTAGTATGTTGTGTTGCCAGGATCCTTGACACGGATATTGGTAAAACCTTGATAAACATGGAAATGCTCAAGTTCTTGATAGCACGCGCAAGCGCTAGGCTTATCGTCGGCATTAATTGCATAGTGTTCTCAGTTTCCTCGATTATGCTATAATCTTTCAAATAGTGGATTCACTCTCTACTGACGGGGTTCCTCCCCAGTTACTAGAATCATTCCCATCATTTGCATTTTTTTCCCAGCTTGCACTGCCATCGTGCCACCCTACTCTGGATTACCATTCTTAGAAATTACTGATGAGGATCATTTTCAAAAGTGGTCCTACCATGGGTTCCATCCATCCCCGATGATAAGCAAAATCATCCATTGCATTGTCTTCAACAAGGTAATCCACATCATTTATGCCATTCTACCAAACTCCCCAAAACAATCGCTCGAGATTTGCCTTAGGATCGTATAGACGTCTCAATGATCTCTATATCAAAAGTAATCCTTTTGGCCACTTAAGAGATGTTGCTATGTCTCATTTCGTGATTTAATTCTGAGTTGTTCGATCTCCGAGAAGATCGATCCTTCTAGAATTTCCTTTTCCTCTCGTTGTCATGTTGCCCGGAGTTCTCAGAACAAGACGATGAGACAAAGATGGTGATTGAATCAACACCCTTATGCAGGTGCAACCTGGATCGTGAAGATTATATTAGTTTGCGTCCCCCCCTTCATCTCACCCTATGCTTGAGTCTCGGGACGAGATTCTTGTTTAGTGGGGGTGAGTTGTCACAGCCCTAGAATAATGTTTGTAAATAGTGGCTTTGCATCCATGCATCATGTCTAAATTTCTGAAACTTGAATTGAGGAATTTTGAAAGCCTCAAAAACATAATTAAAAGAAGGGCAAAGAACCCTAGAAATCTCATTCTTTGTTCCAAGATGTCCTTTTGCAATGTTTGAGAATTTTGGCAAGAGCTATATATCAAACCAAAGTTTAGGAACATTTTTAAGGAATTATTTTGGGACTTTGAATTTAAATCAATACTATATTTGAATTTGAACTTATGTTCAAATATATACTGAATATATGTTCAAATAACTGAAACAATTTTATGTGCTTTGGTATAATTCCATTGTGCTAAATAAAATCTTCAGGGCAATTTTGCCACTGTTTTTTAATTTGTTTTATTTAGAAACAGTGGAAAAAGGAAGTAAATTAAACAAAACAGAAGAAAAATTAAAAAAAAAGAGCAGAGGCCTACCTAACTTACCTAGCGCCACCAACCGGCCCAGCACTGCAGCTGGCCGGCCCAGTCCACGACCGCCCCCTCCCTGTCGTCTTCCTCCCTCGCCAGAAGGAAAGAGGCGCGTGGTCTCCCCGCGCCGGCCACCTCCTGCTTCTGCCGATGCCCTCGACGACCCCAGACGACGCCACACACCCCCTGGAATCCCCTCGACCTCTCCCCGTGCCTCTCCCCTCCTCTGTCTCTCTCTCACGCATGAGCTTCGGACCCGCCGTGGCGCCGCCGCTGTTCCCATGCCACCGCCACCCCACGCCTCACCGACGCGCCCAGAAGCCCCGCCACTTCGTCCTCAACTCCCTCACCGAGCCACGCCCTGCCGGACGCCCTCGAATGCCGACCACGCCGTCTTCTTCAACCTCGGTCTGCTGAGATCGCCATCGCCGCCCCGCTTGCTCCGGCTCCTCCCTCGAGCCGCCGACCTTCTCTTCGACTTCGCAGTGAGCCCCTCCGTCGTTCCCCTCTACCTCCCGTGTCGATTTCTCCCTCTAGCTAGCTTCGCCGTCGCGGCCGAGAGCTTTGCTCCGCCGGCCACGTAGCCGCCGCGACCACAGTTGCTACTGCCCGCGTTTGAGCGCGTGTCTGTGCTCAGCGTGGTCCCAGGAGCCCAGAGCAAGCATCCATTCGTCCTTCCGTCCACCGTAGCTTCGTTTCCGTCGAGGTCCGAACTTCGGCCGCCGCCACGAGCTTGCTTCCAGCGAACTTCGGCCACCCTGCGCCCTCCCGTTGGGTCTGCTGGATGATTGCGGGCACGGGCTACCTCGTGGTACCCTCGGTGCGTCGATCCGTCGCCTCTGGCGCAACTCCGGCGGACGCCGCCGCGGTTTGAGGTCACCAACGGCTTATCTGCGGCGAGCCGACGTGGTCGCATGATTAACGGCTAATCACCCCACTAAACAACCCCCTGAGCCAATGACACATGGGACCCACTCCCTTAATTAATCTCAGTTTAATTCATGTTTATGTTTAACTAACCATAGAGGCCCCACACGTCAGCTTTCACCGTGCTGACATGGCTGTTGACTGGCCCCACATGTCATGTTGACTTTGCTGACGTGGTCGTTGACCGGACCCACCTGTCAGTGACACTAAACAACAGTGGGTCACTGACCAGTGGACCCGACTGGTCAGGTTTGACCCAGGGAAGCCCTGTTGACCTTGCTGACGTCACCTTGACGCACTGCTGTTGCAATATGTGATTTTCTGGATTATTTATAATTCAGGAAAATTCGAGAATATGTTATAAACTTCAAAAATTCATATAAAATCAACCGTAACTTAGAATGAAATAAGTTATATATGAAAAATGATCAGAACAATCCAATCTATCCATCTGTAATGGTTTCTTGCATGTTTAAACAACTTAACCTTGCTGTTTAGCTCAAAACATGTTAATGCACTTTATAAACCCATAACTTGAGTTTGCATTTGAATATTTGATTCAAATGAGCTCAAACCACCCTGGCTGTAGATCCATTAGCCCAACACACTCATTTTGCCATGTCATATCATCCATCATATTGTTGCATTGCATTGATTGTGTATTTTCCTGTTTGCCGATATTTGTCCCATCTCAGTAGGCGTGGTTCCGACGATGAGTTTGATGACACCGATGAAGAAAAATATTATCTTCAGAAGTGCCAGGCAAGAAAAACCTCCTTGTTCATTCTGATACAATCCTACCCTCTCGCTCATGCTCTCTTTTACTGCATTAGGACAACAACAAATCATCTGTTACTTGTTGCGGTAGTTGAACCCCTTTATCCTCTGCATGACCTGTCATTGCCACAATAAATAGATGAAACCCACTAGCATGAGTAGGAGTTGTTTGAGCCCTGTTGTGCCTACTCATTCATGCTTGTTTGTCATGCCTGCTACTGCTTAGAGTTGAGTCAGGTCTGATTCATCGGGGATGAATCAGAGGTGTGTGAACATGTCCTACTGTGTGTGAGCTAAGTGTGTGAACACGATTTGGTAAAGGTAGCGGTGAGAGGCCATGTAGGAGTACATGATGGGTTGTCTCATTGAAGCCGTTTTCAGGAACTGAGTTCTGTGTTTTTGATCCATGAAACAGGTACTACCACGCATTGGTACCGAAACTAATGGACCCTCTCGGCTTCTTAATCACCCGTGTCCTCTGTCCAGGAGTTGCAAGTAGTTTCTGGTGTTTGTAGTATGCTGGAGGCCGTGGGCAACGCTGACCGGAGGGGTGGGCTGTGATGCGGTAGGCACGTGGCTGGGTATGCCGGGCGCCCATTTGGTGTCGCGGAACCCTGTACACATCGTTCGGGGCCGTATGTGGAAACCTCGGCCGGACTCCCTGCGGATGGAACCTGAATATGCGATAAACCTGGACTAGAGACTTGAGTGTTTAGGTAGGTCGTGGCCGACACCCTCGCTGGGCTTCCGCTTGAAGGTTGCCGAGTACATGTCGTGTAAACGGCGGTAAGTGGTGAGAGCGTGTGTAAATAAGTACACCCCTACAGGGTTAACATCATCTATTCCAATAGCCGTCTCCACGGTAAAGGACTTCTGGGTTGCCTGTACAGTTCATAGACAAGTGAAAGTGGATACTCTAAAATGCGCAAGATAAGCGTGAGTGCTATGGATGGCGTTCTCGTAGGGAGACGGGAGCGGATCCATAGTGGTGTATTGATATGGTGAATATGTGGAGTCGTGTGCGCCACCTCAAAAGAGTTACTTGCAGTCGTAGTTCAGGATAGCCACCGAGTCAGAGCTGGCTTGCTGCAATTAAACCCCACCATCCCCTTTGTTGATAATGATGCATATGTAGTTAGTTCTGATGTAAGAATTGCTAGGTACATTTGTACTCACGTTTGCCTATTTTATGTTTTGCAGAGAGACTTCAGTCTCACTAGTAGTTCCGCGTGAACTTCGACGTTTAGCTTGTTACCTCAGCTACGATCTTGTGCCCTCGGCAGGATCTGGTAGTTAGTCAGGCTTCTCAGCCTTTTTCATTTGTAGCTGTCTGTACTCAGACATGTTAAGCTTCCGCATGTGCTTGGACTTGTATGCTCTGAATGTTGTGTCATGAGACCCATGTTTGTAATATCTCGCTTCTCGGAGCCTATTGAATAAAATACTTGAGTTGTAGAGTCATGTTGTGATGCCATGTTGTATTTGCACATATCGAGCATATTGTGTGTATGTTATTGAAATGCTTGGTATGTGTGGGATCTGACTATCTAGTTGTTTATCCTTGGTAGCCTCTCTTACCGGGAAATGTCTCCTAGTGCTTCCACTGAGCCCTGGTAGCTTGCTACTGCTCCGGAACACTTAGGCTGGCCGGCATGTGTCCTTCTTTGTTCCTGTGTCTGTCCCTTCGGGGAAATGTCACGCGGTGTCTACCAGAGTCCTGTTAGCCTGCTATAGCCCGGTTTATCGGAGTCTTGCTAGCCCAATTGCTACAGCCCGGATTCACTCGCTGATGACCGACACGTTCGTTGTTGGGTCATGTATGCCTGTCCTTGTAAGTTAGTGCAACTTTGGGTTAATGACTAGCCATGTCAGCCCGGGTCTTCTGTCATATGGATGCTTGCGACACTATCATATACGTGAGCCAAAAGGCGCAAATGGTCCCGGGCCTGGTAAGGCGACACCCGTGGGGATACCGTGGGTGAGGCCGCAAAGTGATATGAGGTGTTACATGCTAGATCGGCGTGGCATAGGATCGGGGTCCTGTCAGCCTGCTTCTCGGCGGACTGCCGTCTCGCCTGCTGCTTCACGGGGCGCATGTTGGGGCACACCCTTAGATGATGCTGGATCACCTCTCTCGGGACCCCTACTAGCTGATTGGGCTCCCACGCGAATATTTCCTTGTTCGCGAGCAAAAACCTCACCAAAGCTTCTTCTTGTCCCCGGTCTAGGCTAGTTCGTATGGTAAAGGTGGCTCTTGAAGACCCGTCCTCGTCAGCCGGCACCTGCTTGGTCTCCGCCTTGTCTTGGGTGAACAATTGCTTCTTCTTGGCGGGCGCGGTTTCCTTGGTCTTGGGTGTACTGGCGCGAGCTGGCTGCACCGCTGCCGCGGTCTTGAAGGCGAGCCTAAGCGCCGTCACCGCCTCCTTAGTGTCCCCCTTGATGGTGAGGACGCCCTTGCTCCCTGGCATCTTCATGAGGTTGTAGGCCGGGTGAGTCACCGCCATGAATTGAGCGAGAGCCGGGTACCCGAGTATGGCATTGTACGGGAGACCGATGCAGGCGATGTCGAAGTCCACCAGCTCAGTGCGATAGTTGTCGCGCGTGCCGAAGGTGACGGGGAGGCGGATCTGCCCTAGAGAGTGGGCAGCTCCACCGCTCACTCCTGAAAAAGGCTTGCTAGGGCTGAGCCGCTCGGGCGGCACGTGGAGGAGGCCGAAGGCTTCCACGGAGAGCAAGTTGAGGCCGGCACCGCCGTCGATGAGGGTCTTGGTGACGGCCACGTTGCAGATGGTAGGCGTGCAGAGCATTGGGAGCATGCCGGAGCCGGCGGTGGAGCCGGGGTGGTCTTCTTAGTCGAAGGTGAGATCGGCCTCTGGCGCAGCCCAACCGGGCGGAGCCCCCGGGCGCTTTGAGGCTGCCCCAATCTGATGGAGGAAAGGCTTGACGTGGCGATCTTAAGCGGCGCTTGAGAGCCACCCAACAGCGCCGCGACTGCGTGGTGCGCCGGTACCGCGTAGCGCGCGATGAAGAGGTTGTGGAGTTCCTCCCAGGATGCCATCATGGACCCTGGGAGGTTCAGCAGCCAGGCGCGTGGCTCGCCGAAGAGGGCCATGGGGAACCAGTTGGCCATGATCTTGCCGTCGCCTCCGGCATCGAGGACGGCCTCCTCGTACTCCTGCAGGAACGGCGCCGGGTCTACCGCGCCGTCATAGCATGGTGGCATCTCCGTCTTGAACTTGGTCGGCCACTACACTCGCCGCAGGGCGGGGGCCAGGGCTCGGTACCCAGACTCCCTGCTGCTGGTGTCAGTTGCAGAGGCGGATGGCGGCGCGCCTGCCATGGGAGCGAAGCGCGGCGGCACGAGGCGCAGACTAGTGAAGAGGGGCTCCGGCGCACCCCTACCTGGCGCGCCAAATGTTGGATGTGGGGTTCCGGCAAACCCTTGAGGTTCGAACACTGGGGTGCGCGCAAAGTCTTTCCCTCCTACCGATCTACGCTCTAGCTCGCTAAGATCTTGCGGACGAACTCGACAAACTCACAACACAGAAAGACGCGGGGTTTATACTGGTTCAGGCCACCGTTGTGGTGTAATACCCAACTCCAGTGTGGTGGTGGTGGATTGCCTCTTGGGATGATGATGAACAGTACAAGGGAAGAACAGCCTCCTGAGGTTGAGGTGTTCTTGTGCGTATGAACTTGTGGTGTGAGGATTCGATGAAATGCTCGATCCCCCTACTACTATGGTGGCTAGTCCTATTTATAGAGGCCCTGGTCCTCTTCCCAAATATCGAGCGGGAAAGGAGCCAACAACTGCGGGCAAATTTGAAGGGGGACAGCTAGTACAAGCTATCCTGACAAAAGCGGTCTTCGCCTGCGAAAAGCATTGGGGTGACGCCGTTTTGGGCTCCACGATGACCTCCGCCTTGCCGTCCTCCTGGTCTTGGTCTTGTTGCACCGATATGGCAACCTTTGCCTGATGCATCGGTACTCTTCGCCTGTGCTTGCGTCCTTAGCACCAAAGGGGAAATAAGGACGCTGCGCGCACCGGTCTGGCACCGTTCGTCATGGCTCACGTCACGAGAGCCTCGTGAGGTTTGCCCTGCCTTGATATCTCCGCTCCTCGTGAGCCTGCCTAGCTAGGCCACTCCAGAGGAAGTCTTGCATCATCCGCCTCCCGAGTCTTGGACCCTCGCGAGGTCTTGGGTGCCTTGTTGACGAGGATGGGCCGTACAGCCTACTGCTTGGCCGCGCGGTGGGCCGCAGGCAGGGAAGTCTGGGGACCCCCATTCCCAGAACGCCGACAGGAACCATTTGACAACGCGGTTGATGTAATCATACACCTTCATGATCCGTCCTGATCAAGTACCGAACGTACGGCACCTCTGTGTTCAGCACTCGTTCAGCTTGATGACGTCCTTGCCTTCTTGATCCAGCAAGACGGGTGAAGTAGTAGATGAGTTCCGGCAGCACGACGGCCTGGTGACGGTGTTGATGAAGAACAATATCCGCCGGGCTTCGCCAAGCACAACAGAAACTATGATGGAGGATAAACTAGAGGGGACGGGGTTGCCGACACATGGCTTGGTGTTTCTTGATGTGTCTTGGGTGCTAGCCCTGCCCCTCTATTTATATGTTGAGCCTTGGGGTCAAAACTTGGAGTAAAAGCCTCCTGAAAGTCAGTTTTACGCGAAAGGCAAGAGTCCTTCTCGGACTCCAGGACCAGACGCCAGGGTTCCCGGCGTCTGGACCCAGATGCCAGGGACCCTAGCTTCTAGCCCCTGGACTCTGCAAAACTTCCTTTTGCACTTTCCGAAAACCTCGTGGGATTTCCCCTTTGGCCCAAATAAAGTGGTCTCGTACCCAAACATTTCAGAAAACATCCGGAACCCCTTCCGGCAAATTCCGAAACCCTTCCGGAGAGCGAACACTATTATTCCATATATCAATCTTTACCACCGGACCATTCCGGAGCTCCTCGTCATGTCCGTGATCACATCCGGGACTCCGAACAATATTCGGTCACCAACATACATAAATCATATAATACTATTTCATCAACAGAAGTTAAGCGTGCGGACCCTACGGGTTCGAGAACTATGTGGACCTGACCAAGACACCTCTCTGGTCAATAACCAATAGCGGAACCTGGATGCCCATATTGGCTCCTACATATTCTACGAAGATCTTTATCGGTCAAACCTTATGACAACATACGTAATCCCCTTTGTCCATTGGTATGTTACTTGCCCGAGATTCGATTGTCGGTATCTTCATACCTAGTTCAATCTTGTTACCGGCAAGTCTCTTTGCTCGTTCTGTAATACATCATCCTGTAACTAACTCATTAGTCACTTTTCTTGCATGGCTTCTTATGATGTGTATTACCGAGAGGGCCCAGAGATACCTCTCCGAAACTCAGAGTGACAAATCCCAATCTTGATCTATGCCAACTCAACAAACACCTTCGGAGATACCTGTAGAGCATCTTTATAATCACCTAGTTACGTTGTTCCGTTTGATAGCACACAAGGCATTCCTTTGGTATCCGGGAGTTGCATAATCTCACAGTCGAAGGAATATGTATTTGACATGAAGAAAGCGATAGTAATAAAACTGAACGATCATAATGCTAAGCTAATGAATGGGTCTTGTCCATCACATCATTCTCCTAATGATGTGATCCTGTTATCAAATGACAACTCATGTCCTTGGTTAGGAAACCTTAACCATCTTTGATCAATGAGCTAATTATGTAGAGGCTTACTAGGGACACAATGTTTGTCTATGTATTCACACATGTATTTAGGTTTCCGATCAATACAATTCTAGCATGAATAATGAACATTTATCAGCAATAAGGTAATATAAAACAACAACTTTATTATTGCCTCTAGGGCATATTTCCTTCATGCTGCCCCCCTGAGGACAGGGTCTCCGATATTGAAAATGCCGATCTGACCCCCTCCACTTCTCACTTGAGGAGGTGGGGTGTGCTATCGCCTCCGTGAAGGCAAGATCAGCCCCGGGCCCGGACGGTCTCCCAGAAATTCTGGGATTTCCTGCAGCCGGTTTTCATGCCTATGTTCCACGAATTTTACATTCACTGCTAGAAAAAGGCCCGTTAGTGGCGCACCTATTTTGGCCATTAATGGCGCACTATAGGTGCGCCACTATTGTCGGCGTTCTAGGAACGGAGGTCCCCAGACTTGCCTGCCTGCGGCCCACGGCGCGACTAAGCTAGTGGGCCGTATGGCCCATCTTCATCACAAGGCATCCAAGACCCTCGCGAGGAGCCAAGCCTCGCGAGGCGGACGATGCAAGACCTCCTCAGGAGTTGCCTAGCCAGGCAAGCTCACGAGGAGCGGATATATCGAGGTGGGGCAAACCTCACGAGGCTCTCGTGACGTGAGCCATGACGATCGACACCAGGCGGGCGCCAGCGCGCGCAACGTCCTTGTTTGCTCTTTGGTGCTAAGGAGGCAGGCGCAGGTGCGGAGTACCGAGGCGTCAAGCAAAGGTTTCCATATCGGCGCAACGAGACCAAGACCAGCAGGACGGCAAGATGGAGGTCACCATGGAGCCCAAGACGGCTTCATCACCAAAGCCTTTTGCAGGTGAAGACCGCTTTTGTCAGGATAGCTTGTACTAGATGTCCCCTTTCAAATTTGCTCGACGTTGTTGGCTCCCTTCCCGCTCAATATTTGGGGAGAGGACCAGGGCCTATATAAGTGGAGCTATCCACCACAATAGGACAGGTTGAACTGACCGAGTTCTCATCCACCAGTCCACAGAGCACAAGAACACCTCAACCTCAGGAGGCTGTTCTTCCCCCAAGTGCGCCATTACTATGCCCCATAATGCGCCACTGGTATTTAGCCCTGGTGCGCCACTAATGCTCAATATGGTGCGCCACTACTATGAATATTAGGAATTTTTTTTGCTTTTCTGGTATTTGCACAGGTTACAAAATATCTGGTATTTGCACAGATTACAAAATAAACATTACACAACACAGAATATAAACATCACACAATAGAATTCATCATATTAGTCTCCAAATTCGAAATAGCGAACAAAGTTCAAACATTAGCCAAGTTTAGGTCTCGAGACATTAGCAAAGTTCATCATATATATTAGCCGAGTTTGTCGTCACATTACAAAGTCGATATTGATCATCTAAACTACCATCACATAGAAGAAAGCTGCGGTTACGATGAGCATCATCGCGATGAAACTGGTCTTCATCTGGTTCCTCCTCCACTCCCTCCTCTCTCCCGCTAGATAGCGCGCGTATCTAGCTTCCACCTCTGCCCTAGTGGTGTACCATTTGTAACTGTTACCACTGAAACGCTGAACCTGTCTCCGACACTCCTCCCAGTCATCGTAGACTCCGGGAACCTTACCCTTGTACACAACATACGACGGCATCTCTATGCACTAGACAAACCAAACGTTAGTAGCAATTCACAGACAATACATAAGCAATATATAAGTATGCAGCAAAAGGATCGGAAAAGAAAAGCAACACATTAATAGCACGATTCATGGTCCTACTAATAAATAGCATCGATTACATATAAGTTGAACGACTGTCCAAACTAAAGAGACATACAAGTTCATTAAAGTTTATAACAACCTGGGCTAATCGATATGTCAAAACTACATAGCATCATTACTTTTGACTCGACTCAGGGACCAGAGAGTGGATGAAGCCGCCGTCTTTCGTGATGGTCAACGAAATCGCGATCGTTGTCAGCCTGCATTTGTAGCGTTGTTTCTATTTCACTGTTGGATGGTTGATATTAGAGGTAGAACTGCCCCGAGGCACGAAGGACATCTTAATGGATGATTGATACGTCTGCGTCGTATCTATAATTTTTGATTGTTTCATGCCAATATTATGCAACTTTCATATACTTTTTGGCAACTTTTTATACTATTTTTGGGACTAACATATTGATCCAGTGCCCAGTGCCAGTTCCTGTCTGTTGCATGTTTTATGTTTTGCAGAATATCCATATCAAACGGAATCCAAACGGGATAAAAACGGACGGAGAATATTTCTGGAATATTTGGAGAATTTCGGAAGAAGAATTAACGAGAGACGGTGCGTGAGGTGGCCACGAGGCAGGGGGGCGCGCCTGCCCCCCTGAGCGCACCCCTGACCCTCGTGGGCCACCCGGAAGGCGGTTGATGCCCTTCTTCGGCCGCAAGAAAGCTAATTTTTGATGAAAAATCACGGCGAAGGTTCAGTCCAATCGGAGTTACGGATCTCCATATGTATATGAAACGGTGAAAGGGCAGCACCAGAGAACGCAGAAACAGAGAGAGACAGAGAGAAGATCCAATCTCGGAGGGGCTCTCGCCCCTCCCACGCCATGGAGACCATGGACCAGAGGGGAAACCCTTCTCCCACCTAGGGAGAAGGTCAAGGAAGAAGAAGAAGAAGCAGGGGGGCTCTCTCCCCCTTGCTTCCGGTGGCGCCGCAGTGCCACCGGGGGCCATCAGCATCACCGCCATCTTCACCAACAACTTCACCGCCATCATCAACAACTCTTCCCCCCTCTATGCAGCGCTATGATGACTGTTATGATCCCTTTGATTCTTTTGAAATATCCCTTTTTGATGATGCTTGCTATGCTTGTGGCCAAGACGCCAATATGAATCATGCTTATGGAGATGAACTTGCTATAGTTCCTTATGTTAAACATGAAATTGTTGCTATTGCACCCACGCATGATAGTCCTATTTTTTTTTGAATTCTCCCGACTACATTATATCGGATAAGTTTGCACTTATTAAGGATTATATTGATGGGTTTCCTTTTACCGGTGCACATGATGATTTTGATGAGTATAATATGCATGTGCTTGCTGCTCCTACTTGCAATTATTATGAGATAGGAACTATATCTCCACCTCTCTATGTTTTCCACACGATAAAATTGCAAGAAACTGTTTATACTATGCATTGGCCTTTACTTTGTGTGCATGAATTGTTCTTTTATGACATGCTGATGCATAGGAAGAGAGTTAGACTTTGTTGTTGCATGATATATGTTGGTTTGTGCTCACTACTAAAGTACAAATCATTGTTGATTCAAATTGGCTTTGATATACCTTGGGATCCGGGTGGATTCACTACTTGAGCACTATATGCCTAGCTTAATGGCTTTAAAGAAAGCGTTGCCAGGGAGACAACCCGGAAGTTTTAGAGAGTCATTTATTTCTGTTGAGTGCTTTCATATAGTTTATAAAACAACAAAAATAAAGATGGGAACCCAAAACTTTTTCAAAAAGGAAAGTGTAAGTGAGAGAGACGAGCATTGTTAAAGTGGGAGCTAGCCTTGAACTTTGTTCATGCTCACGGAAACTTTGTGAATCTTAATTACAGAAACTTTTCAACAAAAATAATTATCCCCTTGTACAATCCCATTGTATTATAAAAATAACGTGCCAAGGTTTGCCTTTAGGATGTTTACAATGCTTGTTGGTTTGTACGATGCAGGACAGAAACTTTGGCTGTAGTGCTCGATTTTTCATTTATTACTGGAATGTCAAATGGTTCTAATTAATTTTGCAATGTCTTTCTCTACAAATTTTTTATTTTTTACAATTTTGGAAGAATTTTTCAAGTATCAGAAGTATGGTGAATGTTCAGATTATTACAGACTGTTCTATTTTAGACTGATTCTGTTTTTGATGCATAGTTTGCTTGTTTTGATGAAACTATTGATTTATATCAGTGGATTAAGCCATGAATAAGTTATATTACAGTAGACACAATGCAAAAATAAATATGAATTGGTTTGCAACAGTACTTAGAGTAGTGATTTGCTTTATTATACTAACGGATCTTACCGAGTTTTCTGTTGAAGTTTTGTGTGGATGAAGTGTTCGATGATCGAGAAGGTCTCGATGTGAGAAGAAGGAAGAGAGGCAAGAGCTCAAGCTTGGGGATGCCCGAGGCACCCCAAGTAAATATTCAAGGATACTCAAGTGTCTAAGCTTGGGGATGCCCCGGAAGGCATCCCCTCTTTCTTCAACAAGTATCAGTATGTTTTCGGATTCGTTTCGTTCATGCAATATGTGCAAATCTTGGAGCTTATTTTGCATTTAGTTTTCATTTTTCTTTTATGCACCATGCTGGGATGACATGGTCCTTGGTTGATTTATAGAATGCTCTTTGCACTTCACTTATATCTTTTGAGTATGGCTTTATAGAATGCTTCATGTGCTTCACTTATATCATTTGAAGTTTGGATTGCCTGTTTCTCTTCACTTAGACAACCGCCATTTGTAGAATGCTCTTTTGCTTCACTTATATTTGTTAGAGCGTGGGCATATCTTTTGTAGAAAGAATTAAACTCTCTTGCTTCACTTATATCTATTTAGAGAGATGACAGGAATTGGTCATTCACATGGTTAGTCATAAAATCCTACATAAAACTTGTAGATCACTGAATATGATATGTTTGATTCCTTGCAATAGTTTTGCGATATAAAGATGGTGATATTAGAGTCATGCTAGTGGGTAGTTATGGATTTTAGAAATACTTGTGTTGAAAGTTTGTGATTCCCGTAGCATGCACGTATGGTGAACCGTTATGTAACGAAGTCGGAGCATGATTTATTTATTGATTGTCTTCCTTATGAGTGGCGGTCGGGGACGAGCGATGGTCTTTTCCTACCAATCTATCCCCCTAGGAGCATGCGCGTACTACTTTGTTTCGATGACTAATAGATTTTTGCAATAAGTATGTGAGTTCTTTATGACTAATGTTGATTCCATGGATTATACGCACTCTCATCCTTCCATCATTGCTAGCCTCTTCGGTACCGTGCATTGCCCTTTCTCACCTCGAGAGTTGGTCCAAACTTCGCCGGTGCATCCAAACCCCGTGATACCGCTCTATCACACATAAATCTCATTATATCTTCCTCAAAACAGCCACCACACCTACCTATCATGGCATTTCCATAGCCATTCCGAGATATATTTCCATGCAACTTCCATCATCATCATATACATGACTTGAGCATTTAATGTCATATTTCTTTGCATGATCGTAAGATAGCTAGCATGATTGAGGGAGTCCCGGACTAGGGGGTGTTCGGATAGCCGGACTATCGTCACGGCCGGACTCCAAGACTATGAAGATACAAGATTGAAGACTTCGTCCCGTGTCCGGATGGGACTTTCCTTGGCATGGGAGGCAAGCTTCATGATCTGGATATGTAGATCTCCTACCATTTTAACCGACTCTGTAACCCTAACCTATCCGGTGTCTATATAAACCGGAGGGTTTTAGTCCGTAGGACGAACAACAATCATACCATAGGCTAGCTTCTAGGGTTTAGCCTCCTTGATCTCGTGGTAGATCTACTCTTGTACTACCCATATCATCAATATTAATCAAGCAGGAGTAGGGTATTACCTCCATCGAGAGGGCCGAACCTGGGTAAAACATCGTGTCCCTTGTCTCCTTACCATCCGCCTAGACGCACAGTTCGGGACCCCTACCGAGATCCGCGGTTTGACACCGACATTGGTGCTTTCATTGAGAGTTCCTGCGTGTCGTCACCGATAGGCCCGATGGCTCCTTCGATCATCAACAACGACGCGGTCCAGGTGAGACTTTTCTCCCGGACAGATCTTCGTGATTCGGGCGGCTTTGCTGCGGGCCAATTAAGCTTGGCCATCTGGAGCAGATCGAAGCTACACCCCTGGCCATCAGGTCAGATTTGGAAGTTTGAACTATACGGCCGATATCCGCGGAGACTTGATCTTCGACGGATTCGAGCCGCAGCCAAGCGTGCCGCACTGTCTCGATGGGCATGACCTAGCTCTGCAGCGAGCAAGGCCTCGAGGCCGCACCGCTTCGCTCCGACCCTTAATCCGGAGCCGGATTCCCGATCGAGGGCGAGTGCTTGGACACCGCCGGGGCTACCATCTCTACGGCGATTGAGCGAACTCCATCCTGTCCGCTGCGAAGACCTCGACTGTGGTGCCGGACTCCTCTCCGGACCGAACCTCCGCGCCCCGCCAATCAAATCCGATTACGCCGGTCATGGAGTTCACTACGCGAGACATCTTTCAAGCACTCGCCCTTTGGCGACATCCTGAATTCACTAAAGTCTCTCTTTATCCGGAGAGCCTGGCGGACTGCGGACAGGAAGGTTGGGACGCGGACGACGAAGAAATTCAACGCCCACCCACCACCCACTTTGTAGCCACTGTCGATGATTTAACCGACATGCCAGACTTCGACTCCGAAGACATCGACTCCGAAGACATCGACGGTATGGACGATGATGTCGGAGACGACCAAGACCCAGCGCCTACAGGGCACTGGAAGGCCACCTCGTCATACGACGTATACATGGTGGATATCCCAAAAGATGGGAACGGCGATGGAACAACGGAGGATGACCCCTCCAAAAAGCAACTGAAGCGCCGGCGTCAGCGGCGCCGCTCTAAATCCCGCCATAGCAAAAACGGTGATTCCAGTACGGGAGATAATAACACCCCGGACAGTACCAAAGACAATCCCCTCCAGCAGGACTCAGCGCATGAGGAGAGAGAAGCAAGTCCGCACGACAGTGCGGCAGAAAGAGAGGTCGAGGACGATAATTACGCGCCTCCCTCCGAAGATGAGGCAAGCCTCGACGACGACGAATTTGTCGTGCCTGACGATCCTGCCGAACAGGAGCGTTTCAAACGCAGGCTTATAGCCACGGCAAGTAGCCTCAAGAAAAAGCAGCAACAGCTTGGAGCTGACGAGGACCTGCTAGCTGAGAGATGGACTGAAGTCCTTGCAGCCGAAGAGTATGAACTCGAACGCCCCTCCAAAAGCTACCCCAAACGAAGGCTGTTGCCTCGATCAGAGGAGGAAGCACCCAAGTCACCAGCGCACGACATGGCAGACCGGCCACCCGTGGGTCGCGCAGAAGCCCTCGGCCCTCCGCTCAAGCCACACCCCGACGCCGCTCAAAAGTACCAAGACACGGAAAGCGCGCGGACTTGCGAGATATATTGGAGGATAAGGCAAAAATACAAGATCGATCTATGGATCGCGTGGGCGCCCAACGACGCTGGATGATTACCCGCCGCCGGATACAACAAACCGGTCGGGCGAACACGATGAACAAAGCTCATATGAGCTACGCCGTGATATAGCCCAATCTGAGGCACCGCATACCCACTATGCTTCACGATGAAGTAATGGACCATCAAATCCTCGAGGGCTTCAAACCCGTAAACATCGAATCATACGATGGTACCACAGATCCTGCGGTGCGGATCGAGGACTATCTCCTCCATATCCACATGGCCCCGGGCGATGATCTACATGCCATCAAATACCTCCCACTCAAGCTTAAAGGACCAGCTCGGCATTGGCTCAACAGCTTGCCAGCAGAATCAATTGGTTGTTGGGAGGACCTGGAAGCCGCATTCCTTGATAACTTCCAGGGCACATATGTGCGACCACCAGACGCCGATGACCTTAGCCACATAATCCAGCAGCCATAAGAATCGGCCAGACAATTCTGGACACGGTTCCTAATAAAGAATAATCAAATCGTTGACTGTCCGGATGCAGAGGCCCTTGCAGCCTTCAAACATAACATCCGCGACGAGTGGCTTGCCCGGCACCTAGGACAGGAAAATCCAAAATCCATGGCAGCCCTCACAACACTCATGACCCGCTTTTGTGCGGGAGAGGACAGCTGGCTAGCTCAAGCAACAACTTGGCCAAACATCCCGATAGTTCGGATACCAAGGACAGCAATGGCAGGTCGCGTCGCAACAAGAACAAACGCCGATTAACGGCGATAACATCAAGATACGGCCGTCAATGCCGGATTCAGAGGCTCTAAACCCGGTCGATGGAAGAAGCCATTCAAAAGAAATACCAGGCCCGCCCAACTTGGACCGAATACTCGATCGCTCGTGCGGATACATGGCACCCCCGGAAAACCAGCCAATCACACCAACAGGGACTGTTGGGTGTTCAAGCAAGCAGGCAAGTTAAGTGCCGAACTCAATGACAAGGGGCTGCATAGCGATGACGAGGAAGAGCCCCGGCCGCCGAACAATAGAGGACAGAAGGGTTTTCCCACGCAAGTGCGGACGGTGAACATGATATACGCAACCCATATACCCAAAAGGGAGCGGAAGCGTGCACTAAGGGACGTATATGCGATGGAGCCAGTCGCCCAGAAGTTCAACCCATGGTCTTCCTGCCCGATCACCTTCAATCGAAGGGACCACCCCACTAGCATCCGTCACGGTGGTTTTGCCGCATTGGTTCTTGACCCAATTATCGACGGATTTCACCTAACCAGAGTCCTGATGGACGGCGGCAGCAGCCTGAACCTGCTTTATCAGGATACAATGCGCAAAATGGGCATAGACCCCTCAAGGATTAAACCTACAAAGACGACCTTTAAAGGCGTCATACCGGGTGTAGAGGCCAGTTGTACGGGCTCGGTTACACTCGGTGGTCTTCGATCCCGGATAACTTCCAAAGCGAAGAGTTAATCTTCGACATCGCCCCATTCCGCGCGGTTATCATGCACTGCCGGACGAACCGCATTGCAAAGTTCAATGCGGTGCCGCACTACGCATACCTCAAGCTCAAGATGCCAGGCCCTCGAGGAGTAATCACGGTCAATGGAAACACCAAACGCTCTCTCCGAACGGAGGAGCACACGGCGGCCCTCGCGGCGGAGGTACAAAGCAGCCTCACAGCAACTCTCGAATCCGGCCATTAAGCGTCCCAACACTGTCAAGCGTGCCCGGAGAAACCTACAACAAGACCGCCTGGCACGATTCAAGCAAGCGTAGCAATCCGGCCCCAACCCCAGCCCTCGCGAAATTGCGAAGCTAGTGTTACGCGTACATAACTACGCTCTGGAGATACCATGGGCATATGGGGAGGGGCAAGACCACGACACGCCAAGAATGCGGCTCGACCGCACCAGGGGCTCCCGATTGTGTCATTCTTTTCCTTTTTCCTTTTTTTTCCTTTTTCTTACTTACAGGACTCAGTCTTTCAGAAGTCCTATCCGGCACTAGAATCGCCGAACCCACGATGCAACAGCCAGGGAAGCAGAAAGCCACGTCGAGTGTTCAGGTGGTCTCTATTACGAGCATTATACATGTTTTACATATAATACCGCAGCTTACCCCTGGAGGGGGACATGTTAGATAGTCACATCCCTTGCTTATCGCACTATTTGCATCGTTCTTCTTTCATTGCAGTACCTTTTTGAATAAACAATACATAGCTTTTGCTTATTATTGCTCTACTTCCTTTATCTATACATATGTTCATTTTACGACATGTTGCAATCGTACACTTTGGTACGGCCAATACACCAGGGGCTTAAGTATCCCAAAATTATGGTGTGATAAGTCCGAACACTTCACAAGTGCGGCACCCCGAACTTATAGCATTATATGAATCGGCTCCGAATCATGTCTTGGGTCAATAGTTGGGTTTGCCCGGCTCCCGTGTTTTGGTACCTTACGTTCCGTTATATCGGCTAAGGTAGCACCGGGAGAACCACTGCGATTGTGCCCCAGTTGAGCTGGGTCGAGCACCTCAGTGGAGAAAGCTAAAACTGACCGTCATGATAGGGCGAGAGCTGGTCGCTGTTTGAGAGGTTTTTTCGGGTCCCTAAAGACTTATGCCGCTTAGAGCGAGGAACCGGAATTGTCCGGCCAAGGCGTGGATAGCGCCCCGAACTCGGTCTTCCGAATACTAGGGGCTTCGCCGAAATTTAAAATTATAGAATTCTATGGCCAAGTGAGAGTGTTCAAGCATTATAAGTCCGGTTGCCTTGTTCGTTGTGTTGAGCGCCTCCCTAGATGGACCCAGGAATGGGAAAAAGAGTGCTCAAGTTTTTCCCGAACACCCCAGCACTCGTGGCATGGGGGCTGAAGCGAACGACTTGCCATCTCTCAAATTTGATAAACAGCCGCACAGAAGGTAATATTTTAAATTAACAAGCGTTGCTTAGCGCATATGAACAAGTTTTCAGCGCACAGGATAAAAAATGCGAGCCTATTCAAAAATTACATCTTTGGAGCACTCATCCGCTATTCGGCGGGCACCCTTCAGGAGGCCCTCATAGTACATTTCGGGCGTGCGATGCTCATGGCCCTTCGGTGGCTCGTCCGTCACAAGCTTCTCCGCATCCAGCTTGCCCCAGTGCACTTTAGCATGGGCAAGGGCCCGACGGACACCTTTAATGCAGACGGAGCGCTTGATGACTTCAATTCGTGGGCAGGCATCCACCAGCCGCTGCACCAAGCCGAAGTAGCTCCCGGGCATGGCCTCCAATGGCCACAGCCGCGCTATAAGGCCCTTCATGGCCTGTTCGGCGACCTTGTGGAGCTCGACCAGCTGCTTCAGCTGGTCGCTCGGGGGCACTGGATGTTCGGCCTCGGCATCTTGAGACCGAACACCTTTTCCGTCGAGCTCCCTCCTTGGCGCGGTAGAATGCGGCAGCATCGGACACACCACGGGAAAATCTGTGAATGCTCTGGAGAGCTCAGCCGGGTAAGTAATAGGTAATTCACTTTCACATGCTTGCTTTGCATAAAGAATGCCTTACCCGCCGCTATCTTCTTTAATGACTCAATTTCTTGGAGGGCTTTTTGGGCCTCGGCCTTAGCAGCTTTGGCACTCTCCAAACTCTCGTGTTTTTCCACGAGAGCTTGGAGCTCTTGCCGTACCTTAGCCAGCTGCGCCTCCCCCTTCTCTCGCTCGGTGCGTTCCGCAGCCGCTTTGTTTTCGGCCACGGACACCGCTTCCTTCAGGGTCGCCACCTCGTTCGTGGCCCCTGCAGTACCCATGTTATTCCTGTTATCTTTTGCAACCGAAACCTTTCTATATGGTATTTCTTTAATAAGGTACTACGTACCTTCCTTGTCCTCGAGCTGTTTCTTGGCTTGGCCGAGCTCGTTCTCGAACCGCTCGAGGCTCTTCTTTAACGATCGACCTCCATGATCGGTCTTGGCAGAGGTCGGCAGTAGCAGCCTGCATTCCCATATTGACATACTTATGTTAGACTCCTGCGTATATCTTTTTAGATCCTTAGTCCGACTTTTCTTTCCGAACACCGAACTAAGCATCAGGGGCTACTGTCTATTCGGGAATATTTTTACATATTCTAAACTTACCTCAAAGCCTGTTAGAAGGCTGGTACAGGCTTCGGTCAGCCCGCTCTTGGAGGACTGAACTGTCCAGATCACCGCACTAATAACAGTGCGGTGCTCCTCCTCGATGGAGGCGCCGTTGAGCGCCTCCAGTAAGCTATCCGGTGCCTCCGGTTGGATGGAGGACACCGGCATCTTACCCTTCTTACGAAGGGACCGCTTGCCGAACTCCGGAACCACTGAAGGTTCCGGCATGGAGTCCGGACAAGGGTCGGGCTTAGAGCCCCTGGGGGTCTTGCCCCCCACGCGCCTGGAGTCCGGGAGGTTGCCTTGTGGCACCTCCTACGCCACCTCCTCTTGACCAAGCCCCCCTTGGGGCCCCACCGCAGCGTCGTCCGCAGCGTGAGGCGAGGAGGCGGTCAGAAGCGAAGTACTCTCCATTTCCGACGAGCCCAGGGACCCGCTCGATGAATCGGCGAACTCGCCCTTGGGCGGGCTGCACGATTGTTCGACATTAGAGAACACTCTGCAATACTAAAAAGCCATGGGTATCCGGACACTTACGATCTCGCCAGGGGCTTGGCCCTTGTAGGCCAATCCTCCTCGTCGTCGTCGACGTTGGTGGAGAAGTCCGAAGGAAGGGTTCTTCCCTTCTTGGACCCTCCGGCCTCCCCAGTTGGGGCGGCCTTCCTTTTCCTCTCCTCCCCGGGGAGAGGCTTCTTCTTCCTCCTCCTCGTCTTGGAGAAGATTCGCTTCAGAATCGACAGCACTGGCGTCGGGAGCTCCTTGAGTTCCGTGGCCTCCTTCTTAGCCTTCTTCTCCGGCACCACATGGGTGCCGGAGCCACCAGCCCCCGTCAATCGGGCGTCTGCTGGGTCTTCGGCAAAGGGCGGACATTTAATCTGTCCGGGCGTCTTCAGCCAGTCTGTCAAAGAATAGGAGTTTTAGATCCCACGTAGAGTCAATCTATGAAAAAAGAGTCCCGTAGAGGGTAAAATAACTTACCTCGCCGGCTTGACGCCGCGAGCTGTATCCGCGATCTTTGTTAGCGGATGCGGGGGCTCCGGCGCCCTTGAACAGCACCTTCGGGCATCTTCGCACGTAGTATCAAGAGCCGGCTCAAGATCGTGCTGTGCGGATCGAACTCCCACAAATTGAAGGCCCGTTGTTGGCATGGGAGAATCCGGCGGATGAGCATCACCTGGATTACGTCGACAAGCCTGAGATTCTTGTCCACCAGGTTTCGGATGCATGTTTGGAGTCCGGATAGCTCGTCCGAATCCCCCCACTTCAGGCCCGTCTCTTTCCATGACGAGAGCCGTGTGGGGAATCCAGATCTGAATTCGGGGGCCGCCACCCATTCAGGGTCGCGTGGCTCGGTGATGTAGAACCACCCCGATTGCCACCCATTTATTTTCTCCACACAGGAGCCCTCGAGCCATAGGACTTTGGCCATCTTGCCGACCATGGCGCCTCCGCACTCCACTTGACGGCCGCCCACAACCTTCGGCCTGACATAAAAGGTCTTCAGCCATAGGCCGAAGTGGGGCTGGATGCAGAGGAAGGCCTCGCACACGACGATAAACGCCCAGATGTTGAGGACGAAATTCGGGGCCAGGTCGTGGAAGTCCAGGCCGTAGTAGAACATGAGCCCCCGGACAAATGCGTGAAGTGGAAAACCTAGTCCGCGGAGGAAGTGGGGGAGAAACACCACCCTCTCATGGGGCCTGGGGATTGGAATGAGCTGCCCCGCGTCGGGCAGCCTGTGCGTGATATCGCCGGACAAGTATCCGACCTCCCGCAGTCTTGTGATGTGCCCCTCCGTGACGGAGGAGGCCATCCATCTGCCTCCCGCTCCTGACATGGTTGGAGAAGGTTGAGGAGGAATGTGCGGACTTGGGTGTTAGACCTCGAGTGCGCGGAAATGGATGAGCAAAGGAGGAAGAAGGCGTAGGTGAAAAGGTGGATCCTTATCCCCTTATATGGAATGGACGGCTATCGTCCCCACCAGACTGGTAAAACTCGCTTATCTCCCAAGCGCCATAATCAATGGCGCGGATGGGTTACCCACGTCCGTATTGATGAGAATCCCGGAATAAGGGGGCACGATCTATGCTTTGATAAGCCGTGCCAAGGAAACCGCCTCGCTAAACGCGCTAAGGTGGAAGGGTAAAAAACGATTCATATAAAGGCCTGGCCGGGGTGTGATGTCACGCCACGGAATACGTCAGCAGATCTGTGCAAAAATTATTCTCTCTACGGTGTTATGTGGAACTTGTTTTGAAGAGACGAACACTATCCTTGTGTTCAAAACCTTCTATGAAGTATTCGGAGGAGGAACCCGCCTCGCAATGCCGAAGACAATCAACGCGCCGGACTCATCGTCATTGAAGCCTGGTTCAGGGGCTACTGTGGAAGTCCCGGACTAGGGGATGTCCGGATAGCCGGACTATCGTCACGGCCGGACTCCAAGACTATGAGATACAAGATTGAAGACTTCGTCCCGTGTCCGGATGGGACTTTCCTTGGCGTGGGAGGCAAGCTTGGCCATACGGATATGTAGATCTCCTACCATTGTAACCGACTCTGTGTAACCCTAACCTATCCAGTGTCTATATAAACCGGAGGGTTTTAGTTCGTAGGATGAACAACAATCATACTATAGGCTAGCTTCTAGGGTTTAGCCTCCTTAATCTCGTGGTAGATCTACTCTTGTACTACCCATATCATCAATATTAATCAAGCAGGAGTAGGGTATTACCTCCATCGAGAGGGCCCGAACCTGGGTAAAAACATCGTGTCCCTTGTCTCCTGTTACCATCCGCCTAGACGCACAGTTCGGGACCCCCTACCCGAGATCCGCCGGTTTTGACACAGACAATGATGTTTTCATGGCTTGTTCGTTTTTTTATGTCATTGCTACGCTAGATCATTGCACATCCCGGTACACCGCCGGAGGCATTCATATATAGTCATATCTTTGTTCTAGTATCGAGTTGTAATATTGAGTCGTAAGTAAATAAAAGTGGGATGATCATCATTATTAGAGCATTGCCCCAGTGAGGAAAGGATGATGGAGACTATAATTCCCACACAAGTCGGGAAGAGACTCCGGACTAAAAAAAGAGAAAGGCCAAAAAAAGGAGAGAAGGCCCCAAAAAAAAAGAAAAAAAGGAAAAAATGAGAGAAAAAGAAAGAAGGGGCAGTGTTACTATCCTTTTTTCCACACTTGTGCTTCAGAGTAGCACCATGTTCTTCATATAGAGAGTCTCTTGAGTTATCACTTTCTTATACTAGTGGGAATTTTCATTATAGAACTTGGCTTGTATATTCCAATGACGGGCTTCCTCAGATGCCCTAGGTCTTCATGAGCAAGCAAGTTAGATGCACACCCACTTAGTTTCAGTTTGAGCTTTCATATACTTATAGGTCTTAGTGCATCCGTTGCATGGCAATCCCTACTCCTCACATTGATATCTATTGATGGGCATCTCCATAGCCCGTTGATACGCCTAGTTGATGTGAGACTATCTTCTCCTTTTTGTCTTCTCCACAGCCACCATTCTATTCCACCTATAGTGCTATGTCCATGGCTCACGCTCATGTATTGCGTGAAAGTTGAAAAGGTTTGAGAACGTCAAAAGTATGAACCAATTGCTCGGCTTGTCATCGGGGTTGTGCATGATGTTAATATTTTGTGTTGTGAAGATGGAGTATAGCCAGACTATATGATTTTGTAGGGATAACTTTCTTTGACAATGTTATTTTGAAAAGACATGATTGCTTTATTAGTAGGCTTGAAGTATTATTGTTTTTATGTCAAATGATAGATTATTGCTTTGAATCACTCGTGTCTTAATATTCATGCCATGATTAGACATATGATCAAGATTATGCTAGGTAGCATTCCACATCAAAAATTATCTTTTTATCATTTACCTACTCGAGGACGAGGAGGAATTAAGCTTGGGGATGCTGATACGTCTTCGTCGTATCTATAATTTTTTATTGTTCCATGCCAATATTATGCAACTTTCATATACTTTTTGGCAACTATTTATACTATTTTTTGGACTAACATATTGATCCAATTGCCCGTGCAGTTCTTGTACATTGCATTTTTATGTTTCGCAGAATATCCATATAACACGGAATCCAAACGGGATAAAAACGGATGGAGAATATTTTTGGAATATTTGGAGAATTTCGGAAGAAGAATTAACGGGAGACGGTGCCCGAGGTGGCCACGAGGCAGGGGGCGCGCCTGCCCCCCTGGGCGCGCCCCTAACCCTCGTGGGCCACCCGTAAGGCGGTTGGTGCCCTTCTTCGGCCACAAGAAAGCTAATTTTTGGTAAAAAAAACACGGCGAAGGTTTCAGTCCAATTGGAGTTACGGATCTCCATATATATATATATATATGAAACGGTGAAAGGGCAGCACCAGAGAACGCAGAAACAGAGAGAGATGGAGAGACAGATCCAATCTCGGAGGGGCTCTCGCCCCTCCCACGCCATGGAGACCATGGACCAGAGGGGAAACCCTTCTCCCACCTAGGGAGAAGGTCAAGGAAGAAGAAGAAGGAGGGGGGCTGTCTCCCCCTCGCTTCCGGTGGCGCCGGAGTGCCACCGGGGGCCATCATCACCACCGCCATCTTCACCAACAACTTCACCGCCATCATCACCAACTCTTCCCCCCTCTATGCAGCGGTCTAACCTCTCTCTTACCCGCTGTAATCTCTACTTAAACTTGGTGCTTTATGCTTCATATTATTATCCATTGTTGTGTTGCCATCCTATGATGTTTGAGTAGATTTTCGTTGTCCTATCGGTGGTCGAGGAATTGCTATGATTGATTTAATTTGCTTGTGGTTATGTTGCTGTCCTTTGGTGCCCATCATATGAGCGTGCACGTGGATCACACCATAGGATTAGTTGTATGTTGATAGGACTATGTATTGGAGGGCAAGGGTGACAGAAGCTTCAGCCTAGCATAGAAATTGATGCATACGGGATTGAAGGGGGACCAATATATCTTAATGCTATGGTTGGGTTTTACCTTAATGAACGTTAGTAGTTGCGGATGCTTGCTAATAGTTCCAACCATAAGTGCATAGAATTCCAAGTAAGGGATGACATGCTAGAAGTGGCCTCTCCCACATGAAACTTGCTATCGGTCTTGGGTGCCTTGTTGACGAGGATGGGCCGTACGGCCTGCTGCTTGGCCGCGCAGTGGGCCGCAGGAAGGGAAGTCTGGGGTCCCCCATTCCTAGAACGCCGACAGGAACCATTTGACAACGCGGTTGATGTAATCATACACCTTCATGATCCGTCCTGATCAAGTACCGAACGTACGGCACCTCTGCGTTCAGCACTCGTTTAGCTCGATGACATCCTTGCCTTCTTGATCCAGCAAGACGGGTGAAGTAGTAGATGAGTTCCGGCAGCACGACGGCGTGGTGACGGTGTTGATGAAGAACAATCTCCGCCGGGCTTCGCCAAGCACAACGGGAACTATGACGGAGGATAAACTAGAGGGGACAGGGTTGCCGACACATGGCTTGGTGTTTCTTGATGTTTCTTGGGTGCTAGCCCTGCCCCTCTATTTATATGTTGAGTCTTCGGGTCATAACTTGGAGTAAAAGCCTCCTGAAAGTCAGTTTTACGCGAAAGGCAAGAGTCCTTCTCGGACTCCAGGACCAGAAGCCAGGGTTCCCGGCATCTGGACCCAGATGCCAGGGACCCTAGCTTCTAGCCCCTGGACTCTGCAAAACTTCCTTTTGCACTTTCCAAAACCTCGTGGGCTTTCCCCTTTGGCCCAAATAAAGTGGTCTCGTACCCAAACATTTCAGAAAACATCCGGAACCCCTTCCGGCAAATTCTGAAACCCTTCCGGAGACCAAACACTATTATCCCATATATCAATCTTTACCTCCGGACCATTCCGGAGCTCCTCGTCATGTCCGTGATCACATCCGGGACTCCGAACAATATTCGGTCACCAACATACATAAATCATATAATACTATATCGTCAACGGACGTTAAGCGTGCGGACCCTACGGGTTTGAGAACTATGTGGACCTGACCGAGACACCTGTCTGGTCAATAACCAATAGCGGAATCTGGATGCCCATATTGGCTCCTACATATTCTACGAAGATCTTTATCGGTCAAACCTTATGTAAACATACGTAATTCCCTTTGTCCTTTCGTATGTTACTTGCCCGAGATTCGATCGCCGGTATCTTCATACCTAGTTCAATCTTGTTACCGGCAAGTCTCTTTGCTCGTTCCGTAATACATCATCCTGTAAATAACTCATTAGTCACTTTGCTTGCAAGGCTTCTTATGATGTGTATTACCGAGAGGGCCCAGAGATACCTCTCCGAAACTCAGAGTGACAAATCCCAATCTTGATCTATGCCAACTCAACAAACACCTTCGGAGATACCTGTAGAGCATCTTTATAATCACCTAGTTACGTTGTTTCGTTTGATAGCACAAAAGGCATTCCTTTGGTATCCGGGAGTTGCATAATCTCACAGTCGAAGGAATATGTATTTGACATGAAGAAAGCAATAGCAATAAAACTGAACGACCATAATGCTAAGCTAATGAATGGGTCTTGTCCATCACATCATTCTCCTAATGATGTGATCCTGTTATCAAATGACAACTCATGTCCTTGGTTAGGAAACCATAACCATCTTTGATCAATGAGCTAGTTATGTAGAGGCTTACTAGGGACACAATGTTTGTCTATGTATTCACACATGTATTTAGGTTTCCGATCAATAAAATTCTAGCATGAATAACGAACATTTATCAGCAATAAGGTAATATAAAACAACAACTTTATTATTGCCTCTAGGGCATATTTCGTTCATGCTGCCCCCCCTGAGGACAGGGTCTCCGATATTGAAAATGCCGATCTGACCCCCTCCCCTTCTCACTAGAGGAGGTGGGGTGTGCTATCGCCTCCGTGAAGGCAAGATCAGCCCCGGGCCCGGACGGTCTCCCAGAAATTCTGGGATTTCCTGCAGCCGGTTTTCATGCCTATGTTCCATGAATTTTACATTCCCTACTAGACAAAGGCCCGTTAGTGGCGCACCTATTTTGGCCATTAATGGCGCACTATAGGTGCGCCACTATTGTCGGCGTTCTGGGAACGGGGGTCCCCAAACTTGCCTGCCTGCGGCCCACGGCGCGACTAAGCTAGCGGGCCGTACAGCCCATCTTCATCACAAGGCATCCAAGACCCTCGCGAGGAGCCAAGCCTCGCGAGGCGGACGACGCAAGACCTCCTCAGGAGTTGCCTAGCCAGGCAGGCTCACGAGGAGCGGATATATCAAGGCGGGGCAAACCTCACGAGGCTCTCGTGACGTAAGCCATGACGATCGACACCAGGCGGGCGCTAGGGCGCGCAACGTCCTTGTTTCCTCTTTGGTGCTAAGGAGGCAGGCGCAGGCGCGGAGTACCGATGCATCAAGCAAAGGTTTCCATATCGGCGCAACGAGACCAAGACCAGCAGGAAGGCAAGACGGAGGTCACCATGGAGCCCAAGACGGCTTCATCACCAAAGCCTTTTGCAGGCGAAAACCGCTTTTGTCAGGATAGCTTGTACTAGGTGCCCCCTTTCAAATTTGCCCACCGTTGTTGGCTCCCTTCCTGCTCAATATTTGGGGAGAGGACCAGGGCCTATATAAGTAGAGCTAGCCACCACAATAGGACAGGTTGAACTGATCGAGTTCTCATCCACCAGTCCACAGAGCACAAGAACACCTCAACCTCAGGAGGCTCTTCTTCCCCTTGTACTTTTCATCATCAGCCCAGGAGGCAATCCACCACCACACACTGGAGTAGGGTATTATACCACAACGGTGGCCCGAACTAGTATAAATCTCGTGTCTCTCTGTGTTGTAAGTTTGTCGAGTTCGACTGTGAGATCTTAGCGAGCTAGGGCATGGATCGGTAGGAGGGAAAGAACTTCGCGCGCACCCCAGAGTTCGAACCTTAAGGGTTTTGCCGGAACCCGAGATCCGACAACTATTACCACGCCACTAGTAACAAATACAAATGGCGCACCTCTGGTGCGCCATTAGTATACCAGATAATAGTGGCGCACCTGGCAGTGTGCCATTACTATGTCCAACAGTGCGCCATTACTATGCCTCCTAGGGGGGCATATTTACCTTCACGTATGCCCCCAAGTGCGCCATTACTATGCCCCATAATGCGCCACTGGTATTTAGCCCTGGTGCGCCACTAATGCTCAATATGGTGCGCCACTACTATGAATATTAGGAATTACTATTTTTTTTCTTTTCTGGTATTTGCACAGGTTACAAAATATCTGGTATTTGCACAGATTACAAAATACACATTACACATCACATAATATAAACATCACACAATAGAATTCATCATATTAGTCTCCAAATTCGAAATAGCAAACAAAGTTCAAACATTAGCCAAGTTTAGGTCTCGAGACATTAGCAAAGTTCATCATATATATTAGCCGAGTTTGTCGTCACATTACAAAGTCGATATTGATCATCTAAACTACCATCACATAGAAGAGAGTTGCGGTTACGATGAGCATCATCGCGATGAAACTGGTCTTCATTCGGTTCCTCCTCCACTCCCTCCTCTCTCCCGCTAGATAGCGCACGTATCTAGCTTCCGCCTCTGCCGTAGTGGTGTACCCTTTATAACTATTACCGCTGAAACGGTGAACCTGTCTCCGACACTCCTCCCAGTCATCGTAGACTCCGGGAACCTTACCCTTGTACACAACATACTACGACATCTCTATGCACTAGACAAACAAAACGTTAGTAGCAATTCACAGACAATACATAAGCAATATATAAGTATGCAGCAAAAGGATCGGAAAAGAAAAGCAACACATTAATAGCACGATTCATGATCCTACTAATAAATAGCATCGATTACATATAAGTTGAACGACTGCCCAAACTAAAGAGACATACAAGTTCATTAAAGTTTAATTACAACATGGGCTAATCGATATTTCAAAACTACATAGCATCATTACTTTTGAATCGACTCAGGGACCGGAGAGTGGATGAAGCCGTTGTCTTTCATGATGGTCATGAAATCGCGATCGTTGTCAGCCTGCATTTGTAGCGTTGTTTCTATTTCACTGTTGGATGGTTGATATTTGAGGTAGAACTGCCCCGAGGTATGAAGGACATCTTGATGGATGATTGATACGTCTTCGTCGTATCTATAATTTTTGATTGTTCCATGCCAATATTATGCAACTTTCATATACTTTTTGGCAACTTTTTATACTATTTTTTGGACTAACATATTGATCCAGTGCCCAGTGCCAGTTCTTTTCTGTTGCATGTTTTATGTTTCGCAGAATATCCATATAACACGGAATCCAAACGGGATAAAAAAGGATGGAGAATATTTTTGAAATATTTGGAGTATACCGGAAGAAGAATTAATGGAAGACGGTGCCCGAGGTGGCCACGAGGCAGGGGGCGCGCCCCTGACCCTCGTGGGCCACCCGTAAGGCGGTTGGTGCCCTTCTTCGGCCGCAAGAAAGCTAATTTTTGGTAAAAAAAATCAAGGCAAAGGTTTCAGTCCAATTGGAGTTACGGATCTCCATATATATATGAAACGGTGAAAGGGCAACACGAGAGAACGCAGAAACAGAGAGAGACGGAGAGACGGATCCAATCTCGGAGGGGCCCTCGCCCCTCCCATGCCATGGAGACCATGGACCAGAGGAGAAACCCTTCTCCCACCTTGGGAGAAGGTCAAGGAAGAAGAAGAAGGAGGGTGGCTCTCTCCCCCTCGCTTCCGGTGGCGCCGGAGTGCCACCGGGGGCCATCATCATCACCGCCTTCTTCACCAACAACTTCACCGCCATCATCACCAACTCTTCCCCCCTCTATGCAGCGGTCTAACCTCTCTCTTACCCATTGTAATCTCTACTTAAACATGGTGCTTTATGCTTCATATTATTATCCATTGATGTGTTGCCATCCTATGATGTTTGAGTAGATTTTCGTTGTCCTATCGGTGGTCGAGGAATTGCTATGATTGATTTAATTTGCTTGTGGTTATGTTGCTGTCCTTTGGTGCCCATCATATGAGCGCGCACGTGGATCACACCATAGGGTTAGTTGTATGTTGATAGGACTATGTATTGGAGGGCAAGGGTGACAGAAGCTTCAGCCTAGCATAGAAATTGATGCATACGGGATTGAAGGGGGACCAATATATCTTAATGCTATGGCTGGGTTTTACCTTAATGAACGTTAGTAGTTGCGGATGCTTGCTAATAGTTCCAACCATAAGTGCATAGAATTCCAAGTAAGGGATGACATGCTAGTAGTGGCCTCTCCCACATGAAACTTGCTATCGGTCTAGTAAAGTAGTCAATTGCTTAAGGGACAATTTCGCAACTCCTGCCACCACTTTTCCACACTCGCTATATTTACTTTATTGCTTCTTTACTTACAACAGCCCCTAGTTTTTATTCTCGTGCTCTTTATATTCATGCAAACCTATCCAAAAAAAGCTACAAAGTACTTCTAGTTTCATACTTGTTCTAGCTAAAGCGAACGTCAAGCGTGCGTAGAGTTGTATCGGTGGTCGATAGAACTTGAGGGAATATTTGTTCTACCTTTAGATCCTCGTTGGGTTCGACAAGAGGCTACAATTGATACCCTATACTTGTTGGTTATCAATGATTTCCGCAAACACCGACTGGATGCGAAATAATTCTTGTTTGATGTCCGCGTCCTGGATTGCCGACAAGCGAGCGGCCCAATCTTTGAGATTAGTTGGTAGCAGAAGGTGATTATGGTCCCGTACGATCGCCCGCATGTGATGGAGGGCGTAGTAGGCATCATTCTGACCGTCAGGCGGCTGCTTGAAGCAGGGGAACATTGTTGCGTGGGTGAACATATGCCTGTCGTACCTACAAATTTGCCTCCTGAAGGTGTCTCCAGATTTGGCGTAGCCAAGGAGAGCATCATCAAGAACTTTCTTGGTATGTGTGTAGTCTTTCTTTGACTGACGGCCTGAGTCTAAATACGTGGCCATGGAATATTTCGGGCTTAAGAGGATGAGTGTGCAATGTGTGTCACTACACAAAACACGGAATGTTAGAAAAAAAGGTCAAAATCTAAGAAATCATATGTTACGGGGCGGTGAGGGGATGACTTACTCGGGAAAGTTAGGCACGAGGAAGTTATCCTTATCTGGGTTCGCCAGAATGACGCCTTTGAGGTATGAACTCGCGACTTGCCGGTCCCCAGCGCTGCCCAAGATCTTGGCATGCATGTAGAAGGGGTCAACTATCACGATGTCCGGGGTCTTGTCTCTAATGATCCGCATATCCATACTGAGCGAAAATAGCCGAATGAAGGTGTAGTGCAGCAGATGAAGGTTAAACATAGCAAAGATGTCATCAAACCGCAGGACGATCATACCCCCGATGGTTCTATCGACAAAGCCCTTGCCCTCTGGCACCTTGGCCACGAAAATCGGGTATGCCACATCATTCTCGGAGAGACACCGCTTCTCCAAAGAAAGAACACTGTCATGCAGACTCCGCATAGCACCGGTTGCAGCATTGAGCAGATTAGTCGGTAGCATCAGCCTACCCGCCACATGCACCCGCCTCGAGATTACATTAGGTGAAGGTGGCCCATCCTGAGAACGGATTGTACTCGGTGCCGACTAGCTCGTACCCTTGTTATTTTTTATTTTCCGTCCCTTCTGCTTCTTCTACTGTAATGGGATCGAGTTCTGCTCAGAGACCACCTTCTTGAGTGTGTTGGGGCTGATAATATTTCGCACCTCGGCTATCTGAGGCTCGGTGAAGGCGGCAGCTGGAGGCGTCTCCTGAGAACTGAACGCCATACGATGCCTGTTGCAATTGGGTTTCTTCGCGGTACCAGCTAGATCGCGATCGTCTTTTGCAGGGTTGGGTTCTTGAGAAGGAGGCCCCAAGAATTCATCATTGTACCCATGTTCATTGAAGTACTTATCAACGTTGGTAAATGTACCGTCGTCGTCGTCCGGATCCTGTGCCATATGCATGTCCGGATCAGCTGAAGGCGGTAGCGTTGTGGCGGTCTTGCCATGGCTTGGCACCGACACGACTGGCGGTGTTGTTTGTGGGCTGGTGTCCCCTGCCCCCAAACGAATCTGGCTCTTCGGCTAAAGCATGGACCACCTTATGCAGGCACTGAGGGTCATCACATCATCTTCGTCGGCCCCAGGGGGTCGATACAGAGGTAACAAGTCGTCACAGCACCGCAACACCCGAACCAGTTGAACCCTATACACGGTGGGTGGCATCGGATTACCGTGGAACAAGCGGTTGCCCGGTTGAACGATTCTGGCCTTAGCGACATCGATCAACTCGCCATCCACGAAGTGTAGGAGAGTTGATGGAACGTCGGCGGCGCCCTGCGAAAACATGTAGGGCGTCAGGGATGCCCAGTCAAAGGCAAGGAGATGAAGTCATCGGCCGAGAGGCTTAGTTACCGTGATGGCGTCGAGCTCGGCTAATGTCGAGGCACCGCCAACGGTGGGCGTGCAAGTGAAGGAGGGGCCGCTTGCTGCCGAGGTGCCGGCCGGCGTATTCTTCAGGTGCATTAAGCTCCAATGCCGGCGCCGACGCCGGAGACACCAATGCCGCCTCCGCCGGAGACACCAATGGCGCCGCCGGCGCTTTGTGCGAGTTGCTGCCTGTGAAGCTGGGAATCAGGGGCGGCCCCTATTGGCCGCCCGCAATCCACGCCTGCAACCCCTCAATCAAGGTAGGCACAATGGCGGTGATCGTTGCTCCCAGTTGGTCTCGCACTTGCTCTTCGACTATCTTCGGAATCCGCGCCACTTGTGTGTTGAGTTCTTGAACCTGGCGCTCCTGGCTTTCCGAGCTGGTCTTTCTCTCCTTTCTCCCAGCGTTATAGTATTCCGACCATTTCGTGTACAAGCCTTTGCCGGCCACACGACCAGCTGACGACGGCTTACTGAACTTATCCTTGTGTTCATTACGTTCAACGCCCTATTTAAAGTGGTGTCCCAAGGGAGCTCGAGGCGACCCCGCCACTCGCTTTCGGTGTCTGCGGAAGGAACGTGAACCATTTAGAAATTTGGCTTCATTAATTAGAATGAAACCATATGGAGCTAATTACGCGGGGGTGTGTTCCTTACCAGAACAAGCTCAAGCGCCTTGGTCTTTGAATCCGTGGTAAGCTCCTTTGTTACCGGGTCCACCTTGTACCGGGCCCTAACATAGTTCCTGGTCTGCTTGTCACGGTATTTATCGAAGAGGGGCGGTAGGCCTTGCTCGGCACGCTCCCCGTCCTCCTTTTCCCATATAGGTTCCGCCACTCTGTAACCGTCGGGACCGAGTTTGTGGACTCCTAAGTTCAAGTCCCTCATATCTTTCCCCCACTGACTTGATTCCGCAGATGTGTTGCTCTCGCACTTGATCTTGAACTCCATGTAGTCAGCTTCGCTGATCGAAGGATTTGTCTCCTTGATCTGCTCATAACTATCACCTCTTAGAATCCTTCTCTTCACCGCGGCTCTCCAAGTAGCCAGGGTCGTGCTCATCTTCATGAGGGCGGCACTGTTCACTTTATTCCCTCAGAAGCGTGTGTTAGCGAAGTCACCAGGGAACTTGTATCGTTCGTGCAGCTTCGTGAAGAGGATGTTGCGCAAATTCCCTCGGTCATGATGCCTTAGGTTCTCGGTGTTGGTCGAGACGGTGCTCCGGAGAATGCACCCGAGTTGTCCCACGTACCCATTGACTAATTCTTTGGGTGTCGTTGGATGCCCACTGGAGGACACTTTAGTAAATTCGTCCTTGACGGTGCCGAGCACGTTCGGGCGCCGGTCCTTCCGTTGCCTCTTCGGTTGGCTGCCATCTGTGCGTGCGCTGCCATCATCAGTGGTGGCATCCTCGGCGGTACCATCAGTGGTGTCATCCCCGATGCCACTAGGGGTTGTGTAGTCGGGATCGGTGTCTTCCGCGGCATCCTCATAGCGGTGAGGTTCTTCCTCCATCTCCTGGGACAGCTCCCAGAATGCCTTGCTCGAACGGCCGGCCTCATCGTTGTTGGCCATGTTCGCTCTAAATAGGAAAAAAGGCTACTAGAGTTATTTCTTAAATGCAGTCTAGGAAAAAATAAATCCACAAGTCAATATATCAGGACCCATCACATCTTCATAGATTCGATGGGGCCTCAAATGCCCTTCCTCATCAACAACTAGTTGTCCGCCTCAATCGATGGGTTTTCTCACATTTTTCTGATTCAAACTAGATTTCGATGGCTAGCATTGGGAAGTTCCAGTCTACTATTAGAGGGGAAAACATGAGGAGCAGCTTGTAGGTTTGCTTGCTCCGGTGGGACGGGATGGAGGATATAGTGGTAGCAACTCAAAGCAGTAGCATTAGCACCCCTATATCGTACATAGATTTATTTTTTGCCCTGCTGCTCTTACTAGTTTTAGCTTATCAAAGTGGATGTATGTATCACATGTTTCTGAAACTAGATTTGTATTGCTGGTATGTTATTTTGTGTATGTGATCTAAAATAAATATAAAAATTATTTTTTGCCCTGCTGCTCTTACTAGTTTTAGCTTATCAAAGTGGATGTATGTATCATATTCTTCTGGTGCATGAGAGAGTGAGGGGTAAACCGCAAGCTAGACAAGTGAAGGTGGTGGAGTGGTGCTGCATCCCCATCCATCCATCTATCCATCCATATTCATCATCTCTTTTGACTTGACCACATTGGCTCATAGCTAATATAGCCAAGCTACCTAGATCCACCTGCTTGCTTGTTGCACATTGTGTGGAGGGAGCAGATCTCACCACTGCTTAAGTGTAAAGCTGGACAGTGTGTGTGTGAGAGTCCACTTAGCTAAAAATGTTGGGAGACATGATTTATCTGTTTAGTCACCATCACACACACTCAGATTAACATTCAACACCTGGCCTTTGGTTGAGGTTGCATTGCCTGGCTAAGAGATCTGAGGTGTGTGATTTGAAGTTTCATGGAGAATTCTGTAGCCCAGATAGGCATATATGTTAATAAGGTAGTACAATAAGATAGTACTAGGGACTAGTGTAAGGAAAGTTAGCTAGGAGACGAGGCAATCATGCTAGATGGATAGATGGAGTACAACCTTGAGAGTTACTGCATCTGCATCTGCACCCACCGTTGCCATATCATCACATTCGGTCCACTCCATATCATTATCTGCACCCACCGTTGGGTATTTTGTGTATGTGATGTAGATTTCCAGTTATGTTTGCAATATTAACAGGAGTACACTACTAGAGTTAAAAAATTGGGCATCTTCTAGGTCAAACTATAAATGTTGATTAATTTTTGTTTCGATTGAGAATCAGGCACCTTATAGGTCAAGAAAATTGGGCATGACCTTTGCTAATTTTCTTGACCTAGGAGTGCCCCATTCTCAACCGAAACAGAAATTAATCAACATTTCAGGAGAAAGGGGTCATTTTAGAAGATCACAAGTAGCAGCAGCATCACAAGTTGACAAAATCACAAGTAGCAGCAGCATCGCAAGTAGTACAGCAGCAGCATCATCACAAGTAGTACATCATCAGGAGTGAATACAATTTTTATATGAAGTTTCTGAATTTATATGCAAGTTTCTGAAATTTATGGAAGTTTCTGAATTTTATATGAAAGTTTCTGAAATTATATGAAAGTTTATGAAAGGAGAGAATGGAGAGGAAATACCCTAGCAATTTATGAAAGTGTCCGGTACACTAAACTCCAACTCCAGTACCAGAGGAAATGGGCAGTAGATGGGCAGCACTAGACCACCTACAACAGATGCAACAAATTACTCCAGTTAAGTTAAATTACTCCAAATCCTATTTGCAAGATCACAAGTACAACAAGCAGTACTCTACTTCTATTTGCAACATCACCAGCTGCTCAGGGTACAAGAACAAGCAGTACTAACCAGCTGCTCCTTAGAGTGCAGATGTAGCTCCAGCTCCTTGACGTGCAGATGCAGCTCTAGCTCCCTGGAACCAACAAACAAAATTGTTCAACCAAGATTTCCAGGCGAGCCAAGAATTACAAAGAGACAAGAGCCAAGAATTACAAAGACACAAGAGCCAAGAATTGTAGAGGAGTAATCACACTTCACCTAAATAGCAAATGTTGCTAGTTGCTGTTTGATTTGAGCAAACAACAACAATGATTTGAGCAAACAACAAATGCCTAATGTTGCTACTTGCTCACCTATCACTACTCTCAGAATTAATCTTTGCAACATACAACCACAATCTCAACATGGAGTATGAGGAAATAAACCTATGAATAGTGTAAACATATGACCACAATATGATGAGCAAACAGTGAGCAAGGATGCAGCAGCAGAGCCGTGGTAGCAAGCAGCAGTAGGCGGGGACATCAGCACGTAGAGCAGCAGAGCAGCGCGGCGGCGTAGGCGGTGAGCAGCAGCACTAGCAGCGGCAGGCACGTCCGCGAACACGCGCAACGATGCAGGGGTGCGACAAGGGCGACGGTGGGCGCGACGCTCGCGACGCACAGGCGTGCAACCACGACAGAGCAGCGGCAGCAGGGTCGCGCGGGCGGGGTCGGGGCTCAGCCGGCAGTAGGCCGAGCGTGATGCGCAGGGCGAGAGTAGAGACGGGGGCCGGGCGCGCGGTGCGAGGGCGGGCAGCAGCAGGGCAGGTGCTCATCCAGTGTAGAAATCAGGGGGGAATTTTGAGCGGGCAGAGGATGCAATAGGAAGGAGAGAGGAGGAGGGAGGAGGAAGGAGGGGTGATGGCTACCTGCCTATGGTCCGGTCGCCGGCGTAGCTCCGGGCGGCGGCGTTGCTCGGCGGGGGCGGCTGCTCCGGGGACGGGGAGGGAGGCGCTGCGGTGCCGGAGGCAGGGCCGCGGAGGCTGGGCACGTGTGGCTGCCCGACTCGTACATCGCTGGTGTCTCCCCGCGGCCGGCGGCCGATGTGCAGAGGTGGTTGTCCGGGACGGGGCGATGGCGGCGAGGCTTTCTCGGCTCTAGGGGAGAGGAAAGGGCGGAGAGGGCGAGGGGAAGCGTGAGGGGGCAAGTGTGGAGGTGGGGCCCGAGGAGGCAGGGCGGCGGCGGTGGAGCAGGCGCGGGCGGACGGCAGCATGCTCCAGCGGGGGTCGTCGAGTTAGAATCGGTGGATCAGGCGAGGGAGGGAGAGAGGCCAGAGGGAGAGGGGAGCAAGTGGAGTGGGGGGAGGGTTAGCAATGGCGCACCTTTTAAGGGTGCGCCATAAACAGACTTATACCAATGGCACACCTTCTAGGGGTGTGCCATAAGCACCGTGATAGCAATGGCACACCTTCCCCTGGTGCACCATTTTTTTTGATTTTTAGTTGCACGTAATAATTTTTTAGAAAATGACCATAAATTTTAAAATGTTTCCATATAAGTAGTTATTACTAAATATCAAATACTTGCGTTGCAAAACATTTGTGAATTGGTAAAACATTTATGAATATGAAAAAATATCATCAAATTTGAAAAAAATATTCATGAATTCAAAAAGTGCCCATGAAATTTAAAAATATTCATGAGTTCAAAGAATATTAACAAATTCAATACTTTTTGTGAGTTAGAAAATGTTTGCATTTTCAAAAAATATTTGCAAATTTAAGCAGGAAAAGGAACACTGAAAAATAAAATACCAGAATAAACATAAATAAAATTGGTATATCAATGGCGCACCTACTAGGGGTGCGCCATAAATACCTTGATAGCAATGGCGCACCTTCTCCTGGTGCGCCATTACTAACTTTTTTTTATTTTACCAGAATAAACATAAATAAAAACAATTAAAATACCAGAAGAAAACATTAATCCCCACTGTTTTGAACAAAAGAGGTTACTGGATAGAGGACTAGAACATAAGAAATGCCATTTCCATATGTCGAAATACAATCGAGAAATGAAGACTACAATTTAAACTATTGTGCAAAGATTTAGAATTAGATCGATGACCTGGTTGAAATCAAGTGATACATGTAATAATTTAGTTGCATGTAATAATTGACCTTGCCAATAACACACACACACACACGTGGCCGACACGTCGTGATTCGATCTTAGCTATCTTTTCACAATCTTCTTGCCCTTCTTTTTCGCAAATGGAGTTCTTCTCTTGAACGGACGTCCTTTAGGTAGGGTGGTCCTGCTTCATCGTCGTCATCATGTTCCATCTTCGGGTCACCGTACTTGTCGAAGTCTTGCTCATTGGCGACTCCATCCATTCCGATGATCTTCCTTTTGCCTCCCCTCACGACAACACGACTGGGCTTTGACGGGTCGGTAATGAAGAAGCATTGGTCCACTTGGGAAGCCAGTACCCATGGCTCATTTTTCGCGGTGACGTTTGCGCCCGCGGTCTTGGATTTGGCTTCGGGTATAACCATGGTGGTGAAATACCGGTAGTCTTTTAGGGCGCTCTTGGCCCATCTGACACGGAACATCGGGACCTTCTCTCCAGCGTAGCTCAGCTCCCAGATCTCCTCGATCCTTCCGTAGTATATGCCCTTGTCGTTACCGGTGTAGGATTCCATCGTTGCCCCGGAGTTCTGATAATCATCGCTCTTCATGTCCTTTTCCTCGGTGTAGAATGTGTAGCCATTGATATCGTACGCCTCATAGGTCATTAGGTTGTGCTCAGCGCCCTGTGACAAGGCGAATATGAGTTTTTCTTCCGTGGAAGAATCCTCATGTAAAGGGTACGACAGAAGCTTCTCCTTGAACCAACACGTGAAACATGAGTTGTGCTCTTTGATTATATCTCCGTTCGTCCTCTGTTGGCCTCGGTCATTGTACGTCTTCTCAATAAAGGGGTTGTGCTCTACCACCCAAGCATCGACCACGTCTATGTGTTTTAGCGCGACTAGGTTTGCTCTTTCAAAGTCGGCGAGTCGACATGCATTTCGCGGCGACCCTCGCGATGACCCCATCCAGCGCACCTGCTGAGGTGCCTGTTGACAGGAAGACCAACGGGGTTCTCGATGCCTAGATAATTCGTGCAGTAGGAGATGCACTCTTCAGAAAGCCCTTGGCTATGCTTCCCTCTGGATGTGACATGTTGCGAACGTATCCTTTGATGACACCATTCAGCCTTTCGAACGGCATCATGCTGTGTAGGAACGTCGGCCCGAGTTGGATGATATCCTCCATGATATGGACCAGCAGATGCACCATAACGTCGAAGAATGCGGGCGGGAAGTACATCTCAAGCTCGCATAGTATCACCATGATCTCTTCCTGTAGCCTTCTGAGTTGCCTCACGCCAACCGACTTCCGAGAGATGACGTCGAAAAAGTTGCATAGGCCAAATAGCGTTTCACGGACGCACGTCCATGATCCCTGGATTGCAACGGAAGTATCTGCGTCATCACGACGTGACGGTCGTGAGACTTCATCCGCTGAACTTCGCCCGGCTGAGTCTAGGTATCAGCTTATCTTCCCAGCGTAACAGAAGGAAGTTTTACTCTACGAGGCAGGTGAAAACTGCTCGATCTCCTCGACTTAGAGTGAAGCAGCGGGAGGGCAGTCATTTCTGATCTTCTTGGCCTTTTTGCCTTTGCGACGACTTTCCGTGTCCTTCGCCTCATCATCATCATCATCATCATCATCATCATCATCATCATCATCATCATCATCATCATCATTAGCGTGAAGCTCCTCCCTGATGCCCATTGATTTCAAGTCTGCCCTTGCTTTCGGCCCATCTTTGGTCCTCTCTGGCATGTTGAGCAGGGTACGAAGCAGATTCTCGCACACGTTCTTCGTGATATGCATGACATCAAGGCTGTGAGGCACACGGAGGATCTTCCAGTACGGCAAGTCCTAGAAAACAGACCTCGTTTTCCATACCTTCAGCAGCGGCTCTGGCGCCTTTCGCTTCTTTCCCGGCGGTGGGCACTCTTTCCAATTTTTCAACAGCTCGTCTATTTCCTCGCCGCTCCTCGTACGTGGGCGTCTTAGGGGTTCGGTTTCACCATCGAATAGATCCTTGCGTTTTCTCCATGAGTCATCGTCGCGAAGCCACCTTCGATGTCCCATGAACACGGTTTTCAAAGACCCGGGATCTCTATCTAGCTGGCGATACGTTGTGTCATCCATGCACCTGACGCATCCAGAAAATCAGTGGACCACCTGCCCCGCGACATATTTGTAACCGAGATAGTCGTGCACCGTCGTGAGCAGTGCGGCTCTCATAGGGAAATATTCTTTCTCTGCGGCGTCCCACGTATTGGCTGGCGTTTTCCACAGCGTGTCTAGCTCCTCTTTCAGCAGCCCCAGATATAGATTGATGTCGTTCCCTGGTTGTTTCGGTGCTTCAATTAGCATACTCATGTGAATGTACTTCCTCTTCATGCACAACCAGGGGGAAGGTTGTACATCCACACAAACACAGGTCAGGTGCTATGTGTGCTTCTCTGGCTGCCAAATGGATTGACTCCATCGGTGCTCGCTCCCAGCATGATGTTTCGTGGATCGTCCCCAAATTCTGGGTGTTCGAAGTTCAACGCTTGCCACTGGTTCGCATCCTTAGGGTGACTTAGCATCTTGTCTTTTTTATTTGTCTCCAGATCATTTCCGTCATCTTCTTGCTTCTTCTCCTCCCTATCCGCGTGCCAATGCAGGAGCTTTGCTACCTTAGGGTCCGTGAAATACCGCTGCAGACGAGGAGTGATCGGAAAGTACCACACCACTTTTCGAGGAGCTTTCTTCCTCTTCTTGTATCGAGTGACGCCGCACACCGGACATATGGTAGACTCCGCGTGCTCGTCCTGATAAATGATGCAATTGTTCATGCACACATGGTATTTCACATGCGGTAAATCCAGAGGACACACGATTTTCTTCGCCTCCTCGAAACTGGTCGGGCACTTGTTCCCCTTGGGAAGGCGTTCGTGCGAATGACATGTTCTCGTCGAAGCATCGTCGGTCATTTTGTGTTTTACCTTCATCTCCAGAGCCATGAGCGTTACTTTCAGGCGGGTATCCTCGGACCTGCATCCTTCATACAATGGAGTAACCGTGTCTATCTCTAGTTGATCCAGCTTGGCTTTCTCTCGGGCAGCAGCTCTTGCGTTATCCGTCTGCTTGAGAAGCAGCTCTTGAATATGAGGGTCCTGCACCCAGCCCATCGATGGTCCATCGTCGTCTGCTCCGGCATCTTCATCTTCATGATCATGCCCTTTGTCTTGATCTTCCTCATCATCATGTCCGGCATCTTCTACATGATGACTGTGTACTGCATCTACTTCGTGATCATGTCCTGGAGATTCTTCGTCTTCTCGCCCGCCCTCGCCGCGGTTTTCTTGTTGTCCTTCCTCATTTCTTGCCCGGCCCCCATGGACGACTTCATAATCATATTCATCACCTTGCCACCGATAGCCATCCATGAAACCACGCAAGAGCAGGTGGTCCCGCACCTGTACGGAATCCGGGTCCATAAGGCTCTTCAGCTTGCATCTTCAACACAGACAACTTATCTCTGTCTCGTTCTTTTGAAGCATCTCGGCCTTCACGGAGCTCAAAAACCTATTCACGATGCCTTCGGTCATCATGCGGACCATGGTCGCCTGCGGGGTAGAGCAAAACAATATTTTAGAACCAAAAAAATTTTTGGCATGACTTTGCCTAAAAATAGGACCAAAAATAATGCATAGTGCCAAATTCTCGCCGAAATGGAAATGAATCAACATTCCGGAAAAATATTGGCAACTATCGCATTTAAAATACCGGTACCTGCAAACACAAACATATGCAACACCACAAACATACGTATATCTAGGCCATAAAAAGTGTGTACATGAGAAAAAAGTAGATCTAGAACATAAAGAAAGCTTTCCCCTTACTTACCTATCAAAAAAAGGAAATTTAACCACTTAATTTGGGTGAATCTATGGTGTAAATGAGGTGAGGAGGAGGAGGCAGCCGAGACCAAGCTTGGTAGAGGTGGAGAGAATGAAGTGGGGAAAGTGAGTGTGGTAGGTGGCTGTCCGAAATATCTAGCTGCTCCCAGGTTACCAATGACGCACCACCTAAGAATGCGCCATTAGTAACCAGGGTTACTAATGGCGCACCTGGTGTGGGATGCGCCATTACTAGTTTTGAAAAAAAAACTAGGTGCGCCATTACTAGTTTTGAAAAAAAAATATAAACATGTTAGTAGTGGCGCACGGTGGATAGTGAGCCATTACTAACTAGTAATGGTGCACTATCCACCGTGTGCGCCACGCTAACAATTTTTTATCTTTTTTTCAAAACTAGTAATGGCGCACCACACACTAGGTGCGTCATTAGTAATGTGGCCAATAATGGCGTACCTGTATCTGGTGTGCCACTGCTATATAGCAGTGGCGCACCACATCCATGATGCGCCATTAGTGTCCATATTAGCTATAGCCGTTTTTCTAGTAGTGATTGGAACATTTGACATGTCTCGGATAAACTATGGTGGGATATCCCTTATACCCAAAGTATTTGGGGCTACGGATATCCGGCACCTTAGACCGATCACCGTGATTAATGAGCTAGAGCGGATCTTTATGAAGGTGTGCGCTACTTGCCTGGCCTCGGTGGCGAAGCGGATTGCTCATCACCTCCAAACTGCGTTTCTGAAGGGTCGGAGGATCCATGATGGGATCCTGGCCCTCCATGAAATTGTCCACGAGGTGGCATAAGGGTGTCTTCCTCAAGCTGGACTTCCAAAAGGCATATGATCGCCTGGACTGGTCCTTCCTGCGGTTAGTGGTGCAGAGACAAGGGTTTGATGAGCATTAGTGCTCATGGATCATGTAGCCGGTGAGGTCTGGAAACAGTGCCATTAATATCAATGGTGAGATTGGACCTTACTTTAGATCATCAAGATGTGTGAAGCAAGGGGACCCGATCTTCCTTCTGCTCTTTAACCTTGCCGTCGATGCCCTTGCTTCACACATCGACGGAGGAGGTGTCAACCACCTAAAGGGGGTGTTTAGCCATTTGATCCCCAGAGGAGGTGTCATCTAGATGTGTGAAGCAAGATGACAAGGCTAGGCTGGCGGGCCACCTAAAGGGGGTGGTTAGCCATTTGATCCCCGGAGGAGGTGTCACCCGCCTACAGTACGCGGATGACACCATGATTATGGTGGAGGGATCGACTCTTGATATTGTTAATCTAAGTTCCTTCTACTCTGCTTTGAGGCCATGTCAGGACTTAAGATTAACTTTGACAAGCGAGGTCATTGTACTGGGTTTTTCCGTGGCCGAGCAATAGAGGATTGTAGAGAACCTCAACTGCAAGCTCGCCTCCTTCCCCATTTCATACCGGGTATGCCTATGTTGAACTCCAGAGTCTTAGCGAGTACTTATGATCCGCTAGTGGGACGAGTAGCGTCTCGCGTGGAACCATGGCGCGGACGGTTTACTTCCAAAGGAAGCAAAACCATCCTTATTGGTTCGAACCTTGCCAGCCTCCCCATGTACAAGATGGGGATGTATATCCTGCCAGAGAGCGTCCATGGGGACTTTGATAGGGTTCTGGCAAAGTTCATTTGGCAGGCAACAGATGGCCGCCCATAATATCACATGGTCAAGTGGGGGCACATATGCCTACCCAAGGAGAAGGGTGGACTTGGCATCACGGCCTCTCGCCGCATGAATGTCATACTCATGTTGCGTTGGGTTTGGCGGATCCTACGAGGCGAGGGCGGTCTGTGGCTACAGCTGATTCAGGCAAAATACCTTCAGGGTGAGCCCCTCCTGGCTTGTTGTCGGCTCGCCGAGTCCCAATTTTGGAAGTCTATCCAGAAGATTAAAGAAGAAATTCATTTGGGCGCCACCTTCTCAGTTGGCAATGGGAAGGCCACCCAGTTCTGGCTCGGCCCATGGCTAGATGGGGAGTCGTTGCGCTTGAGTTTCCCTATGCTATTTGCTATTTGCACTGACCCGACTATTCTGGTCTCTGAGGCCTGTCTGGATGGACAATGGAGCATCGGGTTCCGACAGTCATTAGGGCAGGACGAGGTTCTAGAATGGGAAAGGTTGAGGGCAGAAGTCCCGTTGATGTTGTCACAGTGGTCTGGCACCATATCTTGGAGCCTCCCCCCTTTGGAAGTTCTCCATTAGTTCAGCCTACCAGGCATTATACCATGCGCCGATCATAGAGTGATTATCCCCATTGTGGAAGGCGCATGTGCCCTTAAAAATCAAGATCTTCCTCTGGCAGTTTCTTCGTGATCGCTTGCCCTCGGGGACCGAGGTTCTTAAGCGTCATGGCCCGGGCGATGGTCTGTGTCCCCTTTGTCATGTCCCGGAGACGGGAACCCACATCATGTTATCGTGCATAGCGGCACGAGCTCTTTCAAGCTTCGTTCGCGAGGCACTAGGACCTGATTGGGAGGCAGGGGACCTTGCAAAGTTCCTGCAGGCTAGAGCGACGCAGGTTGGCCGAAAACGCCGCCTATTCTGGCTTATCTTCGCGGCGATGACTTGGACCCTTTGGACGACGCGTAATAAGATGGTGATTGAGCGGATCTTCCTGAGACGGGCCTCTGACTCGTTTTCCAAATTTCTTGCGTTCTTGCAGTTATGGCACCCACTTGCTAGGCAGCGGGATCGTGACCGCCTTGGGGTGATGTTGGATGCGCTTATGGCTTCCGCGCGCCATTTGCCCGCTCCATAGGAGCTTTATGGAGGCTGCCACTAGGTGGCCTTTTTTCTGTTTCTTTTCTCTTTCTTGGGCATGACTGTGCTGCGGCCCCAGCCGTCGTTTTTCGTTCTCATGGATGCTACTTGGTTGTACGGATGATTGTTTTATCTATAAAGCGGGGCGAAAGCCTATTTTGAGAGTCTGTTCAATGTGGGCTACGAATGTCAACGAGTCAATGAGTGGTGCATCTTTGCTCCAACCCGTTGAACCCCGACATGGAATATGATTTATTTTTATTTATTTTTTATGAAAAAACTTGGGACGACAATTTTGACAATTTAAATTTTACAATTTCAACAGAAATAACATTTATTAAAAAAATTGCGATTTTTATTTTTCTGATTTTTTTACACATTTTTTACGGAATTTTTTAACTTTTTGCTGACATGGCTTGCTGACTGATGGACCATTCAACAGGGAGGGGAGGGTGGAACCCTTGCCAGTTTTAAGGTTTCAGGGTTGTAATGTAGATGGTATTGGAGTTTGCGGTAGTAAATTAGACTAAGTCAAGGGTTGAGGGTTGAAATATGCACTTCTTCATTTGTGTTTTATTTTCGGGAAACCCTTCCTATCAGAAGTCTGATCCTATAAAATTGTTAGACTAGCGCCCGGTCGTCAGATGAGAGCCCTACATCCAACGACTTCTGTTTGGGCTATATAAACCCACATTCCATCTCCCCTTCGCCCGTAACCCTAACTTTCTCGCTGCCCTTGCCCTTGCCCTGCCGCCGATCCAATAAGACCCACGGTGAGTACCATGTTGCTGCCCTTGCCGCTGCCGCTTATCCATCGATGCCGCCGATCCGACGACGCCCACGACGAGCAGGCCTCTAGGAAGTAGCGCGTACGCAGCCTCCGTCATCTACTGCTCTCGTGTCTCGTCGCCCCATCCCGGAGCATCACGCACCTCACCTGCCACCGGCGATGGCGATGAGGATGTTGACGGGGAGCGAGCACCACTAGCAGCCCCGCTACGACGAGATCGACACCTTTATTCCTAGGCGACCTGAAGATGTCCCTCTGCATGTGCCCTCCTTCTGATGCTTCCTGCCATCGACGGTGACACCACCGATTTCTGAACACACCCGAGAGTTGGAATGTCGTGCTTCAATATCACAGATGCAATGCGTCAGAGTTGGAGAGTAAACTTGCTCTCTTGTGTTGATTATGCCACATACATCAGTGTTACATATATACACCCCATGGTCAAGGCACGCAGGCCGGGGGGATTAGTTGAGATCCTACAATCTAGGAGGGAGTAATGCGCACTACATACATACATGTTAACAACCCCCCCCCCCTCCCCCGCAGCTGGAACGCCGTTTGGAAGAACGTTCAAGCTGGAGCGAAACTCAGTGAAGACCTGTGACGGAAGCCCCTTGGTGAACAAGTCTGCAAACTGTGAACTGGAGGGAACATGGAGAACTCGTACTTCGCCGAGTGCCACGCGATCACGGACGAACTGGAGATCAATCTCGATGTGTTTAGTGCGCTGATGCTCACCCTGTGCAAAACCAAACCGAAAACCAAAAACCGAACAAAAAAAACCAAACCGAACCAAAAAATTGGTTTTTTCAGGTTTCAGGTTCAGTTTCAGTTTCAGTTTCCAAATCTGAAAACCATTTAACAATCGGTTTTTTCGTTTAAAAACCGATGGTTTTCGGTTAAACCGAAATAAACCGAAACTAGCTTCGTTGTGTGTTAAACAACCGATGACTTGTGTTGATGCCTCCCGTCGCCCCTCCTTTTATAGCGATCCACCCATCTCCTTGCTGCTGGCTCCGCGAGGTGGTACTAAATTTTGCGGCACGGCTGGTGCACGCTGGCGCCTGGCGCTTGGGGCTGGGCCTTGGGCTGCCTAGCGCAAGAGCTAGAGGTTGGTGCTGCACTTGGGCCAGGACCCAGGACTCTGGGAGCATGGACGCTAATCCTCAAAAGAAAAAGAAAAAGAGCCTGGAGGCTACAAACTAGCGTTGTGTTGTTTCATGCCATAATTTTTCCACGTAAAATACCTGGAGGCTAGTGCATGCGGTGCTCTTTCCTTGTCTTGTCCTCAGATTTTGCTTGTACGTAGATACATCTTTGTGAATGCCTCAGCGGTCATATATTGCTTTGATCTGGTGCATGTCGTATGTACATAATACAACAAATCATGTCTGTCATCTAATGATTTAATCTACATACACAGTTCTCAAAAGAAAAAACTAACCTACATACACAGATTGAATCATGTGATAAAAAAGTATGCATTGTTCAAAAATTCGCGTCAACTTTGGTTATTTTTGTTATTACCGAAACCAAACCGAAATTAAATGGTTATTACCGAAACCGAACCGTATCTATGTATAAAACCGTATAAACGGAGTATAAAAACCGTATAAACCGAAAACCGTATAAACTGAACCGAATCAAACCGAAAAAACCGAATGCACACCCTGAGCTGATGCTGAACCGGATTAGACGAGAGGTAGGATGCACTGATGTTGTCACAATAGACAATGGTGGCTCGAGAAGGAGGGCGCCGGAGTTCGTGTAGAAGCTGGCGGACCCAATAGGATTCGGCAACGCAGTTGGCGACGCCACGGTATTCTGCCTCGGCGCTGGAACGGGAAACAGTCGGCTGGCGTTTGGAGGACCAGGAGATCAAGTTGTTGCCGAGAAAGACACAAAACCCCGACGTGGATTTGCGCGTGTCGGGGCAACCCGCCCAATCGGCGTCTGTATAGGTCACGAGATCAAGAGAGGAGGACCTGTAGAGCTGAAGGACAAAGTGGGTGGTACCCCGAAGATAGCCAAGAACTCGCTTGATGAGCTGCATGTGGGTGTCCCGTGGTTGATGCATGAACAGACAAATTTGTTGCACCGCATATGAGATGTCAGGGCGTGTAAGAGTGAGATACTGCAAGGCACCGGCAATGCTGCGATAGGTGGTAGGGTTGGAAAGGGGGAGGCCAGCGGTAGCAGAGAGTTTGGCGGTGGTGTCGATTGGGGTGGACACGGACTTGCAGTTTAGCATGTTTGCGCGATCCAAAACCTCGAGTGTGTATTGTTGCTGACTCAAGAAGAGGCCGGATTTGTTGGGTGTGACATTAATGCCAAGGAAGTGATGGAGCTCACCGAGGTCTGTCATGGAAAATTCGGCTTTGAGGGAGTGTATGATGGAGTGAAGAACATGCGGTGTGCTAGCGGTGAGAATAATGTCATCAACGTAGACTAGTAGATAAGCAATGGAGGACCCGTGGGACATAATGAAGAGTGAGGAATCGCTCTTGGAGGCATGAAATCCAAGAGATAAAAGGAAGGCCTTAAAATGATGAAACCACGTGCGTGGGGCCTGTTTCAAGCCGTAGAGAGACTTACGGAGGAGACAAACGTGATCCGGGTGTGATTTGTCGATGAAACCGGATGGTTGTGCACAATAGACTGTCTCCTTGAGCTCGCCATGAAGAAATGCGTTCTTGACATCAAGTTGATGTATAGGCCAAGAACCGGAAGTGGCGAGGCTGAGAACCACACGGATCGTGGCCGGTTTCACCACCGGGCTAAAGGTCTCCTCATAATCCACGCCTTCCTTTTGAGTGAAGCCTCGAACAACCCACCGAGCTTTGTACCGCGCCAAGGACCCGTCTGGATTGAACTTGTGACGGAATATCCATTTGCCTGTGACCAGATTGACACCTGCAAGTTTTGGAACCAAAGACCAAGTCGAGTTCTGGATTAAAGCGTTAAATTCATCTTGCATTGCATGTAGCCAATGGGGGTCGCGAAGGGCTGAGCGATACGTGGCGGGGATGGGTGAGATGTTGGAGTCCTTGTGGGTGGTGAGAAAGAGGCGCCGAGGTTGGCAAAAGCCGGATTTGGCGCGGGTGCACATTTTATGCGCGTTGATTGGTGGTTGTATGGATATTGCATGGGGAGGATGACGTGGAGGTGTGTGATAGGCTGCATGGGAATCGCTTGGGCCGGGGCTGGGCGCGTGATCCGAGGAGGATGCGGTCAGAGGAGAAGCGGACGAGGTGGGCGTGCGATCCGAGGTTGATGCGGTGGCAGAGGGGCAGGCAGGGGTAGTGCGCTGCGGGCCGGCGGGTGGGGACGGCGCGGGAGGCGAGGAGGATTCGGTCGGGCTGGCGGAGCGTGTGGGGGTGGAGCGCGTGGAGCGGGGAGTGGGTGACCGGTGTGCGGGGCGACGCGATTGGCGGATCGCTGGGTGGGTCGGGTGCGCACGAGTGGGGGGGCCAGCTGGTGCGTTGGGATCGGGAGCAGGCGGCAGCAGCGAGATGCGGTTGGGATCGTTTGTGGCGGGGGTGGATGTGGTCGTTGGTGTGGGAGAGACGTAGGGAAAAACGGTCTCGTCGAAAACAACGTGTCTGGAAACGATGACGCGGCGCGAGTCTAAGTCGTAGTAGCGGTAGCCTTTGTGTTCGAGTGGGTAGCCCAAGAAGACGCAACGAGAGGAACGCTGGGCAAGTTTGTGGGAGGAGGTGGCGTAGAGATTAGCGAAGCAAAGGCAACCGAAGACTCGAAGATGGTCGTAGGTGGGGTGGATGCCGTGGAGGCGATAGTAAGGCGTATGACCATGAATGGCTCGGGAGGGGCGACGATTAAGGAGGTACGTGGCTGTGTGAAGGGCCTCCTCCCAAAAGGAGGAAGTGATGTTGGCTTGGAAGATCAGGGTGCGCACAACGTAATTTGTTGTTCGTAGGAGTCGTTCGGCCTTGCCATTTTGAGGGGAGGTGTGGGGGCACGAGAAACGGTAGGAGATGCCATGGGTAGAGAAGAAGGAACGGAGGTTGGAGTTAATGAACTCACCACCGTTATCACATTGGAGGGCCTTGATGACAACATTATATTGGGTGCGAACATGGGCAAAGAAACGTTGTAGAGTGAGGGACGTATCCGATTTGCGCCGTAATGGAAAGGACCAAGAAGAGTGAGAGAAATCATCAAGGACAACCAAGTAATATTCATAGCCAGAAAAACTCACGACCGGAGAGGTCCATAGATCAAAATGAATGAGCTCAAACGGAGCATTGGTGCGGCTAGTAGAGGGAAGGAAAGGTAGTCTAGGTTGGTGCCCTAGTTGGCAAGCATTACAAGGGCCATTGTATGGCTTATTACATCGAAAGGGAAAACTACTAGTAATGTCATGGAAGGATTGCTTGCTTGGATGGCCGAGTCGACGATGCCACACATCACCATCGGAGGTAGTAGCGGAGAGGGCAGCGCACCGCGTCGTGGTATTGCCAAAGAACGGGTAGAGGTCGCCGGAGCTAGCGGAGATCAGGATTACCCTCCGGGTGCGAAGATCCTTCACAAGAAAGGCAAAGGGGTAAAACTCGACGGAACAACAATTATCTTTGGTAAATTGGCGAACGGAGATGAGACTAGTGGTGACAGAGGGAGAGAAGAGGATGTTGCGCAGCTGAAAATTGTGGGGGGGGGGGGTGAGGGAGGTCGAGCCGGTGGCATGAATGGGAAGGTGATGGCCATTGCCTACAACAATGCTAGAAAATTTACGCTCTAAGGAAGAACTCGAGTGGCTGAGGTTACCAAGGTTGCCGGTGACGTGGTTGGAGGCGCCGCTGTCGAGGTACCACTCGTTGGACGGCGCGGTGTTGTTGAAGCCCTGGTTGCTGTAGGCGGCGTGGAGGAGAGCCAGGTGATCCCAAGACGGCTGCGGATAGGAGGAGTACTGCACCGGGTACGCCTGAGCATGGGAGCCCGGGCGGGGACCGAGGACGCCGGCGGCGTTAGGGGGCACCCAGCCGGGGCGTGGTGGAGGGATTAGGGATGGCAATGGGTACCCATTACCCACGTACCCTGCGGGTAAAAACCCTATTAGGGTAAGGGTATGGGACAAAAATTTGCCCATGGGTATGTAAATAGGGAAATCTGAAACCCATCGGGTAGAGTGGGCACGGGTATGGGATCATATAACCCATACCCACATACCCATGTACCCATATAAAATCTGTGTGAACTCAAAATTATCTCTATAGTCTAAATTTTGCGTGAATTTTGTGAACTATGTGGTGTTGTTTTGATGTGTTGCTGTTTATGAGTAAGTGGATTTTTTTATTAAATGTGTTGTTGTTCATGATGTGCTATTTATAAGTATGTGTTGTTTTTCATGATGTGTTGTTTATAAGTATGTGTTGTTGTAAAGTAAGGTTATATGTTGTTGTTTATGACCATGAGTTCTTCAAATTGATGCTTTGCAAAATGGGTACTTTTACCCATGGGTACCCTTCTACCCTGTCGGGTAATGGGTATGGGAAAAAATTGTACCCGTTGACGGGTATGGGTAAGGGTGATGGGTAAGCTCAGGAGGGATGGGTAAGGGTATGGGGTGGCTCCACCCATACCCAAACTCTACGGGTGCCATCCCTAGGACGGATGGCCATGCCGTACGGGGCGAAGAACCCCATGTAGGGGTTGAACGGCGTAGGGGAGGGGCCGCCGCGACCTTGTTGGCCATTGCGCCCGCCACGGCCACGACCGCGGCCACGGCCGCGTCCACGCTCACCACCACGCTCACCACCGCGGTCACCGCCGCGGTCACCACCACGGTCAGCAGCATCGCTGCGGGAGTCATAGTCGCGCCCAGGCACCCGGTCCAGGGGACGATCCGCCCGATCGCCCGGACGGGAAGAGGAGCTGGCACCGCTGGTGGAGCCGGAGCCGCCGGAGGGCCCACCGAGCCCATGAACGGCGAGGACCGTGGCCGGTGCGTCGGCGGTGCGCTGGGCGAGGTTCTCTTCGGCGAGCTTCAGGCGCGAGAACACGGTCTCAAACGGGGGCAGGGGAACCGTGTCCCCCAGCACGACCCGGATCGTGTCGAGGCGGCCGTCGATGCCATGAAGAAACTGCGTGGTCAGATCCACCTCGGTGACGGCATGGTCGATGTCGGCGAGACCGGCGGTGAGGAGCTTCATGCGGCACGCGTACTCGTCGACGGAGAGGTCGCCCTGCTTGAGGTTGCGATACTGACGATTGAGCATCATGTACCGGGCCGCGCGATTGGCGAGGAAGTAATCCCTGATCCGAGACCAGAGGTCGAAGGTGGTGGTGGCGCCGATCACGTGATCGACGGTCTGATCAGAGAGGGTGGCATACATGGCTAGGGCGATGTGGGTGTCGAGCTCGAGGTACTGGCTGGTGGCGTTGGGTGGGGGTGGGTGCTCGATAAGATACATGACGCCATAACGGAGGAGGACCATGAGGAAAAACGATTTCCACTTGTGGTAATTGTGCTCGGCGGGATTGAGGAGAAAGCGGATGTGGTTGGTGATGTCGACGTTGAGGATGGGGTGCTTGGCCGGGGGCGGCGGCGGCGGCGCGGTGGACGAGAAGAGGGGAGCGAATTGGGAGGAACCGGGGGCAGTGGCGCTAGGGTTAGCCGGAGAGGTGCCGAAGATGAAGGGGGAGGTGCCCGCGCTGGAGGAGGCCGCGGAGGGAGCAGTGCCGGAGAGGGAAGGCGACGAGGTGGCGGAGGGAGTCGCCCCGGAGGAGGAAGACGAGTGCTGCTCCGACATGGCGGCGGCCTGGAGACTACTGATACCAAGTTGGAGAGTAAACTTGCTCTCTTGTGTTGATTATGCCACATACATCAGTGTTACATATATACACCCCATGGTCAAGGCACGAGGCCGGGGGGATTAGTTGAGATCCTACAATCTAGGAGGGAGTAATGCGCACTACATACATACATGTTAACAGTCAGAGTGTGTATTAACTTCTCTAATGCCTATGTATGTAGATGTGACATGATTGTTTCGTTCTTTTTACAACAGCATGGCAAAGCTTCTATACTACTTGGTTTGGTTCCTGCTTCAACATTTATCAGACTATGTTTCTCATGTCTCACCAACAAATCAAATGCATCAATATTACATTTGACAAGCTTCAACCATCATAAAATTATGCATCCGAATACAATCACATGTGCTTCAGCCTTCAGAGCAGAAATTAAGGTGCATGGTTTGTAGTACCGGAAGCAAGTTCATCATATGATGGAAACAGTGATTATATGGACCTCGAGTGAAAATCCAAAGGAATTCTTTGAATATTCTGGAAGCATATTTCTTTTGAATTGAAGCAAATTTTATTCATCATGCTTTAGATCGAAGCAAACTTCAATTGTGTTGGAAGCACCGTCAACAAATGCCGGAAACAGAAAATATGTTCCCGACGTCGAAAAATCATCGTGCTTTCTAATTAATTAATTTCCTTAAATGATGTAATAATTAGTTTCCATGAAATCAGGATCTAAGAGTGATTATCGGCAGCAATTCCACTCATGCATGTTGATTGCATTGTAATTTAGAAACTCCCACGCAGGGTGGACAGCATGTAACCCTGCTCCATTCAGCACTAATCTCGAATTGCATCCGACGGCCTAGGAGTGGTCTGATAAGAAGCAAAAATCAGGAGTCTGATGCCTAGTGGTTCCCTTTATTTTCCTTCACAAAACCAAATAGGCAGTTTCAAATTTGACGCCTAAATATTTAATAGACCAAGTCAAATTAGTCGACACTAATCTATGAGCTGACGTCAAATGCTTTTTAATTATTTGCTAGCCAGCCACTTGGTCGTACTGTAGTATATTGTCCGCTACCCTATCATTCCATGCCAAAAAAGATCCCTATCACTGTACATAAACAAACACTACGAGCTCTGCTTTTCGAGCTGTTGCCTCATACAAAGTCAGATGGTAGTACTAATTAGACTAATTTAGGGTTTGTAATTAGTCGGCAGGTTTGATGAACATACATACACAGACTTTTGATCGATGGAATCAAGTCTTTTTTTCATTGATTAAGATTGAACAGTTCGTGCAGGTAAACAATTGACCCAAACTCTCAGTTGCAAGTTGCTCGTGCATGTTGGGGGGTCAACCGGCCGGCCGGTCAAAACCGTGGGCACTTATGCCGCACATATACAGCACGGTTTTGACCATCAAAACCACTTGACGTTTGTTTCAAAGTTCAGTTTAGAGGAGCGATTGTTTAGAAGTTCAGTTTCGGTATCCGGAAGGGGCAATCAGTTAGCACAAGCGCGTGCTAGTACGTTGACCGATCGATCGGTGTCGTCTAGCTAGCTATAATTTGAATGCCTAGCATCTTGCTTATCAATTGTAGATAGACAGTCACAGTAAATTTAATGATTTTAGTTCCAAATCACCTAAGAAACTAGTATTTTCTAGTTTAATAGCGGTCAAATTAAAGTTTGATATGATTGACTGCATGTATCTTTATTCTTTTTGGAATGAAAACTTTTATTGATTTATCACTATGTATCAAAATGACACAACCCTAAATTTGATCCAATTAATGCGGTACAAGCATGAAAACAGAAAATAGTAGACTTTATTTTTCACTCCCTCAACTTACCGTGAATTGTGGCTTTTGTTCTTTGCCTTTTTTATGGTGCAATCTTCATGCCGAAACTCTTAATATAAGGTAGATTTACTCTCTAAGAATGGTATTCCTTGGTCAAATCCGATTTTGACTTGACGTCGGAATGTTCTGGTCACATTGTCACTCTAAGGTGGCATATGCCGACATGTCAATGTGAGAATCTCTCTCCCCCTCTCTGTCATCTCGGATGATACCTTTTCCGTCCTCTTCGTCTCTCGCCTCGCTCTTCCCCTATTGCATGTCAACGCCCCACGTCACAGACAGTTCCTATATTGCAACCATTGCCTCTCTAAATTATGTAACCACCCCTTTGAGGTTGTATATAAAGCCATGGTCATCATCAATAGATGTGCAACAAAGCATTCTGCATACTTTCCCCGCCCCCTGCACGCGTGTTGCACTAGCCGGGGTGACATGGGTGACTACATAACCCTAAGCATCGCCGGCCCTCCCACCACCCCTCCCCCACTGTCGTCATTGACGGTTGCCTTAGAGCAGCGGGACTAGTCCCTCCCCTACTTCTTTGGTGTTGTTGTCTTATGCTCCTCTTCTCTTCCCGAAGTGCTTGCAGGAGGGAAACCTCATGTTTACCTTGGATCATACGATGACACCTCTCTGCATCATTTCACTCCTTGGAGATTTCATCTTTTTAGGTGACCCTGACTGGAGGGACCAGTGGTCGACAGTCTGGGTGGTGGCACTTGGGCTTGCGTGAAGACGTCGATGATGGCGAGTGGAGCTAGGTCGCGGCTTATCCTTCGAATTTCGATGGTCTGGTGCACCAGTTGGGTGTGCCTATTTATCTTATTGTGACAAAGATGTCAAGGTTGTGTGTGGCGATGCCATTGCGGCAACGCACTACTAGGAAAAGGCATGCTAGTGGCGCACCAGTTTTGCCTACTAATGGCACACCACTAGTGCGCCACTAGCATCACGCCATTAGAATTAAATTCTAATGGCGCATCACTGGTGCGCCATTAGTATCTGGTGTTCTAATCGCGCACCAGGTAGTGCAACATTAGTATAGCCCACAGTGCGCCATTAGAATGCCTCCTAGGGGGCCATATGTACCCATGTGCTTTGGCATACTAATGGTGCACTAGTGGGTGATGCGCCATTAGTGTGATTATCACAGTGCGCCATTAGTGTCTTGTGTGGTGCGCCACTAGTATGAATATTAGGGATTTTTTTTCTTTTCTGATATTTTCACAGGTTACGAAATATATTATTGGACATAATTTAGACAACATCACACAGCAACAGCAGATTCATCGAATACAATAGAAGATTAGTCTCCGAATACAATTCATCATATTAGTCTCCGAATTCAAAAGACCGAACAAATAGAACATTACAAGTCTCGAGACCGCGAGTAGCGAGTTTGTCTTCACATTACAAGTCGATATCGATCATCTAAACTACCATCACATAGAAGAGAGCTGCGGTCATCACGATGATCATCATCGCGATGAAACTGGTCTTCATCCGGTTCCTCCAACACTCCCTCCTCTCCCGCTAGATAGCGGGCGTATCTAGATTCCGCCTCCGCCCTAGTGGTGTACCCTTTGTAACTGTTACCGCTGAAACGGTGAACCTGTCTCCGACACTCCTCCCAGTCGTCGTAGACTCCGGGAACCTTACCCTTATACACGACATACGACGGCATCTCTATGCACAAGCCAAACAACAGACAATACATAAGCAATATATAAGTATGCAACAAAAGGATCGGAAGAGAAAAGCAAGACATTAATAGCATCGATTACATCTAAGTTGAACGACTGTCCAACCCAAAGAGACATACAAGTTCATTAAAGTTTAATTACAGCTGTTGGAGAACGTAGCAGAAAATTAAAATTTTTCCTACGGTTTCACCAAGATCTATCTATGAGTTCATCTAGCAACGAGTCAAGGGAGTGAGTTTGCATCTACATACCACTTTGTAGATCGCGAGCGGAAGCATTCACTAGAACGGGGATGAAGTAGTCGTTCTCGTCGTGATCCTATCACCGGAGATCCTAGCCCGAACGGACGGTACCTCCGCGTTCAACACACGTACGGGACGGGAGACGTCTCCTCCTTCTTGATCCAGCAAGGGGGAAGGAGAGGTTGATGATGATCCAGCAGCACGACGGCGTGGTGGTGGATGCAGCAGAACTCCGGCAGGGCTTCGCCAAGCTGCTGCGGGAGGAGGACGAGGTGTAGCAGGGGGAGGGAGGCGCCAGAACTTCAGGGTGCGGCTGCCCCCCCCTCCCTTTATATAGGCCCCGGGCGCCGGCCCTTGGGGATCCCATCTCCCAAGGGGGGCGGCGGCCAAGGGGGGAGGAGTGCCCCCCAAGGCAAGTGGGCGCCCCCCCCACCCTAGGGTTTCAACCCTAGGCGCGAGGTGGGCTATAGGCGCACCAGCCCACTCTGGGCTGGTTCCCTCCCACTTCAGCCCATGGGGCCCTCCGGATGGTGGCCCCACCGGTGGACCCCGGGACCCTTCCGGTGGTCCCAGACAATCTACCGGTGACCCGAAACTTTCCCGATGGCCGAAACACCACTTCCTATATATAATTCTTTACCTCCAAACCATTCCGAAACTCCTTGTGACGTCCGGGATCTCATCCGGGACACCGAACAACATTCGGTATACTGCATACTCATATTCATACAACCCTAAGCCACCGAACCTTAAGTGTGTAGACCCTACGGGTTCGGAGACACGTAGACATGACCGAGGCGGCTCTCGGGCAATAACCAACAGCGGATCTGGATACCCATGTTGGCTCCCACATGCTCCTCGATGATCTCATCGGATGAACCACGATGTCGGGGATTCAAACAATCCCGTATACAATTCCCTTTGTCAATCGGTATGTTACTTGCCCGAGATTCGATCGTCGGTATCCCAATACCTCGTTAAATCTCGTTACCGGCAAGTCACTTTACTCGTACCGTAATGCATGATCCTATGACCAGACACTTGATCACTTTGAGCTCATTATGATGATGCACTACCGAGTGGGCCCAGTGATACCTCTCCGTAACACGGAGTGACAAATCCCAGTCTCGATCCGTGTCAACCCAACAGACACTTTCGGAGATACCTGTAGTGCACCTTTATAGTCACCCGATTACGTTGTGGCGTTTGGTACACCCAAAGCACTCTTACGGTATCCGGAGTTACACGACCTCATGGTCTAAGGAAGAGATACTTGACATTGGAAAAGCTCTAGCAAAACGAACTACACGATCTTGTGCTATGCTTAGGATTGGGTCTTGTCCATCACATCATTCTCCTAATGATGTGATCCCGTTGTCAATGACATCCAATGTCCATAGTCAGGAAACCGTGACTATCTGTTGACCAACGAGCTAGTCAACTAGAGGCTTACTAGGGACATTTTGTGGTCTATGTATTCACATGTGTATTACGATTTCCGGATAATACAATTATAGCATTAATAAAAGACAATTATCATGAACAAGGAAATATAATAATAACCCTTTTATTATTGCCTCTAGGGCATATTTCCAACAACAACATGAGCCAATCAATGTTTCAGAACTACACATAGCATCACTACTGTCGACTCGACTCATGGGACCGGAGCGTGGATGAAGCCGCCGTCTATCGTGATGGTCATGAAATCGCGGGCGTTACCAGCCTGCATTTGTAGCGTTGTGTCTATCTCATTGTTGGATGGTTGATGTCTGAGGTACAACTGCCCCGAGGTACGAAGGACATCTTGATGGATAATTTCCGCAAAATCTGACTGGATGCGAAAGAATTCTTGTCTGATATCCGCGTCCTGGATTGCCGACAAGCTCGCGGCCCAATCTTTGAGATTATCTGGTAGCATAAGGTGATGATGGTCCCGTACGATTGCCCGCACCTGATGGAGGGCGTAGTAGGCATCCTTCTGACCGCCAGGCGGCTGCTTGACGCAGGAGAACTTTGTATTGTGGGCAAACACGTGCGCGTCGTACTGCGTACGAGCTAGCTTGGCGAAGGTGCCTCCAGATTTGGCGTAGCCGGGGAGAACATCATCAATAACTTTCTTGATATTTGTGTAGTCTATCTTGGAGTCACGGTCCGGGTCGAAATACGTGGCCATGGAATATTTCGGGCTTAAGAGGATGAGTGTGCAATGTGTGTCACTGCACAGAACACGGAATGTTAGAAAAAAAAGAATGATTGAAATCTAAGAAATCATATGTTACGGGGCGGTGAGGGGATGACTTACTCGGGAAAGTAAGGCATGAGAAAGTTATCCTTATCTGGGTTTGCCAGAATGACGCCTTCGACGTAAGAACTCGCGACTTGCCGGTCCCCAGCGCTGCCCAAGATCTTGGCACGCATGTAGAAGGGGTCGACTATCACGATGTCCGGGGTCTTGTCTCTAATGATCCGCATCTCCATACTCAGCGAAAACAGCCGAACGAAGGTGTAGTGCAGCGGATAATGGTTAAACATAGCAAAGATGTCATGAAATCGCAAGATGATCATACCCCCGATGGCGCCATCCACAAAGCCCTTGCCCTCTGGCACCTTGGCCACGATAACCGGGTATGCCACATCATTCTCTCTGAGACGCCGCTTCTCCAAAGAAAGAACACTGTCATGCAGACTCCGCATAGCACCGGTTTCAGCATTGAGCATATTTGTCGGTAGCATCGCCCTACCCGCCACATGCACCCTCCTCGAGATATCCTTAGGTGAAGGTGGCCCGTCCTAAGCACGGATCGTACTCGGTGCCGGCTGGCTCGCACCCTTGTTACCCTTTCTTTTCCTTCCCTTCTTGATCTTCTGTTGTAATGGGACCGAGTTCTGCTCACAGACCGCCTTCTTGAGTGTGTTGGGGCTAATAATATTTGGCACCTCGGCTATCTGAGGCTCGGTGAAGTCGGCAGCTAGAGGCGTTTCCTGAGAACTGAACGCCAGACGACGCCTGTTGCAACTGGATTTCTCCGCCGTACCAGCTAGACCGCGGTCGTCTTGGTTGGGTTCTTGAGAAAGAGGCCCGCAGAATTCGCTATCGCACTCCATGTTCGGCAAAGTACTTATCGACGTTGCTAAATGTACGGCCGTCGTCGTTGTCGTCGTCGTCCGATCCCGTGCCATATGCATGTTCGGATCCCGTGCCATAGTGATGTCCGGCATGTCCTCAGAAGGCGGCGGTCTTGCCATAGCTTGGCGCCGCACGACCGGGCGGTGTTGTCTTTGGGGTGGTGTCCCCCGCCCCCAAACGAATCTGGCTCTTCGGCCAAAGCAGGGGCCAGCTTAGGCAGGCGCTGAGGGTCATCAGATCATCTTTGTCGGCCCCGGCGGGTCGAATCGGAGGTAACAACTCGTCGCAGCCTGGCAGCACCCGAACCAGTTGAACCCTATACACGGTGGGTGGCATCGGTTTACCGTGGAACACGGGTTGCGGGTTGAATGATTTTGCCCTTGGCGACATCGACCAACTTGTCGTTCACGGTGCGGAGAGTGCACGAACGTCGGCAGCGCCCCGCGAAAACATGTAGGGCGTCGGGGATGCCCGATCAAAGGCAAAAGGGATGAAGTCCTCGCCAAGAGGCTTAATTAGTTACCGTGATGATGGCGTCGAGCTCGGCTAATGTCGAGGCACCGCCAACAGCGGGCGTAATCGACGGAGGGGCCGCTTGTTGGCGAGGTGCCGGCGGCGACACGAGGTGCATTAAGCTCCAATGCGGCCGTGCCGGCGCCGGAGACACCAATACCGCCACCGCCAGAGACACCAATGGCGCCGCCGCACACCAGCGAAAGAGTTCTTTGGCCGTGAAGCTGGGAATCGGGCGGCCCTGTTGGCCACCCGCAACCCACGCCGTCAGCCCATGAATCAAGGTAGGCATAATGCCGGTGAGCGTCGATCCCAGCTTGTTCGTGCACTTGCTCTTGGACAATCTCCGAATCTGTGCCACTTGTGCCTTGAGTTCTTGAACCTCGCTGACCGGCTTTCCAAGCTGGTCTTTTCTCCTTTACCCACCGGTATAGTATGACGACCATTTTGTGGACAAGCCTTTGTCGGCCACACGACCAGCCGACGACGGCCATCGAGCTTATCCTTGTTTTTCATTACGCTCAACGCCCTATTTAGAGTGCTGTCCCAAGTAGGGGTGCTCTGAGACGACCCCGCCATCGCTTTCGGTCTCCTTCGCGAGAACAAGCTCAAGCGCCCTGGTCTTCGGATCCGTGGTAAGCTCCTTTGTTATCGGGTCCTCCTTGTACCGGGCCCGACATAGTTCCTGGTCCGCTTGTCACCGCTGTATTTCTCGGCGGGCGGTAGGCCTTGCTCGGCACGCTCCGCGCCCTCCTTGTCCCATATAGGCTCCGCCACTCTGAACCGCCGGGACTGAGTTTGTGTTCCCCTAAGTTCAACTCCGCATTTCTTTCCCCCACCGACTTGATTCGAGGTTGCATTGCTCTCGCACTTGATTTTGAACTCCTTGTAGTCCTCTTCGCTGATCGAAGGATTTTTCGCTTTGATCTTCTCATAACTTTCACCTTTCTCAATCATTCTCTTCACGCGCTTCTCCAAGTAGACAGGTCGTGCTCATCCTCATGAGGGCGGCACTGTTCACTTTATTCCCTGAGAGGCGTGTGTTTTCAAAATCAGCGGGGAACTTGTATCGTTTGTGCAGCTTCGTGAAGAGGAGGTTGCGCAAATTCCCGCGGTCCTTATGCCTAAGGTTCTCGGTGTTGATCGATACGGTGCTCCGGAGAATGCACCCGAGCTGAACTGAGTACCCCTTGATTATATGTTTGGGCTCCGTTGGATTCCTGTCAGAGTCCACTTGAGTAAATTCCTCCTTAACGGTGTGGAGCGCGTTCGGGCGCCGGTCCTTCCGTTGCTTCTTCGGTTGGCTGCCATCTGTGCGTGCGCCGCCATCATCAGTGGTGGCATCCTCGGCAGCACCATCAGTGGTGGCATCCTCGGCGGCACCATCAGTGGTGTCATCCCCGACGCCACTAGGGGTTGTGTAGTCAGGATCGGTGTCTTCCGCGGCGTCCTCATAGCGGTGAGGTTGTTCCTCCATATCCTGGGATAGCTCCCAGAATTGCTTGCCACCCGAACCGCCGGCCTCATCGTTGTGGGCCATGTTTCGCTCTAAATAGGAAAAAAGTTTGGTCAAAAAGTTGGTTGTTGTCAAGGAACAAGATCATGGTCTCATCATTTAGGGTTTTTCGACACCGAGGCATCCTAAAAGCTAAGCTTTTATCATTTAGGGTTTGTCGACGCCGAGGCATCCTAAAAGCTAAATGCTAAGTTAAGCTTTCATCATTTAGGGTTTATCGATGCCGAGGCACCCTAGGTTGGGCCTAATCACTTGGCACTAATCACTTGGCTCTATTGCCACCTATGGTTTAATGCAGTAAGAATAAAGGGGCAGTTGATCCTACTGAACTAAGTACTAAGATACCCCGGTCCATGCATTAGTAGCAAGTACCCCATATGTCCGATTTTTAGCAAAGTCATGCTAAAATTCACGGAAAATAGGACATATGGAGTACCCGAATTTGCCGGAACGGAAGTTAATCGACATTCCGGCAAACTCAAGGGCCTCTCGCGGTACCTGCAAATTCATCACGACACAATGGTCGGAGACAAAACCCAGCAAACTAGAAAAGTTACTGACGTGTTTACAGAAATTGTTTTCTGCAAAAGATGATCATCATCTTTGCAAGTCTTTCTCAATGTGATCACAAGTAATTCAGAGGCATCACAATAAAGCAACACCCTGCACTAGCCTAAAAACAAGTGAAGTTTCACCCATATAAGAACAACTTCTATAAAATAAGAGAAGTTGCTAAACTTTTTGTATCCTTCATACACACTAGAGTACAATGCTTTATAATGTTCCATCATCATTACAGAAATCCAAGACCATGTGTTCCATCATCATCATCATTACAGAAATCCAAGAAACATCATGCTTTTTAACAGTTTTCAGTTTGGACAGAATACTGAAAACTACAGTTTGGACAGAATTCCTAACACTTTGGTCTTCTAGTTACAAAACAAAACTGACATAATTCTAGATGCCATAACTGAATTTTTTGACAGTAGCTCAAGTTTTTGACAGTAGCTCCTAACAGTAGCTCCTAACTGAATTTTCTGCTGAAAGCGAAGGCTGACTTAAGTGGCAAGATGATACAATTTGCGTAACATAACAATATATGCATCTTAATATAACACCATCTCCTAACAGAAATAGTATCCCAGGTTTCCATCTTAATACCACAAAGAATACCATAAAAAATCCAGGATCAATTTTTCTAGAGAAAAGCATCATTATAAGGGGAGTTTCTTACTCTACCAGATCTACTAGGGGGCAAAGTAGAACTGATATTCTTTTGCTGACTTCTAGTACAAGGTATAGAAGAGGAGGTAAATACAGTAGACATGTAATTGTAGTGTATTAACAATATAATTTCAATAGATTTATATTGCAAATTTATAGTAGAATTACAAATACAGTGTGAGCCAGAACCATACTCCAAATGTAGTAGAAGATACCTTCTGTCCAGCTGTCAATCTAAAGGGCTGCAACTTGGGCTTTGAAATGAAGATAAGTGGCCAGTTAACAGACTGTCAAAAAATTTCAGTTAACACACTTTCAAAAAAAATCAGTTAACACACTGTCAAAAAAAAATCAGTTAACACACTGTCAAAAAAATTCAGTTACAAACATACATTCAGTTTGAATTAATCTCTCATATTCCCTTCACATTGCTAACCATATGGCCGAAATATTGTCCCTAGACATCTCCTGGTCCTACCCAAGATAAACCCTAGTTACAAAAATGCAGTGCGAAAATTCAGTTAACACACTGCCAAAATTCAGTTTGAATTATTTCTCATGGTGATCCTCACCAAATTCTTATGACAGAACTACCAACTTTATAAACCCAAGATAAACCCTAGGGATTGGCAGTTATACTCTATTTTCAGAATACATCTACAAATATTTTCAGAATATACACTATTTACAGAATACATCTACAAATATTTTTACTTAGTTTCAGTATAAAAACTTGAGCAATGCAAGCAAAATAAACCCTACGGATGACCTACACTGCCACGGTCGAGGGGGGGGAGGAGGAATGGGGAATGGTGGAGAGGGAGGAAGGAGGAAGGAGGAGAGGTACCTGGTCGCCAAGGGGTCGGGTCGTGAAGGGGTCGGGTCGGGGTCCGAGCTCGTCTGGTCCTCGCCGCCATGGACGAAGGAGAGCAGGGGCCGATGGCGGAGGATGGCAGGGCAGGCGGGGTGGGCGCGTGGGGCTCGCCGCCGGCTGCTGCAGGGGCGGAGGAGGCCCTCGCTCGTCGGAGGGAGGAAGAGAGGAGAGGAGCGGCGGCGCGTGCTCGGCCGATCCTGTTCGGGGCGCGGGCGGCGGGGTGGATTCCAGCGGGGTCGGGCGGTGGCGTGGGCAGCGAAGACCACAGCTGGCGGCGGGCGGCGACGGGGCGTGCGGGCGGACGGAGGGGGCGGAGCAAGGGGGCGGCGGCGTACGGTTGGGTTCGAGTGGATCTAGCGAGGGAGGGAGGGAGGCCACAGTGCGAGGGGAACATGTGATGTGGGGGGAGGGTTCTAATGGCGCACCTCCCCCTAGTGCGCCATAAGTACGACGATTCTAATGGCGCACCTCGCCCCGATGCGCCATTAGAATTTTGTTTTATTTACTAACCCGACTGGTCAGGTTATATTCCACCTAACCCCCACTCCATCAGAACACGCCCACTAGCCCGATTGATCAAGCACGCAGCACACACACCAGGAGGTCCTGGGTTCGATTCCCAGGCTCCCCATTTTTTGTATCTTTGCATTTAAAATGTTGTTTGATATTTATTTGTGTTTAAATATGTTCAAACTTGTTTAAATCACAACAGTAATATTTTTTTATAAAAACAGTAATTAATTTTTTAAAAATATAATCAAATTTGTTATTTGAAAATATTTATGAATATGAAAAAATATCATCAAATTTATTATTTGAAAATATCATCAAATTTCTTATTTGAAAATATAATCAAATTTGTTTTTTTTTTGCAATTTTAGTTGCATTCATTTGTGACGGTGGAGCGGGCCGGGAGCTGGGTGCGGGGATAGGTGCGGGTGGTCGGCGGCGGCGGTGGAGTGGGGAGGTGCGGGCAGGGGTGTGGCGGCGGCGGTGGAGCGGGAGGTGCGGTGGGTCGTCGGCGGCGGTGGAGTGGAGGAGGGTGCGGGGGGTCGGCTTATGCATTTAAAATGCTAGTTGATATTTATTTGTGTTTAAGTATGTTCAAACTTGTTTAAATCATAACAGTAATATTTTTTTATAAAAACAGTAATAATTTTTAAAAAAATATCATCAAATTTGTTATTTGAAAATATTTATGAATATGAAAAAATATCATCAAATTCATTATTTGAAAATATTATCAAATTTGTTATTTGAAAATATAATCAAATTTGTTTTTTTTTTGCAATTTTAGTTGCATTCATTTGTGACGGTGGAGCGGGCTGGGGAGGGTGCGGGGGAGAAGGTGCGGGTGGTCGTCAACGGCGGTGGAGTGGGGGAGGTGCGGGCGGGTTTGGCGGCGGCCGTTGGAGCGGGGAGGTGCGGTGGGTCGGCGGCGGTGGAGTGGGGAGGTGCGGGGTCGGCGGCGGCGGGGTGGAGCAGGGTCGACTGTTACTAATGCCGCACCGACACATTATGCCATTAGAAGTTTTGCAAAAAAATAAAAACAAAAGTATATATTCTAATGGCGCACAGATGCCGCACTGTGCCACTGTGCGCCATTAGTAGTTTTGCAAAAAAAAAAGAATAAAAAATAAACAACAATAGTGACGCACTGTATGGCCGGTGCGCCATTGCTAGTTAGCACTAGTAATGGCGCACCGAGATATGATGCGTCATTAGTATGTTTGGAAAAATTAAAAAAAAATGTTACTAGTGGCGCACCATGTTCCTGGTGCGCCATTAGTGTCTTCCACACTAATGGCGTACCAAAACATGGTGCATCATTAGTATATACTAATGACGCACCACATGATAGGTGCGCCATTAGTGTCCATTCCATCTATAGCCCTTTTTCTAGTAGTGACGGTAACTTCATGAGCATGGTTTTCAGCGAATGGCACTCTTCGGTTGTAGCACTGGACTAAGAGGGTGTTTGGATACTCTCTAGTCATGTGACTAGTAGTAGTCAGACTAGAAGTTTTTAGTCAGACCCTGTTTGGAAGGTGACTACTACTAGTCAGCATTAAATGTCTCAGTATTAAATGTCCCTTGTGCAACACCAATTAGAGGAGAGAGAGGGGGACTTTAGTCAGTAAAAGTCAGGGGTGTTTGGAGGTTTACTGACTAAAGGTGACTACTACTAGTCTCTAGTCAGTAAAAGTTGAGGGTGGGGTGACTAGGGACTAAACTAGTTTTAGTCACCCACTAGTCAGGGGTGTTTGGAGGTTTACTGACTAAAGGTGACTACTACTAGTCTCTAGTCTCTAGTCTCTAGTGATCCAAACACCCTCTAAGTCTTGCAACTTCCTCCTGCGTGCTCATGAATGAAATCAGAGTTGCCTTGTCTTTGACACTTTGGTCGGCTGTTTGGCAGTGCTTTATTGCTTGGTGCAATCTCTCAGCGGTTGCTAAGATGTGCTTTTTGTAGGTGAAGTTGAAGTTGGCTCATCAAGTGTGGTAGATTATGCCGATGACACTCTCAGTTTGTGTTGATGATCTTGGTTGGTGTTGATGATCCAAATGTGTTGTTGTTTGTGCCAAAATCTTGTTAGTGCTAGGTTGTCCGCGTGTGCCCTATATGTGGGGTTTGTAATCTATGTTTTCGTTTGGTTTCCTCTAATTAACCAGAAAAATCTTTTCTTCTTAGCCAATGAAAATGACAAATATTTGCCTCATTTAAAAAATCACTGATAAAGGTACAGAGATTCATTTGCACTTTATTTCTCTACACTTCTACATCTCACACATGGTGGTGTACTGTAAATGTTTTTTTAGTGAAGTTACCACTTTAGGGCTATGTAGACAGGCTATCAAGAAAAAATCAAAAGGGCTGGGGCGCTGGGCTTTGACGCAGGCCGGCTACCAGGCACGCAAGCGGCGAGGAAACCCTCAAACAAGCAGGCCAAAAGAACCAAAATATCATATGCATCAGAACATTGAATGAAATGGGGAATTTCATTGCATGCTCATAGATCCAATAGTTACAGCGACAAGGAAAAAATGAACTACAGGGGGGCGTACATGATGAATCATAGAATTCTACAGTAGTATAAGTAATCACACAAGGACCGACTGCAGTCTACATGCTCCTCGACAGTTGGAATATTCCCCTGAGATCGATCCATCGATCTTGTGGTCGCGGGCGAGACGAGACCTCCTCGATCGAGGTCGCAGTCCTTAACCAAACGCTTCTTCGGTTCACATGACACTTGATATAATTATCATGCATGACCTAGTCCCTTGACTATTAGTCATCATCGATCCCTAAGGACTTACACACTGTAGTAGTACTATATTAGGTACATGCATGTATACACATATTCTTGTTAGCGATCGATATTATTAGTTACCTATGGAATCACGTATATGTGTATTTTTTTAACTAAAAGAACGTATTATACCGGCCTTACGTACGTACTCGGCCGCGTGTATTGGTGCGGACGCTGTACTACGCGTACGTATGAGTTACTGCTCCTTGTAGTCCTTGTTGTTGTATGGCGCGAAGAGCTCGGCGATCCAGTTGGCCTTGCGGAGCGTGGCGGAGCCCAGGTCGGCGCACATGCCGTCGCTGTCGTGGATGCTGTAGGTGGAGATGCAGTGGCGGCGGTAGAACCGCGTGGTGCGACGCATGGCGTCGGCCTCGCCGTCGACGTGCCCCATCATGGCCTTCACGGTGGGTAGCTCGAACCGCCCCTCTAGCAGCCCCGACAGCCACCGGCACCGCAGCTCCGACGTGTGCAGGTTCGACACGCTCTCCACGAACCCCACGAACGCCATGTTCGGGATCAGCGGGTGGATCGTGCCACTGCCAAAAAACAATGCACGTCAGCATCGATCGGTGCATATATGCTGCAGCAAAAGATAATCGCAGCCTATACACGTACCGGTAGAGCGGCATCATGGAAGACTTGCCGACGACGAGGTCGCGGAAGGGCTTTGGCAGGACCTCGCGGAGCTTGTCCTTGCCCTCGAAGCCGGTGGCGAGGAAGACAAGGTCCGCCTCCACCTTGGTGCCGTCGTCGAGGACCACGCCGTTCTCGGAGAAGCACCAGCCGGCGGAGGCCCTCTTGAAGCGGACAAGGCCGCGGTCCGCCATGTCGAAGAAGCCCTCCGGGAGGATGGCCATCTGGCAGCTGGCGTAGTCCTCGACGAAGGGGTGGTCCGGCGTCAGACCGTACTTTCCCAGTGGTAGCTTCCATGACAGGTACGACTCGATGAACTTCGACACCCCTGCCCTCTGGAAGACCAAAATTCAAAACACACCACGTTGCTGTCAGATTGTGACATGCATGCATGGTCTTGAGCATGCACACGTGCATATGTTAATACGTTCATCATACGTATTTCCCCATACGTGCATGTGTATCATGTACAAGGTTCATGCTGTGAGATGAATTCTGAGGTACACATACCAGTGGGCTCATGAGGTGGCAGAGGAGGGATCGGAAGAACCCTTGGTTGGGCCGCTCGTAAAAGAGCTGAGACAAGCGTGTAGAGTAGAACATGGAGAATGGCAAGCCCCAGATGGAGTACGATGGCACCACCCAGTGCAAAGTCCGCACCAGCATCGTGCACGGCTGCCCTCCCTCGCCTGCAAACAAACAAGCAAAGGCGACCGGTTAATCGATCGATCCATTTCAAACGGTCCTTGTTTCCGCGACAGATTGTCAGCCCTTCCATATGCTTCTCTAAATCAGGGACAGCTATTATGAATTGAGGGGAGTATTAAGTTTTAAGGAACCATTAAAATGTATACTCAAATGAGTTTGTTAGGAAGCTAACTACCAGTCATGCATGCGAACAATTAGTTTGGAAGGTTCGTTTGGAACGGCAGATAATATTTGTTGCAAATCTGCAACTACTGGTCAAACATGCAAACACTTTGGTACATACATGATTGAGTGACGCGTATAAATGGCTCATGCAAGGAGGTAGGTTGAAAAGTCAAGGCGGTATGCGTACTGATTGCGTCTAGTGTACTTTGAACTTGTAAATGCAAGAGACCTACCTAGGCATCCACTGTCTGGTCTAGGTTAGCTAAACTGTCTAGTCTAAGACAAGAGTGACCTTTTCTGGACCAAAGTATCCGACTCTCCCAAATCACTAAGACACATGTCACCAAATATGGTATGCATTATTCAGACATCCACTTCATCGAATGATGGGACGCTTCCACAATATTTATTAGTATCCTGTTTTTGTTTTGTTCAGCTCTGTGTGAACTTGCTTAGCATATTCTTTTTCTACGATTTCCTGGTATACACGCGTTTACACGAGTACGATAGCTTATCTGCCTTGGCTAGCTGCTACTCTTCATGCGTAGTTCCATGTTGAATTTTGTCCATGTTTTAGGAGAATTTTGGTTCAAAGTTCAAACCATGTTAAATCTTTCCTATGCATAGCTAGGAGTATGCTTTTACGCACCTTTGTTTGCCTGGGCACATTCGTTGGCTAGATCGATAGCGCTCTTCTTGTACCCAACCACCACAACCTTCTTGCCTCGCATCAGCTCAACGGTCTCCCCCCCGCTCAGCTTGCAGTAGTCCAGCGAGTGCATCACCGTCCCCTTGAACACCTCCGGCCCCTTCCCCGGCGGGAACACCGGCATCCGCGGCACGTCGCCGTACTTCCCCGTGCACATCACCACGAACTCGAACTTGTAATACTGCACATTCCCGTGGCAAAATTTGCGCGTTTGATCAATTGAATTGATCTGAAAATGGTGCTAAGTATTTCGAAACAAGCATGCAAGACATGTCAAAGTATATATGGTACCTGAACGATGGTGGAGTCGCCGGTGACGATGCCGACCTCCCACATGGGCTTGCCCCGGAGCGGATCCTTGCCGGTGCCGCTCCACAGCTCGGTGAACCCGGCCTCGGCGCCGCCGAGGAACTTGATGTCCACCACCTTGGACCCAAACGAGATGTAGCGCCAGAGGTCGAACTCGTCGGCGTAGCCCTCGAGGTAGTCGACGATCTCGGTGTGGGTCGGGAACGAAGGGTCGTCGCGGTTCTTCCAGGAGTAGTCGGAGAACTCGTAGTCCGGGCGGGGAGTCTGCAGCCGCGTGGTGCGGTAGACGCAGTGCTTCCACACTCCGCCGACGGACGGCGTCGCCTCGAACACGACGGGGTCGTAGGCCGCCATCTGCTTCGCCGCGGCCAGGCCGCTGATCCCGCCGCCGATGATGGCCACACGGGACACGTGAGGCACGGCCTCCCTCGTGGCCCGCGACCCTTGTCCTTGCGCCATGGCCATCGTCTACCCGAGGTGTTGGATGGAACTGGCTGTGTGTGTGGTGATCGAGGTGATCGAGGGATGTGTGCGCACTGTGGGTGCTTCTTGCGGGCGTAGGAGGCTGTGAGCGCTGCTTCTTGCACGCGAAGGAGACTTCAAGGGAGCTAGAGCTAGAGCTGGAGGCGCTGTTGAGCTAGAGCTTTGTGTGTGTTGGTGTCGACAAGGGCGAGGCCTGGTGTATTTATAGGGTCAGGGATGCTAGCATGGGGCTGTTGAGCATGTGAGCTTTCCACTGTGCCTCTTAGAAATCGTACGGAAACATAGAGAGAGAAGAAATGCATGCAGACGCACACCAATGCCTTGCAAGAAAAACGATGCACGACACCGTCTACCACCCACCTAGAACGAAAAGGACACGTATAAAATTCGCAAATTTACAGGCGCACGCACCTGCCAAGCCGAACCGGGCCGCTCGATTGCCTCGCGATTCATGAAATAGTTGGATCCATATGAGGATACACTTAATTTTAAGTTTCTGTTGTTGAAAATTATGAGCTTTTATCTAAAACTTGCAATTTTCTCACACGTTTTTACCAAGTTTCATAATAATTTCTTAATATGTTTTTTGTTGGTCGTAGAAAAAAAATCGTGATTTTATTGTTTGTGCATACTATGTTTTAAGAGTTGAAACTTAATATTTATTTGTAAAATTCATCATAACGTATTCAATATTGATCTTATTTGAAAAACCTCGTCATGAGAAACATGAATATGAAAACATAACTTAATTTGGACTTTTGTTCAAAAATATATTAAAAAATGAAAATTAAAAGCCTAAAATAGAAGCTCGTTCAAGGCACTGCTTACTGTGAGACCTGCATGCCATAAATCCTCTCCAGTATAAATTTACACCATGTTTGTCACTTCAAGATGGGGTGCCAAACATTATGTGTACACAAAATTTTGTAAAATAAAAAGGAGGGGCTAAGGGTAAGTTGATTGGAAAAATAATTTGGGCCAGATTTGTTTTTGGCCGTCTGATGCAGAACAAATGGCCACACGGCCTTTTTTAACCTCATGCCTTCTTGCTCATCTTCTTCCACAACTGCCCCACGAACCACTGATCAAACCTTCAGCCTTCGGCGCGTACGGCCTGCGGCGCTCCTGTGCAAGCCACGCCGCCGCACCCTCCCCTCACCGCTGTCCAACGCCATGCTAATTTCGCCCCCCTCCCCACCCTTCCTGGCCAACTCTAAACTGGTGATCCCTACAGCTTCACCCCATATCGTCAAATTTCTTGCCTTCGCTCGCTACAACTCGTTCCTGGCCGAGACCTTGCCATCGTCCCCGGTGTTAAGATATGGTATTGTCTGTCACTCTTCATCGGTTCAGACTTTTGGAGTTACTAGTTGGAGAATGAGTTCAATACTCGGGCCTCGCTATCATTCGCGTGGGCGCCACCGGCGACGGCCTCGGTGCTACCCGCCGTCGCATGCTTCCTTCTCCACCTAATCGACCGGGCCAAATTCAAAATTCAGGCAACTGCCATCCAGGAAAACTTGGGGTGTTGAACATTTACCATGGGCTACTCGTAAGTTGCATGCAATCAAATTTTGTGTAAGTCAATTTATGTGAAGTAGAAAGGAGAGCGGCGCAGAGCAACAAGGCCATGATGGGGTCGACGCGGAAGAGAGCAGAGAAGCGATGCCGAGGTAGGAATGATGCTCGTGTAGCAGAGAAAGAGGGTTCACATCTGCGAGGGAGGGATGGGGTGGTTTTCATTTTACGCAGCTTGGCTTAGACTGCACCGAACTTAAGATTGGGAGAGCTTGTCGGAGACAGGAACAATGTGGCTCGCCGCGGCATCACCAGCGGAGGAGAGGCAGGGGTGGAGAAAGAGATGGGCTCGCTGTAGGAGAAAAATGGTGGTGAGCTGTTGGATTGAAATTCAATTGTTTTGGGCGACTTACAAAGAGACAATCCTTAAACAATATACATACACAAGAAATTATCAATGAGAAGGAATTTGGACCTGGTGTCATCTGCACCATAGAAGATGTACCTTGAAATTCAATTTTTTTTGGCAATCCTTAAGCAATATACATACACATGCAATTTATCAATGAGAAGGAATTTGGACCTGGTGTCCTCTGCACCATGGAAGATGTACCTGGTACTCCCCTGTCCACCCTTATGCATGCATGCACTGACTCGGCAACACCCATACATTCAATGTTACGAAATTTCATGCTTAACAAAAACTAATCAAAACGCACGTACGTACTGTATATGTGCTACACTTGATCACCTCAGAAACACCGACCGTAAACCATGTCCTTTTCGGCCACATGCATTTTTTTAATCATGGTTTCACTCATGCATGCATGCATGAGCATGACCGTGTCAAGCCGTCCCCTCCATCTCGTTCTGCTGATCATCTGGATCGGGAGAAACTTAAGCGTACGTAGCTTTGGACCGGGGAACAAGGAAAGGGGTGTGTGTGACCCGGACGACGGCCAATGATCTCGACTGTGCCTGCCCATTTTTAGCTACCAGCGCGCGCCTACATGCATGGCTGAATATATCTCCCGTGTCTTGTCCCGTCGCCAGCTGAATGTTCCTTTCAGCCCTATCTAGCGTGACCTTTAATTTGGTTGTTGCCACGTCCTGTCGCGTCGTTTCATCCGTGCTCGCTAGCTGCATGCGGACTATTCTTTTCCTGTCACCGCCGTATGGAAGCAGCAAACCAAAACTAATACGGTGCACGATGTTTTTTTGCCCTGCCCTCGGCCGATTAATTCAACAAAATACGTGTGCCCAGTGAGTAGTTAGTAAACCAGTGAGAGATAAATTTAATATTACAGTGAGAAATAAATTTTATCTCTTATTACGGAAAAAAGAAATGATGCATGGTCACCAGTGAGAAATAAATTTAAATTTAATCTCTCATTTGGGTCTATATGCACCCATACTATATATCCTACAGTTCACAAATAAGCCCTAAAAAATAAATAAGCAAGTGATCTTTTCGACACTGAGACGTACTCTACTACGAGATCTACTTTTTTTGCATGAAACTTTCGATCTTTTTATCTTCAATCATGAAAGTACAACGAACACCCAAAATAAAATAAAAATACATCCAGATTTGTAGCGACGACTACAAGCATTGTAGTGAGCAGAAGACGCGTCGGTGTCATCATTCCTGGGCAAAATTTATTGTAGTAGACAATCGGTAAGTCGTTGTGTTAAGACCTTATAGAAGCAGCGAATAAGAACAGCGGTCGCTGCTGATGAAGAGTAGCATAGATTCAAAGGGTCCATCCTCCATACGCCCATCGACGACTAGCAAATATATACCTAGCTATGGTTTGGAAATTTGCAGTCTAAATACTGGCTTGAAAATATATATTTACAGTAAAGTTTTGTCTCGCGCTAGAACCTTCGCGGACTCCGAGGGAACGAGAAAACAACTTGAAAACTTCAATACGAGCAATGATACTTTTCTAGGCATAAATCCAACTACTGTGCTGAAACTCCTGCAACTCTTGTGAACTACTAGAACCTAGTAGTAAACCATAAAGAACTCGGTCCACTTTCTTAATTTGAATTTTGCTACACACATTCCACGTCAGTGCCGTAACTAGGCTTCACTTTTTTGGCGGGGGGCTTCGCTTGTTTAAAATTCCTATCCTTTTTTATTCCATGATCCCGCCAAGGAAAAGAAATTACTAGTGTTTCACACTATTTCAGACCCTGAAAGCTACACATGTATATCCCTTCCTTATCTCCCCGCCATACCGACAATATCAATCATATAATCATCCCTGATTATTATTATGTGTGAGATCGATTTTTTTTTTAAACGGAGAAGGACCTCCGGCCTCTGTATCTGGACGATGCATGCAACCACTTTATTAAATATTCACATAAGACTAACAAAGTCATATAACAGTAAACCTAAAGCCACCTTTTAGGCAGCATCTGTCGTTACTCCTATCCAGTTGATGTAGGAATGCTGATAGTCTGGGCCTAATATACCAAACAGATCTCGCAGCTAAACCTAACATCTAAGACCTGAGGTCCCAACCAGGACGCCTGCTGGGTATGGGGCACCCACCAGCCCGGTGCACTTCTCAACCAGGACGCCTGCCGGTATGAGGCCGCCGCAGCCACCTGCCACCAATCCATCTTCAGAGTTGTATTGTTGCATCTACCGTGCCAGGTCTCTCTGCCATCGACACCACCACGACGCCAGACAACGTCATCCTCCTGCGCGAGTCCATCCTCGCACATCGGGCGCCGAGTCTCCACTGCGCCATGCTGCCGAGATCCGCAGTCATCAATGTGTAGGATGAAGCACCGCTCCACCAAGAAAGCCGCCCACTGGTCCCTCGATCCCGTGTACGCCCCCAAGGAGGAAACGACACCAACGCGCCGCTGTCATCCGATCTACTGATCTAGGGTTGGAGGTAGCAGATAGCTGTCTTGAACTTCTCCTTTGGCAATGCCTTCAAGAAGGAAACACCGCATACCAGCGCCGTCACCGCCGGGCTTGGCCAGGTTTTCACCCGGATCTGAACAGAGGACCTCCATCAAGCAACTTGTACATGAACCGCCGCCATCGCTGCCAGGGACTGGACGGAGAATCCAGGCCGCCGCCGCCTGAACGGCCATGGCACCACCATGGTGCCTAGGCCGACGTCGTCAGGCCCACCATGCCCGCCTGTAGACGCTCACCAGATCCACTGGCCCGCCGAAACCCATCTGGGTACGGCGAGATCCGCGATCTGGGCCGTCGCTACATGGGCTCCTCTGCCATGGTATCGCGCCTACGCTGACGCCGTTGTCACACTCGCCGTCGGGAACCCGCCGCTCCACGCTGCCGGTGCCCCGCAGCTCCGTGCACCGCCACCGCCAGGGAAAGACGCAACCGCCATGTGAGGAGGAAAGTCCCGCCACTGCCATCACCGGCCAGGCTACGGGCGTGGCCTCCGGCGACGGCAGGGAAGAGAGGACGTGGGAGGAGGCCTTTGGGCCGGCGGCGGATCTCGCCCCTTGTGTGAGATCGATATACACCAAACAAACATGATTAGCTGCGGGGTCATTGTATTGAGAGTACACAATTAATGTGCATGTATGTATGTCCACTGCTTATGAACTCCAAAAACCAACCAAGAGACTCGATAGGGCTGACCTTGAACACGCATATGCATACAGCCAGACATAATTAAGAAAACCGGGAATTAGGTTGAGCAGCAAGTGTATGTTGCATCTGCACGTTCCCTCAAGACCGTGTCTCCAATTTGAGCTTTGACTTCTGCGTGGACCGTATATACAATTAGTACACTGATTAGGTTAGTAATCGTTGCTGATACATGCATTAACGTATATATATCGGCCACATGATCCATTATGATTATATCTGGTGTAGTTGTTGCTTGATTACATGCGAGATTAGGTGGATTACGATTTAGTGGCGTATATAATCCTGTGTAGTATTAATTTTGTGCGATCTTTGCAGAAATCTATGTATGCCACGTACAGCTGATAATTCAGCACATTTACCTCGAAAACTGGACCGATTTGCCTGCCACTTTCTGATGCATGGATATGATTGGATTAGCTATATGCATGTAGAGTAGTAAATTAAAATATGCAATACGTACGAGATACTTGAAAGAAAAATAGTTTAGACGGATGAGGTTTATAAACATATCCTGGAACACTAGAATAAATTGGATACTTCAGTTTGTATGTATATATATATGAGGGCATCTCCAAAGGAGACCCGTAAAACACCCGTATATGTCTGATCAGACATATTTGTTCAATTTTACAATCCAGTGGGGACCTGTATCAGTCTGCAAGACAGTTTGAACATTCAAATTTTGGTATTTTGAAGACAAATGCAGGAGAGCTTTGTCAGAGTTTAGACATGCACTTGACCAATCACATGCAATTCTCTCTCTCTCCTCCCAACCGCACATGCATAGCCCCCCTCTTCTCTCTTCTTCCAACTAGACTATAAGGGCATGTACAATGGTGCTATCTTAAGAGTGCCACATAGGATAGATGATGAGGCGGAGGAGAGAGAACTCATAAGAAAAGACTTGCCTTCTCTTATTTAAGAGAAGACAAGAGGTGATCTCTTAGCACAATATGTCTCACCATATTTTTAGGAATTGCTAGTTATTGAAGATAAGGCTAAGAGATGACCCATTGTAGACAATTTTTTTGGTCATCTCTAAATCACATGCAAGACTTAAGATAAGACTACCTTATCAACCATTGTACATGCCCTAAATCACAAATATCCTACCACATGCAAGGTTCCCAAATACATTTTCTCCTCCCAACCGGATACTTTATAATTAGCGTTGGATGACTCCCTCCCATATCATATTCGCGGACCACGTCCGGACATAAAAACGAAGCGTATACCGTAGGAAAACTTGCTAACTAATCGATGTGGCGTAGAATTATAGGCATGCATTAGCACGTGGACTTGCAAAAAGAATGGCTGTACACGTAAGAGTTGTCCACGGAGATAGCCCTAGCTAGGAAATCTCAAAAAATGTATGAGTCCTGATAATGTCCACACGTGTGGGCGTTAAAAGGTCTGACCACATGTTTTGTGTGGTATCTAAAGAACCAGTCCACACATCTGCGTGTGGGTAAAACAAGTAATGCCCACACGCTTGATCTTTTGCCTCGTGGTCCCTCCCATACGCCTTCGTGTGAGCAAAATAGATAATGCCCACACGTCCGTACTTACGGTCCCGCACGCTCCGCGTGACAGTCACCACGCGTCCCCGCAGTTGTCATGGTCCGGACCCTTTTTCATGTTCGTTTAACTGCAGTTGCCATGTTGCCGAACTACAGTTGCCATCTCATGTCAAGTGTCATATGCCATTTTTGGACAACTGCAGCTGTTGTCATGTATGGTTTGGTCTACTACAGTTGCCATGATTTGAAAATTTTAAGAGTTGCATCTACTAACACTAGGCAGTTGCCATGTAGCATTACAAAAAGGCATGGCAAAACAACAAGTTCAGGTAAAGAGAGAGTTGCCATATGCTTACAAGCACGCTAGGGCAGTTGCCATGTACCCTGCAAAACACATGGCAACTCGGGTAAAAGAGATAGTTGCCATCTGCTTACAAGCACACTAGGGCAGTTGCCATGTACCCTGCAATAACACATGGCAACTGACAGCTTTGGGTGTGGGAGAAAAGACAGGCGTGTGGGCGAACTGATAAACGCCCACACAGCAGCCCCTCTGCGTGCATGAAAACTGGCGTGTGGGCGAACTGCTAAACGCCCACACACCAACCCCTTCGCGTGGTGAAACGAATGTGTAGGCGACCAGATGAATGCCCACACACCAGCCCAGTCCTACGTGGCATAAAAAATCTGGCAAAACATGCCAAGATTCGTGCAAACACAAACGGACGTTGATCCATGTGTGTGGGCAAGATGCAAACGCCCACACATATGGGCCTTAGTATTTTCGAAATGTATTAATTAATTAAGAGTAGGTCATTTTCTCCAATCTATTACACCGTAATTATTTGATCAACAAAATAAGACTTTTGCTATAAAAACATCGTCTTCGGCATCGTCACCCTCCTCGACGATTGCCTTTATCATATCTCCACTTTTTTTCCTGGTGCATTGCTGCATCCTGGCTCCTAGATGCTTCTTTGTAGTTGTGAGTTCACATGCGGCTACCTCTATACATGCAACACCAACCACGACGTCCACACGCCCGGCTACCTCGATCGTGGCTCCACCGCCCTACGCCCGACGACCTTGACATTGACACAAAGGACTATTACTTTGCTTGACCACCTTGTAGGCTTCCTTTACAAATTACAACCAAGACGTTTGTGGTACGACACCGTCGATGATGCTTTGCTACAACTGTGAGGAATGTCAGTCTACTGTCAGTTTCTTCCTTCGTTTCCTTGAGGCAAAATAATACACACATCACATTACGCAAATTCTTTCCTCTTCCATCCTCTTACAACCGAGTGGACTTTGCCAAGTGTAGCACTCGGCAAAAGCTTTGCCGAGTATTTTCATTATTCGACATACAAGGTTAGTTTGGATTTTATCCCTTTTTTCATTCAAAACAATTACATAAGCCCAAACAAACAAAGCCAAATTCTTGCATTTCGATGGCACTGGCAGCCGCTAAGTAGGCGGAGGGACAGAGATCGGATATATTACACATGTGACACAAAGTCCATGAAGCTCATCCTTTGTTTAGCATTTGCGGTGTCACATAAACATATCATTTCGTACAGTTAACTTAGTTGTAATACCACAGCAAATGCTAAACAAAGGATATTACACGTGCAAACATGTAATAAATATAAAAAAACACGTTCGTACGGATATATTACACATGTGTAAAATTTGAATATGTTATACGTTATGATGAGAGCTACACTAAAAAGACAAAAATCATGATTTTGAAAATGGTGAGCAGTACATGCACTTTTTAACTTGAGCGGTATATTACACGTGCATTCCTTTTCTTTGACTTGAGCGGTATATATAGGTGGTCACGGATAGTAACCGTACCATACATTTCTTTGAGAATGTGAAAGTGTGAGAGTGTAATAGTCCAGCTTTCTTGCATCGGTATGTATCTACAGACACACGACGTACAGTACCGTTGACAGAAAACAGAAGAGAGTATGAATACCAGAGTTTTGAGAGTGGAGATCGAGCTTGTTGAAATGAATTCAAATTGACTACAAAAATTTCAACGAAAGAATCAACAGCAAAGCAAAGCGTAAACATGGCTCTTTGACTGCGACAGTGCACACTTCGACAAGCTAATTGTAGTTTACCATACATATGTAAGCATGTCATTTACTAGCTAATGCTCGAGAAATTACCACTAATCTTAGAGTAAATTTCGTGTACATTTCCTCGACATGTGCTATATAGATAATAATGCTCAAAATGCCTCCGGGTTGTACATGTATATGCATAATACTCTTCACCAGTCTTCAATCGTCAGGATTGAATAGAGAAGGTCCCTCAAAAAAGATTCAAGAGACCCAGAAAATCAGCAAGAGACCGGCCAAGAGCATGGGTTCATTCACAGAAAACTTTGAATTTCTTCTTCAGGACCAATCAGCAACTAGACCGTATAGAATATAAAGGGAACGCGGAAGACAGAACGTAAGCAAGACCAAATCAGAGACAGATAATTAAGGTAAAAGTAGTAGCTTGCAGCTGACTAATGGACTAAATTAGTACGCTTGTTCATATCTTCGCAGACCTTTCCTGGCTGGTCCTAGCTCTGTCTGGAGGTCATGTACGTACTCTAATCACGTAATTAGTCAACTAGTAGCCAACTAATTTGAATAATTGATCATAGTACTAATCAGTGAATATACAAATAAGCAAGTAGGTATGTATGTAGCTCTTGCAGCAGTCTTGAGTACATGGGTTTTGAGGAGGTCAAGCCATCCGCGTACGGTCGTAATTAAGCTAGTCTTGACCAAAGATTATATTCTCTACTCGGGTACAAGTCCAGTGTCCAACTGTCCATTCGTCGTCTCGCAGCTCTTGCAGAGTTTAATTAAATTAATATACGGTTTTGGTGGTAGCTGCTATAGCAGCATTCCATGAGATCGAAGTGTATATTAATTCTTCTCCATGATTGTTGATTGTTATTATGATGATGGGTGGTATGGATGCCATCGCCACGTGCTACGACTCCTAAGTAGACCGACTTTGGAGACTGAGCGTACACTTTGTGCAGACCAGCAGTATAGCAAGGCCATGGTAAACTTTTATATCCGGACATATCAAATCCGGCACCCTATATTATAGATAGTGACCGGTTAATTCTTAAATCGCCGCATCCACAACCGCGTACCTCATATTCGGTACTCTTAATCCATACTATACATGAAGCATGAAAGAGACAATGTAGATGATCAACAAAATAAACGACCATAGAACAAACAGCATATCCATATATATAATCTGGACCAAAACAACATCATAGCTCAGCTGAAGGACAGTTCTAAAACTAAAATTACTAAAAACACAAACAATGACAGATAGGGCCGAGTATCTTCACCACTGCCTCGTCGATCCTTTGCCTTTCCAATCACCGAAGCAGCTGTAGCCCTCCATGTAGCCGTCAGCGGCATGGTGGGGTTATCGGAGGCGTTGGTGACATCGAGTCGACGAACGAGGAGTCGATGTAGCTGGCCATCATCCGGACACCGCGGTTCTGCTGCTTCGCCAGATTTGGCGCTCTCGCTTCGGCTGCCGCTTTGCTTTCTCCAGTGCTTCGCACGTCGATTGCTCGATACCAAGCCGAAGGTCCTTGGCGTTCTTTTGATGAAGCCGACGGGCGTCCATCAGCGAGCAGTGGTGGACAGCTGCGAGGAGCTGCTCCTCCTCATTGGGTGCCGCAGGCAATCCGCGTAGGCGGCGGGAAGACTGCATTGTCGCCTCCGCCGACGCCGCCCTCTCCCTAGCTCGCTACTTCTCGCGGTAGGCGGCGCGTACCTTCCATTTGGGGGTGTTAGTGTCCGTGCCGCCGGTGGCGCAGGCTTGAGCATCCACTGATGCCGCTGATGAGTAGCCGCCCTAGAGTTAGGAGGGCATCTGTCCAACGAGCGGAGCGGGCCGAGCACGTGGAGCTATGCGCACTACAGGGATGGGCCCATGCCGGCGTCCGCGCTGCGGCGCCGTTCGACAGGAGACGGAGCAGAGCGAGAGCTGTCGCCCGTGTCGACCCGCAAGCGCTATAGCGCGATGCGGAGGCAACTCGTCCGCTTCACGGATGAAGGGGTCCCATTCGCCCTCGTTGTTGGATCTGGTGCCACCGCCGCTGCCGGTGCTCAACATTGGGATGGAGAGGGGGAGGGGAACATATGGGGAGTGACGCGGAGAAGCGAACGAGAGTAGGAGAAGTGAGGGAAGTGAAGCTAGGGTTTTCTCCTTCTGGGAATTTTTAGTGGGGACGGAGTGAGGTCCGTGCAGGCCATTGTGGGTCAGGCTGACGTGGCGGATGCATCTGGGCGTCCCCATTGGCACCTCAATTTTGGCTGGGTTCGAGGGATGCCAGTCACCCCGGACGTCTGCGGCTGGTTTGGGAAGGCCGACTGGGTCATTTCATCCCAAAATATAATGTGTGGTAGATTTTTCTTAATTGAAATTTGTAAACTTTGACCAAGTTAGAGAGAAATATATTAGCATATTGTACATATAATTGGTATTTTATACAAAGATAATTTCTCAAAAAAATTGGTCAATTTTTGTGAATTTCAAATTTTGCAAAATCCCATGTTTGGTCAGCCAAACTAGATGGTGGCGCTGCAATGGCATCGTTACCCTCTTCAGGATAAATTTGGGATTTTAGGCCTCTTCTGGTCTTGACGCATCAACACCTACAAGAGGGCATGGATCATTGCTCGAAGCTTCATTGGTTCCGGTGAGACTACCTCCTATCCCTTGCTCATGATCTTGACGTTGCATTCTCGGACCTTTCTGCTCGCCTATAGGGTCGGGGTTCCATGGCCCTCTCAGGTGACTGGCGAGGTGTGAGGCAAAGTGCATTGGTTTTCGTGGGAGATGCGGGCTAGTTGCTTTATTGTATAATAAAGCGGGGGTGAAAGCTTCTCTCGGGAATGATAGTTTTATTTCCGTCTAAAAGAGAAAGAGAATGATAGTTTTATGAGAAATGCAAGATTCATAACCAAAGGGGTGAGGTGGCCCTAGAGTTCCCCTTATTTATAGCCACGTTCATGAAAAAAAAAAGTTTGATTCAAGGCCCGTATAAATCCGTTGTACATACATGCCCCGCGCGTACGTAGATCCGTACTTGCTGCAGTACGGAGTTCCGTACGTGGGCCGTCGAGCCGATATGCACATGTGTACTTCCTTTTCTTCGTAGAGGAGGACTGGACTGGCCAAACATTCCTTGAGGCGGGCCAAACATGCATGATGAAACAATCAATGCTGGATCACTTCGCCGGCCGATTCGTTGGTCGGACGCCTTTTCAATTCAAAGATGATAAAATCCTAGTATGTACTACTCGCGTTGCCCGTTTCGTGCTACTCCCGGTCAATATTGATCGCGAAGGTGCAGCTGAATGCACCGCGGAATGCACCGCGGACCGCAGCCAGATCGGTGCTACTAAACAGCTACCGCAGTGCGCCATGCATGTCCCGTGGACGAATCGATAAGGTCCCATTTCGGTGCACCCGCACGGCAATTGCCCGGATGAATTCATCCATCCATGATCCATGGGTATATCCATCCATGCCAGAAGTTGCATATCCATCCACGCATTGGACGGATCGCGTGCGGGCGCACCTGGATGGATCTTGCATTGGCCACCGACACGCCGACCGGTCTTGCTGGCTAGTCAGAGATTTTGCCTTAAAAAGGCCGGCGGGACGAACGCTACTCAGGCCTTCTTTGGTTTGTATGAATTTTATAAAAAAATTATAGGATAGGACTTGTATAATTTTTTTTTCTTGGGCTTCTTTGGATCACATGATTTTCAAAACAAAGGAATAGGAAAAATGGAGGATTTGATTGCCATGACATAGCCAATCCTGTGGATTTTTGCCCGAGGCCGGACCTTATGTGTAAATTCCTTTGGAATCAGCACCTTGGAGACCCAATCCTGAGGAATTTTAGTGGCCCAATCCTTTGATCCAAATGCGTTCCCTAGGAAACAATCCTGAGGATTGATATCCCAAGAAAATCCTGTGAAAATCCTCCAATCGAAAAAAGGCCTAAAGCTCTTTGATTCGTAGGAATAGAATTCTTTTCCTATAGAGGAATTCTTCATATGATTCACATTTCATATAAAATAAACATTAGCCTAGACTCAATATATAAAAATAGTATGATGTGAATCAAAGGGCATCTTATTTTTTTATTCATATTTATAAGATTACAGATACATGTCATCTCATTTCCTATAACTTTTTTATTCCTATAATTTTCCTATCCTATGAACTAAAGGAGGCCTCACTGTTGAAGCCTGCAGTGACCATCCACGCGTACGTCAAAATGGTGCTATAGAACTGAGTGCTAGCTCAGTGGTAGGTACCCTGTCTTGGGTTCGACCCCTCGCCGGTGAGAATATTCAACTGTGTTTCTCGCCATTCTATAAAAATATGCCGAGGGGTGCTTGCCCTTCTGGTCTCGTTTTTATAGGCTGCAGGTGGAAGTGGGTTTAAGTGTGAAAATTACAAGTTGTGCACAAGCATCACGGTGCCCGTTTCAAAAATAAAATAAAATTCTACAGCACAAAAAAAATTGGAATTTTTGTAAACACATATGCACATGTATATTACGTATGTGCAAAATTTCAAAACATTTCACTTTCACACGTGACGTTCAAAGAAAAGACAAATATGTATTTTTAAATGGGCCTCTTTTTCGGTTTTTGAGCCATAATTTTGTTTTTTCTACAACTTACAAATTAGTACTTTTTTAAAACAATTTTTTTTACAAATCCATAGTGAACCATAAGTTTTCAAAAAATCACTACTTCGCCCTCGTTTAAGTGGGACTAACTTAGCCCACCCACTTAAGGACCAGTTTATTGACGCTTCTAGGAGGTTATTGTGAAAATAAAGCAGAAGCCCAAAAGAACTCTTTGTTTTAGGGGGAAAGGAACTCATTTTGGGCTCATGGCTTAACTTATTTCCACCACCCTTTCCCTTCACAATGAGAAAAAGGTGGTGGGGGGGGGGGGGGGTGCTTCGGAGATTCTCACTTAAACCTGAAGGGGTATAGCGAAATGGCACTATTGTTTGATCATATTACATCAGGAATGCCATTGCTAGGCCTGTGGTCACACCTGACCCCCACGCCAAAAAAAGACATGCGAACCCCCCACTGCCTGCTCGCAACACTCATTCCTCTTTCGCTCCCTCGATAGGAAGAGCTAGGGTTCCTCTGCAGCAAGCTGCATGGACGACGGGTAGCTTCTCACTTAAAGATAACACGATATCATTTAATTAGGACAACAATATAGTCCAAGGGAATTATATACTTTTCACTGACCATACCATAGATAAGATGAAAAAACAAACGCTGAAAAGAACTAGCTAGCTTATTATATGGAGCTATTTTCACAGGAACTTATCTAGAATTTATTTTCACATAAGTTTACTTCCATAATATAGCTCAAAAAAAACTGGCCCTAAATTGCTCTAGTGGGATCCCATTGGATGGAGAAAAAGAAATTGTTGGGCTATCTCACTTAGCCCATTGGGAGCGCACCTTGCACTATTAAGCTAGCCAACCACACTAAGGAGTAGAGTGCGGCGCTGCAGCGTGCTCCCACCACCATCGCCGTCGTTGTACCCCTACGTCTTTATCCTGGCACCACGCCGCAAGGGTTAGTGGGAATCTTCTTGGCCATGGCAAGCGAGATGTGGCGGATGTTGGACTCCATGTAGCGCTGCACGTCCCCGCCCTTCTAGTACGAGGAGCCTCGTCTGCTGGTTAGTTATGGCAGCCGAGAGGACTGTCATGTCGTGAGATCCATGGTCGACCGCTTGGACATGGAGGGAGACTACAGGTTTGTGGTGTTGGCCACTGTCAGCTCTCAAGTCACACACACACATGAAAAACGGGGGAGACGAGTGATTCTGGCTGCTCTCGTCCTGCTGCAATATTTTCCCTCTACTTCTATTTCAACACTAACGAAAAGAGAGGGAAAGGGGCAGATAGCTAGTCACGGCCGGATATGTTTGTGCCATCCTACGGACCTGGGCGTGCTGCTGAGACAAGCAACATGGCAATACATGCCTGCACTGCTGCCGTCGATGCTAACATGTGCGACACACACAAACTGTCCTGGCCTTGTGCGGTGCTAAGAGCAACCCAACGCGCCGACCCTTGTGTGTCCCATTTGAGTTGAGACTGACAAAGTTGACCCAACGAACCACGTAAACGGACCAGCGTCCGCTTTTTGTCCGCCGCTACCCATTTCAGGCCTAAAATTAGGCTGCATTTGCATCGGCGCGGACACATGTGATGCCCACCCTTGTGTTTCCCTGGCCCGCTAGTCCGTGGAACATTTATCATTTCCCCTTTTCTCTCATCAACCACCACCACACTGAGCCACCCCTCCTCGCCGTCGCCGCCCAGTTCCGGTGCCCAAGCCGGCCACCCACACCCAGATACCTCCCCCAGTGGCATGCCGCCACTTGACTACCCCATACTCTGGCGTTGGGGGATTGTTTTCACCATCGTCGCAGCACTCCAACATCGAAGCCACCCCCTCGCCTTCGCTGCCGGCAAAACCGCCTTGCGCATCTACCTCGCTCGCCAGAGTCCGCCACGTTCGCCTCCACGCCGACAGGCCTGCTACCTGGTCTCGGAAAGGCGCAAGTCTCTTCATCGACTGGCTTCTTCCACCATGCCCGCAAGGTGTTCGGCGGTTTGCCCGCAAGGTACAAATGGACTCCGGCGACGAGTATTTTTTCCACAATTTCATTTGTGATTTGGATGATTCTTCATCCGATGATGAGGATATTGTGGCTGCTACTTTGGTCATCCATGACCACATTAGTAGGAAGCGGCCGATAGTCAGGGGCTTGATCCTGGGGCTGATAACCAACAAGTATAGGGGATCGCAACAGTTTTTGAGGGTAGAGTATTCAACCCAAATTAATAGATTCGACACATGGGGACCAAAGAATATTTGTAAGTATTAGCAGCTGAGTTGTCAATTCAACCACATCTGGAGATTAATTATCTACAGCAAAGTGATTAGTAGCAAAGTAGTATGACAGTTTTGAAGGAAATATGCTCTAGAGGCAATAACAAAGTTGTTATTTATGTTTCCTTATATCATGATAAATGTTTATTATTCATGCTAGAATTGTATTAACCGGAAACTTAGTACATGTGTGAATACATAGACAAACAGAGTGTCACTAGTATGCCTCTACTTGACTAGCTCGTTGAATCAAAGATAGCTAAGTTTCCTAGCCATAGACATGAGTTGTCATTTGATTAACGGAAACTCCCGAATATCGGAGGAACACTTTGTGTGCTACCAAACGTCACAACGTAACTAGGTGATTATAAAGGTGCTCTACAGGTGTCTCCAATGGTACTTGTTGATTTGGGATAGATCGAGATTAGGATTTGTCACTCCGATTGTCGGAGAGGTATATCTGGGCCCTCTCGGTAATGCACATCACTATAAGCCTTGCAACCAATGTAACTAATGAGTTAGTTGCAGGATGATGTATTACAGAACGAGTAAAGAGACTTTCCGGTAACGAGATTGAACTAGATATTGAGATACCGATGATCGAATCTCGGGCAAGTAACATACCGTTGACAAAGGGAACAACGTATGTTGTTATGCGGTTTGACCCATAAAGATCTTCGTGGAATATGTAGGAACCAATATGAGCATCCAGGTTCCGCTATTGGTAATTGACCGGAGATGAGTCTCGGTTATGTCTACATATTTCTCGAACCCATAGGGTCCGCACGCTTAAAGTTCGGTGCGGGTCGGTATTATGAGTTTATGTGTTTTGATGTACCGAAGGTAGTTCGGAGTCCCGGATATGATCACGGACATGACGACGAGTCTCGAAATGGTCGAGACATAAAGATTGATATATTGGACGACTATATTTGGACATCGGAATGGTTCCGGGTGAGATCGGGAATATACCGGAGTATCGGGAGGTTACAGGAACCCCCCGGGAGGTATTTGGGCCTTATTGTGCCATAGTGGGAGAGAGGAGAAGGGAGCAAAGGAGGGGGCGCCCCCCCAAGCCCAATCCGAATTGGGAGGGGGCCGGCCCCCCTTTCCTTCCTCCTGCCTCCCCCTTCCTTCCACTCCTAGTCCAACTAGGGAAGTGGGGGAATCCTACTCCCGGTGGAAGTAGGACTCCCCATGGTGCGTGCCATAGGAGGGCCGGCCCTCCCCCTCCTCCACTCCTTTATATACGGGGGAGGGGGCACCCCATAGACACACAAGTTGATCATTGATCTCTTAGCCGTGTGTGATGCCCCCCTCCACCATAATCCACCTCGGTCATATCGTCGTAGTGCTTAGGTGAAGCCCTGTGCCGGTAGCTTCATCATCACCGTCATCACGCTGTTGTGCTGACGAAGCTCTTCCCCGACACTCTGCTGGATCGTGAGTTCGTGGGACATCACCGAGCCGAACGTGTGCAGATCGCGGAGGTGCCGTACCTTCGGTGCAGGATCGGTTGATCGTGAAGACGTACGACTACATCAACCGCGTTGTCATAACGCTTCCGCTTATGGTCTACAAGGGTACTTACATAACACTCTCCCCTCTCATTGCTATGCATCACCATGATCTTGCGTGTGCGTAGCATTTTTTTTAAATTACTACGTTCCCCAATAGTGGTATCCGACCCAGATTTATGCCTAGATAGTTATATGCACGAGTAGAACACAAGTGAGTTGTGGGCGATAATAGTCATAAAGCTTACCAGCATGTCATACTTTGATTCAGCGGTATTGTTGGATGAAGCGGCCCGGACCGACATTACGCGTACGCTTACGCGAGACTGGTTCTACCGATGTGCTCCGCATACGTGGTGGCTGGCGGTGTCGGTTTCTCAACTTTAGTTGAATCGAGTGTATACGCCGGTCCTTGTGAAGATTAAAACAACACATACTTGACAAAAAATCGTTGTGGTTTTGATGCGTAGGTAAGAACGGTTCTTGCTTAGCCCGTAGCAGCCACGTAAAACTTGCAACAACAACGTAGAGGACGTCTAACTTGTTTTTGCAGGGCATGTTGTGATGTGATATGGTCAAGACATGATGCTAAATTTTATTGTATGAGATGATCATGTTTTGTAACAGAGTTATCGGCAACTGGCAGGAGCCATATGTTTGTCGCTTTATTGTATGAAATGCAATAACCATGTAATTGCTTTACTTTATCACTAAGCGGTAGCGATAGTCGTAGAAGCAATAGTTGGCGAGACGACAACGATAATACGATGGAGATCAAGGTGTCGCGCCGGTGACGATGGTGATCATGACGGTGCTTTGGAGATGGAGACCAAAGGCACAAGATGATGATGGCCATATCATATCACTTATATTGATTGCATGTGATGTTTATCCTTTATGCATCTTATTTTTCTTAGTTCGACGGTAGCATTATAAGATGATCTCTCACTAAATTTCAAGGTACAAGTGTTCTCCCTGAGTTTGCACCGTTGCGAAAGTTCGTTGTGCCGAGACACCACGTGATGATCGGGTGTGATAAGCTCTACGTTCACATACAACTGGTGCAAGCTAATTTTGCACATGCAGAATACCCGGGTTAAACTTGACGAGCCTAGCATATGCAGATATGGCCTCGGAACACTGAGACCGAATGGTCGAGCGTGAATCATATAGTAGATATGATCAACATAGTGATGTTCACCATTGAAAATTGTTGGGGAACGTTGCAGAAAATAAAATTTTCCTACGGTTTCACCAAGATCAATCTATGAGTTCATCTAGCACCGAGAGAGAGAGGAGTGCATCTACATACCCTTGTAGATTGAGCGGAAGCGTTCAAGGGAACGGGGTTGAGGGAGTCGTACTCGTCGTGATCCAAATCACCGGAGATCCTAGCGCCGAACGAATGGCACCTCCGCGTTCAACACACATACGGTTAGCGTGACGTCTCCTCCTTCTTGATCCAACAAGGGGGAGGAGAGGTTGATGAAGATCCAACAGCACGACGGCGTGGTGGTGGATGCAGCAGGGATCCCGGCAGGGCTTCGCCAAGCGTCTGCGGGAGGGAGAGGTGTAGCAAGGGGGAAGGGAGGCGCCAAGTGCAAGGGTGCGGCTGCCCTCCCTCCCCCCCTCTATATATAGGGTCCCCAAGGGGGGGGGGGGCGGCCCTTGGAGATGGGATCTCCTAGGGGGGCGGCGGCCAAGGGGAGTGCCTTGCCTCCCAAGGCAAGTGGAGGCGCCCCCTCCCCTAGGGTTCCCAACCCTAGGCGCAGGGGGGGCCCAAGGGGGGGGGCGCACCAGCCCACCAGGGGCTGGTTCCCCTCCCACTTCAGCCCAGGGGGCCCTCCGGGATAGGTGGCCCCACTCGGTGGACCCCCAGGACCCTTCCGGTGGTCCCGGTACAATACCGGTGACCCCCAAAACTTTCCCGACGGCCGAAACTCGACTTCCCATATATAATTCTTTACCTCGAACCATTCCGGAACTCCTCGTGACATCCGGGATCTCATCCGGGACTCCGAACAACTTTCGGTTTGCTGCATACTAATATCTCTACAACCCTAGCGTCACCGAACCTTAAGTGTGTAGACCCTACGGGTTCGGGAGACACGTAGACATGACCGAGACGGCTCTCCGGTCAATAACCAACAGCAGGATCTGGATACCCATGTTGGCTCCCACATGCTCCTCGATGATCTCATCGGATGAACCACGATGTCGAGGATTCAAGCAACCCCGTATACAATTCCCTTTGTCAATCGGTATGTTACTTGCCCGAGATTCGATCGTCGGTATCCCAATACCTCGTTCAATCTCGTTACCGGGAAGTCACTTTACTTGTACCGTAATGCATGATCCCGTGACCAGACACTTGGTCACTTTGAGCTCATTATGATGATGCATTACCTAGTGGGCCCAGAGATACCTCTCCGTCATACGGAGTGACAAATCCCAGTCTCGATCCGTGTCAACCCAACAGATACTTTCGGAGATACCCGTAGTATACCTTTATAGTCACCCAGTTACGTTGTGACGTTTGGTACACCCAAAGCACTCCTACGGTATCCGGGACTTACACGATCTCATGGTCTAAGGAAAAAATACTTGACATTGAAAAAGCTCTAGCAAACGAACTACACGATCTTGTGCTATGCTTAGGATTGGGTCTTGTCCATCACATCATTCTCCTAATGATGTGATCTCGTTATCAATGACATCCAATGTCCATAGTCAGGAAACTATGACTATCTGTTGATCAACGGGCTAGTCAACTAGAGGCTCACTAGGGACATATTGTGGTCTAAGTATTCACACATATATTACGATTTCCGGATAACACAATTATAGCATGAATAAAATACAATTATCATGAACAAGGAAATATAATAATAATCCTTTTATTATTGCCTCTAGGGCATATTTCCAACAGTCTCCCACTTGCACTAGAGTCAATAATCTAGTTACATTGTGATGAATCGAACACCCATAGAGTTCTGGTGTTGATCATGTTTTGCTCGCGGAAGAGGTTTAGTCAATGGATCTGCGACATTTAGGTCCGTATGTACTTTGCAAATATCTATGTCTCCATCTTGAACATTTTCACGGATGAAGTTGAAACGACGCTTGATGTGCCTGGTCTTCTTGTGAAACCTGGGCTCCTTGGCAAGGGTAATAGCTCCAGTGTTGTCACAGAAGAGAGTGGTCGGCCCCGACGCATTGGGTATGACTCCTAGGTCGGTGATGAACTCCTTCATCCATATTGCTTCATGCGCTGCCTCCGAGGCTGCCATGTACTCCGCTTCACATGTAGATCCCGCCACGATGCTCTGCTTGCAACTGCACCAGCTCACTGCTCCACGATTCAACATATACACGTATCCGGTTTGTGACTTAGAGTCATCCAGATCTGTGTCGAAGCTAGCATCGACGTAACCCTTTACGACGAGCTCTTCGTCACCTCCATAAACGAGAAACATGTCCTTTGTCCTTTTCAGGTACTTCAGGATATTCTTGACCGCTGTCCAGTGTTCCTTGCCGGGATTACTTTGGTACCTTCCAACCAAACTTACGGCAAGGTTTACATCAGGTCTGGTACATAGCATGGCATACATAATAGATCCTATGGCTGAGGCATAGGGGATGACACTCATCTCTTCTTTATCTTCTGCCGTGGTCGGGCATTGAGCCGAGCTCAATCTCACACCTTGCAATACAGGCAAGAACCCTTTCTTGGACTGATCCATATTGAACTTGTTCAATATCTTATCAAGGTATGTGCTTTGTGAAAGACCTATGAGGCATCTCGATCTATCCCTATAGATCTTGATGCCTAATATGTAAGCAGCTTCTCCAGGGTCCTTCATTGAAAAACACTTATTCAAGTAGGCCTTAATGCTGTCCAAGAGTTCTATATCATTTCCCATCAAGAGTATGTCATCTACATATAATATGAGAAATGCTACAGCGCTCCCACTCACTTTCTTGTAAACGCAGGCTTCTCCATAAGTCTGCATAAACCCAAACGCTTTGATCATCTCATCAAAGCGAATGTTCCAACTCTGAGATGCTTGCACCAGTCCATAAATGGATCGCTGGAGCTTGCATACCTTGTTAGCACTCTTACGGTCGACAAAACCTTCCGGCTGCATCATATACAGTTCTTCCTTAAGATAGCCGTTAAGGAATGCCGTGTTGACGTCCATCTGCCATATCTCATAATCATAGTATGCGGCAATTGCTAACATGATTCAGACGGACTTCAGCTTCGCTACGGGAGAGAAAGTCTCATCGTAGTCAACCCCTTGAACTTGCCGATAACCCTTAGTGACAAGTCGAGCTTTATAGATGGTAACATTACCATCCGCGTCCGTCTTCTTCTTAAAGATCCATTTGTTTTCTATCGCTCGCTGATCATCGGGCAAGTCTGTCAAAGTCCATACTTTGTTTTCTTACATGGATTCTATCTCGGATTGCATGGCTTCAAGCCATTTGTTGGAATCTGGGCCCGCCATCGCTTCTTCATAGTTCGAAGGTTCACCGTTGTCTAACAACATGATTTCCAAGACAGGGTTGCCATACCACTCTGGCGTGGAACGTGTCCTTGTAGACCTACGAAGTTTAGTAGCAACTTGATCCGAAGTACCTTGATCATCATCATTAATTTCCTCTCCAGTCGGTGTAGGCACCATAGGAACATTTTCCTGAGCTGCACTACTTTCCGGTTCAAGAGGTAGTACTTCATCGAGTTCTACTTTCCTCCCACTTACTCCTTTCGAGAGAAACTCTGTTTCCAGAAAGGATCCGTTCTTGGCAACAAAATTCTTGCCTTCGGATCTAAGGTAGAAGGTATACCCAATGGTTTCCTTAGGATATCCTATGAAGACGCATTTTTCCGACTTGGGTTCGAGCTTTTTAGGTTGAAGTTTCTTGACATAAGCATCGCATCCCCTAACTTTTAGAGACGACAGCTTAGGTTTCTTCTCAAACCATAATTCATACGGTGTCGTCTCAACGGATTTAGACGAAGCCCTATTTAAAGTGAATGTAGCTGTCTCTAGTGCGTATCCCCAAAATGATAGTGGTAAACTGGTAAGAGACATCATAGATCGCACCATATCCAATAGAGTGCGATTACGACGTTCGGACACACCGTTACGCTGAGGTGTTCCAGGCGGCGTGAGTTGTGAACCGATTCCACATTTCCTTAAGTGAGTACCAAATTCGTGACTTAAATATTCTCCTCCACGATCTGATCGTAGGAACTTTATCTTTCGGTCACGTTGATTCTCTACCTCATTCTAAAATTCCTTGAACTTTTCAAAGGTCTCAGACTTGTGTTTCATCAAGTAGACATACCCATATCTACTCAAGTCGTCAGTGAGAGTGAGAACATAACGATATCCTCCGCGAGCCTCAACGCTCATTGGACCGCACACATCAGTATGTATATTCCAATAAGTTGGTTGCTCGCTCCATTGTTCCGGAGAACGGAGTTTTGGTCATTTTGCCCATGAGGCATGGTTCGCATGTGTCAAATGATTCATAATTGAGAGACTCTAAAAGTCCATCAGCATGGAGCTTCTTCATGCGCTTGACACCAATGTGACCAAGGCCGCAGTGCCACAAGTACGTGGGAATATCGTTATCAACTTTACATCTTTTGGTATTCACACTATGAATATTTGTAACATCACGTTCGAGATTCATTAAGAATAAACCATTGACCATCGGGGCATGACCATAAAACATATCTCTCATATAAATAGAACAACCATTATTCTTGGATTTAAATGAGTAGCCATCTCGTATTAAACAAGATCCAGATACAATGTTCATGCTCAAACTTGGCACTAAATAACAATTATTGAGGTTTAAAACTAATCCCGTAGGTAAATGTAGAGGCAGCATGCTGACAGCGATCACATCGACCTTGGAACCATTCCCGACGCGCATCGTCACCTCGTCCTTCGCCAGTCTCCGCTTATTCCGCAGCTCCTGCTTTGAGTTACAAATATGAGCAACGACACCGGTATCAAATACCCAGGAGCTACTACGAGCACTGGTAAGGTACACATCAATTACATGTATATCACATATACCTTTAGTGTTGCCGGCCTTCCTGTCCGCTAAGTATTTGGGCCAGTTCCGCTTCGAGTGACCCTTCCATTTGCAATAAAAGCACTCAGTCTCAGGCTTGGGTCCATTCTTTGACTTCTTCCCGCAATCGGCTTACGGTAGCGGCAACATCCTTGCCGTCCTTCTTGAAGTTCTTCTTACCCTTGCCTTTCTTGAACTTGGTGGTTTTATTGACCATCAACACTTGATGTTCCTTTTTGATTTCTACCTCTGCTGACTTCAGCATTGAAAATACTTCAGGAATAGTTTTCACCATCCCCGCATATTGTAGTTCATCACAGAGCTCTTGTAGCTCGGTGGGAGCGATCAAGGATTCTGTTAATGACCGCCTCATCCGGAGGTTAATATCCACTGGGACAAAGCGGTTGTGCAACCTGCATATTTTGAGTATGTGCTCACCGAGAACTATTTTCCTCCATCTTACAACTATAGAACTTGTCGGAGACTTCATATCTCTCGACTCGGGCGTGAGCTTGGAAAACCATTTTCAGCTCCTCGAACATCTCATATGCTCCGTGTTGCTCAAAACGCTTTTGGAGCCCCGGTTCTAAGCTGTAAAGCATGCCGCACTGAACGAGGGAGTAATCATCAGCACGTGACTTCCAAGCGTTCATAACGTCTTGGTTCTCTAGGATGGGTGCATCACCTAGCGGTCCTTCTAGGACATATGCTTTCTTGGCAGCTATGAGGATGATCTCGTGTTCGGACCCAGTCCGTATAGTTGCTGCCATCATCTTTCAGCTTGGTTTTCTCTAGGAACGCGTTGAAGTTCATGTTGACATGAGCGTTGGCCATTTGATCTACAAGACATTTTTATAAAGATTTTAGACTAAGTTCATGATAATTAAGTTCATCTAATCAAATTATTTAATGAACTCCCACTAAGATTAGACATCCCTCTAGTCATCTAAGTGTTACATGATCCGAGTCGACTAGGCCGTGTCCGATCATCACGTGAGACATACTAGTCATCATCGGTGAACATCTCCATGTTGATCGTATCTTCCATACGACTCATGTTCGACCTTTCGGTCTCTGTGTTCCGAGGCCATGTCTGTACATGCTAGGCTCGTCAAGTTAACCTAAGTGTTTTGCATGTGTAAATCTGTCTTACACCCGTTGTATGTGAACGTTAGAATCTATCACACCCGATCATCACGTGGTGCTTCGAAACAACGAATTGTCACAACGGCGCACAGTTAGGGGGAACACTTTCTTGAAATTATAATGAGGGATCATCTTATTTACTACCGTCGTTCTAAGTAAACAAGATGCAAAAACATGATAAACATCACATGCAATCAGATGGTAGTGACATGATATGGCCAATATCATATAGCTACTTTGATCTCCATCTTCAGGGCTCCATGATCATCTTCGTCACCGGCATGACACCATGATCTCCATCATCATGATCTCCATCATCGTGTCTCCATGAAGTTGCTCGCCAACTATTACTTCTACTACTATAGCTAACGGTTTAGCAATAAAGTAAAGTAATTACATGGCGTTAAATCATTGACACGCAGGTCATACAATAATTAAGACAACTCCTATGGCTCCTGCCGGTTGTCATACTCATCGACATGCAAGTCGTGATTCCTATTACAAGAACATGATCTCATACATCACAATATATCATTCATCCTTCATCACAACTTTTGGCCATATCACATCACAAAATAATTGCTGCAAAAACAAGTTAGACGTCCTCTAATTGTTGTTGCATCTTTTATGTGGCTGCAATAGGGTTCTAGCAAGAACGTTTTCTTACCTACGAAAAAGCCACAACGTGATTTGTCAACTTCTATTTACCCTTCATAAGGACCCTTTTCATCGAATCCGCGCCAACTAAAGTGGGAGAGACAGACACCCGCTAGCCACCTTATGCAACTAGTGCATGGCAGTCGGTGGAACCTGTCTCACGTAAGCGTACGTGTAAGGTCGGCCCGGGCCGCTTCATCCCACAATACCGCTGAAGCAAAATAAGACTAGTAGTGGCAAGAAAGTTGACAACATTTACGCCCACAACAGATTTGTGTTCTACTCGTGCAAAGAGAACTGCGCATAGACCTAGCTCTGATACCAATGTTGGGGAACGTTGCAGAAAATAAAATTTTCCTACGGTTTCACCAAGATCAATCTATGAGTTCATCTAGCAACGAGATAGGAGCGCATCTACATACCCTTGTAGATTGAGCGGAAGCGTTCAAGGGAACGGGGTTGAGGGAGTCGTACTCTTCGTGATCCAAATCACCGGAGATCATAGCGCCGAACGGACGGCACCTCCGTGTTAAACACACGTACGGTCAGCGTGACGTCTCTTCCTTCTTGATCCAGCAAGGGGGAAGGAGAGGTTGATGAAGATCCAGCAGCACGACGGCGTGGTGGTGGATGCAGCGGGGATCCCGGCAGGGCTTCACCAAGCATCTGCGGGAGGGAGAGGTGTAGCAAGGGGGAAGGGAGGCGCAAAGTGCAAGGGTGCGACTGCCGTCCCTCCCCCCTCTATATATAGGGTCCCCAAGGAGGGGGGGCGCCGGCCCTAGGAGATGGGATCTCCTAGGGGGGGGGGGGGCCAAGGGGGGTGCCTTGCCCCCAAGGCAAGTGGAGGCGCCCCCTCCCCTAGGGTTCCCAACCCTAGGCGCAGGGAGGGCAAGGGGGGCGCACCAGCCCACCAGGGGCTGGTTACCCTCCCACTTCAGCCCATGGGGCCCTCCGAGATAGGTGGCCCCATCTGGTGGACCCCCGGGACCCTTTCGGTGGTCCCGGTACAATACAGGTGACCCCCGAAACTTTCCCGACGGCTGAAACTCGACTTCCCATATATAATTCTTTACCTGCGGACCATTCCGGAACTCCTCGTGACGTCCAGGATCTCATCCGGGACTCCGACCAACTTTTGGTTTGCTGCATACTAATATCTCTACAACCCTAGCGTCACTGAACCTTAAGTGTGTAGACCCTACGGGTTCGGGAGACACGTAGTCAATAACCAACAGCGGGATCTGGATACCCATGTTGGCTCCCACATGCTCCTCGATGATCTCATCGGATGAACCACGATGTCGAGGATTCAAGCAACCACGTATACAATTCCCTTTGTCAATCAGTATGTTACTTGCCCGAGATTCGGTCGTCGGTATCCCAATACCTCGTTCAATCTCGTTACCGGCAAGTCACTTTAATCATACAGTAATGCATGATCCCGTGACCAGACACTTGGTCACTTTGAGCTCATTATGATGATGCATTACCGAGTGGGCCCAGAGATACCTCTCCGTCATACGGAGTGACAAATCCAGCCTCGATCCGTGTCAACCCAACAGATACTTTCGGAGATACCCGTAGTATACCTTTATAGTCACCCGATTGCCAGACGTTTGGTACACCCAAAGCACTCCTACGGTATCCGGGTGTTACACGATCTCATGGTCTAAGGAAAAAATACTTGACATTGGAAAATCTCTAGCAAACGAACTACACGATCTTGTGCCATGCTTAAGATTGGGTCTTGTCCATCACATCATTCTCCTAATGATGTGATCTCATTATCAATGACATCCAATGTCCATAGTCAGGAAACCAAGACTATTTGTTGATCAACGAGCTAGTCAACTAGAGGCTCACTAGGGACATATTGTGGTCTAAGTATTCACACATGTATTACGATTTCCGGATAACACAATTATAGCATGAATAAAAGACAATTATCATGAACAAGGAAATATAATAATAATCCTTTTATTATTGCCTCTAGGGCATATTTCCAACAAAAACTACTCCATCTCACGTGATGATCGGACATGGTTTGGTTGATATGGATCACGTGATCACTTAGATGATTAGAGGGATGTCTATCTAAGTGGGATTTCTTTAGTAATTTGATTAATTGAACTTCAATTTATCATGAACTTAGTACCTGATAGTATTTTGCATGTCTATGTTGTTGTAGATAGATGGCCCGTACTGTTGTTCCGTTGAATTTTAATGTGTTCCTAGAGAAAGCTAAGTTGAAAGATGATGGTAGCAACTACATGGACTGGGTCCGTAACTTGAGGATTATCCTCATTGCTGCATAGAAGAATTACATCCTGGAAGCACCGCTAGGTGCCAAACCCGCTGCAGGAGCAACACCAGATGTTATGAACGTCTGGCAGAGCAAAGCTGATGACTACTAGATAGTTCAGTGTGCCATGCTTTACGGCTTAGAACCGGGACTTCAACGATGTTTTGAACGCCATGTAGCATATGAGATGTTCCAATAGTAGAAGTTAATATTTCAAGCAAATGCCCGGATTGAGAGATATGAAGTCTCCAATAAGTTATACAGCTGCAAGATGGAGGAGAATAGTTCTGTCAGTGAGCATATACTCGTAATGTCTGGGTATAACAATCACTTGATTCAACTGGGAGTTTATCTTCCGGATGATAGTGTCATTGACAGAATTCTTCAATCACTGCCACCAAGCTACAAGAGCTTCTTTATGAACTATAACATGCAAGGGATGGATAGGACAATTCCCGAGCTCTTCGCAATGCTAAAGGCTGCGAAGGTAGAATTCAAGAAGGAGCATCAAGTGTTGATGGTCAACAAGACCACCAGTTTCAAGAAAAAAGGTAAAGGGAAGAAGGGGAACTTCAAGAAGAACGGCAAACAAGTTGCTGCTCAAGTGAGGAAGCCCAAGTCTGGACCTAAGCATGAGACTGAGTGCCTCTATTGCAAATGGGCTGGTCACTGGAAGTGGAACTGCCCCAAGTATTTGGCGGATAAGAAGGATGGCAAGGTGAACAAAGGTATATGTGATATACATGTTATTGATGTGTACCTTACTAATGCTCGAAGTAGTGCCTGGGTTTTTGATACTAGTTCTGTTGCTAATATTTGCAACTTGAAACAGGGACTACGGATTAAGCGAAGATTGGCTAAGGATGAGGTGACGATGCGCGTGGGAAATGGTTCCAAAGTCGATGTGATCGCGGTCGGCGCTACCTCTACATCTACCTTCGGGATTAGTTTTAGACCTAAATAATTGTTATTTGGTGCCAGCGTTGAGCATGAACATTATATCTGGATCTAGTTTAAGGCGAGACGGTTATTCATTTAAATCAAACAATAATGGTTGTTCTATTTATATGAGTAATATCTTTTATGGTCAGGCACCCTTGAAGAGTGGTCTATTTATATTGAATCTCGATAGTAGTGATACACATATTCATAATATTGAAGCCAAAAGATGTAGAGTTGATAATGATAGTGCATCTTATTTGTGGCACTGCCGTTTAGGTCATATTGGTGTAAAGCGCATAAAGAAACTCCATTCTGATGGACTTTTGGAATCACTTGATTATGAATCACTTGGTACTTGTGAACCATGCCTCATGGGCAGATGACCAAAACTCCGTTCTCCAGAACAATGGAGCGAGCAACAAATTTGTTGGAAATCATACATACTGATGTATGTGGTCCGATGAATGTTGAGGCTCGCGGCGGGTATCATTATTTTCTCACCTTCACAGATGATTTGAGCAGATATGGGTATATCTACATGATGAAACATAAGTCTAAAACATTTGAAAAGTTCAAAGAATTTCAGAGTGAAGTGGAAAATCATCGTAACAAAAAAAATAAAGTTTCTACAATCTGATCGTGGAGGAGAATATTTGAGTTATGAGTTTGGTCTTCATTTGAAACAATGCGGAATAGTTTCGCAACTCACGCCACCCAGAACACCATAGCGTAATGGTGTGTCCGAACGTCGTAATCTCACTTTACTGGATATGGTGCGATCTATGATGTCTCTTACTAATTTACCGCTATCGTTTTGGGGTTATGCTTTAGAGACGGCTGCATTCACGTTAAATAGGGCACCATCTAAATCCGTTGAGACGACACCTTATGTACTGTGGTTTGGCAAGAAACCAAAGTTGTCGTTTTTTAAAGTTTGGGGCTGCGATGCTTATGTGAAAAAGCTTCAACCTGATAAGCTCGAACCCAAATCAGAGAAATGTGTCTTCATAGGATACCCAAAGGAGACTGTTGGGTACACCTTCTATCACAGATCCGAAGGCAAGACATTCGTTGCTAAGAATGGATCCTTTCTAGACAAGGAGTTTCTCTCGAAAGAAGTGAGTGGGAGGAAAGTAGAACTTGATGAGGTAACTGTACCTGCTCCCTTATTGGAAAGTAGTTCATCACAGAAATCAGTTCCTGTGACTCCTACACTAATTAGGGAGGAAGCTAATGATGATGATCATGTAACTTCAGATCAAGTTACTACCGAACCTCGTAGGTCAACCAAAGTAAGATCCGCACTAGAGTGGTACGGTAATCCTGTTCTGGAGGTCATGTTACTTGAACATGACGAACCTACGAACTATGAGGAAGCGATGATGAGCCCAGATTGCATGAAATGTCTTGAGGCCATGAAATCTGAGAGGGGATCCGTGTATGAGAACAAAGTGTGGACTTTGGTTGACTTGCCCGATGATCGGCAAGCCATCGAGAATAAATGGATCTTCAACAAGAAGACTGACGCTGACGGTAATGTTATTGTCTACAAAGCTCGACTTGTTGCGAAAGGTTTTCGACAAGTTCAAGGAGTTGACTATGATTAGACTTTCTCACCCGTAGCGATGCTTAAGTCCGTCCAAATCATGTTAGCAGTTGCTGCATTTTATGATTATGAATTTGGCAAATGGATGTAAAGACTGCATTCCTGAATGGATTTCTGGAAGAAGAGTTGTATATGATGAAACCTGAAGGTTTTATCGATCCAAAGGATGCTAACAAAGTGTGCAAGCTCTATCAATCCATTTATGGACTGGTGCAAGCATCTCGGAGTTGGAATAAATGTTTTGATAGTGTGATCAAAGCATATGGTTTTATACAGACTTTTGGAGAAGCCTGTATTTACAAGAAAGTGAGTGGGAGCTCTGTAGCATTTCTAATATTATATGTGGATGACATATTGTTGATTGGAAATGATATAGAATTTCTGGATAGCATAAAAGGATACTTGAATAAGAGTTTTTCAATGAAAGACCTCGGTGAAGCTGCTTATATATTAGGCAGCAAGATTTATAGTGATAGATCACGACGCTTAATTGGACTTTCACAAAGCACATACCTTGATAAAGTGTTGAAGAAGTTCAAAATGGATCAAGCAAAGAAAGGGTTCTTGCCTGTATTACAAGGTGTGAAATTGAGTCAGACTCAATGCCCGACCACTGTAGAAAATAGAGAGAAAATGAAAGGTGTTCCCTATGCTTCAGCCATAGGCTCTATCATGTATGCAATGCTGTGCACCAGACCTAATGTGTGCCTTGCTATTATTTTAGCAGGGATGTACCCAAGTAATCCAGGAGTGGATCACTGGACAGCGGTAAAGAACATCCTGAAATACCTGAAAAGGACTAAGGATATGTTTCTCGTTTATGGAGGTGACTAAGAGCTCATCGTAAATGGTTACGTCGATGCAAGCTTTGACACTGATCCAGATGACTCTAAGTCACAAACCATATACGTATTTATATTGAACAGTGGAGCTGTCAGTTGGTGCAGTTCTAAGCAAAGCGTCGTGGTGGGATCTACGTGTGAAGCGGAGTACATAGCTGCTTCAGAAGCAGCAAATGAAGGAGTCTGGGTGAAGCAGTTCATATCCGATCTAGGTGTCATACCTAGTGCATCGGGTCCAATCAAAATCTTTTGTGACAATACTGGTGCAATTGCCTTGGCAAAGGAATCCATATTTCACAAGAGAACCAAGAACATCAAGAGACGCTTGAATTCCATCCGCGATCAAGTCAAGGAGGGAGACATAGAGATTTGTAAGATACATACGGATCTGAATGTTGTAGACCCATTGACTAAGCCTGTCTCACGAGCAAAACATGATCAGCACCAAGACTCCATGGGTGTTAGAATCATTACTGTGTAATCTAGATTATTGACTCTAGTGCAAGTGGGAGAATTAAGGAAATATGCCCAAGAGGCAATAATAAAGTTGTTGTTTATATTTCCTTATATCATGATAAATGTTTATTATTCATGCTAGAATTGTATTAACCACAAACTTAGTACATGTGTGAATACATAGACAAACAGAGTGTCACCAGTATACCTCTACTTGACTAGCTCGTTGAATCAAAGATGGCTAAGTTTCCTAGCCATAGACATGAGTTGTCATTTGATTAATGGTATCACATCATTAGAGAATGATGTGATTGACATGACCCATTCTGTTAGCTTAGCTCTTGATCGTTTAGTATATTCCTATTGCTTTCTTCATGACTTATACATGTTCCTATGACTATGAGATTATGCAACTCCCGAATACCGGAGGAACACTTTGTGTGCTACCAAACGTCACAACGTAACTGGGTGATTCTAAAGGTGCTCTACAGGTGTCTCTGATGGTACTTGTTGAGTTGGCATAGATCGAGATTAGGATTTGTCACTCCGATTGTCGGAGAGGTATCTCTGGGCCCTCTCGGTAATGCACATCACTATAAGCCTTGCAAGCAATGTAACTAATGAGTTAGTTGCAGGATGATGTATTACGAAATGAGTAAGGAGACTTGCCGGTAATGAGATTGAACTAGGTATTGAGATACCGACGATCGAATCTCGGGCAAGTAACATACCGTTGACAAAGGTAACAACGTATGTTGTTATGAGGTTTGATCGATAAAGATCTTTGTAGAATATGTAAGAACCAATACGAGCATTCCGCTATTGGTTATTGACCGGAGATGAGTCTCGGTCATGTCTACATAGATCTCGAACCCGTAGGGTCCGCACGCTTAAAGTTCGGTGACGATCGGTATTATGAGTTTATGTGTTTTGATGTACCGAAGGTAGTTCGGAGTCCCGGATATGATCATGGACATGACGAGGAGTCTCAAAATGGTCGAGACATAAAGATATATTGGACGACTATTTGGACATCGGAATGGTTCCCGGTGAGATCGGGAATACACCGGAGTATCGGGAGGTTACCGGAACCCCCCGGGAGTATATGGGCCTTATTGTGCCATAATTGGAGAGAGGAGAAGGGAGCAAAGGAGGAAGCGCCCCCAATCCCAATCCGAATTGGGAGGGGGCCGGCCCCCCCTTTCCTTCCTCCTTCCTCCCCCTTCCTTCCACTCCTAGTCCAACTAGGGAAGGGGGGCAATCCTACTCTGGTGGGAGTAAGACTCCCCATGGGGCGCTCCATAGGAGGGACAGCCCTCCCCCTCCTCCACACCTTTATATACGGGGGAGGGGGGCACCCCATAGACACACAAGTTGATCATTGATCTCTTAGCCGTGTGCGGTGCCCCGCTCCACCATAATACACCTCGGTCATATCATCGTAGTGCTTAGGTGAAGCCCTGCGTCGGTAGCTTCATCATCACTGTCATCACGCCGTTGTGCTGATGAAGCTCTTCCCTGACACTCTACTGGATCATGAGTTTGTGGGATGTCACCGAGCCGAATGTGTGCAGATCGCGGAGGTGTCATACCTTCGGTGCTAGGATCAGTCGATCGTGAAGACGTACGACTACATCAACCGCGTTGTCATAACGCTTTCGCTTACGGTCTACGAGGGTACATAGACAACAGTCTTCCCTCTCGTTGATATGCATCACCATGATCTTGCGTGTGCGTAGGAATTTTTTTGAAATTACTACGTTCCCTAAAAGGTTTTGATAATAGTAGCAGCAGCAATAGTAACGGTAACAGTGACGGTAGTGATTTGTAGCAAGTGCAACGGTAATGATAGCAGTAGTAACTTAGCAAGAACAATATAAGATAAATTTGTAGGCATTGGATCGGTAATTTTTTGGATGATATTCATCATGTGACAGTCATAACCTAGGGTGATACGACTCTTGCTCCTGTTCATAAATATAATGTAGGCATGTATTCCGTAATAGTCATACGTGCTTATGGAAAAAACTTGCATGGCATCTTTTGTCCTACCCTCCCGTGGCAGCGGGGTCCTATTGGAAACTAAGGGATATTAAGGCCTCCTTTTAATAGAGAACCGGAAGAAAGCATTAACACACGGTGAATACATGAACTCCTCAAACTACGGTCATCACAGGGAGTGGTCTCGACTATTGTCACTCCGGGGTTGCCGGATCATAACACGTAGTAGGTGACTATAACTTGCAAGATCGGATCTAGAACATGGATATAATGGTGATAACATAAATGGTTCAGATCTGAAATCATGGCACTCGGCCCCGAAGTGACAAGCATTAAGCATGGCAAAGTCATAGCAATATCAATCTCAGAACATAGTGGATACTAGGGATCAAGCCCTAACAAACCTAACTCAATTACATGATGAATCTCATCCAACTTCTCACCGACCACCGAGCCTACTAAGGAATTACTCACTCCCCGTGGGGAGCATCATGGAATTGGCAATGGAGAAGGGTTGGTGATGACGAAGATCAAAGATCCCCCTCTCCAGAGCCCCAAACGGACTCCAGATCTGGCCTCTCGATGAAGAACAGGTGGTGACGGCGGCTCCGTCTCTTGGAACACGATAATTCTTTCTCCCTGATTTTTTTTGGAAATATGTGATTTATATCGTCGATTTCAGGGTCTGCGGGTCCACCAGGTGGGGACAACCCCCCTGGGCACGCCTTGGTGGGTTGTGCCCACCCAGGTGCCCCCCCTCTGGTGGTTCTTGGCTCTAGAAATTCTCTTTATTGATATAAAAATCCTCGCAAAGTTTCGTTCCATTCCGAGAACTTTTATTTCTGCACAAAAACAACACCATGGTAGTTCTGCTGAAAACAGCGTCAGTCAGGTGTTAGTTTCATTCAAATCATGCAAATTAGAGTCCAACACAAGAGGAAAAGGGTTAGGAAAAGTAGATACGTTGGAGACGTATCAACTCCACCAAGCTTGTTCTCAAGCAATTCAGTTGATAAACTGAAAGTGAAAAAGAAAAACTTTTACGAACTCTTTTGCTCTTGTTTGCATAAATAAGCTTAAACAACACCCATGTTTTCAGCCAATATTATAACTAACCATGCTGAAAATAACTCTTAAAAATTATTTAACTCATATCAATGACATAATCAGCTAGCGAGCAATAATGAGACATCTCGAACGACAACACATTATCAAAACAACCATGATATAATATGACAATAGTGGTATCTCGCTAGCCCTTTCTGAGACCGCAAAACATAAATGCAGAGCACCTCCAAAGTTCAAGTAGTGACTACGCATTGTAATTCACGGTACAAAAGATCCAGTCATGATGCACCCAACATTAGGTACACACAATGCATCAGCATGACAACAGTGCTCTCAGGTTCTGGCGCTTATTTTAGAAGGTGATGACACAACATAAAAGTAAATAGATAGTCCCTTCGCAGAGGGAAGCAGTGATTTGCAGAGGTGCCAGAGCTTAAGTTTTTAAAACAGAGGCAAATAATATTTTGAGACATGCACCCTTCTTGTTTACTTCACGACCATCAGTTATCAATATCTTCCATGCTAAACATGCTAGTGGCGGTTCCCAAGCGATAAAGTAAAGGTTATGACTCCATAGGAGTTTTTGTTTGATTATTTGCAAGCTCTTTTCTTTTTGCAGGTTGGGATTGGGCATCCCTATTACCGTCCTTTTCTCATGCAATGGCGAGTGAATAAACACTCAACCTGAGAATAACCCGCTTAGCATGGAAGATACCGACTACCTCCTGTCGTTCCATGAACGATCCAGGCACACAAAAAGGATATTTACTTGAAGTTTTTAGAGGTGGCACATGCAAAATTACTTAGGGCAGCAGGGTAATACCGCATATAGGTAGGTATGGTGGACTCATCTGGAATAACTTGGGTTCAAGGTTTTTGATGTACAAGAATAATTCCCACTTAGTACAGGCGAAGGCTAGCAAATAGGTTGAGAAGCGGCCAGCTAGAGAGCAACAACGGTCATGAACACGCATTATGTATAAATAACATTGGACACTAGCATGAGTTGGATATGAACACCGTGAACATTAATATCATAGAGGCTATGTTGGTTTTGATTCAACTTCATGCATGAACATGCGCCAAGTCAAGCCACTCGAACATTCATAGGAGGAGACCATATCATCATACTACATCACAATCATTTTAATGTAATGTTGATATCCAAGATAAATCATTATCCATCCCTAGCTACTTATGCATGGCATGAGAAACTATAATCTCTAATTGTCATTGCAAACATGTTTAATTATAATGGGCTAAATCATGGATACTAGGTTAAACATATTTACAAAAACAGAACAAGTCGAGTTCATATCCGTTTCTCTCTGCCACGACCAGTTCATCAAATATCATCATTATTGCCTTTCAGTTGCACGACCGAACGATATGAAAATATTAATAGTGCAAGAGTGCCATGGACTAGGCTGGGATCTGCAAACATTTTATTTAACACGAGAAGACAAGGTAAAATGGGCTCGCCACTCAACATTTTCGTCGTGGTCTTCTCCTCGGTACGACTCAAATAAAAAGAAAAGAAATTCAGAGAAACACACTGAAATATTTTTGGAGTTTTTGATTTTCTTGAACAAACAAATAAAAGGGAAAAGTAAAAATGAGAAAAACTATTTACACGGGAATGCTCCCAACAAGCAAAAGAAGAACAATGAAATCTTTTTGGGTTTTCTTTTTAGTGATACAGCTAACTACTCTAGAAAGAAAATCAAAAAGAAGCAGGAAATATTTTTGTATTTTCTCAACTTTTCCAAACACTCAAGAAGAAAGCGAGAAAATAATTTTAATATAGATAACACAATGAAAAAGTCTGGACACCGAAAACTGGAATGAGATGTGTGAACATGAATGTAATGTCGGTGGAAATACGTACTCCCCCAAGCTTAGGCTTTTGGCCTAACTTAGTAATCAGTCAGTGGCCGAAGAAGCCATGGGGTCCCATGTCGAACTGCTGAGGCTCCTCCTCTGGTGCAGCCTGGTTGTTCCGGTAGGCGATGATATCTTCAGGCATAATCCTGTATCCGCCCCTGGTAATAGATCAAACAAAGCAGGCACAGGCAATGGAATAATATCACGAGTTCTCACACTAAAAACCAGGTTATAAGGAATGTGAATGTTAGGATAATCGATAGCAATAAACTGGTGGTGTCCCATGGCTGCGCGATCTAGGTAAACCTTGGGCAAAGGATAATCATGAAAGCGTATCTGAAAGTTAAAGCGAGCCGCCAAACGAGTGGCGTAAATACCACCATGTATTTTACCCTTGGATTTGTTAATATGAAGGCGACGTGCCACAATAGCTCTCAAGCTATAAGTGTTGTCGCCTTCAAGTGCACAACGTAAAATAGCAAGGTCTGGGGAACTGAGTGCACCCACCTTCTCTCTAGCAAGCAACCATTTTGCAATGAAAAGAGTAAAATAATGAACAACATGAAAATGCAAGCCAACGGCGGTGATACTCGTCACCCTCTCTCATCACCTACTGTCAGAGTACGATAAAAGCTTTCGAACTCTGCTGGTCTAGGTTCTACCAAACTACCATCAGAAGGAAGCAAGCATATTTCATAAAATTCAGTAAGCTGTATCTGATGGGGTTCAGCATATAAATTAAACTACGCCTCAGGAGGATTATTCCTAGGAAGGAAATTAAAACTTTGTACAAAGGTGTTAGTGAGGAGATGATACTGTTCACATTCAACTACGATGAAGTCGGTGAGGCCATCATTAGCAGCATATTGTGCAAACTCTTGAAGGATTCCGGCCCCTTCCATGAACGAGGTATGCGGCCATTTGCACGGCCGTATCTTCTCCATTCACCGGGTATGGAGATCGTTGTCAGATGACTCCCCAATCACTCCCTTGGAGTTCTTCTTGGAAGCAAACTTCCTAAAGATACTCATGTTTTTCCTATGAACAAAATTCTGAAATTTTTAGTCCACAAAATTTGCTCAACAAAACTTTACAAGATTGATAGCAACTACTCATAGGGATGCCTAGAGGCCATTGCAAGCATTCAAACTACTTAGAACTCTAAGAATTCAATATGCAAGCTCATCTACAACAGCACCAAGAGTAGCTAATTATTTAAATATAAACTATTAAAGTAAAAACTAATTGGACAAACGGAGGAGTCACATACCAAGCAACAATCCCCCGAAAGAGTTTCCGAAACGGAGCTTCAAGCAAAGAGATCGAAATCCGCAGTTTTGAGAGCAAGAACACGAGAGAGAGAAAGAGAGAGAGAGCAATGGTGATTTTTTTCTGGAGGTAGGTGATGATGTGGGATAAAGAGATAAGTGAGGGGGCCCACATGGGGACCAGAACCTGCCAGTATGCGCACTGGGGTCTGGGCGCCAGTGGGTTGTGCCCACCTGGTGCACCTCCCTCTGATATTATTTGCACCAAAAATTCTTAAATATTTAGAAAAAATCGTATTAAATTTTCAGAGTATTCTAAGAACTTTTATTTTCGGGTCATTTTTTATTGCACAGAAAATTCAGAAAACAGACAAAACATGGCATTTTATTTTATTTAACTAATAAAACAGAAAACAAAAGGTAGGGACAGAAGGTAGTGCTTACTAAATTCATCAACTTCATACCTCTCAAAAATGATCCATTCATAAGGTTGATCAGGTCTTATTAACAACCACTTTCGATTAGCATGAAACCGAAGAACTTTCGTAAATCACTAAGTTACCTCAACGGGGATATGAATGTCCCCAACAATAAGCATTTCATATTTCTTTTTAATAGTAGGTAGAGGTACTTGAAAACTTCCAATAGTGATTGTCGGAGATTTTTCTGTGACATTAATACTATTCACTTGGAATTGTTTCTTCGGAAAGTGCATTGTATGCTCATTGCCATTGATATGAAAAGTGACCTTGCTTTTATTGCAATCAATAACAGCCCCTGCAGTATTCAAGAAGGGTCTACCAAGGATAATTGACATGTTGTCGTCCTCGGGCATCTCAAGTATAACAAAGTTAGTCAAAATAGTAACATTAGCAACAACAATGGGCACATACTCACAAATACCGATAGGTATGGCAGTTGATTTGTCAGCCATTTGCAGAGATATTTCAGTAGGTGTGAGTTTATTCAAGTCAAGTCTTTTATATAAAGAGAAAGGCATAACACTAACACCAGCTCCTAAATCACATAAAGCAGTTTTCACATAATTTCTTTTGATGGAGCAAGGTATAGTTGGTATTCCGGGATATCCATGTTTTTAGGTATTCCACCTTTAAAAGTATAATTAGCAAGCATGGTGGAGATTTCAGCTTCCGGTATTTTTCTCTTATTGTTGATGATGTCTTTCATGTACTTTGCATAAGGAGGCATTTTAAGGATGTCAGACAAGCGAGTATGCAAAAATACTGGCCTCAGCATTTCAGCAAAGCGTTCAAATTCTTCATCATCTTTCTTTTTAGTTGACTTGGGTGGAAAAGGCATAGGTTTTTAAACCCACGGTTCTCTTTCTTTACTGTGTTTTCTAGCAACAAAGTCTCTTTTATCATATCGTGTATTCTTGGGTTGTGGGTTATCAAGATCAATAGCTGGTTTTATTTCAACATCATTACCTGGTTCTTTTTCATTGTTTGGTTGAGTATCTTCAGGAACATTAGCATTATCTTTTTCATTATCTCTAGGTGAATGTTCATTACCAGATTGAGTTTCAGCATCAGAAATAAAAACATCAATATCATGATCAGGAGGTTTTTCTATTTCAGGTTCACTAGCAGCAGGCAAAGTCCTATCATTTTTTCTTCTTCTTTATAGAAGGACTAGGTGCAGTGGTATTGTTTCTTTGTGAATATTGTTCAATTCTTTTTGGGTGTCCCTCGGGATAAAGTGGTTCTTGAGTCATTTTACCTCCTCTAGTTGCAACTCTAACAGCAAAATCATGTATGTTGTTATTCATTTCATCAAGCGATTCTCTTTGAGATTTAGCAACTTGTTCTAACTGAGTTTGTACCATAGAAGCATGCTTCCCCACACCTCTAACATCATTTGAGATTCTAAATAACAAGTAACTCAAGCGAGCAATCATATCAGAATTATATTTCAATTGTTTCATAACATTTGCATTGAAGTGATCTTGCTTTCTAATATAATTCTCAAACTCATAAAGGCATTGGCTAGGGTGCATATTATGAGGATTATCATTGTCATGGAATTTCATTAGAGACTTTACCTCTACCACCTTAGGCAGTGGTGGTGTATCAAGCCCATGTATTTCTTCAATAGGAGATAAATTTTTGACATCCTCAGCTTTAATACCTTTTTCCTTCATAGATTTCTTTGCCTCTTGCATATCTTCAGGACTGAGATATAATATACCCCTCTTCTTCGGAGTGGGTTTAGGCGGTGGTTCAGGAAGTGTCCAATCATCATAATTTTTCAGTATGTTATTCAATAATTCTTCAGCTTGCCCAACAGTTCGGTCCCTGAGAACACAACCAGCACAACTATCTAGGAAATTCCTAAAAGGATCAGTTAGTGCATTATAGAAGATATCAAGTATTTCATTTTTCTTAAGAGGATGTTCAGGCAAAGCATTAAGCAATTGGAGAAGCCTCCCCCAAGCTTGTGGGAGACTCTCTTCTTCAATTTGCACAAAGTTAAATATTTCCTGTAAGGCAGCTTGTTTCTTATGAGCAGGGAAATATTTTTCACAGAAGTAATAAATCATATCATGTGGACTACGCACACAACCAGGAACAAGAGTATTGTACCAAGTTTTAGCATCACCCTTTAATGAGAATGGAAATAATTTGAGAATATAGTAATAGCAAATCTTCTCATAATGAGAAAAAAAGGGTGGCTATGTCGTTCAACTTAGTAAGATGTGCCACAACAGTTTCAGTTTCATAACCATGGAAAGGATCGGATTCAACAAAAGTAATTAACTCTGGGTCGACAGAGAATTCATAATCCTTATCATCAATAAAGATAGGTGAGGTAGCAAACTTAGGATCATATTGCATTCTAGCATTCAGAGATTTTTCTTTATACTTGAATAATAATTTCTCTAGATCATCTCTATCCTTACAAGCAAGAATATCTCTAGTTGTCTCCTCATTCATAACCTTCCGGTACCTCAGGCAATTCATATCAAGGAGGGCCAGTTCTAGTAGGTGTTTCAAGATTTTCAGTTTCAAGCTCATCATCAGTTTCAACAATATCATGTTGTCTTACTCTAGCCATTTGTTCATCAAGAAATTCACCTAGTGGCACATTTTCATCAAGCAAGGTACTAGCATCATCATAAGCATCATTCATAGCAGAAGTAGCATTAGCAATAACTTCCGACATATCAGGATTGATAGCATGTGGTGTTGTTGCAAGTTTACTTATAAAAGAAGGTGAATTTAAAGCAGAGCTAGATGGCAGTTCCTTACCTCCCCTCGTCTTAGAGGAAAAAACCATAGTCTTAGCATCCTTCAGATTCTTCATAGTGATAATTTGATAATAATTCCAAGTGACTCAACAAATATAGCTATGCTCCCCGGCAACGGCGCAAGAAAAAGGTCTTGATAACCCACAAGTATAGGCAATAGTTTTTGAGGATAGAGTATTCAAGCCAAATTTATAGATTCGACACAAGGGGAGCCAAAGAATATTTGTAAGTATTAGCAGCTGAGTTTTCAATTCAACCACACCTGGAGATTAATTATCTGCAGCAAAGTGATTAGTAGCAAAGTAGTATGATAGTTTTGATAATAATAGCAGCAACAACAGTAACGGTAACTGTGACAGTAGTGATTTATAGCAAGTGCAACGGTAACGATAGCAGTAGTAACTTAGCAAGAACAATATAAGATAAATTCTTAGGCATTGGATCGGTAATTTGTTGGATGATATTCATCATGTGACAGTCATAACCTAGGGCGATACGACACTAGCTCCAGTTCATAAATATAATGTAGGCATGTAGTCCGTAAATAGTCATACGTGCTTATGGAAAGAACTTGCATGACATCTTTTGTCCTACCCTCCCGTAGCAGCGGGGTCCTATTGGAAACTAAGGGATATTAAGGCCTCCTTTTAATAGAGAACTGGAACAAAGCATTAACACACGGTGAATACATGAACTCCTCAAACTACGGTCATCACCAGGAGTGGTCCCGACTATTGTCACTCCGGGGTTGCTAGATCATAACACGTAGTAGGTGACTATAACTTGCAAGATCAGATCTAGAACATGGATATAATGGTGATAACATAAACGGTTCAGATCTGAAATCATGGCACCCGGGCCCAAAGTGACAAGCATTAAGCATGGCAAAGTCATAGCAACAATAATCTTAGAACATAGTCGATACTAGGGATCAAGCCCTAACAAAACCAAATCGATTACATGATGAATCTCATCCAACTCCTCACCGACCAGCGAGCCTACACTAGTGCAGAACCGGGCTTTAGCGCCGATTCGTAAGGGCCTTTAGTGCCGGTTGCACAACCGGCACTAAAGAGTGGTGACTAAAGGTCCCCCCTTTAGTACCGGTTCATCACGATCCGGCGCTAAAGTGCCAACACGTGGCACGAGCCAGGCCCGGGTGCGTGTAGGACATTAGTACCGGTTGGTAACACCAACCGCTACTAAATGTTTGGGGATGTTTTGGTTTTATTTTTTATTTTTCCTTTAATTTTGTGTTTTCAATTTAATTTAGTGATTATTTTACATTATATTGAGTTGTTAAATCATTAGGTGAATGTACCGCAGATTAGTTTCGACTGGATGCATGTGATCCTAGCTAAGTGATCAAGTATATGCCATATCCATATTATACTTGATGTGATCAAGTATAATATGGATACGACATATACTTGATCACTTAGCTAGGATCCATCCAGCTGAAACTAATCTACGGTTTCTTTCATAAATGATATAATAACTCATCATCATCATCATCATATTAATATAAAAACTCTTGCATCATATCATCAACAACAGTATACTAGCTAGCTAAAAATCATCATAGTCGTCATTACCACTGTTTAATCACCATAGTCATTACCGCTATCTAATCACCACCAACACTAGCTTAAAGAAGAAACATTCACTTGTACCAGAAGCAAAGATATCATCGAGTTCAACATGGTCATGATATTATAAGCGTTCATAACGCCACAATAGCAAATCACTCTTTGAGATTAAGTTCAGGACGAAGAACACGGACATGAGAGGACAAGTACTAATTAAGAGCATGAACTAGCTAAATCAATCCTGCTGCTCTCTCTCAGGTGAAATAGCATAGAACATGTATAGCTCTCCTGATTCATCATACTGGAGCATGCAGATGAACTTGTCTCCTAATCGTGGGTTGCGCTTCTCATTGCTGCCCCCTAGTTCTTCTCTGGGATCGTTAACAATCTTGATCCAATCTTTCAATATTAAGCATTCATCGCTTTTAGAAATCCTGAATGCACTCATGTGCAATGTAGGATATCTTGGCCGTAAGCTAACCGTTGACATGTGACCTTTAGTCTCGATCCACTGAGGCACAACTGTCATCGGGAGTCCCTGTTGAAGAACATTGTATAGTAATTAATATACTTAGCAATGAAAGTTTAGCAAAAAAATAATGTATGCAAAAGATGCACTGAGGACAAATAGTAAAAACCTTACCATCTTTCGTAAATAGATGTGACCGTAGTTCAATACGATCACTATTGGTTGCACGTTTTGAGTACTAACATTTCTAAGTGCAGGAAGAAAATTTGTCTTGACAGTATGAAGATCCTCAAGCCATGAAACATAATGACTTATCTCCTCGCAGTTTAGTTCAGCTTCGGGACAGTAGTAGGTCATGTCTACAAAGCACCGGACTTGTTTGCTTGAATGGAAATAAGCTGTCAATAGAAATTAGTTGTCAACTATTTTTGAATAAACAATATCAAAGACATAAATATGGTTGAGAAACTCACATAATGGTAGAACTAGAGGCGTCTGCACATCGACCCAGATGTCTCTATTACCTTCAATATCATCTTCCGGACGAATATCAAAGGTGATAACCATATCAGGCTCAAATGCATAAGCCTTGCATAGTGCTTGCCGAGTTTTGCATTCAAAATAGGTGTACGTGTCTGCATTGTATAATTTGACGTTGAAAGTATAACCATGCTCGGTCTTCAGGTAAACTCTCTTTACCTCCATAGTTTCCATAGCACTGAAACCTATCTTATTCAAGACAAAAATTCTTGCATGGCAGGGGATGCGCTAGTAGAATACTGAAAATTTAAAATTATAAGTCGAAGCAAATGAAGCATATATAAGTCATGCTTAATTACGAAAAAAGAATTGTCATTGTGACTTACTGTATCCACTTGGAAGGTCTCATCCAGCTTGATGCTGAAGCACCTATCATCAACAAGGAAATTTCTGTCGCACAGGTCGTGCTGGTCTTCATAGTATTCGCACATAATGAAATCTTTTTCATCATCAGACGACATTTCCTATGTTCATATAGGTGAAACATTAAACACTTACTAGTTCTATTAATTCAACTAATTCAACTATTTCTATTAATTCAACTAATTCAACTAAGCAATTACTAAAAATAAACTTGTTCTATTAATTTTCTTACTAAAATAAAGTAGCTATTTCTATATAGTAATATTTTAATTAGATCATCAAATCTCAGATATCTAAATTTTCTTAATAAAAATAAACTAGTTCTATTAATTCAACTAATTCAACTAAGAATTTGATAAAATAAACTAGTTCTATTAATTTTCTTACTTAAATATATAAGTAGCTATATATAATAATATTTTAATTAGATCATCAAATCTCATATACCTAAATTTTCTTACTAAAATAAACTAGTTCTACTAATTCAACTAGTTCAACTAAGCATTTACTAAAAATAAACTAGTTCTATTAATTTTCTTACTAAAATATATAAAGTAGCTATATATAGTAATATTTTAATTAGATCATCAAATCTCATATACCTAAATTTTCTTACTAAAATAAACTAGTTCTACTAATTCAACTAGTTCAACTAAGCATTTACTAAAATAAACTAGTTATATTAATTCAACTAGTTCAAATAATCTCATATACCTAAATTTTCTTACTAAAATAAACTTGTTCTATTAATTTTCATATTAAAAATAAACTAGTTATATTAATTCAATTAGTTCAAATCTCATATAAATACCTAATTAATATCTAGCTAATTCATCTAACAATTCACATTAATATTTAAAACTTTTCCATCTAATTCATCTAACATTAACATTCTAACATTATTATCTACGTAATTCATCTAATATTAATCTAAACAATAGAAAATAGAAAATAAGTAAAAAAATATGTGTGCGTGTGTGTACGAGCGGGGGGTGGCGGCGTACGGGCGGCGGCGCGAGAAGGCGACGTGACGGGACGGCAATGTGACGGGAGCGGGTCGGGATGACAGCATGATCGAGACGACGACGACAATCTGGGTCATGGCGATGGGCGGCGAGCGGACAATGGGACAGAGATGACGGGCGGCGGGGCGGCGAGGGCGGCGGCGATGGGCGACGGCGTGGCGGCGGCGGCAATGTCGAGCGAAGAAGTTGGAGAAGAAGTGGTCGATGAAACTGAATTTTTCGTCAGTGCCATATATATAGGATGGGCCTTTAGTACCGGTTGGAGCCACAAACCGGTACTAAAGGCCAATATTCGCCAGGTCAATTGGCGGGAAACGGCCCCCTTTAGTACCGGTTCGTGACATGAACCGGTACTAAAGTCCCAAGCATTTATACCGGTTGGAGCCACCAACCGGTACTAATGGTTGTGCGTTGCCACCCGCGGTGCACAATGTTTAGTCCCACCTCACCTAGCGAAGGGCAGCCGAACTGGTTTATAAACCCAGCTGCGGCTGCTCCTTCGAACTTCTCTATATAGAAGGCTTCTGGGCCTAACTATGGCGCGCTGCCCTGAATTTGCACACCCAAGGTCTGGCAGGCCCACTGGACAGCGCCCCAATAATTTTTTATATAGGTTTTTTCTTTTCTGCATTATTTATTTTCTCCTCTTTATTTTTGATTAATTTTTTTATATAGTTTTTTCTTTTATGTTTTATTTATTTTCTTCTATTTATTTGTGAGTAGTTTTTTTTGCCGTATTTAGTTTCTCTGTGAATATTTTTGCTTTAGCTCTCTTAACAAATCGGTAAATTACTGAAAAACAGCAAATGATGTCAGAACATGTTGGAAATTGATGATCTCGCTTTGAATGCTACATACTGAACGCAAAAATAGTCCTGGAGTTCAAATAAGTTTAAAAAACATTGAAGTGCCCGTGTAATAGATGAGTTCTCGTCCGAAACCCTGATACTCCGAAAGAGATTGTCCAGTTTGTACATGAAGTGCGTCTAGTTTTCGCCGTGACCCTCTCTACTCTTTTGCACATGTTATGCGGGTGAATTGATGATATCATGCCATGTTCCAACATTTTCAGAGTTCATATTGTAGTGATTTTCAATTTCACGGTCATTTAGCTCTCTAAACAAATCGGTAAATGACTGAAAAACAGCAAAATAAGTCAGAACGTTTGGAAATTGATGACGTCGCTTTGAATGTTGCATACTGAACGGAAAAATAGTCTGGAGTTCATAAGTTTAAAAAACATTGAAGTGCCCGTGTAACAGATGAGTTCTCGTCCGAAACCCTGATACTCCGAAAGAGATTGTCCAGTTTGTACACGAAGTGCGTCCGGTTTTCCCCGTGACCCTCTCTACTCTTTTGCACATGTTATGCGGGTGAAATGATGATACCATGCCAAGTTCCAACATTTTCAAAATTCATTTTGTAGTGATTTTCAATTTTACGGTCATTTAGCTCTCTAAACAAATCAGTAAATGACTGAAAAACAACAAATGATGTCAGAACGTCTGGGAAATTGATGATGTCGCTTTGTATGCTGCATACTAAACGCAAAAATAGTTTGGAGTTCAAATAAGTTTGAAAAACATTGAAGTGCCCGTGTAACAGATGCGTTCTCGTCCGAAACCCTGATACTCCGAAAGAGATTGTCCAGTTTGTACATGAAGTGCGTCCAGTTCTCGCTGTGACCCTCTCTACTCTATTGCACATGCTATGCGGTTGAAATGATGATACCATGCCAAGTTCCAACATTTTCAGAATTCACTTTGTAGTGATTTTCAATTTCACCGTCATTTAGCTCTCTAAACAAATCGGTAAATGACTGAAAAACAACAAATGATGTCAGAACGTGTTGGAAATTGATGACGTCGCTTTAAATGCTGCATACTGAACGCAAAAATAGTCCTGGAGTTCAAATAAGTTTAAAAAACATTGAAGTGCCCGTGTAACAGATGAGTTCTCGTCCAAAACCCTGATACTCCGAAAGAGATTATCCAGTTTGTACATGAAGTGCGTCCAGTTTTCGCCGTCACCCTCTCTACTCTTTTGCACATGCTATGCGGGTAAAATGATGATACCATGCCAAGTTCCAACATTTTTGGAGTTCATTTTGTAGGGATTTTCAATTTCACAGTCATTTAGCTCTCTAAACAAATCGGCAAATGACTGAAAAACAGCAAATGATGTCAGAACGTGTTGGAAATTGATGACGTCGCTTTGAATGCTGCATACTGAACGGAAAAATAGTCTGGAGTTCAAATAAGTTTAAAAAACATTGAAGTGCCCGTGTAACAGATGAGTTCTCGTCCGAAACCCTGATACTCCGAAAGAGATTGTCCAGTTTGTACACGAAGTGCGTCCAGTTTTCGCCATGACCCTCTCTACTCTTTTGCACATGTTATGCGGGTGAAATGATGATACCATGACAAGTTCCAACATTTTCAAAATTCATTTTGTAGTGATTTTCAATTTTACGGTCATTTAGCTCTCTAAACAAATCAGTAAATGACTGAAAAACAACAAATGATGTCACAACGTCTGGGAAATTGATGATGTCGCTTTGTACGCTGCATACTAAACGCAAAAATAGTTTGGAGTTCAAATAAGTTTGAAAAACATTGAAGTGCCCGTATATGAGGCGTTCTCGTCCAAACCCCGATACTCAAAGAGATTGTCCGGTTTGTACACGAAGTCGTCCGATTTATTGTGACCTCTCTACTCTATTGCACATGCTATGCGGTTGAAATGATGATACCATGCCAAGTTCCAACATTTTCAGAGTTCACTTTGTAGTGATTTTCAATTTCACCGTCATTTAGCTCTCTAAACAAAACAGTAAATGACTGAAAAACAACAAATGATGTCAGAACGTGTTGGAAATTGATGACGTCGGTTTGAATGCTGCATACTGAACGGAAAAATAGTCTGGAGTTCAAATAAGTTTAAAAAACATTGAAGTGCCCGTGTAACAGATGCGTTCTCGTCTGAAACCCTGATACTCCGAAAGAGATTGTCCAGTTTTCGCCATGACCCTCTCTACTCTTTTGCACATGCTATGCGGGTGAAATGATGATACCATGCCAAGTTCCAACATTTTCAGAGTTCATTTTGTAGTGATTTTCAATTTCACGGTCATTTAACTCTCTAAACAAATCGGTAAATGACTGAAAAAAAGCAAATGATGCCAGAACGTGTTGGAAATTGATGACGTCGCTTTGAACGCTGCATACTAAACGCAAAAATAGTCAGGAGTACAACTAAGTTTAAAAAACATTGAAGTGCCCGTGTAACAGATGTGTTCTCGTCCAAAACACAGGCACTCCGAAAGAGATTTTCCATTTTGTACACGAAGTGCGTCAGTTTTCGCCATGACCCTCTCTACTCTTTTGCACATGCTATGTGGGTGAAATGATGATACCATGCCAAGTCCAACATTTTCAGAGTTCACTTTGTAGTGATTTTCAATTTCACGGTCATTTAGCTCTCTAAACAAATCGGTAAATGACTGAAAAACAGCAAATGATGTCAGAACGTGTTGGAAATTGATGATGTCGCTTTGAATGCTGCATACTGAACGGAAAAATAGTTTGGAGTTCAAATAAGTTTAAAAAACATTGAAGTGCCCGTATAACAGATGCGTTCTCGTCCGAAACCCTGATACTCCGAAAGAGATTGTCCAGTTTGTACACGAAGGGCGTCCAATTTCGCCGTGACCCTCTCTACTCTTTTGCACATGCTATGCGGGTGAAATGATGATACCATGCCAAGTTCCAACATTTTCAGAGTTCATTTTGTAGTGATTTTCAATTTCACGGTCATTTAGCTCTCTAAACAAATCGGTAAATGACTGAAAAACAGCAAATGATGTCAGAACGTGTTAGAAATTGATGATGTCGCTTTGAACGCTGCATACTAAACGCAAAAATATTCTGGAGTTCAAATAATTTTAAAAAACATTGAAGTGCCCGTCTAAAAGATGTGTTCTCGTCCGAAACCCTGATACTCCGAAAGAGATTGTCCATTTTGTACAAGTAGTGCGTCCAATTTTCGCCGTGACCATCTCTACTCTTTTGCACATGCTATGCAGGTGAAATGATGATACCATGCGAAGTCCAACATTTTCAGAGTTCACTTTGTAGTGATTTTCAATTTCACGGTCATTTAGCTCTCTAAACAAATAGGTAAATGACTGAAAAACAGCAAATGATGTCAGAACGTGTTGGAAATTGATGACGTCGCTTTGAACGCTGCATACTAAACGCAAAAATAGTCTGGAGTTCAAATAAGTTTAAAAAACATTGAAGTGCACGTGTAACAGATGAGTTCTCGTCTGAAACCCTGATACTCAGAAAGAGATTGTCCAGTTTGTACACGAAGTGCATCCGGTTTTCGCCGTGACCCTCTCTACTCTTTTGCACATGTTATGCGGGTGAAATGATGATACCATGACAAGTTCCAACATTTTCAAAATTCATTTTGTAGTGATTTTCAATTTTACGGTCATTTAGCTCTCTAAACAAATCAGTAAATGACTGAAAAACAACAAATGATGTCAGAGCGTCTGGGAAATTGATGATGTCGCTTTGTACGCTGCATAGTAAACGCAAAAATAGTTTGGAGTTCAAATAAGTTTGAAAAACATTGAAGTGCCCGTGTAACAGATGCGTTCTCGTCCGAAACCCTTATACTCCGAAAGAGATTGTCCGGTTTGTACACGAAGCGTCCGATTTCATTGTGACCTCTCTACTCTATTGCACATGCTATGCGGTTGAAATGATGATACCATGCCAAGTTCCAACATTTTCAGAGTTCACTTTGTAGTGATTTTCAATTTCACCGTCATTTAGCTCTCTAAACAAAACGGTAAATGGTGAAAAACAACAAATGATGTCGAGCGTGTTGGAAATTGATGACGCCGCTTTAAATGCTGCATCTTGAACGCAAAAATAGTCCCGAGTTCAAATAAGTTTAAAAACATTGAAGTGCCCGTGTAACAGATGAGTTCTCGCCCAAAACCACGATACTCAAAGAGATTGTCCAGTTTGTACATGAAGTGCGCCCAGTTTTCGCGTGACCTCTCTACTCTTTTGCACATGCTATGCGGGTAAAATGATGATACCATGCCAAGTTCCAACATTTTTAGAGTTCATTTTGTAGTGATTTTCAATTTCACAGTCATTTACCTCTCTAAACAAATCGGTAAATGACTGAAAAACAGCAAATGATGTCAGAACGTGTTGGAAATTGATGAAGTCGCTTTGAATGCTGCATACTGAACGGAAAAATAGTCTGGAGTTCAAATAAGTTTAAAAAACATTGAAGTGCCCGTGTAACAGATGAGTTCTCGTCCGAAACCCTGATACTCCGAAAGAGATTGTCCAGTTTGTACACGAAGTGCGTCCAGTTTTCGCCGTGACCCTCTCTACACTTTTGCACATGCTATGCGGGTGAAATGATGATACCATGCCAAGTTCCAACATTTTCAGAGTTCATTTTGTAGTGATTTTCAATTTCACGGTCATTTAACTCTCTAAACAAATCGGTAAATGACTGAAAAACAGCAAATGATGCCAGAACATGTTGGAAATTGATGACGTCGCTTTGAACGCTGCATACTAAACGCAAAAATAGTCTGGAGTACAACTAAGTTTAAAAAACATTGAAGTGCCCGTGTAACAGATGTGTTCACGTCCAAAACACTGGCACTCCGAAAGAGATTGTCCATTTTGTACACGAAGTGCGTCCAGTTTTCGCCATGACCCTCTCTACTCTTTTGCACATGCTATGCGGGTGAAATGATGATACCATGCCAAGACCAACATTTTCAGAGTTCACTTTGTAGTGATTTTCAATTTCACGGTCATTTAGCTCTCTAAACAAATCGGTAAATGACTGAAAAACAGCAAATGATGTCAGAACGTGTTGGAAATTGATGATGTCGCTTTGAATGCTGCATACTGAACGGAAAAATAGTCTGGAGTTCAAATAAGTTTAAAAAACATTGAAGTGCCCGTGTAACAGATGAGTTCTCGTCCGAAACCACGATACTCAAAGAGATTGTCCGGTTTCTACGAAGTCGCCCAATTCGCCGTGACCCTCTCTACTCTTTTGCACATGCTATGCGGGTGAAATGATGATACGATGCCAAGTTCCAACATTTTCAGAGTTCATTTTGTAGTGATTTTCAATTTCACGGTCATTTAGCTCTCTAAACAAATCGGTAAATGACTGAAAAACAGCAAATGATGTCAGAACGTGTTAGAAATTGATGATGTCGCTTTGAACGCTGCATACTAAACGCAAAAATAGTCTGGAGTTCAAATAAGTTTAAAAAAACGTTGAAGTGCCCGTCTAACAGATGTGTTCTCGTCCGAAACCCTGATACTCCGAAAGAGATTGTCCATTTTGTACAAGTAGTGCGTCCAATTTTCGCCGTGACCCTCTCTACTCTTTTGCACATGCTATGCAGGTGAAATGATGATACCATGCGAAGTCCAACATTTTCATAGTTCACTTTGTAGTGATTTTCAATTTCACGGTCATTTAGCTCTCTAAACAAATCGGTAAATGACTGAAAAACAACAAATGATATCAGAACGTGTTGGAAATTGATGATGTCGCTTTGAATGTTGCATACCGAACGCAAAAATAGTCCTGGAGTTCAAATAAGTTAAAAAAACATTGAAGTGCCCGTGTAACAGATGAGTTCTCGTCCAAAACCCTGATACTCCGAAAGAGATTGTCCAGTTTGTACACGAAGTGCATCCATTTTTTGCCGTGACCCTCTCTACTCTTTTGCACATGTTATTCGGGTGAAATGATGATACCATGCCAAGTTCCAACATTTTTAGAGTTCATTTTGTAGTGATTTTCAATTTCACGGTCATTTAGCTCTCTAAACAAATCGGTAAATGCTGAAAAACGGCAAATGATGTCAGAACGTGTTGGAAATTGATGACGTCGCTTTGAACGCTGCATACGAAACACAAAAATAGTTTGGAGTTCAAATAAGTTTAAAAAACATTGAAGTGCCCGTGTAACAGATGCGTTCTCGTCCGAAACCCTGATACTCCGAAAGAGATTGTCCAGTTTGTACACGAAGTGCGTCCAGTTTTCGCTGTGACCCTCTCTACTCTATTGCACATGTTATGCGGTTGAAATGATGATACCATGCCAAGTTCCAACATTTTCAGAGTTCACTTTGTAGTGATTTTCAATTTCACCGTCATTTAGCTCTCTAAACAAAACGGTAAATGACTGAAAAACAACAAATGATGTTAGAACGTGTTGGAAATTGATGACATCGCTTTAAATGCTGCATACTGAACGCAAAAATAGTCCTGGAGTTCAAATAAGTTTAAAAAACATTGAAATGCCCGTGTAACAGATGAGTTCTCGTCCAAAACCCTGATACTCCGAAAGAGATTGTCCAGTTTGTACATGAAGTGCGTCCAGTTTTCTCCGTGACCCTCTCTACTCTTTTGCACATGCTATGCGGGTAAAATGATGATACCATGCCAAGTTCCAACATTTTTGGAGTTCATTTTGTAGTGATTTTAAATTTCACAGTCATTTACCTCTCTAAACAAATCGGTAAATGACTGAAAAACAGCAAATGATGTCAGAACGTGTTGGAAATTGATGACGTCGCTTTGAATGCTGCATACTGAACGGAAAAATAGTCTGGAGTTCAAATAAGTTTAAAAACATTGAAGTGCTCGTAAGCAGATGAGTTCTCGTCCAAACCCCGATACTCAAAGAGATTGTCCAGTTTGTACGAAGCGCGTCCAGCCATTGTGACCCTCTCTACTCTTTTGCACATGCTATGCGGGTGAAATGATGATACCATGCCAAGTTCAAACATTTTCAGAGTTTATTTTGTAGTGATTTTCAATTTCACGGTCATTTAACTCTCTAAACAAATCGGTAAATGACTGAAAAACAGCAAATGATGCCAGAACGTGTTGGAAATTGATGACGTCGCTTTGAACGCTGCATACTAAACGCAAAATACTCTGGAGTACAACTAAGTTTAAAAAACATTGAAGTGCCCGTGTAACAGATGTGTTCTCGTCCAAAACACTGGCACTCCGAAAGAGATTGTCCATTTTGTACACGAAGTGCGTCCAGTTTTCGCCATGACCCTCTCTACTCTTTTGCACATGCTATGCGGGTGAAATGATGATACCATGCCAAGTTCCAACATTTTCAGAGTTCACTTTGTAGTGATTTTCAATTTCACGGTCATTTAGCTCTCTAAACAAATCGGTAAATGACTGAAAAACAACAAATGTTGTCAGAACGTGTTGGAAATTGATGACGTCGCTTTGAATGCTGCACACTGAACGGAAAAATAGTTTGGAGTTCAAATAAGTTTAAAAAACATTGAAGTGCCCGTGTAACAGATGCGTTCTCGTCCGAAACCATGATACTCCGAAAGAGATTGTCCATCTTGTACACGAAGTGCGTCCAGTTTTCGCCGTGACCCTCTCTACTCTTTGGCACATGCTATGCGGGTGAAATGATGATACAATGTCAAGTCCAACATTTTCAGAGTTCACTTTGTAGTGATTTTCAATTTCACGGTCATTTAGCTCTCTAAACAAATCGGTAAATGACTGAAAAACAGCAAATGATGTCAGAACGTGTTGGAAGTTGAGGACGTCGCTTTGAATGCTGCATGCTGAATGCAAAAATAGTCCTGGAGTTCAAATAAGTTTAAAAAACATTGAAGTGCCCGTGTAACAGATGCGTTCTCGTCCGAAACCCTGATACTCCGAGAGAGATTGTCCAGTTTGTACACGAAGTGCGTCCAGTTTTCGCTGTGACCCTCTCTACTCTATTGCACATGCTATGCTGTTGAAATGATGATACCATGCCAAGTTCCAACATTTTCAGTGTTCACTTTGTAGTGATTTTCAATTTCACGGTCATATAGCTCTCTAAACAAGTCGGTAAATAACTGAAAAACAACAAATGATGTCAGACCGTGTTAGAAATTGATGACGAAGCATTGAACGCTGCATACTAAACGCAAAAATAGTCTGGAGTTCAAATAAGTTTAAAAAACATTGAAGTGCCCATGTAACAGATGTGTTCTCGTCCGAAACCCTGATACTCCGAAAGAGATTGTCCATTTTGTACAAGTAGTGTGTCCAGTTTTCGCCGTGACCCTCTCTACTCTTTTGCACATGCTATGCAGGTGAAATGATGATACCATGCCAAGTCCAACATTTTCAGAGTTCACTTTGTAGTGATTTTCAATTTCACGGTCATTTAGCTCTCCAAACAAATCGGTAAATGACTGGAAAACAACAAATGATGTCAGAACGTGTTGGAAATTGATGATGTCGCTTTGAATGCTCCATACTGAACGCAAAAATAGTCCTGGAGTTCAAATAAGTTTAAAAAACATTGAAGTGCCCGTGTAACAGATGAGTTCTCGTCCAAAACCCTGATACTCCGAAAGAGATTGTCCAGTTTGTACACGAAGTGCGTCCAGTTTTTGCCGTGACCGTCTTTACTCTTTTGCACATGTTATGCGTTTGAAATGATGATACCATGCCAAGTTCCAACATTTTCAGAGTTCATTTTGTAGTGATTTTCAATTTCACGGTCATTTAGCTCTCAAAACAAATCGGTAAATGACTGAAAAACAGCAAATGATGTCAGAACGTGTTGGAAATTGATGACGTCGCTTTGAACGCTGCATACTAAACGCAAAAATAGTTTGGAGTTCAAATAAGTTTAAAAAACATTGAAGTGCCCATGTAACAGATGCATTCTCGTCCGAAACCCTGATACTTCGAAAGAGATTGTCCAGTTTGTACACAAAGTGCGTCCAGTTTTCGCCGTGACCCTCTCTACTCTTTTGCACATGCTATGCGGGTGAAATGATGATACCATGTCAAGTCCAACATTTTCAGAGTTCACTTTGTACTGATTTTCAATTTCACGGTCATTTAGCTCTCTAAACAAATCGGTAAATGACTGAATAACAACAAATGATGTCAGAACATGTTGGAAATTGATGACGTCGCTTTGAATGCTGCATGCTGAACGCAAAAATAGTCTTGGAGTTCAAATAAGTTTAAAAAACATTGAAGTGCCCGTGTAACAGATGAGTTCTCGTCCAAAACCCTGATACTCCGAAAGAGATTGTCCAGTTTGTACATGAAGTGCGTCCAGTTTTCGCCGTGACCCTCTCTATTCTTTTGCACATGTTATGCGGGTGAAATGATGATACCATGCCAAATTCCAACATTTTCAGAGTCCATTTTGTAGTGATTTTCAATTTCACGGTCATTTAGCTCTCTAAACAAATCGGTAAATGACTGAAAAATAGCAAATGATGTCAGAACATGTTGGAAATTGATGATGTCACTTCAAACGCTGCATACTAAATGCAAAAATAGTTTGGAGTTCAAATAAGTTTAATAAACATTGAAGTGCCCGTGTAACAGATGCGTTCTCGTCCGAAACCCTAACACTCCGAAAGAAATTGTCTAGTTTGTACACGAAGTGCGTCCAGTTTTCGCGGTGATCATCTCTACTCTTTTGCACATGCTATGCGGTTGAAATGATGATACCATGCCAAGTTCCAACATTTTCAGAGTTCACTTTGTAGTGATTTTCAATTTCACGGTCATTTAGCTCTCTGAACAAATCGGTAAATGACTGAAAAACAACAAATGATGTCAGAACGTGTTGGAAATTGATGACGTCGCTTTGAATGCTGCATACTGAACGCAAAAATAGTCCTGGAGTTCAAATAAGTTTAAAAAACATTGAAGTGCCCGTGTAACAGACAAGTTCTCGTCCAAAACCCTGATACTCCAAAAGAGATTGTCCAGTTTGTACATGAAGTGCGTCCAGTTTTCGCCGTGACCCTCTCTACTCTTTTGCACATGCTATGCGGGTGAAATGATGATACCATGCCAAGTTCCAACATTTACGGAGTTCATTTTGTAGTGATTTTCAATTTCGCGGTCATTTAGCTCTCTAAACAAGTCGGTAAATGACTGAAAAATAGAAAATGATGTCAGAACGTGTTGGAAATTGATGACGTCGCTTTGAATGCTGCATACTGAACGGAAAAATAGTCTGGAGTCCAAATAAGTTTAAAAAACATTGAAGTGCCCGTGTAACAGATGTGTTCTCGTCCGAAACCCTGATACTTCGAAAGAGATTTTTCAGTTTGTACACGAAGTGCGTACAGTTTTTGCTGTGACCCTCTCTACTCTTTTGCACATGCTATACTGGTGAAATGATGATACCATGCCAAGTTCCAACATTTTCAGAGTTCATTTCGTGGTGATTTTCAATTTCACGGTCATTTAGCTCTCTAAACAAATCAGTAAATGACTGAAAAACAGCAAATGATGTCAAAACGTGTTGGAAACTGATGACGTCGCTTTGAACGCTGCATACTAAACGCAAAAATAGTCTGGAGTTCAAATAAGTTTAAAAAACATTGAAGTGCCCGTGTAACAGATGTGTTCTCGTCCAAAACCCTGATACTCCGAAAGAGATTGTCCAGTTTGTACACGAAGTGCGTCCAGTTTTCGCGGTGATCATCTCTACTCTTTTGCACATGCTATGCGGTTGAAATGATGATACCATGCCAAGTTCCAACATTTTCAGAGTTCACTTTGTAGTGATTTTCAATTTCACGGTCATTTAGCTCTCTGAACAAATCGGTAAATGACTGAAAAACAGCAAATGATGTCAGAACGTGTTGGAAATTGATGACGTCGCTTTGAGTGCTGCATACTGAACGCAAAAATAGTCCTGGAGTTCAAATAAGTTAAAAACATTGAAGTGCCCGTGTAACAGATGAGTTCTCGTCCAAAACCCTGATACTCCTAAAGAGATTGTCCAGTTTGTACGAAGCGCGCCCGCTTTTGCAAAGTGACCCTCTCTACTCTTTTGCACATGCTATGCGGGTGAAATGATGATACCATGCCAAGTTCCAACATCTTCAGAGTTCATTTTGTAGTGATTTTCAATTTCACGGTCATTTAGCTCTCTAAACAAATCGGTAAATGATTGAAAATAGCAAATGATGTCAGAACATGTTGGAAATTGATGATGTCACTTTGAATGCTGCATACTGAACACAAAAATAGTCTGGAGTTCAAATAAGTTTAAAAAACATTGAAGTGCCCGTGTAACAGATGAGTTCTCGTTTGAAACCCTGATACTTCGAAAGAGATTGTCCAGTTTGTACATGAAGTTCGCCCAGTTTTCGCCGTGACCTTCTCTACTCTTTTGCACATGCTATGCGGGTGAAATGATGATACCATGCCAAGTTCCAACATTTTCAGAGTTCATTTTGTAGTGATTTTCAATTTCACGGTCATTTAGCTCTCTGAACAAATCGGTAAAATGACTGAAAAACAGCAAATGATGTCAAAACATGTTGGAAATTGATGACGTCGCTTTGAATGCTGCATAATGAACGCAAAAATAGTCCTGGAGTTCAAATAAGTTAAAAAACATTGAAGTGCCCGTAATGATGAGTTCTCGCCCAAAACCCCGATACTTGAAAGAGATTGTCCGGTTTGTACACGGAAGTCGCCCAATTTTCATGATGACCCTCTCTACTCTTTTGCACATGCTATGCGGGTGAAATGATGATACCATGCCAAGTTCCAACATTTTCAGAGTTCATTTTGTAGTGATTTTCAATTTCACGGTCATTTAGCTCTCTGAACAAATCGGTAAAATGACTGAAAAACAGCAAATGATGTCAAAACATGTTGGAAATTGATGACGTCGCTTTGAATGCTGCATAATGAACGCAAAAATAGTCCTGGAGTTCAAATAAGTTAAAAAACATTGAAGTGCCCGTGTAACAGATGAGTTCTCGTCCAAAACCCTGATACTTCGAAAGAGATTGTCCAGTTTGTACACGAAGTGCGTCCAATTTTCGCAGTGACCCTCTCTACTCTTTTGCACATGCTATGCGGGTGAAATGATGATACCATGCCAAGTTCCAACATTTTCAGAGTTCATTTTGTAGTGATTTTCAATTTCTCGGTCATTTAGCTCTCTGAACTAATCGGTAAAATGACTGAAAAACAGCAAATGATGTCAGAACGTGTTGGAAATTGATGACGTTGCTTTGAATGCTGCATACTGAACACTAAAATAGTCCTGGAGTTCAAATAAGTTTAGAAAACATTGAAGTGCCCGTGTAAATCATGAGTACTCGTCCGAAACCCTGATACTCTGAAAGAGATTGTCCAATTTGTACACGAAGTGCGTCCAGTTTTCGCCGTGACCCTCTCTACTCTTTTGCACATGCTATGCGGGTGAAATGATGATACCATGCCAAGTTCCAACGTTTTCAGAGTTCATTTTGTAGTGATTTTCAATTTCATGGTCATTTAGCTCTCTAAACAAATCGGTAAATGACTGAAAAACAACAAATGATGTCAGAACGTGTTGGATATTGAGGACGTCGCTTTGAATGCTGCATACTAAACGGAAAAATAGTCTGGAGTTCAAATAAGTTTAAAAAACACTGAAGTGCCCGTGTAACAGATGAGTTCTCGTCCAAACCCCGATATCTCGAAGAGATTGTCCGGTTTGTACGAAGTGTGTCCGATTTCGCCGTGACCCTCTCTACTCTTTTGCACATGCTATGCGGGTGAAATGATGATACCATGCCAAGTTCCAACATTTTCAGAGTTCATTTTGTAGTGATTTTCAATTTCACGGTCATTTAGCTCTCTAAACAAACCGGTAACTGCCTGAAAAACAGCAAATGATGTCAGAACATGTTGGAAATTGATGACGTTGCTTTGAATGCGGCGGGGGAGGACCGACAGGGGATTGAGGGAGAGACCGAGTGAGTGGAGAGAGTGAGGGTGTAAACATATAAAAATATACATAAAAATACATTGATTATCAATGATCTTTTTGTGTACAATCTGAATTGTCAATATGAGTCCTCAACGGTTTAGAAACCGGTGAAGACTCATATTGCGACCACAAATTCTACATATAGAGTTCAATGTAGATCAAGTGCTTGTGATAGTTTGAGAAGTAACATATTTAAGGTGGTAAAAATCTTGCTAGTGGAGCGAGGTGGGACTAAAAACAGCCTGCCACAACCTCTTTACTACCAGTTCATGCCATGAACCGGTACTAAAAGGGCTGGCCGGGCCCCAGCCTCTTTAGTACCGGTTCGTGGCATGAACCGGTACTAAAGGTTCGCACTGAACCGGTACCAAAGATCTCCTCCCGCCTAGCTGTTTGAACCGGCACTAATGGACACATTAGTGCCGGCTCAAATGGAAACCGGACTAATGTGTCTCACATTTGACCATTTTTCTACTAGTGGTACGAAGGAATTACTCACTCCCGGTGGGGAGCATCATGGAATCACTACAAGAAATATGTCAACTTATGACCTTCTGTCAGTGACCCTCGAAGAATTGGTCATAAATTTATGACCATTTCAGACCAATTGGTCAAAAGCTGTTCGGGGGGCTCCAAACCCTAAACCATTGCGACCATTTTGGTCTAAAAGGTCATAATTTCCTCACACGAAAAGGTCATAAAGCAAACAGCGCTAGTCTGCTGCCTTATTTCTAGTTGTTAACGACCAATATAGATGGTCATAGCCTTGTAAATTGTGGTGGGTTGCTATGACTAGGCGCCACCTCATCAGTTTTGCCTATGTGTCATGTCCATGTGGCAGTTTTTGCCCTAGGTTGCGAAGCAACCTATATTCTATCATTCCCAAAATTCCCAAAAAATCTCATAAATTCTTTGGGTCATATCTTCGTCAAATATGTAAAACCTTCCTTGCCTAGTTCAAAACTAATTCAAAAATATTCATTTTCCTATTACATCAGAGCAGCACTTTGTGAAGGAAGTACCACTTTGGCATGTCCAAATGGTATCCATTTTCTACAGTGCTTTCCTATGACCAAATAACCATCCTCCACCAAATGCCAGCTCAATCCATTCATTATTTTGAGCCGAGCTTCAACATTCGTATTTATGTCCGGTGTGGTGGTTTGCAAAGCAAGTACCACCTAGGCTCCTCCTTTTGAGCTGAAAATTTGTGAAGACGGTCTTCTTAGTAACTGATCATCCTCAGCCAAAACTCGCGCCCATTAGCCATGTACATTTTCCGTACCGCTAATCAAACACTTGGCTGCTAATTCATGTTTGAGCATCGATCGGTCTCCTCGTGAGAATATTATGTTGTAATTTTATTCCTAGCACCAACCTAGGGAGTGCCCAACCCACTAGACATGCCTAGGCCGCCCAGAACACATGGCAACGCCACGGTCATGCGGTGACCACGCGGCGGGCATCCGAGTTTACGCGTTCTAGAGTTGGGGCCCTCGGCCACCGCCCAAACCTCGACGTATCGCCACCAAACCATGTATTTATGATTAAATAGGTCCTTATGTAACTATAAATGATTTTTGGAAAAAATAAATAGCAAACTATGAGGCAACTGCAGTTCAAATTTGACCCGCTTCCAACTAAATCGGCAGAAATTTGTCTTTTTCACGAGAGGTGGATCAAAAAAAATTACACCAGACCATTTTGTCAATTGTGCATTAAATATGCCCTAGTATTTTATAAAAATGATTTGGTCCAATTTTGCAACAATTATTTGGTAGTTCCTTCACAAAAAAACCTCCTTTCGGGCACTCGAAAAATGGAAAATGGTTTTTCCGTCCAACGAGAATGAAAACTTCCTTAGGCAACATTGTTTGCCATTCCAATATGCACCCTTGTGCACAATATGAGATCATTTGAACAAACTATGCCATGAATGTGGCCATAAGATTGATCATTTGGCTTGAAAGCCATGAATCTTCACGCATGATAGCCCATTTCTGAGAACACTTTTTTAAAATAATTACCGTATTACAAGTTTGTTATTTTTCTTGGGAACTTGGCCACATATAATGCCACAATGTGAAGGTTTCCCATTTTTTTATTTTTTTTTGAATTTTTTATGCCCGTTTCAAAATGCGGTCAAAACGGCGGGCTTGACCGTTCCTAGCTAGTGGTTGAATCTTGGAATTTTTTTGGTGTTTCTCTGATTAAATAGATACTTATGTACCTAGAAATTATTTTTGGAAAAAATAAATAGCAAACTATGAGGCAGCTGCAGTTCAAATTTGACCCGTTTCCAGCTGAATCGGCGGCAGTTTGTCTTTTTCACCAGAGGTGGATCAAAACTTTTTTCACCCAACCATTTTGTCAATTGTGCATTATATATGGCCTAGTATTTTATAAAATTGATTTGGTCCATTTTGCAACAATTATTTGGTAGTTCCTTCACAAAAAACCTCCTTTTGGGCACTCGAGAAAATGAAAATGAATTTTCCGTGCAAAGAAAATGAAAACTTCCTTAGGCAACATTGTTTGGAATTCCAAGATGTACCCTTGTGCACAATATGAGATCATTTGAACAAACTATGCCATGAATGTGGCCATAAGATTGATCATTTGGCTTGAAAGCCATTGATCTCCACACGTGATAGCTCGTTTCTGAGAACACTTTTTAAAAATAATTGTTGTATTACAAGTTTGTTATTTTTCCTGGGAACTTGGCCACATATAATGACACAATGCGAAGGTTTCCTAATTTTTTGAATTTTTTATGCCTGTTTCAAAATGCGGTCAAAACGGCGGGAATGACCGTTCCTAGCTAGTAGTTGAATCTTGGAATTTTTTTGGCGTTTCTCTGATTAAATAGGTACTTATGTACCTAGAAATGATTTTTGGAAAAAATAAATAGCAAACTATGAGGCACCTACAGTTCAAATTTGACTCGCTTCCAGCTGAATCGGCGGGAATTTGTCTTTTTCACCAGAGGTGGATCAAAACTTTTGACACCCAACCTTTTTGTTAATTGTACATTAAATATGGCCTAGTATTTTATAAAAATGATTTGGTCCAATTTTGCAACAATTATTTGGGAGGTCCTTCACAAAAAACCTCCTTTCGGGCACTCGAAAAATGGAAAATGGTTTTTTCGTCCAAAGAAAATGAAAACTTCCTTAGGCAAAATTGTTTGCCATTCCAATATGCACTCTTGTGCACAGTATGAGATCATTTGAACAAACTATGCCATGAATGTGGCCATAAGATTGATCATTTGGCTTGAAAGCCATTGATCTCCACACGTGATAGCTCGTTTCTGAGAACACTTTTTTAAAATAATTGCCGTATTACAAGTTTGTTATTTTTCCTGGGAACTTGGCCACATATAATGACACAATGCGAAGGTTTCCCAATTTTTTGAATTTTTTGAATTTTTTATGCCCGTTTCAAAATGCGGTCAAAACGGCGGGAATGACCGTTCCTAGCTAGTGGTTGAATCTTGGAATTTTTTTGGCGTTTCTCTGATTAAATAGGTACTTATGTACCTAGAAATGATTTTTGGAAAAAATAAATAGCAAACTATGAGGCACCTACAGTTCAAATTTGACCCGCTTCAAATTGAATCGGTGGAATTTGTCTTTTTCACCAGAGGTGGATCAAAACTTTTGACACCCAACCATTTTGTCAATTGTACATTAAATATGGCCTAGTATTTTAGAAAAATGATTTGGTCCGATTTTGCAACAATTATTTGGGAGGTCCTTCACAAAATACCTCCTTTTGGGCACTCGAAAAATGAAAAATGTTTATGTTTGCAAAAAAAACTCATTTCTCACTACACCTTTTTGAAGATATTTATCTTTTTTCATGTTTGTTATTTTTTTCTGAAAACTCGTTCACATTTTGTTGACACAAATGAGAAGGTTTTCTATTTTCTTTTTGAATTTCTCAGGTCATAAAATAGCTGTCATGATTTTAACATATTATTTTTAAACAACTATGACCAATTTAGATGGTCATAGCATCATACTGCATTCTGATTGGTCTGTAGACCCTTCACGCGGATCGTGCATCATACGCCGTCGGATGCTCGTGGATCCAACGGCTGTCCACACCAACCCCGAAACCCTAGCTGGTCATTTTCCATCCACCCCGCCTCCTTTCTTTCCCACCCCCACACCAACCCATCCATCTCCTCGCTGCCTCCTCCCATCCAGATCTCCTCGCTGCCAGACGGAGAGTTGCCTCCTCCCTTCCAGATCGCTGCTGGCACCTCCCTCCGGCGGAGCTGGCCGCCGTCCATGGCCTCCCGCACGCCCTACTCCTCTCACCCCTCCCCTTCCCTCACCCAACCAAACCGCACGTCCATGGCCACATCCTAGCTCGATCTCGTCGGGAACGAGGCCATCCCTCTCCCTCTCCCCTTGCCGCCTCGCCTCCCCTCTCCAGATCCAGATCCGCCACCCCTCTCCCTCTCCCCTCGCCGCCTCGCCTCCCCTCTCCCTCTCCCCTCGCCGCCTTGACCCCCGCCGCCCCCCGCCCGACCTTCTCCCCTCCCTCCCTCCCTCCCGTGTCCCCATCCCGTTGAAACCCTAAGCGGCGGCAGCCGCCATGGTGAAGGGACGCACGGGGCAGCGCATCAGGCTCTACGTCCAGAGCACCATCCTCGGCTTCAAGAGGTGAGCAGCCCCGTTCTTGGCCATGCTCTCGCCGGATCTGGCGATTCATTTCATGGTGAGATTGGGTGGCGCGCTGATGGCGATGTGGGGGGTTGATCTGCAGGTCGAAGCCGAACCAGTACGAGAGCACGTCGCTGGTGCAGGTCGAGGGGGTGAACACCAAGGAGGATGTGGCGTGGTACGGTGTCGCCGTGACGGAACAAGCCTCCTCCGCTCTGCTCTGCTCGCCGGTACGGACTCCCCCAACCCCTTCCTCCTGCCCTGGCCGGCCGACCGAGGTTCCAATCGGATCCCCTCTCGCGCTTCGTCTCCGGGCCGGCCGGCTCTCCCTCCTCTGTCTGCATCCCGTCCAGCTAGCCGATTGACCGCTGGCGCCCTGTTGGCTCGCGCACGGGGCACGCTATCCAGCTGATCCTGTCCGGCGTGTCTAGTAGAAATAGACGATGACAGGTTCTCTGCTTATCAACTCTGTTACTTCTGCATAGTTTGTTTAAGGCTGTTGCTTGTGCAGTGTGTCCATCGAGAGTAGATAGACTATTTCTTTCATGATTCATCTATATATGTTGTTCTTATATGCAAGTTTGTATCTGGATGTTTATGCATGACAGAAGTTTGTGAAATGCAATGTTTTTCATGATTTCCTCTGCTGTTTGTAATTGTTCTGGTTAACTGTGCTAGTAGATATTTCCTGGGATTTGTAGCTGGTAGATATTGTGTCATGTCCTCTTAGACGAGTTCATTTATTGAAAAATATTTCACATGTAGGGCCAGGCTGTTCGTCTGTTTTCTGCTTCTCTGCTGGTAGCTTAGAAGAATACAATTCTCACTGAATGTACTTTTGCATTCTTACTATATCTACTGCTGCCACAATCATTCTTACTATATCTCACTGAATGGCATCTCAGTTTGTACCTCATCTAGCACACTGCCTAAAATTGTCACTATTGTTTCAATGAAATTAGTAGAATTACCTTATGATTCCTCTGTTTGCTTAATATTATGGTTGCTCTACTGCTAGTGTCTTACTAGCTTGTTCTGGCTCATCGTGTTCCTGCTTGTAGTTGATTTTCCATGTGCCTAAGTATATGAGTAGTACATGTGCAAGCAAACATTTGAACTCAAACCCATCCATCCTTTGTACTGTACTATACTGAAGAAGTAATGTAGATGAATATACATGCAGTTTTATTAAGTGAATGCCATGCAAACAACTAACTTGCTCTTGTCCATGTAGATGGAGTAGGAGGATGAGCAGCAGCAACAAATGAGCCTGATGGTGAAGAAGCACCTGACGACCAGAACTCGTTCAAGTGCTCTTTAGTCCTTCCAAAACAAGGTCTTGATGTCCCCCTTACAGAAAATGTTCATATATGTTCCTGCATGATGCGTGTGTGCATGTTGGATGGTCACATTCCAGTGTACTAGCTAGCTAGTAAGCTTGTTTTGCTACCGGATGATTGAATGTCATATCAGTTTGTACCTCATCTAGCTCACCACCTCAAATTGCCACTGTTTGGTTAGCGTTTCCTTCTTGGTTGGCTAAACATATCCGTTGGTTTAATTAGGAGCATTAGACGCTCTCCATCGATGATTGCCTAATTTTATTCATGGTCTCCGCAATATATTCATTTGATTGTCTGCTACATCTCCACTTAAATACTCATAATGCTACTGTCCAGCCTTTGTTCAATTGGACTGACTATATATCTCTTGTTAAAATTGTGCGCTTGATCTTTTCTTTAAACCTGGGACATCATGCATATCTAACTCTTCCTTTTCAGTCTAAACCTGAGACCTCTCTTGTTTTCAGTCACACTGCTGTTTTGTTGTGCTTGATAAACCTGAGACTTCTTTCTATTGTAATATCAAAGTTGTTTGGTTCTGGCCTCAGCACTAGTACACTAATATTGAAGTTGTTCACTCTTTTACAGGAGCTTCGGGCCTAATTTTTTTGGAGTGTGAAGCCATGAAGCCAAGTGCGAATCAGTGAAGCCCTACTTAGCGAAGAGTTTTTTGGTTCTGTAGTAGACTGTAAATTGTAATATTGTAATAGATTGTAAAAGACTAATGTAGTGTTATTTGATGAATTATATTTGTCCCGTCCTATTTGAAAGTGATTATGTATGTTAAAAAGATGTGAAATGGAAACATGACCAGCGGGACCAATTTATGTCCCACTTATGAATATAATTTGAGATATTTTGAAATTTTTGACGTGTGGTGCCCATCTGACTAGTGGGACCAGCTCTAAAATAAAATGATTGAAAAATAAAAAATCAATTGATGGTAAGAAGGCCACAACCCAACAATAAAAAGACTGCAATATTGGGCTTGGCCCATGAACCCAACCAAAAATTGACAGATAAAAAAAACACAAATAGGCTGAATTGTTGGGCTCGGCCCATGTAGAAAACCGAATTGGACCGGGCTGAATCTTGTGCCACATCAGCTTGCCACGCTGGATGCCTACGTGGCCTGGGGGAGATTGCTAGTGACCAAAACGCCACAGTAGGAATATTTTGGTCGTAAACGTCTTTGACCATTCCAGAAGAAAGGTCGCTATAGTCGATTCTGACGGCCAGCTGACCTTGCTTTTTGGTCACAAAAAGGTCATAAATGGAAATTTGTGACCTTTCAGTGACCAATAGTGGTGGTCATGAGTTGACATATTTCTTGTAGTGAATTGGCGATGGAGAAGGGTTGATGATGACGAAGATTGAAGATACCCCTCACCGGAGCCGCAAACGGACTCCAGATCTGGCCTCCTGATGAAGAATAGGAGGTGACGGCGGCTCCGTCTTGTGGAATGCGATAATTCTTTCTCCTTGATTTTTTTCTGAGAATATGTGATTTTATAGCGTTGGTTTCAGGGTCTGCGGGACCACCAGGTGGGGACACCCACCTGGGCGCCCCTGGAGGGGGGGGGGGCTCCAGGGGCGCCCTGGTGGGTTGTGCCCACCCAGGTGGCCCCCCTCCGGTGATTCTTGGCTCCAGAAATTCTCTTTATTGATATAAAAAATCCTCGCAAAGTTTCGTTCCATTCCGAGGACTTTTATTTCTGCACAAAAACAACACCATGGTAGTTCTACTGAAAACTGCGTCAGTCTAGGGTTAGTTTCATTCAAATCATGCAAATTAGAGTCCAAGACAAGTGAAAAGGCGTTAGGAAAAGTAGATACGTTGGAGATGTATCAGGGGCATACACCGGCGTTGAATCAAAACAGAGAGAACGCCCATTGCTAACTCTCGTAGGACTATTTCGAGTCCGTTGACCCGCTCTTCAAACACAACCTATTCTGGAGCCGCTTCCGGATAGCTAGACATGTCTTCAACTGTATCCGGGAGGGGGTGGTGGCGTATGACAACTAGTTCGAGTGCAAGGAGGATGCCCTGGGAAAGATTGGTTTCTCCTCTTATCAGAATGCACTTCAGTTATTCGGATGCTTGCATACAGAGTATCCGGTGATCTCATTGATGAGTACATCCGAATGAGCGAGTCCACGTGCCTAGACTTCATGTACAAGTTCTGCAAGGCTGTGGTAACAGTGCTTGGCCAGAAGTACTTGAAAGAGCCAACTACTGCAGAAACAACCCAGTTCTTGGTGATCAATGCCAGTAGGACTTTCCGGGCAAACAAGAGGATGACTTCATTACATTAGGCCTTGAGGGTAGTAGCAAGGGAGGGCGTGGCCCTTCTGAAGACGAGGCGTTGCACCTTTTCCAAAGGTGCCGACAACAAAGGTGCACACGAGCCAATGTTCATATACAAGAGTCAAAACAAATAATAAACAAGCTAGCCAACATGCAGAGCCAACATGCTACCAAAACTGTGCTCGCATTATTCCTGAATGTATGATATGCCGGCTTAGTCTTTCGGAGGTGCTCATAGGGGTAGGGTGTGCGTGTGTGCGTTTATAGGGGTGAGTGCATGCGCGTGTATATGAGCGCTTGTGTCTGTACTGATGCTAAAAAAAAACATGATACCAAAACTAGCCAGCCTAAAGTACAGAGCTAACATGGCAACACATTGGAACGCTCATAAGGGGCCTGCCCTAACCATTAGTATATTCTTGTTCCCGATGGATATTATTAGCCACCAATGGAATCGCGTATATTTGTAAAAATATATTAAAAGAATGTATTATACAGGGCGTACGTACAGACTCGGCCGTGGTTATTGTTGTGGTCGGGTAAATGTAGCGTACATAGGACGATGTGTGTACTGTGCTATGCGTATGTATGAGTTACTGTTCCTTGTAGTCCTTGTTATTGTATGGGGCGAAAAGCTCGGCGATCCAGTTGGCCTTGCGGAGCGTGGCGGAGCCGAGGTCGGCGCACATGCCGTCGCTGTCGTGGATGCTGTAGGTGGAGATGCAGTGGCGGCGGTAGAACCGCGTGGTGCGGCGCATGGCGTCGGCCTCGCCGGCGACGTGCCCCATCATGGTCTTCACGGACGGCAGCTCGAACCGCCCCTCCAGCAGCCCCGACAACCACCGGCACCGCAACTCCGACGTGTGCAGGTTGGACACGCTCTCCACGAACCCCACGAACGCCATGTTGGGGATCAGCGGGTGGATCGTGCCACTGCCAAAATAAATAGCAGGTCAGCGTCGATCGATTCATATATGTTGGAGGCTTGGAGCAAAAGATAAACGCAACGTGTACACGTACCGGTAGAGCGGCATCATGGAAGACTTGCCGACGACGAGGTCGCGGAAGGGCTTTGGCAGGACCTCGCGGAGCTTGTCCTTCCCCTCGAAGCCGGTGGCGAGGAAGACGAGGTCGGCCTCCACCTTGGTGCCGTCGTCGAGGACCACGCCGTTCTCGGAGAAGCACCAGCCGGCGGAGGCCCTCTGGAAGCGGACGAGGCCGCGGTCCGCCATGTCGAAGAAGCCCTCTGGGAGGATGGCCATCTGGCAGCTGGCGTAGTCCTCGACGAAGGGGTGGTCCGGCGTCAGGCCGTACTTTCCCAGCGGCAGCTTCCATGACAGGTACGACTCGATGAACTTGGACACCCCTGCCCTCTGCACCACCAAAATTCAAAACACACCACGTTGCTGTCAGATTGTGATATGCATGCATGGTCTTGAGCATGCACACGTGCATATGATAATACGTTCATACGTATTTCCCAATATACGTGTATGTGTATCATGTACAAGTTTCACGCTGTGAAATGAATTCTGACGTACACATACCAGTGGGCTCATGAGGCGGCAGAGGAGGGATCGGAAGAACCCTTGGTTGGGCCGCTCGTAGAAGAGCTGAGACAAGCGTGTGGAGTAGAACATGGAGAATGGCAAGCCCCAGATGGAGTAGGATGGCACCACCCAGTGCAGGGTCCGTACCAGCATCGTGCACGGCTGCCCTCCCTTGACTGCAAACAAACAAGCAAACGCGACCGGTAAATCGATCGATCCATATCAAATGGTTCTTGTTTCCGTGACAGACTGCCAATTTAGTATAAATGTATACTAAATCAGAGACAACTAATATGAATCGGAGAGAGTATTATGTTTTAAGAAAGCTAACTACCAGTCATGCGTGCGAACAATTAGTTTGGAAGGTTCGGTTGGAACGGCAGATAATCTTTGTTGCAAATCTGCAACTACCGGTCAAACATGCAAACACTTTGGTACATGTATGATTGAGTGACGCGTATAAATTGCTCATGCGGTAAAAGTAAGGCGGTATGTGTACTGATTGCGTCTAGTGTACTTTGAACTTGTAAATGCAAGAGACCTACCTAGGCATCCACTGTCTAGTCTAGGCTAGCTAAACTGTCTAGGCTAGAATTATACCAGCACATGATGCATGATGAAGTGTGCGAGGGGTCAAGACAAGAGTGACCTTTTCTGGACCATAGTATCCGACTCTCCCAAATCGCCAAGGCACATGTTACCAAATATGGTATGCATTATTCACTATTCAGACATCCACTTCATCGAATGATGGGATGCTTCCACAATATTTATTAGTATCCTGTTTTTGTTTTGTTCAGCTCTGTGTGAACAAGCTTAGCATGTTCTTTTTGCTAGTCGGATACACGCGTTTACACCAGTATGATAGCTTATCTGCCTTCTGCTAGTTTCATGCGTGGTTCCATGTTGAATTTTTTCCATGTTTTAGGAGAATTTTTGTTCAAACCATGTTAAGTCTTTCCTATGCATAGCTAGGAGTATGCTTTACGCACCTTGGTTTGCCTGGGCACATTCGTTGGCTAGATCGATAGCGCTCTTCTTGTACCCAACCACCACAACCTTCCTGCCTCGCATCAGCTCAACGGTCTCCTCCTCGCTCAGCTTGCAGTAGTCCAGCGAGTGCATCACCGTCCCCTTGAACACCTCCGGCCCCTTCCCCGGCGGGAATACCGGCATCCGCGGCACGTCGCCGTACTTCCCCGTGCACATCACCACGTACTCGAACTTGTAATACTGCACATTCCCGTGGCAAAATACGCGCGTGAGATCAATTGAATTGATCTGAACATGGTGCTAAATATCTCGAAACAAGCATGCTAGACATGTTAAAGTATATATGGCACCTGAACGGTGTTGGAGTCGCCGGTGACGATGCCGACCTCCCACATGGGCTTGCCTCGGAGCGGATCTTTGCCGGTGCCGCTCCACAGCTCGGTGAACCCGGCCTCGGCGCCGCCGAGGAACTTGATGTCCACCACCTTGGAGCCGAACGAGATGTAGCGCCAGAGGTCGAACTCGTCGGCGTAGCCCTCGAGGTAGTCGACGATCTCCGTGTGGGTCGGGAACGAAGGGTCTTCGCGGTTCTTCCAGGAGTAGTCGGAGAACTCGTAGTCCGGGCGGGGCGTCTGCAGCCGCGTGGTGCGGTAGACGCAGTGCTTCCACACCCCGCCGACGGACGGCGTCGCCTCGAACACGACGGGGTCGTAGGCCGCCATCTGCTTCGCCGCGGCCAGGCCGCTGATCCCGCCGCCGATGATGGCCACACGGGACACCGGAGGCACGGCCTCCCTGGTGGCCCGCGCCCCTTGTCCTTGCGCCATGGCCATCGTCTACCCGAGGTGTGGTGATCGAGGTGATCGATGGATGTGTGCGCACTGTGGGTGCTTCTTGCTGGCGTAGGAGGCTGCGAGAGAGAGCTGCTTCTTGCACGCGAAGGAGGCTTCGAGGGAGCTAGAGCTAGAGCGGGAGGCGCTGTTGAGCTAGAGCTTTGTGTGTGTTGGTGTCGACAAGGGCGAGGCCTGGTGTATTTATAGGGTCAGGGATGCTAGCATCGGGCTGTTGAGCATGTGAGCTTTCCACTGTGCCTCTTAGAAATCGTACGGAAACGTAGAGAATGAAGAAATGCATGCAGACGCACACCATGCCTTGAGAGAAAAACGATTCACGACACCGTCTACCACGCACCTAGAACCAAAATGACCCGTATAAAATTCGCAAATTTGCAGGCGCACGCACTTGCCAAGCTGAGCCCTGCCGCTCGATTGCCTCGCGATTCGTAAAATAGTTGGATCCGCATGTGGGCATAGTAAATTTTAAGTTTCGGTTGTTAAAACTTTTGAGTTTTTATCTAAAACTTGCAATTTTCTCACTCGCTTTTACCAAATTTCATAATAAATTTTTAATATGGTCTTTTGTCGGTCGTTGAAAAAAAAAAGTGATTTTATTGTTTGTTCGTACTAAGTTTTAAGAGTTGAAACTAAACATTTATTTTAAAATTCATCATGACGTATTCAAAATTGATCTTATTTGAACGAACTCTTCACGAGAAACATGAATATGAAAACATAACTTAATTTGGACTTTTGTTCAAAAAATATAAAAAATTGAGAATCAAAAGCCAAAAATAAAAGCCCGTCTGAGGTACTACTTACTATGAGACCTGCATGCCACAAATCCTCTCCAGTATAAATTTACATCATGTTTGTCACTTCAAGATGGGGTGCCAAACATTATGTGTACACAAAAATTTTATAAAATAAAAAGGACTGGCTAGGGGTAAGTTGACTGAAAAAATAATTTGGGTCAGATTTTTTTTGGCCGTCTGATGCAGAACAAATGGCCGTTTTCAACCTCATGCCTTCCTGTTCATCTTCTTCCGCAACTGCCCCACGAACCACTGGCCAAACCGACAGCCTTTGGCGCGTACGGCCTGCGACACTCCTGGGCTAGCCTCGCCGCCCCGCCCTTCCTTCACTGCCGTCCACCGCCATGCTGGCTTTGCCCCCCTCCCTCCTCCCCGCGCTCGCACGCAGCTCTGGCCATCGCTCTAAGCCGGCTATCCCTAAACCCTCCACCGTATCGTCAAGTTTCCTACTTGCCTTGGCCCGTTACAGCTCGTTCCTGACCTAGACCTTGCTAGCATCCCTCGTGTTAAGATATGGTATTGTCTGTCTCTCTTCATTGGTTCAGACTTTTGGAGTTAATAGTTGGAGAATGAGCTCAATACTCAGGCCTCACTATCATTCACGTGGGCGCCACCGGCGACGGCCTCGGTGCTACTCGCCATCGCATGCTTCCTTATCCACCGAATTGACTGGCCAAATTCAAAATTCAGGCGACTGTCGTCCAGGAAAACTTTGAGTTGGCGTGTCAAACATTAACCATGGGCTATTCGGAAGTCGCATGCAATCAAATTTTGTGTAAGTCAATTTATTTGAAGAAGAAAGGAGAGGGGGTGTAGAGCACTAGTAGAAAACAGGGCAATGGTCCAGGCCCGGCCAGCCCATTAGTCCCGGTTCAATCCAGAACCGGGACCAATGGGGGCATTGGACCCGGTTCGTGAGCCCCGGGGGCCGGCCGGGCCACGTGGGCCATTGGTCCCGGTTCGTCTGGACATTTTGGTACCGGTTGGTGGGACGAACCGGGACCAATGGGCCTCGCTCCTGGCCCACCACCATTGGTCCCGGTTGGTGGGACGAACCGGGGCCAAAGGTTGCCCTTTAGTCCCGGTTCGAGTCACCAACCGGGACCAATTAGTTACCTATATATACCCCTCACCCGCGAGCAGAGCACTCCCAGTGCTCTGTTTTTCGTGGCAGGCGAGGGGAGAGCTTTGTTGTGCTCTAGCTCACCTCCTATGCACACGAGGTGTTCGATGGAATGCCCGAGCCACACTACTTAAGCTTTCTCCTTTCCAAACTCGACCTCCAAGCTCCATTTTCCTTAATATTTGTCTAGGTTTAGCGGCCCGTCACGTCCCGTCCCCGTCTTCACCGCCGTCACGTTGCGAAGATTGCATGATTGGTACATGAAAACCTGCAGAGAGTCTGAGGGGAGGAGTACTTTGTATGTGAGAGTTAAAAAGGAGCATGACCTCGTTAGAATTGAACTGATGCCTATTCCATTTGAGGAGTTCTATCAGTTTTTCAATCAATTGGCCCTCGATAAAGCAACGGTCACCTGCTACTGTCTGTAAGTAGTACTACTTCTGTCATTAAGTCTCTCTATATAACTCAGCTCTTTCATTGCATGTATTTATAATTATCCTCACTATATTATGCAGATTGAAGATCGCCGAATTGAAGAAAAGACAAGTGGGTTCCATTGGGTTCATTAACACATATCTCATAGATGCAACTGAGGTTGAATTTCATGCCGAAAATACCGAGGCCAACTTGCTACAATCGTTGGTAATAAATGAACACAAGGATATAATACTCTTTCCTTACAACTTCAAGTGAGTGTTCCTGTCTTGTGGCATATTCGGTTTTCCTTATTAGTCCAGGTTATAGTAATGTAATATTGATGAGTTATGCATGCATGCGCAAGTACCACTATATTCTCCTAGAGATTAAGCTTGAGCAGGGAGTAGTAACTGTCTTAGACTCCAAACAAAAAGATCCCAACGAGTATGCGGACATGACTGAAATGCTCGAGAAGTAAGTTAAATCGATCATTATCCACCATATCAGCAACTTTGTTCATTTCTGATATCAAGTAATTGTTTTCTTTGTATGACAGGGTTTGGAGAAAATTCACTAAAAAAGCTCCGGGACTGCCGAAGAAGTTGCAATTTAGACACCCGAAAGTAAGTACTATAGTAGCATATTCCACGCATCTCCTAGTGATTCAAGCGCTAGTTTCATCAATACCATTTAACATGCTTGCTAATTATCAGTTTGATTGACCTCTATTTCTTGTAAAGTGGTTGTGGCAGGAATAAGGGAATGATTTCTGTGAATACTACATTTGCGACTCCATCCGCCACACGACCTGTGAGCGGGGCTACTCTGACAAACAATATGAAGTGCGTAAATAACAATATTCACAATTTTATTCTATTACCATCATTTGTGTTTTGTTTCATTCATATATATATATATATATATATATATATATATATATATATATATATATATATATATATATATATATATATATATATATATATATATATTACCCCTTCTTAAAATTAGATGTTTGGATGCGGGATGAACTACTAGCACCAGATCGTGCGAGCAATTCAAGAGGAATTGGCGGCATTCTTTCTTGACCACGTGATCGCTGAAGACGGAGAATACTATGTGCACCACGCGTCCGTATGTTAGGAGATTATTTTGTAAAAGATAATTATTGTATATATGTAGCGGTAGTATCGGATAGATATCGAGAACTTGTTGTTCGACCAATCTCTCGGAGAAGGAGAGGTGGTCGATATCACTTCCTCTGTATGCATATATGTTCATGACGATCTTCTGTTTCCTTCGTTTGCTTACTAGCTAGCTAGCGTGTCTAGCTAGTCCTCTCTATCTGTATGTATAGTATGTAGCGTCGATCAAGCACGGACAAAAAGAGGATACTTCTTTCTATTAATTAGCTAGCTAACACAATATATGAAACACCTAAATTAACCCCCAAAACCCCCAAACCCTCCCCCCTCTTTAAAAAAACAAAAACCCCAGCCACTGGAATCTTGTGCGTGGATGCCTTTTTCGTCGGTTGGTGCTACCAACGGGACCAAAGGCCCCTGCCTGGGCTCGGCGCACCGCCACGTGGAGGACCATCTGTCCCGGTTCGTATTAGAATCGGGACTAAAGGGGGGAGGTATTAGTAACGACCCATTAGTCCCGGTTCACAAACCGGGACTAAAGGCCCTTACGAATCGGGACTAATAGGTGTTTTTCTACTAGTGGAGCAACAAGGCCGGGATGGTGTCAACGCAGAAGAGAGCAGAGAAGCGATGCCAAGGCAGGAATGATGCAGTTGGTCGCAACATCCCCGGCGAGGCCTCATTAGGGCTCGGCCGGAGATGGGGACATAGTGGCATCGCTTGTGTAGGAGAGAAAGAGGGTTCACGTGTTTGAGGGAGGGCTGGGGTGGTTTTCATTTTACGCAGCTTGGCTTAGACCGTGCCAAACTTAAGATTGGGAGAGCTTGTTGGAGACAGGGAATAATGTGGCTCACGGCGGCATGGAGGAGAGGCAGGGGTGGAGAAAGAGATGGCCTCGCTTTAGGAGAAAAATGGAGGTTAGATGTGGATTGAAATTCAATTGTTTTGGGCGACTTACAAAGAGACAATCCTTAAACATTATACATATACATGAAAATTATCAATGAGAAGGAATTTGGACCTGGTGCCCTCTGCACCATATAAGATGTACCTTGAAATTCAATTATTTTTGGGCGACTTACAAAGAGGCAATCCTTAAGCAATATACATACACATGGAATTTATCAATGAGAAGGAATTTGGACCTGGTGTCCTCTGCACCATGGAAGATGTATTCCCTTCGTTCTTAAATATAAGTCTTTTTAAAGGTTCCACCACAGACTATATACGAAGCAAAATGAGTGAATCTATATTTTAAAATATGTTTATATACGTCCGTATGTAGTTTGTAGTGAAATCTCTAAAAAATACTTGGTACTCCCCTGTCCACCCTTACGCATGCATGCACTGACTCGGCAACACTCATATATTCAATGTTACGAAATTTCATGCTTAACAAAAACTAGTCTTAACGCACGTACGTACTGTATACGTGCTACACATGATCACCTCAGAAACACCGACCGTAAACTGGCCATGTCCTTTTCGGCCACGTGACATATATTTTTATCATGCGTTCACTCATGCATGCATGCATGACCGTGTCAAGCCGGCCCCTCCATCTCGTTCCGCTGATAATCTGGATCGGGAGGAACTTAATAGTACGTAGCTTTGGACCGGGGAACAAGGAAAGGGGTGTGTGTAACCCGGACGACGGCCAACGATCTCGACCGTGCCTGCCCATTTTTGGCTACGAGCGCGCGCCTACATGCATGGCTGAATATATCTCCCATGTCTTGTCCCGTCGCCACCTGAATGTTCCTTTCGGCCCTATCTACCTAGCTAGCGTGACCTTTAATTTGGTTGTTGCTACGTCCTTTCGCGTCGTTTCATCCGTGCTAGCTAGCTGCATGCGGACTATTCTTTCCCTGTCACCGCCGTATGGAAGCAGCAAACCAAACTAATACGGTGCACAATGTTTTTTGCCCTCGGCCGATTAATTCAACAAAATACATGTGCCCCAGTGAGAGATAAATTTAATATCTCAGTGAGAAATAAATTTTATCTCTTATTATGGAAAAAAAGAAATGATGCATGGTCACCAGTGAGAAATAAATTTAAATTTAATCTCTCATTTGGGTCTATATGCACATATATTATATATCCTATAGCCCTAAAAAACAAGAGATATTTTACGGTGCATCATACTCCTGTAAATAGTGGGTAGTATATAGTTGATCCAATGGTCATTATTGATCCCTGTTTTTTTCTCTTGAGGACATTTTAGTAATTGGTTGTAAGGGTAGATTAGTCCTTTCTTAATGATAATTGTTGTGATTATTAACGTAAGTAATCACAGCTGGAATAAAATTGCCCTATCTTAGTTCGTTCGTAGGTTTCACTTCTCGTGCGTTCTTCAGTTTTCTGCCGCCGCCTGCCGCCGCCTCTCTGCCTGGCAGCCGTCGCCTGAGTCGCACAGGCCGCCTCCCTTCTCCCGCCCTGCGGTCGCTCCTTCCCGCCCATCGGTGCGCGCGACTGGGCGGCCGCTCCGTCTCCGCCTCTGGCGCCGCCGCAAGATCTTGGGCGGGCCCCAAGATCTTCAACGACGCAGCGCCCGCGCGCCCCGGCCCTCTCTCTCCATTGAAGGATCTTGGACGGCGCCGAGATCGGTTCCTCCAGCGTCGTGGTTGAGATCCCTCGTATAGGTACGTTGCCTCTGATGCTCCCCAAACACCATAGCTGGGCGCACATGGATGCTGGCTGTGCACGCAATGTCTGAATTCGAATACGGCTGCTGGGTTTTCTGTCCGTGTGGATGCTGGATTAGTAGTGTGTGTGAGGTTCCTAGTTCTTCTCTTTTTTCCTAGCAAGGAATAGTAGTGTGTGTGAGAACTTTCAGATTATGAGTTTGATATTGTGGGATGCATGTTAGTTCGTACAAGAACATAATACAGATTTCTTAGAACATGAAAACGATGGGTTAAATTACTATGGCCAGTAGGATTCTTGGCTGCTCAGAAAATTAGTAAGGATGTCAGAGATTATTGGTTCAGTTACAGATGATAATCATTGACAATATATAATTAATATGTTTTAGTTGCAGCGTATTTTCTTTCATATAAATATGTCACAGGTTTTGCTGTTTCTTATGGCAGGATATCGGCATGGCTGGCGAAGGCATCTCGATAGATGAATTTATGGAGTACGACTCGATGGTCAGGCAGACATTTAAAAGTGAGAACAAGCGTACAAGTTCTACTTTAGCGTGTCACGAAGAGCAAAGGGTTTGGTGTTAGAAAGGGCGATCTGAAATATAAGGAAATAAGGAAAATGCATACGGAGGACGTTTGTGTGCTGCAAACAAGGATATCGTGACGTAAAGCACTTTGATGAAACCGACAAGAAAAGGGCGCCAAGGGCACTCTCTCGGTGTGGTTGTCCTGCTCTTTTGCAGGTTGAGCTTCAAGCAAGCACTGGGTTGTGGTTTGTAAAGAATTTTGTTGACCAACATAGCCATCCATTCATAAATCCTGAGTTGTCACCTTTCTTGTGGTCTCATCGTGGCCTGAACGATCCACAGAAGGCGGATGTCATTGAGTACTCGGTTGGTGGACTTCGCACATCAGATAATGGATGTGATGGAGAAGCAGGCTGGTGGTTTCTGCAAGGCTGGATTTATATCTCGCGATCTGTATAACCATGTCGCGTTGGAGAAGAAGAAAAAGATAGAAGGTAGCGATGCTCAATTTATGCTGAACTACATGACAGCACAACAAATGAAAGACCCAGATTTTTTTACAGATACACCACGGACAGTGATGGGCACTTGCAGAACATATTCTGGGCAGGCGGCCAATCTCGCTTGGACTATGTTGCTTTTGGTGGTGTGGTGGTGTTTGACAGCACATACCGGTCAAACAAATATAGGTTGCCGTTTGTTCCATTTGTGGGGCTGAACCATCACCGCAGCACAGTCGTGTTTGGGGTTGGTCTTGTATCCGACGAGTCGGCTGACTCATATGAGTGGCTGCTTCAGGTATTTTTGGAGGCAATGCACCGAAGCATCCCATTTCAGCGATCACAGACGGCGACGCTTCAATGGCCAAAGCCATATCATCAGTCTGGCCTAGCACATATCACCGTCTGTGCAGCTGGCATATCGAGCAGAATATGGTGCTTCACCTCCGAAAGGAAAAGCTTAAGGAATTTAGGAAATTTATTTACTATGCCATGGAGGTTCATGAGTTTGAGAGACGCTGGTTGGCTTATAAGAAGAGATTCAGAATCACAAGGAAAAAGAAAGATGCATGGATTCACAGGATGTACGAGCTGAGAGAGAAGTGGTCTGTAGCATATAACAAGGAAAGGTATTTCCTAGGGATGTTGAGCAATCAGAGGAGTGAGTCTCTAAACTCGAGGCTTCATGTGCACCTGAATAGGAGAATGAAACTTCGTTGATCTCGTGCAACACGTTGAACACTGTGTGTCAGTTTTGCGTCGGAATGAAGCAGCATTGGACGCTGTAGCTTCGCACACAATCCCCTTCACTAGATTGACTGCCGACCCACTTGAGATAAGTGCATCATCTATTTATACCCCTGTTATGTTCAGTAAGGTAAAGGCCGAGATTGTCAACTTATCAAGATGGAATGTTCTTGAGGTGGAAGAGGACACTGGTTTGGTTAGCTATGGAGTTGCTCGCAAAGAGTCGGTGCACGTTAGGTTTCATGTCACATGTATTTTTGATGGATCTAAGATGGAAAGTGCATATTGTGGATGTAGGAAGATGGAAAGCGAGGATTTTCCATGTGCTCATATATTTTGCGTTCGAAGTACAATGGGATATGCACCATCCCGCATGTTGTGTGAAGGCTAGATGGACAATGCAAGCCAAGCCTGCTTTCGATTCTGTGAGGAGTGCCAATACACATGTACGGTCGAACAGATGGATAAGTACCATCAACTGCATAATATGGCTAGTGAGGCTTTATTCACGGCCTCAGCTAGCGAAATGCAGTCAGAAAAGGTGATGGAGTACCGAGGGCGTATTGGACGAGGGCAACAGAAATGATGGGAATACTGGCACACCATCATTTGTTCCTATGCGGCGTATTTTTCTGGGCGCGGCAATGGTTTACAGATCAAGTCCAAGACCCTATACCAATAATAAATCCCAAAGGCAGACCAGCCAAAGAATCGAATAAGAGGTGAAGCCATTCTGGAGAACTTGAAAGCAAAAAGAAAACATTGAAGTAAGTGCTTGGTCATTTTGATGTGTACTGCATATGTTCATTTCTTGGTTGCAGCCTGTCAATATGGTTTACTTTTTGCAGGAAAGTTCATGGTCAGTTGAGTAGGGGGAGGAAAAAAAAAGTGAACAATACTGTAGAAGAAGGAGAAGGAGAAGGAAAAGGAGAAGGAGAAGAAGAAGAAGAAGAAGAAGAGGCGGCAGAAGAAGAGGATCGTGCTAAGAAGAGGAAACCGGTGAAGTAAGTTTAAAAAAAATCATGTATCTTGTGTACTGTACTTGTGCAAGTCGAACTGTTGTTGAAGCATGTTAATATGTGCAATTTAAACAATGTTTTACACTACACAGGAAAGCTTCAGCAAAGGTGACTGAAGTTAGTATGATGACTCGGGGGAGAAAGAGAAAAGAGAACAATGACAAAGTGTGTGCTAAGAACAAAAGACCTTTGAAGTAAGTTTATGCATTTTCAGAAGTACATGTTGAACCCTGTGTCGATACCATGTTAATTTATTTGAGTTTGTACAGGAAAACAGCTGGAAAGTCTAAGTAGACAGACAAAGATGACAAGGGGGACAAAGAAAAGATGACAATAAAGCCACTTTCTGTTTGCCATTATTCTATCGAATTGTTGGTCACAAGTGTTATACATTCAGTTATATATTTGTACTTGGAATGAGATGTAGATGCACGCTACATTTTCCCGGTTATGAGATTGGAATTTACAAGATGCATCAGTGTTGACTCTTGTTGTTATCGTACTGCATGACTACGTGCCCATCTTCTCTTTGTGTCTGTGTGAATGAACATACTTGCAGTTTCTCTCGTGCTAATCCTTCTCACAGCGGCCATGCATGCCCGTGCCAGTCATACGTTATACATGGAATTGATTGATCATGTTTCCATAATTGATCTGAATGTTCAGACGCTTGCTGATGGACCATAAGCGCATCATGATCAATCAGTAAGAGCAAGAAAACCACCATGAACCAGTACGTTCGTTCAGTTCAACATTAATGATCTGTAGGTGAAATCTAGTCTTACAAAGTGGGGATTAAAATTCTAGCAACATATATTATCATCATGAACCAAAAAAGTATTGAGTATCTCCTACATTTGTATCTCTCTTCTTGTAATTTCTTTGCGAGTATTATGTCATTCGACGTGTCCTTCTCGCCTGTAGTAGGCAACTCTGATGTTAGAGAGTATAGTTTGGTCTCTAATTCTGATATTTGTTGATCCTTCTCCTTCAGAAGCAAGGCCGCAGTAGCCAATGCATCTTCATGACAATTGTCCATTGCCGTTGTGTAGTAATTGACCATCTGCTCAGCGTAGTTGTTGAGGAGGTCTTCCCGAATGAACAACTTGCAACCCAGCTGCGTACATTAATAACATGGGGGTATACGTCAGTAATAAAACACTAGGAAATTCGTTCGGAACAGTGCATGAGGGTCACAACAGGAGAACCTCATGCATGTTGCATTTTAGGTAGCAACACCGCGTGTTATAATCAGTGTAATAGATGTCTCGGACTGCTGGCTCGTGACAAGCACATAGCAACTCAGGCAACTCAGGATCATCTGCAATACAGTGTGAATCCATTCAGTACCGAACGCTGAAACTAGGAATCAAAGACATTTTAGGGTTCTAGGAACGCATAGCAACTCATATAAACGATTGTTGTGGCCCCGGGGAGTTAGTGCAGTACCTATGAGAGAGTGGGGATGACCACGAGAAGGTCGGCGTGACATCATTCACCAGGGGCTTCTCCGGCGGCTGTGTGCTGCCCACGACGAGGAGAACCAGCCGTGGATCCCAGCCAGCAGAGTTGGATCTGGATCGCCAAAGATGAGGTTGTGCTGGAACGAGATGGAAGAGGCCGAGATGTGGTTACGAGATATGCACGGTTTGTTAACAAATCGGTAGATATGAGTTTCTGAAAACAAAAATCAGGAGATATGCACGGTTTGTTACCAAGTCAGGAGATACCTTCCATGAAATTAGGAGACGCGCCAGCTGGTGAACCAATACGTTTAAAGGAAAATAAAACCAGTACGTTTCTTTGAAAAATAAAGAGTGGCGAGGAACATTCACGAAGGCCAAAATTATTAATACAAATAAACAAAAATAATCAAACTAAATCTTGTCGGCTTATATTTCAGGGTTTTTTCATCGAAAAACCATAGAAATTGCATAAAATGGTAGAAGTGAATGAAAATTGGCATGTGTGCTTGCCATGTTGTTGTGTGCGTGCCTAAAAAGTTTGGGTCCGTTTGGTGGATCATAAGAAAAAACACTTTGAGACTTGGCCTTTCGTCCTAACCGAAGCAGCACGTTTGCACATGGTCTCCCTCTTGCCATGCGCGGCATGATTCCAAAATTTGGCATCGTGTGGGAATGCCCATGGGAGGCTCCCACGCAAAAAATGGACGAATTCAGACACCAAACACACGTTGCGTCACGACCGGCTTATATTTCAGGGTTTTTTCATCGAAAAACCATAGAAATTGCATAAAATGGTAGATGTGAATGAAAATTGGCATGTGTGCTTGCCATGTTGTTGTGTGCGTGCCTAAAAAGTTTGGGTCCGTTTGGTGGATCTGAAGAAAAAACACTTTGAGACTTGGCCTTCGTCCTAACGAAGCAGCACGTTTGCACATGGTCTCCCTCTTGCCATGCGCGGCATGATTCCAAAATTTGGCATCGTGTGGGAATGCCCATGGGAGGCTCCCACGCAAAAAATGGACGAATTCAGACACCAAACACACGTTGCGTCACGACCGGCTTATATTTCAGGGTTTTTTCATCGAAAAACCATAGAAATTGCATAAAATAGTAGATGTGAATGAAAATTGGCATGTGTGCTTGCCATGTTGTTGTGTGCGTGCCTAAAAAGTTTGGGTCCGTTTGGTGGATCAGAAGAAAAAACACTTTGAGACTTGGCCTTTCGTCCTAACCGAAGCAGCACGTTTGCACATGGTCTCCCTCTTGCCATGCGCGGCATGATTCCAAAATTTGGCATCGTGTGGGAATGCCCATGGGAGGCTCCCACGCAAAAAATGGACGAATTCAGACACCAAACACACGTTGCGTCACGACCGGCTTATATTTCAGGGTTTTTTCATCGAAAAACCATAGAAATTGCTCATAATATGTGTAGCGAACACTTTTTCCTGAGGGCGTGATTGGAAGGGAGGTGGGCCCCCTTCATGGTGAGATAAATGATACATATGCGTAGTCTAACGGAAATAGATAACCGACCGGCGATTTTGTTTTGTTTCCAGAAAAAGAGAAGTAGCTATCGTTAGCAACGGAAGGAGATGAGGCATGCACGCCCTAGGATTGCATGCAAAAGATTTTAAGGCGGTGGTATCTTTGATAGGAAAATTTTGGACTATTCTAGAAAGTTACTTCCAACACCATCGACAAGAAACAAAACAGGTTTATCTCTTCGGCAAGAAATAATGACTTGATTGTAACCTACATGTACCCAGCCTATATATATGCTTTATACGCATCCACCTAAACCTCACCACGACTCAGCCTCCCTCCTTGAACCCCATCCTTAACCTTGACAAGAACCAACCAATCTTGCCATCAGCATCGTATGTCTTCCTATCATCCCGCTGCGTCCGCGAGGCCTGCACAGTCGGTCACGAAGCTGTCTAAGTCACGTGCATCGAAGCCCCCACCTTCATCGACAAAGTCAGGTGCACCGAAGCCTCCACACTCGTCGGCAAAGAAGGTATACATATATCATTGAACCCGTACATCAACTCTTGTACAAATCTCGCTTATTGTTAGATTCAAATAAAGTCAGATGCACATGACGCCTTGCACATGACGCCTCTTATGTAGATCACTCCTGATTTCCTCCTGTACAGCATAAAAGATCAATACATTAAATCAAAAAAGATAATTAAGTACAAGTTACATTAATCAAATTTTAAATTAGGAAGCCAGTAATATAGTACGTCAATGAATGAGTAGAGCAGCAGAAGATAGAATAATGAGCGCAAATGTTTTCTGTTGAACATATATTTTTTGCTCCAATGGTACGTACAGTAAAGTTATATTTTTATTTGTCACTAGAAATATTATTTGTTCACAATAAATCTCTTATATTTTTTGCCTTCTCACTGAAAATAATCTTTGCACATATAGGGTACCCAGGTTGTATCAATGCACGGGTACTCAGAGTTTGTCCAGTCGTTAACTGGACAACAGTATGACATAGCTAGTCAAACGACAATTCGTGAAACTCTGAAGACTCCCGCAATGAACGTTAGGAGAATTTTGTGCCAAGAGATTGCTAGCACATACGATTCACAAGTTGACGCGTTTGTAATACGCGGGGTACCTATGAGAATAACCTTGCAAGACGCAGAACACATCACAGGCCAGGCCTAGCATGGGGAGGGACTATGTCCCTCCTCCGTTCAAAGAAGTGCAGGACCTATGGCTTGATTTAAAGGATCCTGAAGATAACAAACTGACCTTGAAAGGTATATGATATTTTCAGAACTATTTTTTCGTTTGATAATGGAACAAATTTCATAATTACAATAATTGACAATTGTTGACAAACAACCTTTTCAGGTCTTCGTAAGAAGATGATCGGCGAAGAGAGGCCACGGTTTGTGAAGCCTTACGTCTTGTACACTATTGGCAAGTTGGTTTGCCCAACGACACAACCCTATGTTGATCCCAAATATTTGGGAATTGTCGTGGACATACACACTATAAACTCCATAAATTATGCTAAACTATCTCTTGACCACTTAATGTCAAGTGTGAGGAAGTTTATGAACGGTGCCGCGAACTTGGAGGGGAACCTCCCACTACTGCAGGTAGTACGAACTTATTATTTCCTTTGATATTCTTTAATTGCTCACTTATGTATTCTTTTTAATTTTCTTGCAGACTTGGTTCTATGAGAAATTCCGAGTCGACCATATTGATCGCACCATTTCGTATCTTCAACGAGATAAACCATTGATCCAATACTGGGACGAAGCAAAGGCTGGAAAGGTCGACAAAATAATATCGCAGAACTACGTAGGAGTAGGACAGGTATATGCTTACTGTTACTAGTTGTCATCTGCTCAGTTTTTGCAAAATTGCTCATAATATATAAAAAAATGCAGATGGTTGAGGACCTCAGACGCCCTTGGAAGCCAGTGCCCAAGGTTTCACATCAACCTACAAACTCTGCTTTTGAGGTACGTCCTATGTAACTTAGGCTGAAACTATTTGTTTGTACAAATAATTTTATGAAACAATCAGTTCTAATTTATCTTAACCTGTAGGTCGATGGGACACTAGGCCGCGTACTCGCCCAGGTGGGAGAGATAAAAGCAATAGTGTCTCAGCAATACTCGGAGATTTCCGCACAACTGGACGGAGTACAAAGGCGCCAGAAGCAAAACAGCATCCGCTTGGAGGACTTCATTTGTGCATTCAATGTATGCATATTTCTTTCTTTTTTTGTAATTCATCCTTCTAGATAAGTGCCATGACTAACATTTTTTTCATTAATAGGATCATCGATTTGGCATAGGACAGAAGGACTTTAATGAGGGTCAGAGAGTTAATAATATGAAGGTATGTCACAAAATTTCTAACTATCTTCATGTAGAGAATGTATGCTAACCATTTTTTATTTTAACGTGCGAACTAGAAAACCTCAAAGAATGTTGCTGCAAGTACAAAGTGTGTATGAATTCCATCTTGGAACAATGTTTTTTTGTCAACCATACTTACTGCTAACTTGTCCATCTGTACAGAAGGTAAAGAAAACACCTGTGGACCCCCACAAAGGAAAAACAGACAGAGATGACGCTGTGGACTCATTTGGTAAGCGTTTTAGGAGTGACAGCAAGAACTTACCCTCCCAATCTGAGGTCAGCATCACATGTCTGAACCATATTGCTAGCAAAGGTTTTATTTCAACCATATTCTTAACTTGATGACAATATTGCAGAAGGTGAAGAAAACATATGTACACCCCCAGAAGTCAAAGACTGAAAGAGACGATAGCAAGAACTTACCCTCCGAATCTGAGGTCAGCATCAGATGTCTGAACCAAATTGCTAACAAACATTATTCTCAACCCATATTCCTAACCTTAAGTCAAATATCGCAGAAGGTCAAGCCTACGTCCATGGATGCCATGGACTCCATAGGGAGGCGTGTCAGGCATGACGGCCGGAAGAAAAAGAAGTCCTCGCTCCTTCAGAGCGAGGAGTATGAATTTTACACCCCCGCGCTCAGAAGGAAAAGAGCTCTATCTGAACAGACACATGACAGTAACGATGTTATGTACACACAGAATAAGAAGATGAATCCCGGGAAAAGCAACGGCCAGCAGCTAAAACAGCTCAAGGAGGACTTGATCAATTTTCAGGCAGAAACAGATCGAGTTACACAGAATATAGTAGCTGATTTTGTAAACAGTACTCCTGAGACAGCCAAGTTGGTGAAAATCAAGGACATACTTCTAACGCAGAAGTATCTTAAATGTCTTACAACACCAGATCATTCCTCCTTTGCAGCTTGGGTGGATGACGATGTAAGTGCTAACGCAATATGGTATCTTTGATTATTTATATGTTTTCCAATTAAACTAATATCTTCTTTCTTAGGTACTCGATGCAGCAATTGAACTCCTACGTTTCGACGGACTAGAAGGTGTACGAGATCATGGTACCGTGTATGTCGAAAGGTCGACCATCGTCAACATCCTGAAGAGAGATGGCACAGTCCCGAATTGTACATTAGATGTTTTAAGCGGCAAATCAGGCACTAAATGGGGAGATAACTACCTGCAACATGACATGGTAACAACATCCACCCTTCTGTTATAATAATAAGAAATTTGATTTTTAGGCACTTCCAACCACTTACAAATTTTGCACGCAGATTTTCCTACCTTCAAATATTCCTAAGAACCACTGGTTCCTGGCTGTTGTCAACTCCCAAAAGAGGGAGATTCAAATTCTGGACTCACTCCGATCACGCAACAACCGCAAAGAAGTAATTGCTGCAGTGAGGCTCTAACAATATTTTATATAACTTACAGCTTATACGAATACGGTACTAAATTGAGTGATATGTTACTTGCAGCTTCTTGGAATGGAAACACATATTGATATAGCAGTGATGGAAAATGGAATGCAAGGAAGTAGATGGCCGGACACTCAAGTGGCTTCGTGGCCTATCAAAGACTATGAAGTGCCACCGCAAACAGATGGTTGTTCCTGTGCTCTCTGGGTGTTGAAATTCATCCAATATTGGACCGGAGTGAGATTGTCGGCTATATTCAACCAGGTACCTACATCTTCCCTATATAACTTAACTTTCACATATACAAAGGGTCCTAACATCTACCTCCTATGCAGGATGACATAACACAGTTCAGAAGATGGCTTGCTGCTGCCTTGCTCAATTCACCTCACAATGAGTTGAAAGTTCGGAAGGCCATACCAGCAGTTGATTTACAAGATGATTTAGAAGACCTCGACCTCGAAGGTGACGACGGACACAACGACAGCGGAGATGTCTCAGGAGACGATGGTTCCGCACTATAGTTGTATGGCGCTAGACTTAGGGTAGAGTTAATAGGATTGGGCGTGGTGTGGTTTTTGCCCCGAAGAAGGTTTCCACACCGTTTTCAGTTTTATTACTTTATCTATACAACGGAGATGTATCAAACAATTTTTTTGGTTGTGCTACTTCATATATCTGACAAATTGCCGTACATTTACTACTTTTATATGCATTGAATATCTACATTAATTTTAATTAAAGTCTTTCACGCACAAAATCTTGTATTCTTTGTTTAATGATGCAATTCCCTTTGTTACTTGTGTCCTTGGAAGCAACACATTCTTTTTAAACCTGGGGTTTCAGTTCTGTATTATGCCAATGAATTATAGGCAAATTCTGTCCTGTTTGCTTACCCATTTAATCGGTGATCAGGATTTTCTTGGCCACCAACTTGGGAACTAGCCATTGCCTAACCTCTGAGTGTTTATCAGGTGTACTAATTAACTAGACTGAACTTATGACTATGACTGAATCTGAAACTGAAACATGCTCTCTGGAATCTGAAACTAAACATTCTCTGCACTGAAACTGAAACATCCTCTCTGGAATCTGAGACTAAAAATGCTCTTCACTAATATCACATACAAAAAAAATCTGCTGGTGCGATGGAACTCGTCCTCCTTCGAGGACCATGGCTGGATCAGCTTTTACGATGGAGAAGATAGCTTAGGAAATCGACAAAAGAAATGGGGGCCAATGGATCGATGGGTCGGATGCGAGTACCTGCATCGGCGCGACAGATCTGTACGGCACTGGTCGGCGGCGCGACGGCCTTCACGGCGACGGGCATGCCGGCGACGTCTCGCTTAGTCCTCCCCATCGGCGACCCGCTCCACATCCCGCAGCTTAGGAGGGAACACGAACGGCGGGGGCATTTAGCCGCCGACCACAGCCGCCTAGGACACCGGGGAGGGGCGGCGCCCGCGGTGCTGGCTCGTCCGGGTACGGCGGGGCGCCCCGGCCGCAAATACTGCGCGGAGGGCACTCACGGCGACCGGGGTTCGCCGTCGTCCTGTCGCCATAGCGCCGCCATCGGTCGCCCTTTTCCTTCCGTCAGACTGCGGGTGAGGAAGGGCGACGATGGCTATTGAAAAAACAAATGATCCCGTTAAATTCCACTAATGCCCTTCACTTGTTTTTCGGGGGAACCAGCCCGCGTTTTCGTTAAACAGTGGACTACCGAAACTACCCCTGAGCGCAAAATATACTACCAGAAATCGGGAGTAGTATTTCCATATCTGGGCCATCCATACAGAAAAATGAACGGCCAAAATTCATCTGATGCACCGTAAAATGTCTCAAAAACAAATAAGCAAGTGATCTTTTCGACACTGAGACGTACTACTCAACTACGAGATTTACTTTTTTTGCGTGAAACTTACAATCTATTTATCTTCAATCATGACAGAACAAACACTAGAAATTAAAACAATTACATCCAGATTTGAAGCGACGACTACAAGCATTGTAGCGAGCCGAAGACGTGCCGCCGTCATTATTCCCAGGGAAAACTTATTGTAGTAGACAGTTAAAAAATCGTCGTGGTAAGACCCCATAGGGCCAGCACACCAGAACACAGCAGCGCTGCCGATGAAGAGTAGCCTAGATCAATAGGGTCCATCCTCCATATACCCACCAACGACTAGCAAACATATACCTAGCTATGGTTTGGAAATTTGCAGTCTAAATACTGGCTTGAAAATATATATTCACAGTAAAGTTTTGTCTCGCGCTAGAAGCTTCGCGGACTCTGCGGGTACAAGAAAACAACTTGAAAACTTCAATACAAGCATTGGTACTTTTCTAGTGATAAATCCAACTACTGTGCTGAAACTCCTGCAACTCTTTTGAACTACTAGAACCTAGTAATAAACCATAAAGAACTCGGTCAATTTTCCTAATTTGAATTTTGCTACACATTCCACGTCAGTGCCGTAGTTAGGCTTCACTTTTTTTGGCGGGGGGCTCCGCTTGTTTAAAATCCCTATCCTTTTTTATTCCATGATGATCCCGCCAAGGAAAATAAATTACTAGTGTTTCACACTATTTCAGACCCTGAAAGCTACACATGTATATCCCTTCCTTATCTCCCCGCCATAACGACAATATCAATCATATGATCACCCCTGATTATTATTATCTGTGAGATCGATATACACCAAAGCAACATGATTAGCTGCCGGGGCATTGTATTGAGAGTACACAATTAATGTGCATGTATTTATGTCCACTGCTTATGAACTCCAAAAACCAACCAAGAGACTCGATACGGCTGACCTTGAACACGCATATGCATACAGCCAGGCATAATTAAGAAAACCGGGAATTAGGTCGAGCAGCAAGCGTATGTTGCATCTGAACTTTCTCTCAAGACCGTGGCTCCAATTGAGCTTTGACTTAGGCGTGGACCGTATATACAATTAGCACACTGATTAGGTTAGTAATCGTTGCTGATACATGCATTAAGGAATATATAATGGCCACATGATCCATTATGACTATATCTGGTGTAGTTGTTGCTTGATTACATGCGGGATTAGGTGGATTACGATTTAGTGGCATATATAATCCTTTGTAGTAGTATTAATTTTGTGCGATTTTTGCAGAAATCTATGTATGCCACGTACAACTGATAATTCAGTACATTTACCTCGAAAACTGAACCAATTTGCCTGAAACTACCCACATTGAGAGTAACATAGGTAATAACATCACACATACCTAGATAAAATAGATGATTTGGCAAGCAATAAATAAAGAAAAAGAGGAAAGTGATAACATAACTAGTTAATAGTAGTATGAGTAACATCACACATATCAAGACAGGATGTGTCCATAGCCTAATAAATGAAGTGTTGCATGTTATCACACATATGTTACTCCTCACTATAGATATAGTAACATAGACTAGTAACATTGGCAAGTTACTAGTCAATGTTACTATCCATTGTGGCTAGTCTGACACTTTCTAATGCATGCATGGATATGATTGGATTAGCTATATGCACGTAGAGTAGTAAATTAAAATATGCAATACGTACGTAATACTTGAAAAAAATACTTTAGACGGATGAGGTTTATAAGCATATCCTGGAACACTAGAATAAATTGGCTAGTTCAATTTGTATGCATATATAAAGGCATCTCCAAGGGAGACCTGCAAAACACCTGTATATATCCGATCAAACACAGTTGTTCACTTTTATAATTCAATGGGACCTGTATCAGTCTGTGAAACAGTTTGGACATCCAAATTCCAGTATTTTGAAGACAAATATGGGGGAATTTTGCGGGAGTCCATACATGCACTTGACCAATCACATGCAATTCTCTCTCTCCTCCCAGCCGCACATGCATGGCCCCCCTCTTCTCTCTCTCCTCTCAACCGGACAATAAACCACAAATATCCTACTACATGAAAGGTTCCCACATACTTTTTCTCCTTCCAACCGGATACTTTTTAATTAGCGTTGGATGACTCCCTCCCGTATCATGTCCGTGGACCACGTCTGGACATAAAAATGGACGTATACCGGAGGAATTTGCGGGTTGGCGTTGGAGATGCCCTAACGAACTTGCTAACTTGTTGGGGAACGTAGCAATTTCAAAAATTTCCTACGCACACGTAAGATCATGGTGATGAATAGCATCGAGAGGGGAGAGTGTTGTCTACGTACCCTCGTAGACCATAAGCGGAAGTGTAACATCCCAAATTTTCAATTTGGAATGTTATACATAGATCATTCCTGCATATCATATTTTGCTGCATTTTGTTTCGCGACCCTCGAAATTCTAAGCAACTTAAGGACCCTCGGAGAGAGTTGGGGATTTCACTGTTTTCATATTTGAGTTTTATCAAATATTGAAACGAGGATTATTTGTTTTAATTATTTTTCTCTCTGAAAATATTTCAAATTCAAATATATGAGAGGAGATAATATGACTTCTCCAAAAGAAATGAAATATTGGAGGAAAAAATATTAAAACCAAATATTTATTTTTATTCGGATTTTATTGCTATTTTATTTGCATTAGAAAATTGCACGTTTTCAAAATTGCATTTTAGGGCCAAGAAAATGTTCATCTTGTTCTAAATATTTTATTTAGACGACGAAAATTTGTTTTGGCATTTTAGATTTTATTTATTTTTCTAGGATTTATTTTGGTGAACGTCATTTAAAAACATCCCCCTCGACCGGGCCACGGCCCAGCCGAGCCAGCCAGCTTGCCCACCCGCGCCACCGCCTCCCGTGCTCGAGTCCGGCGAGACACGACCGCCTCGCCGTCGCCGCCGGGACTCCTCCCGCCTCCCGCAAGCCGCCACCGCCCCACCCCCAAATCGCCACCACCACTGCCGCCGCAAGCCGTAGCAGCCGCCGCCGCCGCTTGGCGCCTGCGCTTCGCCGCGCGCCGCCACCGCCGCCCTTCCCGCCGCCTCGCCGCGCCGCCCGTCGGCCGCCGCGCGCACCGCCCGCCGACGCCGCCACCCGCAGCCCAGCTCGCTCCGCGGACGCCGCCGCCGCCGCCGTTCCGATCCGATTCGGAGCCGCTCGGTTTTTTTCCGGTTTAGGTAAAAACCGTCGGTTTTTTTAAAAAAACCCTAGTTACGTTTTTTACATCGGTTCACCGGTTTTCTCGGTTTAGTTTATCTAGTGGACGTTCGTCCATGCGTTTGTTTTAAAGAACGGTTTTCTGTTGTTAGTTACACACAACGAACGCTCGTTCGTTAGCCTATTCGTCAGTCTTTCTTTTCTCTGATTTTCCGCGATTATTTTCGATCGCGATTTCTGATCCGATTTTCGTTTTAGTTTATCTTTTCGCTCGTTTATCGGAATCAGGCGATTCAAACGCCTCGATCTTCGTCTCGAAATCATCTTTCTGTTTAATCAACTTGAACAAGATTTTGGTACTGTAAAATTTGACTTTAGTCCAGATTAGTAAACGGATCTTGTTTCCTTCGCCGTTTGAGTTTCGTTGCTCTGTTTGATTTGATTCTTTTTGCAAACAGGAGTTCTTAAGTTCAACTTTCTGGTTAGATCTTCTTATTTGAGTTTTACCCGTGCTTCTTTTCTTGATTGCTCATGTATGCTATTGTTTTATTTGCGATAGAAAACCCGGAGTGCGAAGCGTGCTACTACGAGTCTCTAGGTTTTGCGGATCGTCAGCAAGGCAAGTAACACATTGATCATACTCTTTTCATACCCAGTTTTTATGCATTATCTCCAATCCTCAAACATTGCATGATTAGGATGTGATTTAACTTGTGGGTATTGGGAAGTAGTTGACGAGGTAGAACCTATTGCGCTGTTATTATCAAACCCTTGGGAGTTACTTCTACGTGTTGCTTATATTGCTATGCTATGCTCGTAGACGTGGTTTGGGTGAGTGAATCCATGACAGATGTGAGATTGTAAATTAATGGTTCAACTTAAGGTGGCAACTTAAATATACATCTGGGTGGATTGCTTGTCGGGCACCTGGAGAATCCAGTGTTGTCCTAGGATATCCCGGAGTACCCGTGTGATCATCCTAAGGTCCGCCACCCAGGCTCAAAGGGAACTGAGATATTTCATGCTGGAAACTTCCGTGTGCAGCCACAAGCTATTATGGGCTCTAGTATAGTTGAGTAAGTTGCATGAGCTCTTGAAGAGGTGGATCAGCAGGTAGAGGGATGTAGGTTTGGTATGGTCTGCCCGGAGTAAAGAGTTAATGTTTCTGAAAGACTGTGTCTCGGTCATCCGTTTCTCAAACCCCATGTAGTGCGAGAAATCCAACGGAGGAGATCGAGTATTGTGGGGAAAAGTGCGCAAACCTCTGCAGAGTGTATAATCTAATCATGATTAGCCGTGTCCCCAGTTATGGACAATTTTGAGTATCTAGTACTTGGATTATCATAAGTATCTCATCACTCTAATTTAATATTATTGGGTTAATAAATACTTTTAATTGGGATTGAGTTGGAGGAACCTTCTCAATGATGTTTGAACCACCATGATAGTTAAAATAAAATTTATTCCTTTGTTGTAGGGAAAAATTGGCTTTTCGCAAAAACTATAACCATACAGCTTTCCACCAGTCAAATATGCATGTAGTGATAGCATTATTCTGTTCTTGCTCTACTGTGTTACATTCCCAGCATATTCCATGTGCTGGCCCGTTTTTGGGCAGCAACGTATTATGTTGCAGACTTTTCAGACGAGGAGTAAGGTTCGTTAGGTCGTTGCCGTGCAGCTCAGCTATGCCGTTGGAGTTGATTGACTCAGTTTATCTTCCAAGCCTTCCGCTGTTATCGTATTAGATGGCCTTAAGCCATATTCATTATAATAAGATCTCTTTTGAGGCATTCGATGTAATAAGTGTGTGATTGCTACTCTGTTATAAATCCTTCGAGTACTGTGTGTGTCAGCATTACCGATCCAGGGATGACACTGAAGCACAAAGACTTGACCGTTTGAGGTCGGGTCGCTACAAGATGGTATCAGAGCACGTGCTGAGTGTAGGACACGACCACTAAGCTAAAACCATAGGTCACTCTTCTCTACTCATTTCTGATTCCTCTCCTATTTTCTACTCTTTAGGATGGCAGATACAAGGATCAAGTTCACTCAACCGGATGAAGACACACCCTTTGGACGCCACTTGAAGGAAGTCACTAGGTACCTGAACATCGAAATACCATGCTTCACCGGGACCTGCAACGCCACTTTACCAGAAGAGGAGCGCTGGATGATTCAAGTTCAAGTTCCAGGAAGGACGTTCGTGCCAATCACTGAGCCCATAGAGTTTTCTTTTGATGCACCAACCTGGAGTCTAGGCAAGAGCATGGCAACCCACATCGCCATGGGACGCATTGGAGAAGTCTACAATAAGGATCTTAAGGATACTATCTATCAGATATGTGGGCGCCGAGATGAGCAATGGGAGATAGTTAGCACCAAGAAGGACAGATCCATTGCAACTTTCATCCAGGAGTTAAACCAGCACATTCGACGCCAGGAGAATCAGATGTGCACAGACATGTTAGAAATGAAGAAGGCGAAGATAAGAATCACCGAGCTGGAAGAAGAACTCAAGTCTACATGCGATGGATATGAGGAGGAAATTGCAACACTATTGGAGAAGAATGACGACCTGATAAAGAAGATCGGAATATTCATGGGAGATCCCGCGCCAGGAGGAGATGATGACGATTCCACTTGCCCGGAGAAATACATCATCATCGACGACACCGACTCCGACCCTAGTGAAGATAACTTTGAAGACGAAGCTGGAGCAGACATCATGGAGTCGTCTACCGATTAAAATTTCTAGATGACCACCAAATAAATAGTAGTATACCCCATGTATATAGTAGTAATTGAGCACTTTCAATGATAGTTCTACAACAACAACAACAACAACAACAACAACAACAAAGCAAAGCATACAGAATAAAGAAAGAAGAAGAAGAAGAAGAAGAAGAAGAAGAAGAATAATGAAGCAAAGAAGCAAAGCAAAGAACAACAACAACAACAACAACAACAACAGCAACAGCAACAACAACAACAACAACAACAACAACAACAACAACAACAACAACAACAACAACAACAACACGCCTCCAGTTGACAACTTAGCTCGCTTTCTGAGGTTGCAGCCGCCGGTGTTTTCCAGTAGCACCGAGCCTATAGTTGCAGATGATTGGCTGCGCCGTATTGGAAGGGAGTTGACCACCGCAGGTTGCACAGATGCTGAGAAGGTGCGCTTTGCCGCACATCAATTGGATGGACCAGCAGCCTCATGGTGGGAGAATTATACAACCACTTTCCCCATAGCCAATGTCACTTGGGATCAGTTTCAACAAGCTTTCCGCACAGCCCATGTCTCAGCTGGGGCTATGAGCATGAAGAAGCGTGAGTTTCGCAACTTACGCTAGGGGAACCGTACTGTAGCTCAGTACATGGATGAGTTTAGCAAGTTATCTCGCTATGCCCCTGATGATGTGGCCACAGATGCCGCGAAGCAGGACAAGTTTATGGAAGGGTTGAATGATGAGATGAGCATGCAGTTGATGGTGGCAACATTCAACAACTACCAGGAGTTGGTAGATAAGGCTCTTATGATTGTAGGGAAGCAGCAGCAGATTGAGATCCGTAAGAGGAAGTATGGGCAAGGAAGATACAACTCAGGAGCTCCGCAGAAGCCTCTCCTAACCCCGAACTCTGGAGGACTTGTTCATAACCATGGAGGTCATAACCATAACGGAGGAAGTTCGCATAACCACAATGGTTCTAAGAATGGGACTGGGAACGGAACAAACAATAATCAGAACCGCTCCACTCCAGCCACACTCGCCAAGAGAGACCTAAGTCACATTACTTGCTTCAAGTGTGGGAAGACTGGACACTATGCCACGGAGTGCCATGAAGCGAAGAATGGAAACGGCAATGGGAGCGCTGGGAAGAAGGCCAATCCATTCAACAAAGGACAAGTGAACCACGTTAACGTGGAGGAGGTTGAAGAGCAGCTAGACGCGGTTATCGGTAAGTTTTTGGTTTAGTCTTTTACCGCCCTTGTTCTTTTTGATACTGGTGCATCGCATTCATACATATCAAGGGGATTGATGGATAAGTTTAAACTACCAACCCAAACCCTTAGGACCCCTCTGTTAGTGAGTTCACCTGGAGCAGAGTATTTGGCTAGCCGATGGTGCGACCAGATACCCTTAACCATTGGTAACCATGTTTTTCCGTCCGACCTAATAATTTTGGAGTCACAAGGATTGGATGTGATATTAGGCATGGACTGGATGTCAAAGTATGGAGGAAGCATTGACTATCCTAGTAAGTCGATTTATCTCACCACCCCTGAGGGGAAAAGGATTAAGTATGTATCTAGGCATGCGCCTAGGAGGAGCCAAGTAAATACCCTCACGGGAGTTGTTCAGGAAGAAGTGCCTGTTGTGAAGGATTACCCGGATGTTTTTCCAGAGGAGTTACCAGGCATGCCACCGGATCGAGACATCGAGTTTTTGATAGAGCTATTGCCAGGCACCGGGCCTATATCGAAGAGACCATACCGGATGCCCGCAAATGATCTGGGGGAGATTAAGAAGCAGATCAAGGAGTTAATGGAGAAAGGTTACATTCGACGGAGTTCATCACCATGGGGAGCCCAATGCTTTTGGTTGAGAAGAAGGATAAGTCTCTAAGAATGGTTGTTGATTATCGTGCGTTGAACGAGGTGAAGATCAAGAACAGATACCCACTTCCGATGATCAATGATTTGTTTGACCAGCTGTAAGGAGCTAAGGTGTTTTCAAAGATCGATCTGCGATCAGGGTACCATCAGCTGAAGATTCGAGAGAAGGATATACCAAAGACAACATTTACCACAAGGTACGGGTTATGTGAATATACGGTCATGCCATTTGGACTGACTAACGCCCTGCCTATTTCATGAGCATGATGAACAAGGTGTTTATGGCATATTTGGATAATTTTGTTGTGGTGTTCATTGATGATATAATGGTATACTCGAAGAATGAGGAGGAGCACAAGGAGCATTTGCGTTTAGTTCTCGAGAAACTCAGGGAAGATCAGTTGTATGTCAAGTTCAGCAAATGTGAGTTCTAGTTGAAGGAAGTCGGTTTCCTTGGACATGTTATATCAGGAGAAGGTATAGCAGTAGATCCCACCAAGGTTCAGTCAGTCACTGAATGGTTGGCACCCACTTCAGTTAGCGAGATCCGTAGTTTTCTTGGACTCGCAGGATACTATCAGAGATTCATTGAGAATTTTTCCAAGATTGCGAAGCCAATGACGGAGTTATTGAAGAAGGATACCAAATTTAAATGGACGGAAGAATGCGAGGCGATTTTTCAGGAGTTAAAGAAACGTTTGACTACAGCCCCGGTGCTGATTCTGCCGGATATACGCAAGGATTTCCAAGTGTATAGCGATGCCTCTCTCCTAGGACTTGGAAGTGTGCTTATGCAGGACGGAAGAGTTGTTTCGTATGCCTCACGACAACTAAAACCGCACGAACTGAATTATGCCATGCATGATTTGGAGTTGGTAGCCGTAGTGCATGCATTGAAGACTTGGAGACATTACCTTATTGGAAATCATTGTGATGTGTACACGGATCATAAGAGTTTAAAGTACATTTTCACACAGAAGGAGCTGAACCTTAGGCAGAGGACATGGTTGGAGCTTATAAAGGATTATGACATGAAGCTTCACTATCATCCTTGCAAGGCCAATGTCGTAGCAGATGCTTTGAGTCGGAAGAGTTATGTTAATACCCTAGTAAGCACGGGATTGCCAAAGGAGTTAGCAGAGGATCTCAGGGAACTTCGATTGGAAATTGTTCCTATAGGTTTTGTTGCAACAATGGAGGTTCAGTCTACATTGTTAGGGAAGATTCGAGAAGCTCAGAAGGATGACAAAGAGATTGCCGGGATAAAAGAGAGAATGAGCAAAGGAAAGGCCAAAGGTTTTCGTGAGGATGAGCACGACACCTTATGGTTTGAGGACCGTGTTTACGTGCCCAATAACACAGAGATCAGGAAGTTAATGCTTCAGGAGGCTCATGACTAACCATACTCGATACACCCCGGAAACACCAAGATGTATTTGGATTTGAAGGCGTTTCTGGTGGACTGGTATGAAGAAGGATATTGCCGAGTATGTAGCCGTATGTGATGTATCTCAGAGAGTGAAGGTTGAGCATCAAAAGCTAGCAGGATTGTTACAGCCTATGCCAATACCCGAATGGAAGTGGCGTAAATTTGGCATGGATTTCATCACCGGATTGCCCAGAACCAAATCAGGATATGATTCTGTATGGGTAGTAGTTGATCGCTTGACCAAAGTGGCTCACTATATCCCAGTGAAAACAACCTATACAAGTGCGAAGTTGACCAAGATATACATGACCAGGATCGTATGTCTGCAAGGAGTTCCGATGACCATTATATCAGATAGAGGAACACAGTCTACTTCAAAGTTTTGGCATCAGCTGCACCAGACTTTGGGAACAAGACTGGAGTTTAGTACAGCATTCCACCCGCAGACAGACGGACAGACTGAGAGAGTCAACCAGATTCTGGAGGATATGTTGCGGGCTTATGCGCTAGATTATGGATCTAGTTGGGATGACAATTTGCCCTACGCGGAGTTCTCATACAACAATAGCTACCAGGCCAGTTTGAAGATGGCACCGTTCGAAGCCCTGTATGGACGAAGGTGCAGAACACTGTTTGATGTGGGATGAAGTTGGAGACCGACAGTTGTTTGGACCAGATTTGATCAAGGAGTCTGAAGAGAAGGTTAAGTTGATTCGCAATAGACTGAAGGTAGCTCAGTCCAGGCAGAAGAGTTATGCAGATTCAAAACGCAAGGAAGTAACCTATGAAATTGGAGACCGAGCATATCTGTGAGTATCACCTCTGTAAGGAGTAAAACGTTTCGGAGTTAAGGGAAAGTTAGCCATGAGATTTGTAGGACCGTACCGAATTTTGGAACGTATGGGAGAAGTTGCCTACAAGTTGGAGTTACCCGAGGGACTGTCAGGAGTTCATGATGTGTTTCATGTTTCACAGTTGAAGAAGTGTCATCTTTGAGATGGCGATATACCACTAAGAATCTGATGCCCTTGGAAGCGATTCAGTTGGACAGTGATCTGACCTATGAGGAGTAGCCAGTCAGGATTCTTGAATTTGCCAGCCTAGTCACCTGCAGCAAGGTTATCAAGTTTTGCAAAGTTCTGTGGAGCCACCATACCGAGGATGAAGCCACCTGGGAACGAGAGGATGATCTTCGCAAAGACCACCCATACCTATTTTCTAGCCAACCCGAATCTCGAGGGCGAGATTCATCTTAAGGGGGGTAGGTTTGTAACATCCCAAATTTTCAATTTGGAATGTTATACATAGATCATTCAAGCATATCATATTTTGCTGCATTTCGTTTCGCGATCCTCGAAATTCTAAGCAACTCAAGGACCCTCGGAGAGAGATGGGGATTTCACTGTTTTCATATTTGAGTTTTATCAAATATTGAAACGAGGATTATTTGTTTTAATTATTTTTCTCGTCGAAAATATTTCATATTCAAATATATGAGAGGAGATAATATGACTTCACCAAAATAAATGAAATATTGGAGCAAAAATATTAAAATGAAATATTTGATTTTATTCGGATTTTATTGCTATTTTATTTGTATTAGAAACATTGCACGTTTTCAAAATTGCATTTTAGGGCCAAGAAAATGTTCATCTTATTCTAAATATTTTATTTCAATGGTGAAAATTTGTTTTGGCATTTTTTATTTTGGTTTTTGTTGGAAATGAACCAATGAACCGGTGGTCCGACCAGTAAAAAACTGAACCAACAGCCTCGCCGATTCAATTTTCTAAAAACCATGTCCTCCAATGTACTCCCTCTGTCTCAAAATAAGCGTCTCAACTTTATACTAATACAAAGTTGTAATAACTAATAAGTGTCCCTTTTTGGTTAGATACTGCTCTGTTAAGTACTAATGATTTTAACTATCATCCTTCGGGCTGGCTATTATCTCGCAGAATGCTATTAAAAATTTTATTTATTTTTCTAGGATTTATTTTCGGCGGAACGTTATTTAAAAAAAACTTCCGCGCCCGACTGGGCTAAGGCCCAGCCGAGCCAGGCCGCCGGCCCAAACTGCGCCACCGCCTCCCCGTGCCCGAGTACGGCCAGGACACGCCCACCTCGCCGTGGCCGCCCGTGTAGCGACCTGACCCAAAATCGGTCAAATCTACGTATGCATACCATCCCAAGATCATCTTTGGTACTCACAATTACATCGATAAAGTAATCAAAGTTCAATCACACTGAATATCATTAATCGATTCTCATATAGAGTCTTTATTACAAGGGAATAAATTGGCTCAAGGCCAACTCATGAGAAATAAACTAAAATGCTGCGGAGCGTCGAAGGTAAAGCGAGTCCATCCGACTCCAAAGGGCAATCGCCAAGCGGGCGTAGCCTCACTCTGATCGGAAAATATCTACGCAACATAATACGTTGCAGCCATGTAGGTCAGCTTTTGGAATAAGCTGGCAAGTTATGAAGAATAATAATAATAAAGTTACTAACTCTATATGCTTATTTGGCTGTGGAGCTCTAAGTTTCATCATTTTGCGTAAAGCCAATTTTATCCTACTACAGTGGACTTATTTGCAAATTACTACAAATTGTTGGTAGTTATTGAGATGGTTCCGCCAACCAATATCTCGTTCCCAAATTATTATTAAGTCATAAACCCATCAAATTAATTCATTAGAGTTAAGTGTTGAGATATCCGAATACTTCCAAGGTCCAGATGCTCAAATGTCCGTAGCAAGGGGACACGGCTAATCGATTAGGTTATAACACTCTGCAGAGGTTTGTACACTTTACCCCAAGAATCATTCCCTCCTTTTAAAGTCTTCGCACTTCATGGTGTTTGAAGGCGGACGAATAAACAGGTCTTCCAAAGAGTTCTTACGGCCCTTTGCCGGTACCCATCCAATCCTACCGTTCGTCTACTTCTCGTAGTACCGTCCAGCCAGCTTCACTACAAGGGTCAACCCAGCAGAGCCCATAATGGCTTGCGGCTGCAGTAAGCTTCGGTCATGGGGCATCCATCCTTCTCTTCGTGGCTGGGTGAAGCTTTCCATGAGATGTCATGGCGCTTCTCCATGCATCCCGCCACCTTGGGTGCTCAGGTGCCCGTCAACCAAATCCTCCACCCAGTAGTGATTTTCCAAGTCCATCTTGATCGTTGTAGTCCATGGGGTCATCATCATCATCATTGGCTCTCACATCTTACTTATGAATTTCACTCATCCCAAATCCGTCTCTGAGCATAGCAAAATAACTACTACGTCCGGGGCCATGGTAACAAGGGGATTGGTTCATCCTACCACATGATACTACTCAAGTTTAATGACTTCAAGATTATCACTACTGCATGCAATGGTGGGGTGGTGACAACTACTAATGCACAAAAACATAGGTATAGAAATACATGATCAAAACTTGCCTTGCTGATGATCCTCGTAAGCTAAAGAGTCGTAGTAGCAAGCTTCGCACTCCGGGAACTCTACCGAGACAAACAATAACATAATAAGCACAAAGCAAGAGGACCACACAAGATAACAAAGATAACATAGCACAACCAAACAATCAAAACCAAATCAAAAGGAAAACTCAAAGAAATCAAATTCAAAGTTTTTCCCTATTCCAAACAATAGCAAAAATAGTTTTTATTTAACAAAATTCCTCAATATGACCTAATCATGGTTTTAGGTTAACTTAACAGAAAAGGATTAACTAAGTGACCAGGAGCAAAAAGAATTAATTAAATAGCTATTATAAAACTCATTTTAGGCCTAATCCAAATTCTATTAAGAAAATAATTTAAAACTTTTATTAATTATGAATAAAAGTTCATCTAATGGAATGACAGAAACTAACCTAGAATAACTAATCTCAAGTTAAAAATAAATTAATTTACTAATTAATTAATTAGGAAAACAGGAACTAATCAATTAATTAGGGTTAATAGGATTCTGCCTAGAATTAATTTTTTATTAATCCTAAAATACCAAAGTTAATTTCTAGGGTTTGGCAATATCAAAATAAAGTGATTGCAAAAGAATCATGCAAAAATAATTTTTCTAACTAAAACTATAGCAGATTTGCTATTCTGACTAAAATAATATTAAAGCATTTTAATTATTTTAACATAGCTAAATATATGTTTTCAGAAACTACATAAAATTTGCAATCCAACAAAAAAGAATCACTCAAAAATATTAAACAGAATAAAAGATATACATTTTGAAAATTGAAACTATTCGCTAAAACAGAAAATCTAAATAAAAGAAAAAGCCCAATGGGCCTATCTTGTGCCACAGCGTAGTTTAGTCTAACGGGCCTAGGGTTTAACTAACAGAACCGGCCTAACTAAAATAACCTAACTAATAAAATAAACCGCTCGGCCGTCCGGTTTTCTAATAAAACGTACCCCTTGGGGCTTCTAATCCTAACCATACGATTGGGATCGGACGGGAGGCGTTCTTGGGACTCACGGACTCGCGCGGCGGGCGGCGAGAGTGCTCCGGGGCTTGAGGCGTCAGCGAGCCGGGAGGCGTCGGGAGGCGCGGGAAGCTCGGGAAGGGTTGGTGGGGTTGGTGAGGTCGGGGCACTAGGCGGCGACGGCGTGGGTTTTGGCGGCGGGTTGAGCTCGGGCTCGGCGTGCCGGGAGAGAGGGAGAGGCTCGGCGTGGCTAAGGGGGGAATGGGGTGCGGGGCTCGGGCTTATATAGCGGGGCCTCGGTGAGGCGGAAGGGCATCGGGGTGATTGGGGATCCGGATCCTTGGGATCCGCGAATCTCGGCGAGGTTCAAACGTGGGCGAGGGGAAGAAGAGAGGTGGGGCCACGGGTCGATGAGAGAGGGAGGGGGTTTTCGGTCGGGTGACCGGACCACAGGGGTTTCAGGCGGGGGCGGGGTGTGTCTTGTTGGGCTGGCTGTGGCCTAGTGGGCGGTTAATTTGGGCGATTCTTGAGGAGGGTGAGGTGAGGTGGGCTGGCTGGGCTGGGTGGCTTTGGTGGCGCCTGAAAAGTCTTTTCTTTTATTTTTTAATTAAAACAAAACCAAAAATAAAACCTAAACTATAAATATTTTATATAGGGTATATATATACCAAAATGATCAGGGAATATTCCTTTCATTTGAACATTTTCCAAAGCCAAAATCCAAACTTTATGAAAATCCATTTTTTCAAATTCAAATAAAATTCAGATTTGAATCCAATTCTTTTGGCATTGTTTCCTCTGATATTTTGGAGTGTCATGTTTGCTCCTCTCATACTTTTGATCAAGTATTTATCGAGGCTTGGTTTTGGAATGGTTTCCCACATGCCAAAGTTTGGAATTCAAATTTCAAATTCAAAACTCTCTGAAACTCCAAATGGTATTCAAATTCAAACAGGATGCATAGGATGCTTAGCTATTATTGTAAAACATTCCAAATAGGAAAATTTGGGATGTTACAAACCTACCACCTTAAGATGAATCTAGCCCTCGAGATTGGGTTAACTAACAAATAGGTGCGGATGGTCTCGACGAAGATCTTCTTGGCGCTCCCAGTGGCCTCTTCCTCGGTGTGGTGACTCCACGGCACCTTGCAAAACTTGATGACTTTGCTGCGGGTAACTCTGCTTGCAGTCTCGAGAATTTTGACGGGTGTCTCCTTGTAAGTTAAATCCTTTGTCAAGCTGTATGGCCTCTAGGGGCCTTTGTGTCTCTCAACGGAACATCGGCCATGTCGCATGGCACTTCTTCAAGCGAGAAGCGTGAAAGACATCATGAACTCCGGACAATCCTTCCGCAATTCCAACTTATATGCAACTTCTCCACGACGTTCGAGGATTTTGTAGGGCCAATGAATCGGGTGCTAACTTTCCCTTGACTCCAAACCTCTTGATTCCACGAAGTGAGATACACGAAGATAGGCTCGGTCTCCCACTTCGTAAGTCACCTCCTTGCGCTTACTGTCGGCATAACTCTTACGTCGTGGTGTGCAATCTTGAGCCGGTCTCGAATCAGCTTGACTTTCTCTTGGAATCCTTGATAAGATCGGAACGAAAAGTGATCGATCTCCAACGCTATCCACAGCAATGGTGTTCTACACCTCCTTCCGTATAGAGCTTGAAGGGTGCCATCTTCAAACTGGTTTGATAAGCTGTTGTTGTACGAGAACTCTGCGTAAGGCAAGTTATCTTCCCAGCTAGACCCATAGTCTAGCACACAAGCTCTCAACATGTCCTCCGAATCTGATTGACTCTCTCGGTGCATCCATCATGCTGCGGATGAAAAGCTGTCTGAATTCCAGCCTCGTACCCAAAGTTTCATGCAATTGCTTCCAAAACTTTGAGGTAAACTGCGTTCCTCTATCGACACGATTTTCCTCGGAACTCCATGCAGACATACGATCCTGGTCATGTATATCTTGGCCAACTTGGCACTGGTATAGGTAGTCTTCACGGGAATGAAATGAGCTACCTTAGTCAAGCGATCAACCACTACCGGATAGAATCATAACCTGAGCGGGTCTGGGTAGTCTGTGATGAAATCCATACCAAGTTTCTCCCATTTCCAATCGGGAATCGGCAAAGGTTGAAGTAACCTGCTGGCTTCGATGTTCGCCTTTACGTTGGCAAACATCCACACTGCTACGTGCTCGGCAATGTCCTCCTTCATTCCTGTCCACGAAACTTTGCTTCAAATCTAGGTACATCTTGGTGTTGCGGGGTGAATCGAGTACGGTGAATCATGTGCCTCTGTAGAATTAGCTTCTGAGCTCGGGATCATTGGGCACATAAATCGATCCTCAAACCATATAGTTCCATGTCCATCCTTTCGGAATCCTTTAGCTTTTCCATCCTCCATCTTTTGCTTAATCTCTTCGATTTCTTTGTCCGACTTCTGGGCTTCACGAATTCTTTCGGTCAAGGTGGACTGAACTTCCAGAGTTGCGACAAATCCTTTGGAACTATCTCGATCGGAGATCTCTCGAGGTCATCGACCAACTCCTGGGGTAATCCCCCTGCGGTAAGAGTGTTCACATAACTCTTACGGCTCAAAGCATCTGCTACAACATTGGCCTTACCAGGGTGGTAATGCAATCTCAGGTCGTAGTCCTTTATCAACTCTAGCCATCTCCTCTGCCTGAGGTTTAATTCCTTCTGCGTGAAAATATACTTCAGACTCTTGTGATCCGTATAGACATCACAGCGATTTCCAATGAGGAAATGTCTCCAAGTCTTGAGTGCATGCACTACATTTGCTAACTCCAAATCATGCGTGGCATAATTCATCTCATGAGGCCGTAGCTATCCTGGAGGCATACGCTACAACCTTACCTTCTGCATCAATACTCCTCCGAGTCCTTGGCGAGAAGCGTCTAATAGACCTGGTATTCCTTATGTATGTCCGCAATATCAATCTGGGCTGTGACCAACCGTTTCTTCAACTCCTGAAAACTGGCTTCACATTCCTCGGTCCAAACATACTTGGCTTCCTTCTTCAACAGCTCAGTCATGGGTTTGGCAATCTTGAGAAGTTCTCAATGAACCTCCGATAATATCCTGCAAGTCCAGAAAACTGCGGATCTCCTTGGTGAGGTGGGTGACTGCCATTCGGTGGTGATTCAACCTTGGCGGGATCAAGCTGCTATTCCTTCTCCTGAAATAACATGTCGAGGAATCCAACTTCCTTCAACCAAAATTCACATTTGCTGAATTTGGCATACGGTGATGTTCTCGAAGCTTCTCGAACTAGGCGCAAATGTTCCTTATGCTCTTCCTCGCTCTTGGAGAATATCAATATGTCATCGATGAACACCACGACAAACTTGTCCAAATACTCCATGAACACCTTGTTCATCAAATTCATGAAGTATCAGGAGCATTAGTCAATCAAATGACATGACGGTATACTCGTATAAACCATACCTAGTGGTGAATGCTGTTTTGGGTATATCCTTTTCACGAATTTTCAATTGGTGATACCCTGATCGAAGATCGATCTTAGAGAATACCTTGGCTCCAACAAGCTGATCAAACAAGTCATTGATCATGGGCAGAGGGTACTTGTTCTTGATGGTTACCTCGTTCAATGCACGATAATCCACAACCATCCTCAAGCTTCCATCCTTCTTCTCTACCAAAAGAACTGGGGCTCCCCAAGGTGATGAGCTTGGATGAATATATCCTTTCTCCAATAACTCATTTATTTGTTCCTTGATCTCTTTCAACTCATTTGGTGGCATCCGATAAGGTCTCTTGGATATTGGGGCTGTGCCGGGCAATAACTCGATCGAAACTCAATGTCTCGTCGGTGGCATTCTGGTAATTCCTCCGGGAACACATCGGAAATTCTTGCACTGAGGCACTTCCTCTGAACAACTCCGTGAGGGAATGCACTGATTTTTCATCTGGCTGTGCGGGCTACATACTTGATCCTCTTACGCTCGGGGTGGTGAGCAGAATAGACTTCTCGGCACGATCAATGTTTCCTTCATACTTTGACAACCAATCCATGCCTAGGATTACATCCAAGGTCTGTGTTTCCAACACTATGAGTTCTACGGAAATTTGTGGTTCCCGATGTTGAGGTTTGCAGGACAGCTTAAACCTGCCATCATTTCTCCTCTGCGGGCCGACGCGGAGGGGCTTCTAAGGGTTCTAGTGCGTAATCCGTACTTATCCACAACTACCCTTGATATGAATGAATCGTTGCACCGAATCAAGCAGAACCAAAACTGAGCGTGAATTCAATAAAACTTACCAACCACGATTATGTTCCGGCTGATCATAGGCGTTCTCCACGTCGATGTGATTCACTTGAGCACGAGGGAAGGATTGGGCTTCTTATTTGAGCCTCCATTGCCATTCCGTTCCTCCGCTTGGCCTCCGGGCGTCGGTGGCGTAGTGCCTGTCTTCGGCACTTGAAGCGGTGATATGGCTCAGATCCTTGGAGCCGGGCAGAACAGTGCTGATTGCCATTACCATCGCCATTGCCATTGCCATGGCCTGACTTGTTGTCTGGCTGCGGTTGTTTCCATTTCCACCATGGTTATGACCTCCATGGTTGTGATGGATGTGCCCTCTGAGTACGGTGCATAGCGGGCCTGCTGAGCTCTGAATTGTGGTTCCCGGCTGTACTTCCTCTTGCGGCTCTCTATCTGCTGCTGCTTGCCTTCGAGAATCGTGGCCTTGTCTACCAGCTCTGGTAGTTGTTGAAAGTAGCCACAATAAGCTGCATGCTCAATTCATCATTGAGTCCCTCCAGAACTTCTCACCTTGGCGGCATCGGTGGCCACATCATCGAGGGCATAGCGGGCAAGTTTGCTGAATTCCTCCACGTCTTGTGCCACAAGACGATTCCCTGGCGCAAGTTTGAACTCACGCTTCTTGGACTCATGGCTCCAGATGAGACATGAGGCGGTCGAAAGGCCTGCTGGAATTGATCCCAAGTGATGCCACCCAAGGAAAAGTGGCGGTGTAATTCTCCCACCAAGAAGCTGCATGTCCATCCAGTTGATGCGTGCAAAGCGCACCTTTTCAACATCGGTGCATCCAACGGTGACTAGCTCTCTTCCAATCTTATGAGCCGGTCTTCAGCCACAATCGGCTCGGTGCTACTAGAGAACACTGGCGGATTCAACCTCGTAAATCGAGTCAAATTGTCCACGATGGGTGGTGGTGGTGGCGGTGGATTGTTGGCGGGGTTGTTACGATTCGAATCGGGAGCTGCATCGGTGCATTCTCGCTTTGGAGCAGCTGGGTGAGCTCGGCGGGAAACCGATGTCGCGTCTCGGAGGCATCTGGTGTTTTGGAGTGGATGAGAAATTTAGAATAGAACAAGGGTCTATGAGAAATAACACTACCCATATGAATGCACAATCATAACACACCAATCATTTATTCATTCCACTCAAACATGGTTCAAACTCGATTACAAAAGCCCATGACTAATCGAAGGAAAAACATCGGCCTAACTGATCGACGAAAAAGTAAAAGATAACATGGTGGTCGACTAAAAGTCTTCATCGATGGCGCCTCCTCTTGGGGTTTCCTTGATGGTACTCCTTGAAATCCTGATCATTGCTCACGAGGGGCCCTTCATCTCCACTCGGGTAAAGGTCCTCACCCAAGTCCATCTTTTCCTCAATCGCGGCAAGCTTCATCTTCACGTCGTCGACTATCTCCATGAAGTCCGTGATTTCTTCCTCATGGCCAAGGAAGTCTGCGAGCCTTCTCCTCCGATTCGATTCGCGGAACAAAAGCTTCCGGTGTGTCTTGAGTTCGGCGAGCCTGAATCTCCGTTTCACGAGAAGACACTCCAAGTCTGAATGTGCGAGAGGGTGGAATCGTCCTCGATGGTACGGATGATATCTCCATTCCTTGCCTGCGAGAAACCATGGCGAGGTCCGAGTGGTCGAGCTCGGTCTGTACTCCTCTCGGAGATGTCCAAGTGCTCGGTAGATCGCCACGTCCCTTCCGATGATCCAGTTGAACTCGGTGAACTCAAAGTTGATAGGCTCCGTCGTCCTCCAAAGGTCCTCCACAGGATATGCACCTCAATCCTGAGCGGGTGTCCGTCGGAAGTGCATTAGTGGGTTTCCGGTGATCGAGGGCGAGCAATCTTCAGCAGCTTCACCATCGGACCAGTTTCCTTCGAAGGGCATCGTCTCATCGGTGGCGAGAACTCCGGAGCAAAAGCGGGGTGAACTCGACGGCCATCTAGAATGTTGCAAAGGAGAGAAGAGTCAGAATAGATCAGGGAAGAAATATAGAATGAAAGAGGGGTTCAAAGTAAATGGTCTCTGCTTATGGCTTTCCGATCCTAGGGGTTACGATCCTACGGTCAGCGTGTGCTCTGATACCATCTCAGAGCGACGACCCAAAATCGGTCAAATCTACGTATGCATACCATCCCAAGATCATCTTTGGTACTCACGATTACATCGATAAAGTAATCAAAGTTCAATCACACCTGAATATCATTAATCGATTCTCATATAGAGTCTTTATTACAAGGGAATAAATTCGGCTCAAGGCCAACTCATGAGAAATAAACTAAAATGCTGCGGAAGCGTCGAAGGTAAAGCGAGTCCATCCGACTCCAAAGGGCAATCGCCAAGCGCGGAGCGTAGCCTCACTCCTGATCGGAAAATATCTCTGCAACATAATACGTTGCAGCCATGTAGGTCAGCTTTTGGAATAAGCTGGCAAGTTATGAAGAATAATAATAATAAAGTTACTAACTCTATATGCTTATTTGGCTGTGGAGCTCTAAGTTTCATCATTTTGCGTAAAGCCAATTTTATCCTACTACAGTGGACTTATTTGCAAATTACTACAAATTGTTGGTAGTTATTGAGATGGTTCCGCCAACCAATATCTCGTTCCCAAATTATTATTAAGTCATAAACCCATCAAATTAATTCATTAGAGTTAAGTGTTGAGATATCCGAATACTTCCAAGGTCCAGATGCTCAAATGTCCGTGAATCGGGACACGGCTAATCGATTAGGTTATAACACTCTGCAGAGGTTTGTACACTTTACCCGCAAGAATCATTCCCTCCTTTTAAAGTCTTCGCACTTCATGGTGTTTGAAGGCGGGACCAGATAAACGAGGTCTTCCAAAGAGTTCTTGGCCCTTTGCCGGTACCCATCCAATCCTACCGTTCGTCTACTTCTCGTAGTACCGCCCAGCCAGCTTCACTACAAGGGTCAACCCAGCGAGCCCATAATGGCTTGCGGCTGCGGAGTAAGCTTCGGTCATGGGGCATCCATCCTTCTCTTCGTGGCTGGGTGAAGCTTTCCGCAGGATGTCATGGCGCTTCTCCATGCATCCCGGCCACCACTGGGTGCTCCAGGGTGCCCGTCAACCGTCCTCCACCCAGTAGTGATTTTCCGAAGTCCATCTTGATCGTTGTAGTCCATGGGGTCATCATCATCATCATTGGCTCTCACATCTTACTTATGAATTTCACTCATCCCAAATCCCGTCTACGAGCATAGCAAAATAACTACTACGTCCGGGGCCATGGTAACAAGGATTGGTTCATCCTACCACATGATACTACTCAAGTTTAATGACTTCAAGATTATCACTACTGCATGCAATGGTGGGGTGGTGACAACTACTAATGCACAAAAACATAGGTATAGAAATACATGATCAAAACTTGCCTTGCCGATGATCCTCGTAAGCTAAAGAGTCGTAGTAGCAAGCTTCAGCACTCAGGAACTCTACCGAGACAAACAATAACATAATAAGCACAAAGCAAGAGGACCACACAAGATAACAAAGATAACATAGCACAACCAAACAATCAAAACCAAATCAAAAGGAAAACTCAAAGAAATCAAATTCAAAGTTTTCCCTATTCCAAACAATAGCAAAAATAGTTTTATTTAACAAAATTCCTCAATATGACCTAATCATGGTTTTAGGTTAACTTAACAGAAAAGGATTAACTAAGTGACCAGGAGCAAAAAGAATTAATTAAATAGCTATTATAAAACTCATTTTAGGCCTAATCCAAATTCTATTAAGAAAATAATTTAAAACTTTTATTAATTATGAATAAAAGTTCATCTAATGGAATGACAGAAACTAACCTAGAATAACTAATCTCAAGTTAAAAATAAATTAATTTACTAATTAATTAATTAGGAAAACAGGAACTAATCAATTAATTAGGGTTAATAGGATTCTGCCTAGAATTAATTTTTTATTAATCCTAAAATACCAAAGTTAATTTCTAGGGTTTGGCAATATCAAAATAAAGTGATTGCAAAAGAATCATGCAAAAATAATTTTTCTAACTAAAACTATAGCAGATTTGCTATTCTGACTAAAATAATATTAAAGCATTTTTAATTATTTTTAACATAGCTAAATATATGTTTTTCAGAAACTACATAAAATTTGCAATCCAACAAAAAAAGAATCACTCAAAAATATTAAACAGAATAAAAGATATACATTTTTGAAAATTGAAACTATTCGGCTAAAACAGAAAATCTAAATAAAAAGAAAAAGCCCAATGGGCCTATACTGTGCCCTGAGCGTAGTTTAGTCTAACGGGCCTAGGGTTTAACTAACAGAACCGGCCTAACTAAAATAACCTAACTAATAAAAATAAACCGCTCGGCCGTCCGGTTTTCTAATAAAAACGTACCCCTTCGGGGGCTTCTAATCCTAACCGCACGATTGGGATCGGACGGGAGGCGTTGCTTGGGACTCACGGACTCGCTGACGTCGGCGGCGGCGAGAGTGCTCGGGGCTTGAGCGTCAGCGAGCTTGGGAGGCGTCGGGAGACGCGGGAAGCTCGGGAAGGGTTGGTGGGGTTGGTGAGGTCGGGGGCACTAGGCGGCGGCGGCGAGGGTTTTGGCGGGGGTTGAGCTCGGGCTCGGCGTGCTTGGGAGAGAGAGGAGAGGCTCGGCGTGGCTAAGGGGGAATGGGGTGCGGGGCTCGGGCTTATATAGCAGGGCCTCGGTGAGGCGGAAGGGCATCGGGGTGATTGGGGATCCGGATCCTTGGGATCCGTGAATCTCAGCGAGGTTCAAACGTGGGCGGGGAAGAAGAGAGGTGGGGCCACGGGTCGATGAGAGAGGGAGGGGTTTTGGTCGGGTGACCGGACCACAGGGTTTCAGGCGAGGGGCGGGGTGTGTCTTGTTGGGCTGGCTGTGGCCTAGTGGGCAGTTGGCTGGGCCGATTCTTGAGGAGGGTGAGGTGAGGTGGCTGGCTGGGCTGGGTGGCTGGTGGCCTTGAAAAGTCTTTTCTTTTATTTTTTAATTAAAACAAAACCAAAAATAAAACCTAAACTATAAATATTTTATATAGGGTATATATATACCAAAATGATCAGGGAATATTCCTTTCATTTGAACATTTTTCCAAAGCCAAAATCAAACTTTATGAAAATCCATTTTTTCAAATTCAAATAAAATTCAGATTTGAATCCAATTCTTTTGGCATTGTTTCCTCTGATATTTTTGGAGTGTCATGTTTGCTCCTCTCATACTTTTGATCAAGTATTTATCGAGGCTTGGTTTTGGAATGGTTTCCCACATGCCAAAGTTTGGAATTCAAATTTCAAATTCAAAACTCTCTGAAACTCCAAATGGTATTCAAATTCAAACAGGATGCATAGGATGCTTAGCTATTATTGTAAAACATTCCAAATAGGAAAATTTGGGATGTTACAGCCCGGGACTCCTCCCGCCCCCTCCCGCAAGCCGCCTCCCCCCCCCTTTATAAGCCGTCGCACCCGCCCCCAAATCGCCACCACCGCCGCCATCGCCATGGCGAGAAGCAGCAGAGCCGCCGCCCGCCGCCGCTTGCCGCTCCTTGCCTGCGCCTTGCGCCGCCGCCGCCGCCGCCTTCGCCGCCGCCGCACCTCCCGGCCGATGCCACCACCTCGCAGCCCTGCCTCGCCCCGCCGGAGCCGCCGCCTCGCCGCTAGAGCCGCCGCCGCCATTCGAATCCGATCCGGAGCCGCTCGGTTTTTTTTCTGTTTAGGTAAAAACCGTCGGCTTTTAAAAAAACCCTAGTTACATTTTTTAGATCGGTTCACCTGTTTTCGCGGTTTAGTTTATCTAGCGGACGTTCGTCCGTGCGTTTGTTTTAACGAATGGTTTTCGCTCATTAGTTACAGACAACGAACGTTCGCTCGTTAGCCTGTTCGTCAGTTTTTCTTTTCTCGGATTTTCCGTGATTATTTTGGATCGCGATTTCTGATCCGATTTTCATTTTAGTTTATCTTTTTCGCTCGTTTATCGGAATCGGGTGATTCAGGCGCCTCGGTCTTTGTCTCGAAACCCTCTTTCTGTTTAATCAACTTGAACAAGATTTTGGTACTCTAAAATTTGACTTTAATCCAGATTAGTAAACAGATCTTGTTTCTTTCGCCATTTGAGTTTCGTTGTTCCGTTTGATTTGATTCTTTTTGCAAACCAGAGTTCTTAAGTTGAACTTTCTGGTTAGATGTTCTTATTTGAGTTTTACTTTTGCTTATTTGCTTGATTGCTTATGTATGCTATTGTTTGTTTGCGATAGAACATCCGGAGTGTGAAGCGTGCTACTACGAGTCCCTAGGTTTGGCGGATCGTCAGCAAAGCAAGTAACACATTGATCATACTCTTTTCATACCCAATTTTTATGCATTAGCTCCAATCCTCAAACATTGCATGATTAGGATGTGATTTAACTTGTGGGTATTGGGAAGTAGTTGATGAGGTAGAACCTATTGCCCTGTTATTATCAAACCCTTGGGAGTTACTTCTACGTATTGCTTATATTGCTATGCTATGCTCGTAGACGTGGTTTGGGTGAGTGAATCCATGATAGATGTGAGATTGTAAATTAATTGTTCAACTAAAGGTGGCAACTTAAATACACATCTAGGTGGATTGCTTGTCGGGCACCTGGAGAATCCAGTGTTGTCCTAGGATATCCCGGAGTACCCGTGTGATCATCCTAAGGTCCGCCACCCAGGCTCAAAGGGAACTGAGATATTTCATGCTGGAAACTTCCGTGTGCAGCCACAAGATATTATGGGCTCTAGCATAGTTGAGTAAGTTGTATGAGCTCTTGAAGAGGTGGATCAGCAGGTAGAGGGATGTAGGTTTGGTATGGTCTGCCCGGAGTAAAGAGTTAATGTTTCTGAAAGACTGTGTCTCGATCATCCATTTCTCAAACACCATGTAGTGCGAGAAATCCAAAGGAGGAGATCGAGTCTTGTGGGGAAAAGTGCACAAACCTTTGCAGAGTGTATAATCTAATCATGGTTAGCCGTGTCCCCGGTTATGGACAATTTGAGTATCTAGTACTTGGATTATCATAAGTATCTCATCACTCTAATTTAATATTGTTGGGTTAATAAATACTTTTAATTGGGATTGAGTTGGAGGAACCTTCTCAATGATGTTTCAACCACCATGATAGTTAAAATAAAATTTATTCCTTTGTTGTAGGGAAAAATTGGTTTTTCGCAAAAACTATAACCATAGATCTTTCCAGCAGCCAAATATGCATGTAGTGATAGCATTATTCTGTTCTTACTCTACTGTGTTACATTGCCAGCATATTCCATGTGTTGACCCGTTTTCGGACTGCAACGTATTATGTTGCAGACTTTTCAGACGAGGAGTAAGGTTCGTTAGGTCGTTGCCGTGCAGCTCAGCTATGCCGTTGGAGTTGATGGACTCACTTTATCTTCCAAGCCCTCCGTTGTTATCGTATTAGATGGCCTTAAGCCATATTTATTGTAATAAGATCTCTTTTGAGGCATTCGATGTAATAAGTGTGTGATTGCTACTCTGTTATAAATCCTTCGAGTACTTTGTGTGTCAGCATTACCGATCAAGGGATGACACTGAAGCACAGAGACTTGACCGTTTGAGGTCGGGTCGCTACAGGAAGCGTTATGACAACGCGGTGATGTAGTCGTACATCTTCACGATCGACCGATCCTAGCACCGAAAGTACGACACCGCCGCGATCTGCACACGTTCGGCTCGGTGATGTCCCACGAACTCACGATCCAGCAGAGTGTCGGGGAAGAGCTTCGTGAGCATGACGGCGTAATGACGGTGATGATGAAGCTACCGGCACAGGGCTTCGCCTAAACACTGCGACGATATTTCCGAGGTGGATTATGGTGGAGCGGGGCACCGCACACGACTGGAAACAATCAACTTGTGTGTTCTAGGGTGCCCCTGCCCCCGTATATAAAGGAGCAAGGGGGAGGCCGGTCGGCCATTGTGGCGCGCCCGGAGAGGAGGAGTCCTCCTCCTAGTAGTAGGACTCCCCTTTCCTACTCCTACTAGGAGGGGGAAAGGAAGGAGGAGAGGGAGAAGGAAAGGGAGACGCCTCCCCCCTTCCCTAGTCCAATTCGGACCAGAGAGGGAGCGGGTGCGCGGCCTGCCCTAGCCGGCCCTCTCTCTCTCCACTAAGGCCCATGTGGCTCATTAGTTCTCCCGGGGGGTTCCGGTAACCCTCCGGCACTTCGGTTTTCTCCGAAATCACCCGAAACACTTTCCGTGTCCGAATATAGCCGTCCGATATATCAATCTTTATGTCTCGACCATTTCGAGACTCTTCGTCGTGTCCGTGATCACATCCAGGACTTCAAACTATCTTCGATACATCAAAACACATAAACTCATAATACCGATCGTCACCAAACGTTAAGCGTGCGGACCCTACGGGTTCGTGAACTATGTAGACATGACTAAGACTCATCTCCGGTCAATAAACAATAGCGGAACCTGGATGCTCATTTTGGTTCCTACATATTCTATGAAGATCTTTATCGGTCAAACCGCATAACAACATACGTTCTTCCCTTTGTCATCGGTATGTTACTTGCCCGAGATTCGATCGTCGGTATCCTCATACCTAGTTCAATCTCATTACCGGCAAGTCTCTTTACTCGTTCCGTAATGCATCATCGTGCAACTAACTCATTAGTCACAATGCTTGCAAGGCTTATAGTGATGTGCATTACCGAGAGGGCCCAGAGATACCTCTCCGATACACGGAGTGACAAATCCTAATCTCGATCTATGCCAACTCAATAAACACCATCAGAGACACCTGTAGAGCATATTTATAATCACCCAGTTACGTTGTGACGTTTGATAGCACACAAGGTGTTCCTCCGGTATTCGGGAGTTGCATAATCTCATAGTTTGAGGAACATGTATAAGTCATGAAGAAAGCGGTATCAATGAAACTGTAACGATCGTAATGCTAAGCTAACGAATGGGTCTTGTCCATCACATCATCCTCCTAATGATGTGATCCCGTTCATCAAATGACAACACATGTCTATGGTTTAGGAAACATAACCATCTTTGGTAAACAAACTAGTCAAGTAGAGGCATACTAGGGATACTTTGTTTTGTCTATGTAGTCACACATGTACTAAGTTTCCGGTTAATACAATTCTAGCATGAATAATAAACATTTATCATGAAATAAGGAAATAAATAATAACTTTATTATTGCCTATAGGGCATATTTCCTTCAGTCTCCCACTTGCACTAGAGTCAATAATCTAGTTCACATCGCCATGTGATTTAACACCAATAGTTCACATCACCATGTGATTAACACCCATAGTTTCCATGTGACCAACACTCAAAGGGTTTACTAGAGTCAGTGATCTTAGTTTACGTCGCCATGTGACTAACACCCAAAGAGTAATAAGGTGTGATCATGTTTTGCTTGTGAGAGTTTTAGTCAACGGGTCTGCCAAATTCAGATCCGTACGTATTTTGCAAATTTCTATGTCTACAATGCTCTGCACGGAGCTACTTTAGCTAATTGCTCCCACTTCCAATATGTATCCGGATTGTGACTTAGAGTCATCCAGATCGGTGTCAAAGCTTGCATCGACGTAACTCTTTACGACGAACTCTTTATCACCTACATAACCAAGAAAAATTTCCTTAGTCCTTTAAGGATAATTTTGACCGATGTCTATTGATCTACTCCTAGATCAAAAATTGTACTCCCTTGCCAAACTCAGGGCAGGGTATACAATAGGTCTGGTACACAGAATGACTATCTTTATAGAACCTATGGCTGAGGCATAGGGAATGACTTTCATTCTCTCTCTATCTTCTGCCGCGGTCGGGCTTTGAGTCTTACTCAACTTCACACCTTGCAACACAGACAAGAACTCTTCAAAAACTTGTCAAGGTATGTACTCATTGAAAAAAAACTTATCAAGCGTCTTGATCTATCTCTATAGATCTTGATCCTCAATATGTAAGCAGCTTCACTGAGGTCTTTCTTTGAAAAACTCCTTTCAAACACTCCTTTATGCTTTCCAGAAAATTCTACATCATTTCCGATCGACAATATGCCATTCACATATACTTATCAGAAAGGCTGTAGTGCTCCCACTCACTTTCTTGTAAATACAGGCTTCACGGCAAGTCTGTATAAAACTATATGCTTTGATCAACTTATCAAAGCGTATATTCCAACTCCGAGATGCTTGCACCAGTCCATAGATGGATCACTGGTGCTTGCATATTTTGTTAGCACCTTTAGGATTGACAAAACCTTCTGGTCGCATCATATACAACTCTTCTTTAATAAATCCATTAAGGAATCCAGTTTTGTTTATCCATTTGCCAGATTTCATAAAATGCGGCAATTGCTAACATGATTCGGACAGACTTAAGCATCGCTACGAGTGTGAAAAACTCATTGTAGTCAACACCTTGAACTTGTCGAAAACCTTTCACGACAAGTCGAGCTTTGTAGATAGTAACACTACATCAGCGTCCATCTTCCTCTTGAAGATCCATTTAATCTCAATGGCTTGCCGATCATTGGGCAATTCCACCAAAGTCCATACTTTGTTATCATACGTGGATCCCATCTCAGATTTCATGGCCTCAAGCCATTTCTTGGAATCTGGGCTCATCATTGCTTCCTCATAGTTCGTAGGTTCGTCATGGGTCAAGTAACATGATCTCTAGAACAGGATTACTATATCACTCTAGTGCTGATCTTACTCCGGTTGACCTACGAGGTTCGGTAGTGACTTGATCTGAAGTTACATGATCATCATCATTAGCTTCCGCACTAATTGGTGTAGGAGTCACAGGAACAGATTTCTGTGATGAACTACATTCCAACAAGGGAGCAGGTACATTTACCTCTTCAAGTTCTACTTTCCTCCCACTCACTTCTTTCGAGAGAAACTCCTTCTCTAGAAAGAATCCATTCTTAGGAATAAAGATCTTGCCTTCGATCTGTGATAGAAGGTGTACCAAAAATTTTCTTTTGGGTATCCTATGAAGAAGCAGTTCTTCGATTTGGGTTCGAGCTTATCAGGTTGAAACTTTTTCACATAAGCATCGCAACCCTAAACTTTAAGAAACGACAACTTAGGTTTCTTGCTAAACCACAGTTCATACGATGTCATCTCAAGGGATTTAGATGGTGCCCTTTTTAACGTGAATGCAGCTGTCTCTAATGCATAACCCCAAAACGATAGTGGTAAATCGGTAAGAGACATCATAGATTGCACTATATCCAATAAAGTACGGTTATGACGTTCGGACACACCACTACGCTGTGGTGTTCCGGGTGGCATGAGTTTGTGAAACTATTCCACATTGTTTTAATTGAAGGCCAAACTCCTAACTCAAATATTCGTCTCCGCGATCAAATTGCAGAAAACTTTATTTTCTTGTTATGATGATTCTTCACTTAACTCTGTTTTTCTTTGAACTTTTCAAATGTTTCAGACTTGTATTTCATCAAGTAGATATACCCATATCTGCTCAAATCATCTATGAAGGTTAGAAAATAACGATACCCGCCGTGAGCCTCAACACTTACCGGACCGCATACATCAGTTTGTATTATTTCCAATAATTCAGTTGCTCGCTCCATTGTTCCAGAGAACAGAGTCTTATTCATCTTGCCCATGAGGCATGGTTCGCAAGCATCAAATGATTCATAATCAAGTGATTCTAAAAGCCCATCAACATGGAGTTTCTTCATGCACTTTACACCAATATGACCTAAACGGTAGTGCCACAAATAAGTTGCACTATCATTATTAACTTTGCATCTTTTGTCTTCAATATTATGAATATGTGTATCACTACGATCGAGATCCAACAAACTATTTACATTGGGTGTATGACCATCGAAGGTTTTATTCATGTAAACAGAACAACAGTTATTCTCTGACTTTAAAAGAATAACTATATTGCAATAAACATGATCAAATCATATTCATGCTCAACGCAAACACCAAATAACATTTATTTAGGTTCAACACTAACACGAAAGTATAGGGAGTGTGCGATGATGATCATATCAATCTTGGAACCACTTCCAACACACATCGTCACTTCACCCTTAACTTGTCTCTGTTCATTCTACAACTTCCGTTTCGAGTTACTAATCATAGCAACTGAACTAGTATGAAATACTGAGGGGTTGTTACAAACACTAGTAAATCACACATCAATAACATGTATATCAAATAAACTTTTTTCATTTTGCCATCCTTCTTATCCGCCAAATACTTGGGGAAGTTCCGCTTCCAGTGACCAGTCCTTTTGCAGTAGAAGCACTTAGTCTCAGGCTTAGGTCCAGACTTGGGCTTCTTCACTTGAGCAGCAACTTGCTTGCCGTTCTTCTTAAAGTTCCCCTTCTTCCCTTTGCCCTTTTTCTTGAAACTAGTGGTCTTGTCAACCATCAATACTTGGTACTTTTCTTGATTTCTACCTTCGTCGATTTCAGCATCACTAAGAGCTTGGGAATCGTTTCCGTTATCCCTTGCATATTATAGTTCACCACCAAGTTCTAGTAAATTGGTGATAGTGACTAGAGAACTCTGCCAATCACTATCTTATCCGGAAGATTAACTCCCACTTGATTCAAGTGATTTGTAGTATTCAAACATTCTGAGCACATGCTCACTAGCTGAGCTATTCTCCTCCATCTTGTTGGCAAAGTACTTCTCAAAGGTCTCATACCTTTCGACATGGGCATGAGTCTGAAAAACTAATTTCAACTCTTGGAACATCTCATATGCTCTGTGGCGTTCAAAATGTCTTTGAAGCCCCGATTCTAAGCCGTAAAGCATGGTGCACTAAACTATCAAGTAGTCATCATATCGAGCTTGCCAAACGTTCATAACATCTGCATCTGCTCCTGCAATCGGTCTGTCACCTAGCAGTGCATCAAGGACATAGTTCTTCTGTGCAGCAATGAGGATAATCCTCAGATCACGGATCCAATCCGCATCATTGCTACTAACATCTTTTCAACTTTATTTTTCTCTAGGAACATATCAAAAATAAACGGGGAGCTATATCGCGAGCTATTGATCTACAACATATATATGCTAATACTACCTAGACTAAGTTCATCATAAATTAAAGCTCAATTAATCATATTACTTAAGAACTCCCACTTAGACAGACATCCCTCTAATCATCTAAGTGATCACGTGATCCAAATCAATTAAACCATGTCCGATCATCACGTGAAATGGAGTAGTTTTCAATGGTGAACATCACTATGTTGATCATATCTACCGAATGATTCACGCTCGACCTTTTGATCTCAATGTTCCGAGGCCATATCTGCATATGTTAGGCTCGTCAAGTTTAACCCGAGTATTCTGCATGTGCGAAACTGGCTTGCACCCGTTGTATGTGAATGTAGAGCTTATCACACCCGATCATCACGTGGTGTGTCATCACGAAGAACTGTTGCAACGGTGCATACTCAGGGAGAACACTTATACCTTGAAATTTTAGTAAGGGATCATCTTATAAAGCTACCGCCAAACTAGGGAAAATAAGATGTATAAAAGATAAAAATCACATGCAATCAAAATATGTGACATGATATGGCCATCATCATCTTGTGCCTTTGATCTCCATCTCCAAAGTACCGTCATGATCTCCATCGTCACCGGCATGACACCATGATCTCCATCATATTGATCTCTATCACTAGTAGAAAAGGGGCCTATTGACCCGGTTGGTGAGGGCCTTTAGCCCCGGTTCATGAACCGGGACTAAAGGGTCGGTACTAATACCCTGGCCCTTTAGTCTCGGTTCAATCGAACCGGGATGATGGGCCTCCACGTGGCCTCTGCGCTGAGCCCAGGCAGGAGGGCCTTTGGTCCCGGTTGGTAGCACCAACCGGGACCAATAGTCATCCACGTGTCAGCATTTCTGTGGCTGGGGTTTTTGTTTTTTTAAGGGGGGGGGGGGGGTTTGGGGGTTTTGGGGGGGTAAATTTATGTGTTTCATATATTGTGTTAGCTAGCTAATTAATAGAGAGAAGTGTCCTCTCTTTTGTCCGTGCTTGGTCGACGCTACGTACTATACATACGTATAGAGAGGACTAGCAAGACACGCTAGCTAACTAGTAAGCAAACGAAGGAAACAGAAGATCGTCATGAACATATATGCATAAGGAGGGAAGTGATATCGACCACCTCTCCTTCTCCGAGAGATTGATCGAACAACAAGTTCTCGTATATCTATCCGACACTACCGGCTACATATATACAATAATTATCTTTTACAAAAATAATATCATAACATACGGACGCGTAGTCCACATAGTATTCTCCGTCTTCAGCGATCACGTGGTCAAGAAAGAATACCGCCAATTCCTCTTGAATTGCTCGCAGGTGATCTGGTGCTAGTAGTTCATCCCGCATCCGAAACATCTAATTTTAAGAAGGGGTCAATACATATATATATATATATATATATATATATATATATATATATATATATATATATATATATATATATATATATATGAATGAAACTCAACACAAATGATGGTAATAAAAAATGTGAATATTGTTATTTACGCACTTCATATTGTTTGTCGAGTAGCCCGCTCACAGGTCATGTGGCGGATGGACTCGCAAACATAGTATCCACAGAAATCATTCCCTTGTTCCTGCCACAACCACTTTACAAGAAATAGAGGTCAATCAAACTGATAATTAGCAAGCATGTTAAATGGTATTGATGAAACTAGCGCTTGAATCACTAGGAGATCGTGGAATATGCTACTATAGTACTTACTTTGGTGTCTAAATTGCAGCTTCTTGGCAGTCCGGAGCTTTTTGGTGAATTTTCTCCAAACCCTGCCATTCAAAGAAAACAATTACTTGATATCGAAATGAACAAAGTTGCTGATATGGTGGATAATGATCGATTTAACTTACTTCTCGAGCATTTCAGTCATGTCCGCATACTCCTTGGGATCTTTTCGTCTCGAGTCTAAGACAGATTACTACTCCTGCTCAAGCTTAATCTCTAGGAGAATATAGTGGAACCTCTGAACGCATGCATAACTCGTCAATTACATTACTATAACCTGGACTAATAAGGGAAACTGAATATGCCACAAGACAGTAACACCCACTTGAAGTTGTAAGGAAAGAGTATTATATCCTTGTGTTCATTTATTACTTAACGATTGTAGCAAGTTGGCCTCGGTATTTTGGCATGAAATTCAACCTCGTTGCATCTATGAGATATGTGTTAATGAACCCAATGGAACCCACTTGTCTTTTCTTCAATTCGCAATCTTCAATCTTCATAATATAGTGAGGATAGTTATAAATACATGCAATGAAAGAGCTGAGTTATATAGAGACTTAATGATGAAGTAGTACTACTTACAGACGATAGCAGGTGACCGTTGCTTTATCGAGGGCCAATTGATTGAAAAACTGATAGAACTCCTCAAATTGAATAGGCAACAGTTCAATTCCAACGAGGTCATGCTCCTTTTTAACTCTCACATACAAAGTACTCCTCCCCTCATTCTCTCTGCAGGTTTTCATGTACCAATCATGCAATCTTCGCATCATCGTTGATAGAGAGCTTTCATCTTTGACGAGAGGCTTCCCGTACTCGTATCTTTGTATCTGCACCTCCAAGAAATCATAATGTACATTGTCGGGCAGGTAATCTTCAGGATTGCCATAACCGGGCACCATCCTCGGTTTGACGATGTCGCTAGCAGGCACCTTGAGCAGGGGGCACGATTGCTTCGCTTGTTCGCCTAGCTGGGCAATTTGTTTCCCAGCTCGTCGTTCTTTCATTCTTTGATCACTTTTAATACTTCCCGACCTCTCCGCTTCGGCAAATGCCTTTCCAATAATGCGCTCATAGTTGCCTTTCGGCGGAGACTTGGGTGGTTTTGTCAGGGCAGCCAGAGTGCGCTTTGCTTTCACCGGATCTACCTTCTCCTCTGGAGGTGGATGTCTCTTTGCTTTCAACCCTTCAAACCAGTCATGCACTTCGGTCTACGCGATCTTCGCGTTTTCCTCGTCGGTCCTCTCGACGGTAACTTCTCCGGATTCTTGAGAAGGACCGAATCAGATCTCCTCCGCCTTTGGCTGTACTGCTAGACGCCGGCAGAGCGAGACGGAGCGGATGTCTTCTTTCCTTGCTTACGAGGCGGAGGAGAAGGACTACGACGTGCGAGCAGCAGAGCGGCGGCGGGTCTCTTCCGCCCTTGCCGACGAGGCGGAGAAGGAGGAGGCTGGCTGCTCGGGCGCGCCGGTGCAGGCGGAGAAGGAGGCGGAGTGCCGCCACGCGCCGGGGAAGTAGCCGGCCGAGTGCACTAATCGTCACTCGCCGGAGGAGGAGGCGGTGGAGGAGGCGGAGTGCCCTGACTCGCCGGAGGAGGAGGAGGAGGCGGAGGCGTCCATTCGTTTGGTTGATGAGATCCTTCCGTCATACGCATGGAGTCTTGAGCGAGTAACCAGCCGATACTCCCCTTCACCGTAGGGTGGTCAGCCGAGGTCCTCAAATCCTCCGTTATTTCATCCACCATCACCTTAGCATATCCTTCTGGAATCTACCGGCAGTGAAAAGTTGAGTCGGGTTTAGTAGGATAAATAGAGCCAACAGCCGCCTTGACCTTCAAATTGCTCCATTCCGCCATAAGGTGGCAATTTTGAGACTCCGTGATAGCATTCACGGGATAGCTGGCAGGAGCCGTCAAGGCATGCTCCGGATGAAGCTGCTCGGTGGAAGCCACACCGCTTCTCCGCTGAGATGGCAGGGTAGCTTCGGGGGAAGCTTCGGCAGGTCCTTTGCTACGATCTGCTGCTTCTCGTTCCTCTAGCCCCATTACCCTTTCGTGCAGCGCCTGCATTTGGCTCTGCTCCAGTTTCTTCCTCCTCTCATGGGTTTTGTTGTTGGGGAACGTAGTGATGCATAGCAACGAGAGGGGAGAGTATTGTCCACGTACCCTCGTAGACCGTAAGCGGAAGCGTTATGACAACGCAGTTGATGTAGTCGTACGTCTTCACGATCCGACCGATCCAAGTACCGAACGTACGGCACCTCCGAGTTCAGCACACGTTCAGCTCGTTGACGATCCCTGGACTCCGATCCAGTAAAGTGTCGGGGATGAGTTCCGTCAGCACGACAGCGTGGTGACGATGATGATGTTCTACCGGCGCAGGGCTTCGCCTAAACTCCGCGACGATATGACCGAGGTGGAATATGGTGGAGGGGGGGAACCGCACACGGCTAAGGACCGATCACGAAGATCAACTTGTGTCTTCTAGGGTGCCCCCTGCCCCCGTATATAAAGGAGGGAGGGGGGAGGTGCAGCCGGCCCCCTAGGGGTGCGCCTGGAGGAGTCCTACTCCCACCGGGAGTAGGACTCCCCCCTCTTGCCTTGGTGGAGAAGGAAAGGGGGGAGGGGAAAGAGGAAAGGGGCGCCGCCCCTTCCTTGTCCTATTCGGACTAGGGGGGAGGGGGCGCGCGGCCTGCCCTGGCCGGCCCTCCTCTTCTCCCTCATGGCCCACTAAGGCCCATTAACCCCGGGAGGTTCCGTAACCCCGGTGTTCGTGAAAATCCGATTTCACCGGAACCATTCCGATATCCAAATATAGGCTTCCAATATATCAATCTTTATGTCTCGACCATTTCGAGACTCCTCGTCATGTCCGTGATCACATCCGGGACTCCGAACAATCTTCGGTACATCAAAACGTATAAACTCATAATAAAACTGTCATCGTAACGTTAAGCGTGCGGACCCTACGGGTTCGAGAACTATGTAGACATGACCTAGAACTATTCTCGGTCAATAACCAATAGCCGAACCTGGATGCTCATATTGGCTCCTACATATTCTACGAAGATCTTTATCGGTCAAACCGCATAACAACATACGTTGTTCCCTTTGTCATCGGTATGTTACTTGCCCGAGATTCAATCGTCGGTATCCAATACCTAGTTCAATCTCGTTACTGGCAAGTCTCTTTACTCGTTATGTAATGCATCATTCCTTAACTAACTAATTAGCTACATTGCTTGCAAGGCTTATAGTGATGTGCATTACTGAGAGGGCCCAGAGATACCTCTCTGACAATCGAAGTGACAAAACCTAATCTCGAAATACACCAACCCAACATGTACCTTTGGGGACACCTGTAGTACTCCTTTATAATCACCCAGTTACGTTGTGACGTTTGGTAGCACCCAAAGTGTTCCTCCGGTAAACGGGAGTTGCATAATCTCATAGTCATAGGAACATGTATAAGTCATGAAGAAAGCAATAGCAACATACTAAACGATCAAGTGCTAAGCTAACGGAATGGGTCAAGTCAATCACATCATTCTCCACATCATTCTCCTAATGATGTGATCCTGTTAATCAAATGACAACTCTTTTGTCCATGGCTAGTAAACATAACCATCTTTGATAAACGAGCTAGTCAAGTAGAGGCATACTAGTGACATTATGTTTGTCTATGTATTCACACATGTATTATGTTTCCGGTTAATACAATTCTAGCATGAATAATAAACATTTATCATGATATAAGGAAATAAATAATAACTTTATTATTGCCTCTAGGGCATATTTCCTTCAGCCTCCCACTTGCAGTAGAGTCAATAATCTAGTTCACATCATCATGTGATTTCACACCAATATTCACATCTGTATGTGATTAACATCCATAGTTCACATCGTCATGTGACCAACACCCAAAAGGTTTACTAGAGTCAATAATCTAGTTCACATCGCTATGTGATTAACACCCAAAGAGTACTAAGGTATGATCATGTTTTGCTCGTGAGAGAAGCTTAGTCAACGGTCATCACATTCGAGCCGTATGTACTTTGCAAATATTCTATGTATACAATGCTCTGCACGAAGCTACTCTAGCTAATTTCTCCCACTTTCAATATGTATCCAGATTGAGACTTAGAGTCATCTGGACCGGTGTAAAAAGCTTGCATCGATGTAACTCCTTACGACGGGCTCTTTTATCACCTCCATAATCGAGAAATATTTCCTTAGTCCTCACTAAGGATGTTCTTGACCAATGTCCAGTGATCTACTCCTAGATCACTATTGTACTCCATTTCCAAATTCAGAGCAAGGTATACAATAGGTCTAGTACATAGCATAGCATACTTTATAGAACCTATGACTGAGGCATAGGGAATGACTTTCATTCTCTTTTCTATTTTCTGCCATGGTCGGGATTTGAGTCTTACTCAATTTCACACCTTTGCAATACAGGCAAGAACTTTTCTTTGACTGTTCCATTTTGAACTACTTCAAAATCTTGACAAGGTATGTACTTATTGAAAAAACTTATCAAGCGTCTTGACCTATCTCAATAGATCTTGATGCTCAATATGTAAGTAGCTTTACTGAGGTCTTTCTTGTAAAGAACTCCTTTCAAATACTCCTTTATGCTTTCCAGAAAAATTATACATCATTTCTGATCAACAATATGTTACTCACATATATTTATCAGAAAGGCGGTAGTGCTCCCACTCACTTTATTGTAAATACAGGCTTCACCACAAGTCTGTATAAAACTATATGCTTTGATCAACTTATCAAAGTGTGTATTCCAACTCTGAGATGCTTGTAGCAGTATATAGATGGATCGCTGGTGCTTGCACATTTTGTTAGCACCTTTAGGATTGACAAAACCTTCTGGTTGCATCATATACAACTCTTCTTTAAGAAATTCATTAAGGAATGCAGTTTTGACATCCTTTTGCCAGATTTCATAAAATGTGGCAATTGCTAACATGATTCGGACAGACTTAAGCATCGATACGAGTGAGAAAATCTCATTGTATTCAACACCTTGAACTTGTCAAAAAACCTTTCACAATAAGTCGAGCTTTGTAGATAGTAACACTACTATCAGTGTCCGTCTTCCTCTTGAAGATCCATTTATTTAACATGGCTTGCTGATCATCGAGCAAGTCAACCAAAGTCCGTACTTTGTTCTCATACATGGATCCTATCTCAGATTTTATGGCCTCAAGCCATTTCGCGGAATCTGGGCTCATCATCGCTTCCTCATAGTTCGTAGGTTCATCATGGTCTTGTAACATGACTTTCAGAACAGGATTACCGTACCACTCTGGTGCGGATCTTACTCTGGAAGACCTACGAGGTTCGGTAGTAACTTGATCTGAAGTTTCATGATCATCATCATTAGCTTCCTCACTAATTGGTGTAGGAATCACTGGAACTGATTTCTGTGATTAACTACTTTCCAATTCGGGAGAAGGTACAATTACCTTATCAAGCTCTACTTTCCTCCCACTCACTTCTTTCGAGAGAAACTCCTTCTCTAGAAAGGATCTATTTTAGCAACGAATATCTTGCCTTTGGATCTGTGATAGAAGGTGTACCCAACAGTTTCCTTTGGGTATTCTATGAAGACGCACTTCTCCGATTTGGGTTCGAGCTTATCAGGTTGAAACTTTTTCACATAAGCATCGCAGCCCCAAACTTTAACAAACGACAACTTTGGTTTCTTGCCAAACCACAGTTCATAAGGCGTCGTCTCGACGGATTTTGATGGTGCCCTATTTAAAGTGAATGCAGCTGTCTCTAATGCATAACCCCAAAACGATAGTGGTAAATTGGTAAGATACATCATAGATCGCACCATATCCAATAAAGTGCGGTTACGACGTTCGGACACACCATTATGCTGTGGTGTTCCATATGGCGTGAGCTGCGAAACTATTTCACATTGTTTCAAATGAAGACCAAACTCGTAACTCAAATATTCATCTCCACGATCAGATCGTAGAAACTTTATTTTTCTTGTTACGATGATTTTCCACTTCACTCTGAAATTCTTTGAACTTTTCAAATGTTTCAGACTTATGTTTCATCAAGTAGATATACCCATATCTGCTCAAATCATCTGTGAAGGTCAGAAAATAATGATAAACGTCGCGAGCCTTAACACTCATCGGATCGCATACATCGGTATGTATTATTTCCAATAAGTCAGTAGCTCGTTCCATTGTTCCGGGGAACGGAGTTTTAGTCATCTTGCCCAAAAGGCACGGTTCGCAAGCATCAAATGATTCATAACCAAGTGATTCCGGAAATCCATCTTTATGGAGTTTCTTCATGGGCTTTACACCGATATGACCCAAACGGCAGTGCCACGAATAAGTTGCACTATCATTATTAACTTTGCATCTTTTGGCATCAATATTATGAATATGTGTATCACTACGATCGAGATCCAATAAACTATTTTCATTAGGTGTATGACCATTGAAGGTTTTACTCATGTAAACAGAACAACAATTATTCTATGACTTTAAATGAATAACCCTTTTGCAATAAACATGATCAAATCATATTCATGCTCAACGCAAACGCCAAATAACATTTATTTAGGTTTAACACTAGTCCCGAAATTATAGGGAGTGTGCAATGATGATCATATCAATCTTGGAACCAGTTCCAACACACATCGTCACTTCACCCTCAACTAGTCTCTGTTTATTCTGTAACTCCTGTTTCGAGTTACTAATTTTAGCAACTGAACAAGCATCAAATACTCAGGGGCTACTATAAACACTAGTAAGGCACACATCAGTAACATGTATATCAAATATACCCTTGTTCACTTTGCCATCCTTCTTATCCACCAAATATTCAGGGCATTTCCGCTTCCAGTGACCATTTCCTTTGTAGTGTAAGCACTCAGTTTCAGGCTTTGGTCCAGCTTTGGTCTTCTTCACGGGAGTGACAACTTGTTTGCCATTCTACTTGAAGTTTCCGTTTCTTTCCCTTTTCTTGAAACTAGTGGTCTTGTCAATCATCAACACTTGATTCTCTTTCTTGATTTCTACCTTCGTCGATTTCAACATCACGAAGAGCTCAGGTATCTTTTTCGTCATCCCTTGCATACTATAGTTCATCACGAAGTTCTAGTAACTTAGTGATGGTGACTAGAGAATTATGTCAATCACTATCTTATCTGGAAGATTAACTCCCACTTGATTCAAGCGATTGAAGTACCCAGATAATCTGAGCACATGCTCACTAGTTGAGTGATTCTCCTCCATCTTTTAGCTATAGAACTTGTTGGAGACTTCATATCTCTCAACTCGGGTATTTGCTTGAAATATTTAACTTCAATTCCTGGAACATCTCATATGGTCCATGACGTTCAAAACGTCTTTGAAGTCCCGATTCTAAGCCGTTAAGCATGGTGCACTAAACTATCAAGTAGTCATCATATTGAGCTAGCCAAACGTTCATAACGTCTGTATCTGCTCCTGCAATAGGTTTGTTACCTAGCGGTGCATCAAGGACATAATTCTTCTATGCAGCAATGAGGATAAACCTCAGATCACGGATCCAATCCGCATCATTGCTACTAACATTTTTCAACATAATTTTTCTCTAGGAACATATAAAAATAAACATATGAAAGCAACAACGTGAGCTATTGATCTACAACATAATTTGCAAAATACTACCAGGACTAAGTTCATGATAAATTTAAGTTCAATTAATCATATTACTTAAGAAATCCCACTTAGATAGACATCTCTCTAGTCATCTAAGTGATCACGTGATCCAAATCAACTAAACCATGTCCGATCATCACGTGAGATGGAGTAGTTTCAATGGTGAACATCACTATGTTGATCATATCTACTATATGATTCACGTTCGACCTTTCGGTCTCCGTGTTCCGAGGCCATATCTGTTATATGCTAGGCTCGTCAAGTTTAACCTGAGTATTCTGCGTGTGCAATTGTTTTGCACCCGTTGTATTCGAACGTAGAGCCTATCACACCCGATCATCACATGGTGTCTCAGCACGAAGAACTTACGCAACGGTGCATACTCAGGGAGAACACTTCTTGATAATTTTAGTGCGAGATCATCTTAAAATGCTACCGTCAATCAAAGCAAGATAAGATGCATAAAGGATAAACATCACATGCAATCAATATAAGTGATATGATATGGCCATCATCATCTTGTGCTTGTGATCTCCATCTCCGAAGCACCGTCGTGATCACCATCGTCACCGGCGCGACACCTTGATCTCCATCGTAGCATCGTTGTCGTTACGCCATCTATTGCTTCTACGACTATCGCTGCCGCTTAGTGATAAAGTAAAGCAATTACAGGGCGGTTGCATTTCATACAATAAAGTGACAACCATATGGCTCTTGCCAGTTGCCGATAACTTCGGTTACAAAACATGATCATCTCATACAATAAAATATAGCATCACGTCTTGACCATATCACATCACAACATGCCCTGCAAAAACAAGTTAGATGTCCTATACTTTGTTGTTGCAAATTTTACGTGGCTGCTACGGGCTGAGCAAGAATTGTTCTTACCTACGCATCAAAACCACAACGATATTCCGAGGCCATAGCTCCATTGGTCCCGGTTCTGGATTGAACCGGGACTAATGGGCTGAACTGGCCTGTGCCATTGCCCCTTTTTCTACTAGTGTATCAACGTGTCGTTACATGGTTGTCTCGCCAACTATTGCTATCGCATAGCGATAAAGTAAAGCAATTACATGGTGCTTGCATCTTGTGCAATAAAGAGAAAACCATAAGGCTTCTGCCAGTTGCCGATAACTTTAACAAAACATGATCATCTCATACAACAATTTATATATCATCACGTATTGACCATATCACATCACAGCAAGCCCTGCAAAAACAAGTTAGACGTCCTCTACTTTGTTGTTGCAAGTTTTACGTGGCTGCTACGGGCTGAGCAAGAACCGTTCTTACCTACGCATCAAAACCACAACGATTTTTCGTCAAGTATGTGCTGTTTTAACCTTCACAAGGACCGGGCATAGCCACACTCGATTCAACTAAAGTTGGAGAAACTGACACCCGCCAGCCACATGTGTCCGAAAAACGTCGGTAGAACCAGTCTCGCGTAAGCGTACGCGTAATGTCGGTCCGGGCTGCTTAATCCAACAATACCGCCGGATCAAAGTATGACATGTTGGTAAGCAGTATGACTATTATCGCTCACAACTCACTTGTGTTCTACTCGTGCATATAACATCTACGCATAACCTGATTCGGATGCCACTGTTGGGGAACGTAGCAATTTCATAAATTTCCTACGCACACGCAAGATCATGGTGATGCATAGCAACGAGATGGAAGAGTGTTCTCTACGTACCCTCGTAGACCGTAAGCGGAAGCGTTATGAAAACGCAGTTGATATAGTCGTACGTCTTCACGGTCGACCGATCCTAGCACCGAAAGTACGGCACCTCCGCGATCTGCACACGTTCGGCTCGGTGACGTCCCACGAACTCACGATCCAGCAGAGTGTCAGGGAGGAGCTCCGTCAGCACGACGGCGTGATCACGGTGATGATGAAGCTACCGGCGCAGGGCTTCGCCTAAACACTGCGACGATATAACCAAGGTGGATTATGGTGGAGGGGGCACAACACACGACTGGAAACAATCAACTTGTGTGTTCTAGGGTGCCCCTGCCCCCGTATATAAAGGAGCAAGGGGGGAGGCCGGCCGGCCCTTGTGGCGCGCCAGGAGAGGAGTCCTCCTGCTAGAAGGAGTAGGACTCCCCTTTCCTACTCCTACTAGCAGGGGGAAAGGAAGGAGGAGAAGGAGAAGGAAAGGGAGGCGCCGCCCCCCCTTCCCTAGTCCAATTCGGACCAGAGGGGGAGGGGCGCGCGCCCTGCCCTAGCCGGCCCTCTCTTTCTCCACTAAGGCCCATGTGGACCCTTAGTTCTCTGGGGGGGGGGGGTCCGGTAACCCTCCGGCACTCCGGTTTTCTCCGAAATCACCCGGAACACTTCCGGTGTCTGAATATAGCCGTCCAATATATCAATCATTATGTCTTGACCATTTCGAGACTCCTCGTCATGTCCGTGATCACATCCGGGACTTCGAAGTATCTTCGGTACATCAAAACACTTAAAGTCATAATACCGATCGTCACCGAACGTTAAGTGTGCGGACCCTACGGGTTCGAGAACTATGTGGACATGACTGAGACTCATCTCCGGTCAATAACCAATAGCGGAACCTGGATGCTCATATTGGTTCCTACATATTCTACGAAGATCTTTATCGGTCAAACCGCATAATAACATACGTTGTTCCCTTTGCCATCGGTATGTTACTTGCCCGAGATTCGATCGTAGGTATCCTCATACCTAGTTCAATCTCGTTACCGGCAAGTCTCTTTACTCGTTCCGTAATGCATCATCCCGCAACTAACTCATTAATCACAATGCTTGCAAGGCTTATAGTGATGTGCATTAGCGAGAAGGCCCAGCGATACCTCTCTGATGCACGGAGTGACAAATACTAATCTCGATCTATGCCAACTCAACAAACACCATCGGAGACACCTGCAGAGCATCTTTATAAGCACCCAGTTACGTTGTGACGTTTGATAGCACACAAGGTGTTCCTCCGGTATTCGGGAGTTGCATAATCTCATAGTCTGAGGAATATGTATAAGTCATGAAGAAAGCAGTAGCAATGAAACTGTAATGCTAAGCTACCGAATGGGTCTTGTCCATCACATCATCCTCCTAATGATGTGATCCCGTTCATCAAATGACAACACATGTCTATGGTTTAGGAAACATAACCATATTTGATAAACAAACTAGCCAAGTAGAGGCATACTAGGGATACTTTGTTTTTTCTATGTATTCACACATGTACTAAGTTTCCGGTTAATACAATTCTAGCATGAATTATAAACATTTATCATGAAATAAGAAAATAAATAATAACTTTATTATTGCCTCTAGGCATATTTCCTTCATAACTAATTGATGTGGCGTAGAATTATAGGCATGCCTTAGCACGTGGACTAGCAAAAAAATGGCTGTGCCCGTAAGCGTTGTCCACATAGATAGCCCTATCTAGGAAATCCCAGAAAATGTATTTAAGAATAGGTCATTTTCTCCAATCAATTAAACTGTAATTATTTGATCAACAAAATAAGATTCTTGCTATAAAAATATCATCTTCGTCATCGACACCCTCCTCGACGATTGCCTCTATCATATCTCCACTTTTTTTCTTGGCGCATTGCTGCATCCCCGGGTCCTAGATGCTTCTTTCTAGTTGCGACTTCACATGCGGCTACCTCTATACAGGCAACACCAACCACGATGTCCGCGCGCCCGGCTACCTTGACCGTGGCTCCACCACCCTACGCTCTCAACTACCTTAACATTGGCACAAAGGACTACTACTTTGCTTGAGCACCTTGTAGGCTTCCTTTACAATCAAGGCGTTTGTGGTGCGACACCGTCGACGATGCTTCTGCTACAACTGTGAGGGATGGTCAGTCTGCTGTCGGTTTCTTTCTTCGTTTCCTCGAGGCAGATAATACACACCTCACATTACGCCAATTCTTTCCTCTTCCATGCTCTTACAACCAAGTGGTCTTTGCCAAGTGTAACACTCGGCAAAGGCTTTGCCGAGTATTTTTCAGCCTTCGCTGAGTACTTCCAGTATTCGATATACGAGGTTAGTTTGGATTTTAGCCTTTTTTTCATTCAAAACGGTTACATAAGGCCAAACAAACAAAGCCAAATTCTTACATTTCGATGGCAGTGGCAACCGCTATGTAGGCGGAGGGACAGAGACCAGCTAGGCGGCATGATGCATGGTCTCCAGGTGATTTGCCGTCAGCCTGCTACGCCTCCTAGCAGTTGATTCCTCGGCTCTGGGGAGGAGTCAATGTGTCACTTTTGGGTATGGCTTGTACGGTCGTCCCAACAAATCTTTTATTTAATATCCTCGTACTCGAATAACTCGTTCCAACACGGTTGGTGCTTTCTTTATAAAACAGTGTGAAGACCTATTTTGTATAGTTAACTTAGTTGTAATACCACCGCAAATGCCAAACAAAGGATGAGCTTCATGGACCTTGTGTTAATTTTTTTAAATCATATTTTAAGTTTAAAAAAAAACAAAAAAACCACACACGTTTGTACGGATATATTACACATGTGTAAAATTTGAATGTGATATATATTATGGTGAGAGCTGCACTAAAAAGACAAAAATCATGATTTTGAAAATGGTGAGCAGTACATGCACTTTTTAACTTGAGCCGTATATTACACGTGCATTCCCTTTCTTTGACTTGAGCGGTATATATAATGGTCATGGATAGTAACCATACCATGCGTTTCTTTGAGAATGTGAAAGTGTCAGAGTGTAATAGTCCAGCTTTCTTGCATCGGTACGTATCTACAGACACACTACGTACAGTAGCGTTGACAGAAAACAGGAGAAAGTATGAATACCAGAGTTTTCAGAGTGGAGATCTTGTTGAAATGAATTCAAATTGACTACAAAAATTTCAACGAAAGAACCAACAGCAAAGCAAAGCGTAAACATGACTCTTTGACTGTGACAGTGCACACTTCGACAAGCTAATTGTGGTTTACCATACATATGTAAGCATGTCATTTACTAGCTAATGCTCGAGAAATTACCACTAATCTTAGAGAAAATTTCGTGTACATTTCCTCGACATGTGCTATATACATAATAATGCTCAAAATGCCTCCGGGTTGTACATGTATATGCATAATACTCTTCACCAGTCTTCAATCGTCAAGATTGAATAGAGAAGGTCCCTCGAAAAAGATTCAAGAGACCCAGAAAATCAGCAAGAGACCGGCCAAGAGCATGGGTTCATTTACAGAAAACTTTGAATTTCTTCTTCAGGACCAATCAGCAACTAGACCGTATAGAATATAAAGGGAACGCGGAAGACAGAACGTAAACAAGACCAAATCAGAGACAGATAATTAAGGTAAAAGTAGTAGCTTGGAGCTGACTAATGGACTAAATTAGTGCGCTTGTTCATATCTTCGCAGACCTTTCCTGGCTGGTCATGTACGTACTCTAATCACGTAATTAGTCAACTAGTAGCCCACTAATTTGAATAATTGATCGTAATACTAATCAGTGAATATACAAATAAGCAAGTAGGTATGTATGCAGTTTTCTAGCAAGAAAAAGGTTAGCTCTTGCAGTAGTCTTGAGTACATGGGTGTTGAGGAGGTCAAGCCATCCGCGTACGGTCGTAATTAAGCTGGTCTTGACCAAAGATTATATTCTCTAGCCGGGTACAAGTCCAGTGTCCAACTGTCCATTCATCGTCTCGCAGCTCTTGCAGAGTTTAATGGAATTAATATACGGTTTTGGTGGTAGCTGCTATAGCAGGATTGCATGAGATCGAAGTGTATATTCTTCTCCATGATTGTTGATTGTTGATTGTTATTATGATGATGGGTGGTATGGATGCCATCGCCACGTGCTACGACTCGTAAGTAGACCGACTTTGGAGTCTGAGCGTACATTGTGTGCAGACCAGCAGTAGCAAGGCCATGATAGAGCTTCTACAGCCGGACATATCAAATCCGGCACCCTATATTGTGAACAGTGACCGGTTAATTCTCAAATCGCCGCATCCACAACCGTGAACCTCATATCCAATACTTTTAATCCATATTACGCATGAAGCGTGAAAGAAACTATGTAGATGATGAACAAAATAAACGCCATAGAACAAACAGCATATCCATATAATCTGGACCAAAAGAACATCATAGCTCAGCAGACAGACATAGTTCTAAAACCAAAATTACTAAAAATGCAAACAGAGACAGATAGGGCAGAGTATCTTCACCACTTTCTCGCCGATCATTTGCCTTTCCGGACACCGGAGTGGCAATAGCCCTCCATGTAGCCATTGGCGGCAGGGTGGGGTTGTCGGAGCCGCCGGTGACATCGGAGTCGACGGACAAGGAGGCGATGTAGCCGGCCATCATCCGGACACCGCGGTTCTGCTGCTTCGCCAGCTTTGGCGCTCTCGCTTCCGCCACCACCTTCTCCAGCGATTCACATGTCGATTGTTGGATACCAAGCCGGAGGTCCTTGGCATTCTTTGGACGAAGCCGGCGGGCGTCCATCAGTGAGCGGTGGTAGACAGCCATGAGGAGCTGCTCCTCCTCATCGGGCGCCGCAGGCAATCTGCGTAGGCGGCGGGAGGACTACATTGTCGCTTCCGCCGACGCCGCCCTCTCCCTAGCTCGCTACTTCTTGCGGCGGGTAGCGCGTGCCTTCAATTTGGGTGTTCATGTCCATGTCGCCGGCGGCGCGGGCATGAGCATCCACTGATGCCCCTGAGGAGTAGCAGCCATAGCGTTAGGATGGTGTCTGTCCAACAGTGCAGAGCGGACTGAGCACGTGGAGCTATGCGCACTGTAGGAATGGGCCCGTGCTGGCGTCCGCGCTGCGGTGGCGGGCGACAGGGGATGGAGCAGAGAGAGTTGTCGCCCGTGTCGACCGGTGAGCGCGGCAGCGCGATGCGGAGGGCCAACTCATCCTCGTTGCCTCCGGTTCACAGACGAAGGCGTCCATTCATCCGCGTTGTTGGTTTTGGTGCCACAGCCGCTGCGGATGCTCGACATTGGGATGGAGAGGGGAAGGGGAACAAATGGGGAGTGAAGGAGAAGCGACGGAGAGTACACTACTAGGAAAAGGGCTATAGCTAATATGGACATTAATGGCGCACCATGTATGTGGTGCGCCACTGCTAGTGGCGCACCAGATATAGCGCCATTAATGTCCTCATTACTAATGGCGCACCTGGTGTGTGGTGCGCCATTACTAGTTTTAAAAAAAAAGATAAAAAAATTGTTAGCAGTGGCGCATCAGGGGATTTTTTTCAAAACTAGTAATGGCGCACCACTGACCAGGTGCGCCATTAGTAACCCTGGTTACTAATGGCGCATTCTTAGGTGGTGCGCCATTGGTAACCTGGGAGCAGCTAGATATTCTGGACAGCCACCTACCACACTCACTTTCCCCACTTCATTCTCTCCACCTCTACCAAGCTTGGTCTCGGCTGCCTCCTCCTTCTCACCTCTGCACCATAGATTCACCCAAATTAAGTGGTTAAATTTCCTCTTTTTGATAGGTAAGTATGGGGAAAGCTTTCTTTATGTTCTAGATCTATTTTTTTTCTCCCTCCAACAATGTACACACTTTTTATGGCATAGATCTACGTATGTTTGTGGTGTTGCATATGTTTATGTTTGCAGGTACCGGTATTTGAAATGCGATAGTTGCCAATATTTTGCCGGAATGTTGATTCATTTCCGTTTCGGCGAGAATTTGGCACTATGCATTCTTTTTTGTCCTAGGCAAAGTCATGCCAATTTTTTTTTGTTCTAAAATATCGTTTTGCTCTACCCCGTAGGCGACCATGGTCCGCACGATGACCAAGGCATCTTGAATAGGTTTTTGAGCTCCGCGAAGGCCGAGATGCTTCAAAAGAACGAGACGGAGATAAGATGTTCGTTTCGAATATGCAAGCTGAAGAGCCTTATGGACCCGGATTCCGTACAGGTGCGGGACCACCTGCTCTTGCGTGGTTTCATGGATGGCTATCGGTGGCAAGGTGATGAAGATGACTATGAAGTCGTCCATGGGGGCCGGGCAAGAAATGAGGAAGGGCAGCAAGACAACCGTGGCGAGGGAGGGCGAGAAGACGAAGAATCTCCAGGACATGATCACGAAGTAGATGCAGTACATAGTCATGATGTAGAAGATGCAAGACATGATGATGAGGAAGGTCAAGACGAAGGGCATGATCATGAAGATGAAGATGCCAGAGTAGACGACGATGGACCATCGATGGGCTGGGTGCAGGACCCTCATATTCAAGAGCTACTTCTCAAGCAGACGGATAACGCAAGAGCTGCCACCCGAGAGAAAGCCAAGCTAGATCAACTGGAGATAGACGCGGTTACTCCATTGTATGAATGATGCAGGCCTGAGGATAGCCGCCTGAAAGTAACGCTCATGACTCTGGATATGAAGGTAAAACACAAAATGACCGACGCATGCTTCGACGAGAACATGTCATTCTGGCACGAACGTATTCCCAAGGGGAACAACTGCCCGACCAGTTTCGAGGAGACGAAGAAAATCGTGTGTCCTCTGGATTTACCGCACATGAAATGCCATGTGTGCATGAACAATTGCATCATTTATCGGGACGAGCACGCGGAGTCTACCATATGTCCGGCGTGTGGCGTCACACGATACAAGAAGAGGAAGAAAGCTCCTCGAAAAGTGGTGTGGTACTTTCCGGTCACTCCTCGTCTGTAGCGGTATTTCGCGGACCCTAAGCTAGCAAAGCTCCTGCGTTGGCACGCGGATAGGGAGGAGAAGAAGCAAGAAGATGATGGAAATGATCTAGAGATAAATAAAAAAGATAAGATGTTGAGTCACCCTAAGGATACGAGCCTGTGGCAAGCGTTGAACTTCGAACACCCAGAATTTGGGGACGATCCAAGGAACATCGTGCTGGGCACGAGCACCGATGGAGTCAATCCGTTTGGCAGCCAGAGAAGCACACATAGCACCTCGCATGTGTTTGTGTGGATGTACAACCTTCCCCCCTGGTTGTGCATGAAGAGGAAGTACATTCACATGAGTATGCTAATTGAAGGGCCGAAACAACCAGGGAACGCCATCAATCTGTACCTGGGGCTGCTGAAAGAGGAGCTAGACACGCTATGGAAAACGCCAGCCAATACGTGGGACACCGCAGAGAAAGAATATTTCCCTATGAGAGCCACACTGCTCACGACGGTGCACGACTATCTCAGTTACGGATATGTCGCGGGGCAGGTGGTCCACAGATTTTCTAGATGCGTCAGTTGCATGGATGACACAACGTATCGCCGACTAGATAGAGATCCCGGGTCTTCAAAAACCGTGTTCATGGGACATCAAAGGTGGCTTCGCGACGATGACTCATGGAGAAAACGCAAGGATCTGTTCAATGGTGAAACTGAACCCCGAAGACGCCCGCGTACGAGGAGCGGCGAGGAAATAGACGAGCTGTTCAAAAATTGGAAAGATTGCCCACTGCCAGGAAAGAAGCGAAAGGCGCTAGAGCCGGGAAAGAAGCGAAAGGCGCCAGAGCTACTGCTGAAGGTATGGAAAACGAGGTCTGTTTTCTGGGACTTGCCGTACTGGAAGATCCTCCGTGTGCCTCACAGCCTTGATGTCATTCATATCACGAAGAACGTGTGCGAGAGTCTGCTTGGTACCCTGCTCAACATGCCAGAGGGGACCAAAGATGGGCTGAAAGCAAGGGCAGACTTGAAATCAATGGGCATCAGGGAGGAGCTTCACGCTAATGATGATGATGATGATGAGGCGAAGGACACGGAAAGTCGTTGCAAAGGCAAAAAGGCCAAGAAGATCGGAAATGACTACCCTCCCACGTGCTTCACTCTAAGTCAGGAGGAGATCGAGCAGTTTTTCACCTGCCTCGTAGGAGTAAAACTTCCTTACGGTTACGCGGGGAAGATAAGCAGATACCTAGACTTAGCGAAGCAAAAGTTCAGCGGGATGAAGTCTCGCGACTGTCACGTGCTGATGACGCAGATACTTCCAGTTGCAATCCGTGGGATCATGGAGGCGCACGTCCGTGAAATACTATTTGGCCTATGCAACTTTTTCGACGTCATCTCTCGGAAGTCGGTTGGCGTGAGGGAACTCAGAAGGCTACAGGAGAGATCGTGGTGATACTATGCGAGCTTGAGATGTACTTCCCGCCCGCATTCTTCGACTTTATGGTGCATCTCCTACTCCACGAAGAGTGCATCTCCTACTCCACGAATTATCTAGGCATTGAGAACCCCGTTGGTCTGCCCGTCAACAGGCACCTCGGCAAGCTCGCTAGATAGGGTCACCGCGATGGTCGCCGTGAAATGCATGTCGACTTTGAGGGTCGACTCGCCGACTTTGAAAGAGCAAACCTAGTCGCGCTACAACACATAGACGTGGTCGATCCTTGGGTGGTAGAGCACAAAACCTTTATTGAGAAGACGTACAATGACCGAGGCCAACAGAGGACGGATGGAGATATAATCAAAGAGCACAACTCATGTTTCATGCGTTGGTTCAAGGAGAAGCTTTGTCGTACCCTTTACATGAGGATTCTTCCGCGGAAGATAAACTCATATTCGCCTTGTCACAGGGCACCGAGCACAACCTGATGACCTATGAGGCATACGATATCAACGGATGCACATTCTACACCAAGGACAAGGACATGAAGAGCGATGGTTATCAGAACTCCGGGGTAACGATGGAATCCTACACCGGTAACGACAAGGACAGATACTACGGAAGGATCGAGGAGATCTGGGAGCTGAGCTACGCTGGAGAGAAGGTCCCGATGTTCCGTATCAGATGGGCCAAGCGCGTCCTAAAAGAAGACCGGTATTTCACCACCATAGTTATACCCGAAGCCAAATCCAAGACCACGGGCGCAAACATCACCGTGAAAAATGAGCCATGGGTACTGGTTTCCCAAGTGGACCAATGCTTCTTCATTACCGACCCGTCAAAGCCCAATCGTGTTGTCGTGAGGAGAGGCACAAGGAAGATCATCGGAATGGATGGAGTCGCCAATGAGAAAAACTTTGACAAGTACGGCGACCCGAAGATGGAACATGACGACGACGATGAAGTGTCATACACCACAAGAAGAAGCAGGACCACCCTACCTAAAGGACGTCCGTTCAAGAGAAGAACTCCATTTGCGAAAAAGAAGGGCACGAAGATTGTGAAAAGATAGCTAGCTAAGATCGATTGTATTTAAATTGTAGTCTTCATTTCTCGATTGTATTTCGACATATGGAAATGACATTTCTTCTGTTTAAGTCCTCATGAATATTTATTTATGTTTATTCTGGTATACCAATTTTTATTTAGGTTTATTCTGGTATTGAATTTCTAACTCACAAAAAGTATTGAATTTGTTAATATTTTTTGATCTCATGAATATTTTAAAATTTCATGAGCACTTTGTGAATTCATGAATATTTTTTCAAATTTGATGATATTTTTCATATTCATAAATGTTTTACCAGTTCACAAATAAATGCAACCAAAAATCCAAAAAAAAGTTACTAATGGCGCACCAGGAGAAGGTGCGCCATTGCTATCAAGGTACTTATGGTGCGCCCCTTGGAGGTGCGCCATTGGTATACCAATTTTTATTTAGGTTTATTTTGGTATTGAATTTCTAACTCACAAAAAGTATTGAATTTTTAAATATTTTTTGAAGTCATGAATATTTTTAAATTTCATGGGCACTTTTTGAATTCATGAATATTTTTTCATATTCATAAATGTTACTAAAAAATTATTAGATGCAACTAAAAATCCAAAAAAATAGTTTCAAATAACAAATTTGATGATATTTTTTATTTTAATAAATTTTTTCAAATAAAAATTTGATGATATTTTTTCACATTCATAAATGTTTTCAAATTTGATCATCATTTTCTAAAAAATTATTAGATGCAACTAAAAATCCAAAAAAAAGTTAGTAATGGCGCACCAGTGGAAGGTGCGCCATTGCTATTACTGTGTTTATGGCGCACCCCTAGAAGGTGCGCCATTTCTAACCTTCCCCCCTCTGTATGTAGGTGTGTGTTGTCCATCTCGCTAACCCTCCCTCGGCAGATCCCCCTCGCCCCCCGCTCCCGCTCCACCGCCGACGACGACCCCCGCACCCGACGACCCCTGCGCCCGCTCCACCGCCGTCGTCCGCCCGTGCCCGCTCCCCTCGCCCTCCCTGGCCCAGCAGCGAGCAGAGCCCAGAAAGCCTCGCCGCCGTCGCCCCGTTGCCCTCCCCTGCCCGCTCGGCTGGCTGTGCCGGCCACGTCGAGGCTGCAGTCCCTCCAGTCCTCCGCCGCCTCCGCCTTCCCCTACCTCCGCGGCTGGTCCTTCCACTTCGACGCACCGGACACCCACCACCCCAAGGTACTGCCTATCCCAATCTCGCCTCCGTCCTCTTCCTCGTCGGCAGCCGGCCGATGTGTCTAGCCTGCTGATCTTTCGCCCTCCTGTCTGCCAGGTTTGCGTGCAGACGAGCACCTCAGCCGACCTGGACCAGATTCTGCCCTGGCTCTTCTACCACAAGGTCATCGGCATCGCGCACTTCCTGCTCTTCGTCGAGGGCAAGGCCGCCAAGCCCAGCGTCGCCGGCGTCCTCGAGTCCATCCCCGTGCTTTCCTCGCCTGAGATTTCCAAGAAATCCAGTACCACCAAGTCTGAATCTCTTCTTGTTTGTTCTAAGTCTGAGTCTGAATCTCTGTCATTGTTTCTGTTTCAGGGGGTGAAGGTGGTGTACAGAACCAAGGACCTTGAGGAGCAGCAGGCCCGGAGGTCCGAAACAATCTTCGCCGCCCGCGTGCCTTTGTCGGCCTATACACAAATTCATTTCAACACCCATTCTTTCTGATGATGCATATTATATGTTTCACCTGCAGCCGCATCTGGGACGAAACCTGGCTATCAGGGTTCTTCTACAAACCACACAAAAATGAAGCCTGATGCGTAGTTAAGCATGACTAGGAAATTGTGTGTGCTTGAAAGCATCCGTATAAATCCTCATGGATCAGATCCTTTAGTTTATCACAAACCACACAAAAACGAAGCCTTGAAAGTTGTCAACCACTAGATCGAGCTACTCCATTAATACACATAACGACTTGAGATTGACACAAAATTAGGACAATGTTTAGTTGCATTTCATACATAAAAACTACTGGAATTTATTTATTTTCTGACAAACATAACTGTCATTCAGAACAAGACAACTGTGATTTTTTGATAGGTTGTGTGAGTAAAACACAATATTACATTTTATAGTTGACAATCATCATGTTTAAGCAGTGAACATGATAGGTTAAGTTCAGATACGATGCTGTTTACGAATTTCAGATATGACACTCTTTGGACATTTGTAAAATCCAGTGCTTGTGTATCTGCTGTTTGGATTAAGAATTATGAATAGCACATCCTAGGACATGAATTAGAATTATGAACAAGACATCCTAGGACCTAGGACATGACTAAACCATTTCTGAGTAAATTTCCAACAAATACACAATAAATTTGTGCTGCTTTGTGCTGCAAAGTTTGTGGTCACGAGTAGGAGTACATGAACATTTTGTGGTTCTGCTAGGACTTGCTCCAGATTTTTTAACCCTAGGATTTCTTTTATTTTAGTTCTTTTCTTACAGAAAATTTAATGAAAATTCAGAAACTTGGAGTAACCTGTGGACTGTACTTTTGTGATCTCCTACTCCTGAATCTTACTACTACAAGCACAAGCAGTACAAATAAGACTAGAATTTACTCTGAATTTTGACAGTAAGAAGAAGAATGAAAATGCAAGGAGTAAATAAGAATAAGAATAAGAATTTTTCTTATGATATGATGATGAGGCAAATCACTAGCAGACAACTGCCAAGAATGCATGACTATTTTACTCTGCCTAAAAATATGCATGTCTTGTTTCTAGTTATGGATATTGTATAGTACTGCATATCTTGTTTTTTTGTAATATAATGCTTACCAAAGGTTTCAATATTTTGCTGTTACCATTGTTCTTTGAGCATAATTCCTTTTCATTTCCTACTATCCTTATTCTAATTCTTTTAGATTGCTATGTTGTGTGTAATAGAATTAGATCTTGGATCTGCTAGTGGACTTTGGGAGTTTGTTTACCTGGAACCATTTAGTCAAGTAGCCATTCATGTGAACTTTTATTTTGTCCATATGAAAGCAGAGGACCATATGGTTTGTGTCCTTTTCATCCATCATTTACACTGTGAATCCAACACCAGTGGTGCTGCTTTGTTTCTGTGATCACATTGTGGTGCCTCGCACATTTGCCCCATCACTTCGTTACCCCTTTCTCCTGAAATGTTGATTAATTTCCGTTTCGGCTAAGATTGGGGCACTCCTAGGTCAAGAAAATTAGCAAAGGTCAGGCCCAATTTTCTTGACTTAGAAGGTGCCCGATTCTCAACCGAAACAAAAATTAATCAGCATGTATCTTGACATCAACCAATAGTAGTGATCTAGTGCTTTAGTGGTTGGATTATTTTAGTATTTTTTCACACACTCAGACACCCTTGCTTGCCATGTGTGAGAGAGAGATAGTGAGAGGAGACAAGAAGAAGGGGGTTAGGAAGTTGCTGCCTGCTCATCAAAGCTAACCATCTCCCCCTTTTCACCCCTTTTCCTTTGTCTTTTGTGGGTTGCAAGGAAGCTACTGGTTCCATCCCAAAACACCTAGCAACAACACACTAACAGGTTCCATCCCAAAACACCTAGGCAATATCACAAACATCTCTCAATTGTTCCTTGACAATAACCAACTTTTTGGCAACATTCCTCGAGAATTAGGTTATTTGGTCAACTTAGAGATCTTGTTCCTTGACAATAACCAACTTTTTGACCAAACTTTTTTCCTATTTAGAGCGAACATGGCCCACAACGATGAGGTCGGCGGTTCGGGCAAGCAATTCTGGGAGCTGACCCAGGAGATGAAGGATGAACCTCACCGCTATGAGGACGACGTGGAAGACACCGATCCCGACTACACAACCCCTAGTGGCGTCGGGGATGACACCACTGATGGTGCCGCCGAGGATGCCACCACTGATGATGGCAGCGCACGCACAGATGGCAGCCAACCGAAGAGGCAATGGAAGGACCAGCGCCTGAACGTGCTCGCTACCGTCAAGGAGGAATTTACTGAAGTGTCCTCCGGTGGGCATCCAACGGCGCCCAAAGAATTAGTCAAGGGTACGCGGGACAGCTCGGGTGCGTTCTCCGGAGCACCGTCTCGATCAACACCGAGAACCTAAGGCATCGTAACCGAGGGAATTTGCGCAACCTCCTCTTCACGAAGCTGCATGAACGATACAAGCTCCCCGGTGACTTCGCAAACACACGCCTCTCGGGGAATAAAGTGAACAGTGCCACCCTCACGAAGATGAGCACGGTCCTGGCTACTTGGAGAGCCGCGGTGAAGAGAAGGATTGAAAAAGGTGATAGTTATGAGAAGATCAAGGAGACAAATCCTTCGATCAGCGAAGCTGACTATGTTGGAAATATGCCCTAGAGGCAATAATAAATTAGTTATTATTATATTGATAACGGTTTCCTAACCATGGAAATTGGATGTCATTGATAACGGGATCACATCATTAGTAGAATGATGTGATGGACAAGACCCAATACTAAGCCTAGCACAAAGATCGTAGTTCGTATGCTAAAGCTTTTCTAATGTCAAGTATCTTTTCCTTAGACCATGAGATTGTGCAACTCCGGATACCGTAGGAATGCTTTGGGTGTACCAAACGTCACAACGAATCGGGTGACTATAAAGGTGCACTACGGTATCTCCGAAAGTGTCATTGGGTTGGCACGAATCGAGGCTGGGATTTGTCACTCCGTAAACGGAGAGGTATCTCTGGGCCCACTCGGTAGGACATCATCATAATGTGCACAATGTGACCAAGGGGTTCATCACGGGATGATGTGTTACGGAACGAGTAAAGAGACTTGCGGAAACGAGATTGAACAAGGTATCGGGATACCGACGATCGAATCTCGGGCAAGTACAATACCGCTAGACAAAGGGAATTGTATACGGGATCGATTGAGTCCTTGACATCGTGGTTCATCCGATGAGATCATCGTGGAACATGTGGGAGCCAACATGGGTATCCAGATCCCGCTGTTGGTTATTGACCGGAGAACGTCTCGGTCATGTCTACATGTCTCCCGAACCCGTAGGGTCTACACACTTAAGGTTCGATGACGCTAGGGTTATAAAGGAAGTTTGTATGTGGTTACCGAATGTTGTTCGGAGTCCCGGATGAGATCCCGGACGTCACGAGGAGTTCCGGAATGGTCCGGAGGTAAAGATTTATATATGGAAAGTTGTTGTTCGGGTTCCGGAAAAAGTTCGGGTTTTTTTGGTATTGTACCGAGAAGCTTCCAGAAGGTTCCGGAGGATTCCGGAGGGGTCCGGAGGTCTGGAAATTGTTCCACCACGTCCAATACAGTAGCATGGGCTGTAGGGGGGCGCCCTAGCCATAATGGGCCAAGGGCACCAGCCCCCCCAAGGCCCATGCGCATGGGAAGGGGAAACCCTAAGGGGGAGGGCCTCCACTTGACTTGGGAGGCACTCCTCCCCCTCTTGGCCGCCCCCCCAAGTCCCATCTAGGGCTGGCCGCACCCCTTGGGGTGGGAAACCCTAAAGGGGGCGCAGCCCCTCTTTCTCCCTATATATACTTGAGGTTTTGGGCTGCCCAACACACATGAGTTCTCTCCCTCTTGGTGCAGCCCTGCCTCTCCTCCTCCTCCTCTCCCTTGGTGCTTGGCGAAGCCCTACGGGATTGCCACGCTCCTCCATCACCACCATGCCGTTGTGTTGCTGCTGGATGGAGTCTTCCTCAAGCTCTCCCTCTCTCCTTGCTGGATCAAGGCGTGGGAGACGCCACCGGCTGTACGTGTGTTGAACGCGGAGGTGCCGTCTGCTCGCACTAGGATCTCCGTGATTTGAATCACGATTTAGCACGACTCCATCAACCCCGTTCACATGAACGCTTCCGCTTAGCGATCTACAAGGGTATGTAGATGCACTCTCCTTCCCTCGTTGCTAGAATCTCCATAGATTGATCTTGGTGATGCGTAGAAAATTTTGAATTTCTGCTACGTTCCCCAACAGACTACCTTGAGTTCAAGATCAAGTGCGAGAGCAACGCAACCGCGGAATCAAGTTAGTGGGGGAAAGATATGCGGGACTTGAACTTAAGGGTCCACAAACTTGGTCCCGGCAGTTACAGAGTGGCGGAACCTATATGGTACAAGGAGGACGCGGAGCGTGCCGAGCAAGGCCTACCGCCCCTTTTCGATAAATAGCGTGACAAGCAGAACAGGAACTATGTCAGGGCCCGGTACAATATTGACCCAGTAACAAAGGAGCTTACCACAGATCCGAAGACCAAGGCGCTTGAGCTTGTTCTGGTAAGGAATACCCCCCAGCGTAATTAGCTCCGTATGGTTGCATTCTAATTAATGAAGCCAAATTTCTAAATGGTTCACATTCCTTCCGCAGAACACTTGAAGTAGTAGCGCGGGGTCGTCTAAGAGCTCCCCTTGGGACACCACTTTAAATAGAGAGTTGAACGTAATGAAACACAAGGATAAGCTCAGTAAGCCGTCGTCAGCTGGTCGTGTGGCCGGCAAAGGCTTGTCCACAAAATGGTCGGAATACTATACCGCTGGGCGAAAGAAGACAAAGACCAGCTCGGAAAGCCAGGAGCGCGAGGTTCAAGAACTCAAGGCACAAGTAGCGCGGATTCCGGAGATAGTCGAAGAGCAAGTGCGAGACCAACAGGGAGCGACGGTCACCGCCATTGTGCCTACCTTGATTTAGGGGCTGCAGGCGTGGATTGCGGGCGGCCAACAGGGGCCGCCCCCGATTCCCAGCTTCAAGGGCAGCAACTTACACAACGTGCCGGAGGTGCCATTGGTGTCTCCGGCGGCGGCGGCATTGGTGTCTCCGGCGGCGGCGGCATTGGTGTCTCCGGTGTCGGCGCCGGCATTGGAGCTTAATGCACCCGGGTGTGGGAAGGATACGCCGGCCGACACCTCGGTAGCAAGCGGCTCCTACGTCACTTGCACGCCCGCCGTTGGCGGTGCCTCGACGCCATCACGGTAACTAATTAAGCCTCTCGGCCGATGACTTCATCTCCTTGCCTTTGACTGGGCATCCCTGACGCCCTACATGTTTTCGCAGGGCGCCGCCGACGTTCCATGCACTCTCCTGCACTTCGTGGACGGTAAGTTGATCGATGTCGCCAAGGCCAGAATCATTCAACCGGGCAGCTGTGTGTTCCACGGTAATCCGATGCCACCCATCGTGTATAGGGTTCAACTGGTTCAGGTGCTGCGGGGCTTCGACGACTTGTTACCTCCGTATCGACCCCCTGGGGCCGACGAAGATGATGTGATGACCCTCAGCGCCTGCATAAGTTGGCCCATGCTTTGGCCGAAGAGCAAGATTTGTCCGGGGGTGGGGGACACCACCCCACAGACAACAGCGCCAGTCGTGCCGGCGCCAAGCCATGGCAAGACCGCCGCAACGCTACCGCCGTCAGCTGATCCGGACATGCATATGGCACAGGATCCGGACAACGACGATGGTACATTTACCAACGTTGATAAGTACTTCAACAAACATGGGTATGATGAAGAATTCTTGGGGCCTCCTTCTCAAGAACCCAATCCTGCAAAAGACGATCGCGATCTAGCTGGTACCGCGGAGAAACCCAATTGCAACAGGCGTCGTCTAGCGTTCAGTTCTCAGGAGACGCCCCCAGCTGCCGCCTTCACCGAGCCTTAGATAGCCGAGGTGCGAAATATTATCAGCCCCAACACACTCAAGAAGTTGGTCTCTGAGCAGAACTCGATCCCATTACAGTGGAAGAAGAAGAAGGGACAGAAAAGAAAGAATAACAAGGGTGTGAGCCAGCCAGCACCAAGTATGATCCGTGCTCAGGACGGGCCACCTTCACCTAAGGATATCTCGAGGAGGGTGCATGTGGCGGGTAGGCCGATGCTACCGACTAATCTGCTCAATGCTGCAACCGGTGCTATGCGGAGTCACTACAAGAAATATGTCAACTTGTGACCTTGACTATTGGTCACTGAAAGGTCATTGTTTTCATTTGCGACCTTTTTGTGACCAAAAAGAGAAGGTCAAAAGCTGAGGGTCGTTAACTGACTATAGCGACCTTCTCTGTGAGAAGGTCGTAGACGTTTACGACCAAAATATTCCTACTGTGGCGTTTTGGTCACTAGCAACCTTCCCAGGCCACGTAGGCATCCAGCGTGGCAAGTTGATGTGGCACAAGATTCAGCCCGGTCCAATTCGGTTTTCTACATGGGCCTAGCCCAACTATTCGGCCTTTTTAATGTATTTTTTCCTATGCTTTTATTAGCTACATGGGTCTGACCCAGTAATTCAGACCATGCATTTTTTTAGGCAAGCCCTTTTAATATATGTATTTTATGTTAATTTTGGTTAGCTACCTGGGCTTGGCTTACAATTTAGCCTTTTTATTTTCTAGCGCACAACATTTTGCAGTCAATTTATTTTTTATTTCCAGCTTTTTTTTCCAGCTCCAGTTTACAGATGGGTCCCAAAAGTCAGATTTTTCACAGCTTATTAATAAGCAATATATATGTATATATCAAAGCATGTAAGAGAGAAAGCATATGAAAATCTTCAAATAACAGCTAAAATAAGTTTATTACAATATGCTATCGTAATGTAACACGTGAAACTACATACACTCATTCACATCACACAACCAGTTTCCATACACTCATTCACATCACATCAACCAGTTTAACCATCGAATTTTGTATACCCAGAACTTCCACTTATGTGCAGACCTACAGGAAGGGCATCTCTCCAGATTCATCGCTTCAAGACTTGGCTTCACAGCTTCACACTCGAAAAATTAGGACTGGAGCTCCTGTAAAAGAGTGAACATAAAGGAAAAAATTAGGCTTGGAGCTCCGAAAAGAGTGAACGCATAAAGGAAAACAAGTAAGAAAACTATACAGGAAAACAAGTAGAGTGTATTGAGTGTATTAATCATGGTGCCAACACCAATTTATCGACAGCTCAACACCAAAAAAGTAAGTTCAATTGAAAATACCATACTCTGACCATTTCATCCTCAATACACGTAATGTGTTGTGCACTCGACACATAACAACCAGGCTACTAGAAATTACTACAAGGAGAACACACCTCATATACATAATTCACACTTGACAATTACAATAGGCACTGCACATATATGGAGAGGTGTTTAAAAATAAAACTCAGGATTTAGGCATGCACTGGGCATGTATGGATACTAATTGCTCAACTACACGAGGGTAGCCAGTTCATTGTCACATATAGAAAAGCATGATTCAGATCAACACCATAACAGTAGATTGCTAAACCTCAACAAAGTGGGCATTTATATACAAACAGATATGATAGTGACACCGTATTACTACTACTTGAAAGATTGGCAGTGAGGCTTACCCATTGGCGAAATAATCGATGAGGACACCTCATTGTACTTCATGAGCATGCACGGGGCCAAACAGAATATCAAAGCAATTGCATCCATATTCTATCTTCTCGCAAATCACAATAAACTCCAGTCACATTGTGTAGTATCAAATATAAGCAACAATGCAAGAGCTGAAACCACTACCTTTTAATTTGTAGAAAACCTCATGATGTAATCAAATATTTAGTTAAGGACTGGGTTATTTATTGATTACAAGCTAAGTAAAATGCAAACATACTCATATTGTAGTGATGGATCCCAACTCATTTAAATTAGAGTAGTTCATCATTAGCTCATTCGCGTTGCTAGTGTAGTAAAAGCATCCGCACACACATGATGAAATGAAATGAAAAAAAAGAATGCTTCAGTTTGTTTGGAAAAAAATGTGTGTGCTTGTGTTGACAGGGCCGACGGTGGCCTGCTTGTTATTGTCAGATGAACTAAATAGTAGTGGTAGTTAACATTTCACCATCTAAAGCAGTCACTCAACTCCTTGAATACTACAAAGAAATCAGAAATGTGAGGCTAGTGTATTCTATAGTTAATCATGAGTGTGACACAGTTCTTTTGGGTTGAGCTGACCCAGCAAATAGAGATCCTGGGCATCTTCAAGATGCAGGCTGCGAGTACTCGAACAACATGCATTCAAATAGAGATCATGAGCATGTTCACTGTGATATTGAACTCCTCTTACAATCTTATGAGCATGCATTCAAATAGAGATCATGCAATCAAATGGAGTAGTTATAGTCTTAACTAAGAAGATCATGAGCATGTGCATGAGTAAAATGAGCATCAGCATGTGTTAACAGGATCATAAGCATGTGTATGAATAAAACGACAGAGGGTAAGAAGATATGTTTAGTTACAGTCTTACAATTAATGCTTTGTAACTACAGATAACTGAAAAATGAGTACAGTAGATGTACAACATTTGTTTGCTCCATTTGTAACTACAATACTCCTTTCATTTGTTTGAAATTTTTAGTAGATGCCACAGTAGCATGATGAAAATTTCAGTTGAAACCAAAGATGCAATACACTAAATTACTCAAGCTTGACAACAAACCACCAAGAGCATCTCAGAGCACCACATGGACCTCACTCGGTATGACTTTGTTGCACTAAAACATTACAGATCAAGAAGAGATTCTGGAAATTTTAATTGAATTCAATTAAATTTGTGCTACTACTGCTGTTATAAAACTACTGAAACTACTGAACCAAGTTGACTGCCATGTAAACAAGCATCCATTCATCTATTCCAACATAACAGAACCCATGTGATGATAACAGCAGGAATTTGTAACTAGCATCCCTTAAGCACAATCAAGAGTATTTAGGGCTCATCAATGTAACCCATGATGCAACAGAATCCATAGTACTATTCAGCTAGAGTACGATTTAGGGTGTTTAAACCCAGTAGCAGCAGGAACTTAAAAGGTACTACTGGTAACAATAAGATACTATGGTATCAATCAAGAAGCTAATATAAGGATACGGCAGGGTAAATTCAGCTGGTGCGTGTCACTTGGGTATCCCTTTCTCTTGGCTGGCGGCAAATTGCTTCATGGGTCCCTAGGTTTCAGCTTCTTCTTGGTCCTCGTCTGAAAAAATAAAGTGTTGAAACAGAGTTAAGTTGGTAGCCACAAGTGATTCAAATCTCTAGGAGTGGGTTATCAATCCATTGCACACACTGCTGCGGAATCGGGAGATCGACGATCGATTCAAGACACCAGAATATGGAGAGCAGTACACAGCACAAATATAACTGAAGGAGACATAATAACATATATACAGAGCTGTAGTAGTTATCTCTGTCAGCATCAGATTGATGCAAAACACTAGTGAGTTGACTTGGCACATTGACTTTGAAACCAAGCATCATGAATTTGTGTATGCTAATGATAAAGTTTTAGAGAAGGTGTTTGATGCTACAATAACTGAAGCCAAATAGCATGGACAGGACAATATTAAGGCGACCAAGGCCAAGAGACGTTAACAATGATAACATCATTATGTCTACATTGATACAGAACTGTAGTATAGTTAGGTTAGCTCCATTATGTGTCTAAAAATAAAATTAAGCTGCAAGTCAAGCATCTCAACAACCAACAGCGACGCATCTTTATCTTTAGAATTACACACAAGTGGAGCTCAAGTTTTCTAGGAAGAAAATAACATTCATAATTTCTAGTACTGATTTTATACTGATCTTAGTAAAAAGCCTAAGAATTGCACATTCATCAACATAATTTGTAGTACTACAATACTGAACCAAGTAAAAGCCTAAGAATTACACATTCATCAACATAATTTGTACCACTCCGATGAGAAAAACACATCAATAGACTAATTAACTGGCTAATCTGTGCTTAGCAAGCAATGAAATTTATCTATCGAACTGCAATCCACTCAACCACGAAGCGTGTCTTGGTAGTCACCAATTCCTAACAAAGCACAGCAAGCACATCTGCGCCAACAAAAGCATACGGGAACCAAAACTTACAAAGACGGAGAAGCGGAATCGGCGATTCACGCATGCCGATCGTGAAATGCTGCGAGATGGCGGAGATCGAAACCGTGATTCAGATCGAACCTAACGGCCAGATCTAGGCCGAATCCTTGGAGAACTGAACCCGAGAAGCGTGTGGGAGAACATATCTACGCCCTCACCTGCATGTTGCACTTGACGAGGTCGAGCGGGGTGACGGCCATGTGGGTGAGCCCGCAGCTGCCGATCCCCCGGGTGGTGCGAGATTGGGGGCGGGAGCAGACGACCTCGAGCACCCTATCGCGTGTCGATGGTGCGAGATTGGAACTGGTAGCGTCGGGGCGGATCTGGCGGCCGCCTGACGTGCTGCTCGATCTGGGAGGGAGAGGATGAGGGTGAAGGATTTCGCGGTGACGGTGGGGGATAGGGCGGAGTGGGGGAGCGAAGTCGCCGGTGGCGGTGGGTGGGGGCGGCGGCGAGGCGAGGGAGAGACGAGGAGGGAATCGAGCGAGGGAATGCGGGTGTCGAGAGGTGGGAGGGAGAGGGGAGGGGGAGCTCGATCTGAGGGAGGGAGACGAGGGTGGGAGGGATCGAGGGGAGCACCATCGATGGGGGGAGGAGGGGTGCGATGAGAGGAGGGGATCGATGGGATCTGGGTAGGGTTCGGGCTCCTCGCCGTCGACGGCCATGGTGTGGGGGCGGCGACGGCTAGGGTTTGGCGAGCGGGTGCGGGAGAGTGGGAGCGTGTGGGCTAGGGTTGGAACGGTGGGGAGTGGGGGCTGCGTGGGTGAGGGGGTGAGAGGGTTAAGTGGGTGAGAGGGTGAGGGGATGAGGTCCGCCGATGGATCCCGGAGCATCCTACGGTGTCGGATGCATGATCCGCGTGATATGCCTATAGACCAATCAAAACGCAACAAACAATTTAAAGACTTTATGACCTTTTAAATAGGTCATGAAAAATCATTTTCCATTTTTAGTGCTCAAATGAGTTCTTTTTGTAAAAGACCTACCAAATATTTGTTCAAATGATATTCTTTATATTTGTCCAAAATGAGTTCTTTATACTCTGCAAAAGTTCAAAGGATTTTTATATTCTTTGCACAAAAATCATTTTCATTTTTCGAGTGCCCCAAATGAGGTATTTTGTGAAGGACCTACCAAATAATTGTTGCAAAATTGGACCAAATCATTTTATAAAATACTAGGCCATATTTAATGCACAATTGACCAAATGGTTGGGTGAAAAGTTTTGATCCACCTCTGGTGAAAAAGACAAATTGTCGCCGATTCACCGAAACGGGTCAAATTTGAACTGTAGCTGCCTCATAGTTTGCTCTTTATTTTTCCAAAATCATTTCTAGGTACATAAGTATCTATTTAATCAGAGAAACACCAAAAAAATTCCAAGATTCAACCACTAGCTAGGAACGGTCAAGCCCGCCATTTTGACCGCATTTTGAAACGGGCATAAAAAATTCAAAAAAAACAAAAAAATGGGAAAACCTTCGCATTGTGCCATTATATGTGACAAAGTTTCCAGGAAAAATAATAAACTTGTAATACGGTAAATATTTTAAAAAAGTGTTCTCAGAAATGAGCTATCATGCATGAAGATTCATGGCTTTCAAGCCAAATGATCAATCTTATGGCCACATTCATGGCATAGTTTGTTCAAATGATCTCATATTGTGCATGAGGGTGCATCTTGGAATTCCAAACAATGTTGCCTAAGGAAGTTTTCATTTTCTTTGCACGGAAAATTCATTTTTCATTTTCCGAGTGCCCAAAAGGAGGTTTTTTTAAGGACCTACCAAATAATTGTTGCAAAATTGGACCAAATCAATTTTATAAAATACTAGGCCATATTTAATGCACAATTGACCAAATGGTTGGGTGAAAAAAAGTTTTGATCCACCTCTGGTGAAAAAGACAAATTATCGTCGATTCAGCTGGAAACGGGTCAAATTTGAACTGTAGCTTCCTCATAGTTTGCTCTTTATTTTTTCCAAAAATCATTTCTAGGTACATAAGTATCTATTTAATCATAGAAACACCAAAAAAATTCCAAGATTCAACCACTAGCTAGGAACGGTCAAGCCCGCCGTTTTGACCGCATTTTGAAACGGGCATAAAAAATTTCAAAAAAAAATCAAAAAATTGGAAAACCTTCGCATTGTGTCATTATATGTGACCAAGTTTCCAGGAAAAATAATAAACTTGTAATACGGTAATTATTTTAAAAAAGTGTTCTTAGAAATGAGCTATCATGCGTGAAGATTCATGGCTTTCAAGCAAAATGATCAATCCTATGCCGACATTCATGGCATAGTTTGTTCAAATGATCTCATATTATGCACAAGGGTACATCTTGGAATTCCAAACAATGTTGCCTAAGGAAGTTTTCATTTTTTTTGCACGGAAATTTCATTTTTCATTTTCCGAGTGCCCAAAAGGAGGTTTTTTTATGAAGGAACTACCAAATAATTGTTCCAAAAATGGACCAAATCAATTTTATAAAATACTAGGACATATTTAATGCACAATTGACCAAATGGTAGGGTGCAAAAAGTTTTGACCCACCTCTCGTGAAAAAGACAAATTTCCGCCGATTCAGCTGGAAGCGGGTCAAATTTGAACTGCAGCTGCCTCATAGTTTGCTATTTATTTTTTCCAAAAATCATTTCTAGTTACATAAGTATCTATTTAATCAGAGAAACATCACAAAAATTCCAAGATTCAACCACTAGGTAGGAACGGTCAAGCCCGCCGTTTTGACCGCATTTTGAAACGGGCATAAAAAATTGAAAAAAATCAAAAAATTGGAAAACCTTCGCATTGTGTCATTATATGTGACCAAGTTTCCAGAAAAAATAATAAACTTGTAATATGGTAATTATTTTAAAAAAGTGTCCTCAGAAATGAGCTATCATGCGTGAAGATTCATGGCTTTCAAGCCAAATGATCAATCTTATGGCCACATTCATGGCATAGTTTGTTCAAATGATCTCATATTGTGCACGAGGGTGCATCTTGGAATTCCAAACAATGTTGCCTAAGGAATTTTTCATTTTCTTTGCACGGAAAATTCATTTTTCATTTTCCGAGTGCCCAAAAGGAGGTTTTTTTGTGAAGGAACTACCAAATAATTGTTGCAAAATTGGACCTAATCAATTTTATAAAATACTAGGCCATATATAATGCACAATTGACAAAATGGTTGGGTGTCAAAATTTTTGATCCACCTCTGGTGAAAAAGACAAATTCCCGTCGATTCAGGTGGAAGCGGGTCAAATTTGAACTGCAGCTGTCTCATAGTTTGCTCTTTATTTTTTCCAAAAATCATTTCTAGGTAAATAAGTATCTATTTAATCAGAAATACATGGTTTGATGGCGAGACATCGAGGTTTGGATGGTGCCGAGGGCCCCAACTCTAGAGCTGCCAGAAGCTCAAGATGCCCTTGCCAAGCGTGGTCACTGCGTGGACTGCGTATGCTGCCATGTGTTCAGGCGGCCTAGGCATGTCTAGTGGGTTGGGCACTCCCTGTAGGTGCTAGGAAGAAAATCACAACATAATATTCTCACGAGGAGATCGATCGGTGCTCAAACATGAATAAGCAGCCAAGTGTTTGATTTGTGGTACGGGAAATGCACATGGCTAATGGGTGTGAGTTTTGGCTGAGGATGATCAGCCACTAAGAAGACCGTCTTCACAAATTTTCACCTCAAATGGAGGAGCCTAGGTGGTACTTATGCTACAAACTACCACACTGGACATAAATACTGAATGTTGAAGCTGGGCTCAAAATAATGAATAGATTGAGCTGGCATTTGGTGGAGGATGGTTATTTGGGCATAGGAAAGCACTGTAGAAAATGGATACCATTTGGACATGCCAAAGTGGTACTTCCTTCACAAACTGCTCTGAACATAATAGGAAAATGAATATTTTCGAATTATTTTTGAACTAGGCAAGGAATGTTTTTACATATTTGACGAAGATATGACCCAAAGAATTTATGAGATTTTTTTGGGAATTTTGGGAATGATAGAAATATAGGTTGCTTCACAACCTATGGCAAAAACTGCCACATGGACATGACACATAGGCAAAACTGATGAGGTGGCGCCTAGTCATAGCAACTCACCACAATTTACAAGGCTATGACCATCTATATTGGTCGTTAACAACTAGAAATAAGGCAGCGGACTAGCGCTGTTTGCTTTATGACCTTTTCGTGTAAGGAAATTACGACCTTTCTGACCAAAATAGTTGCAATGGTTTAGGCTTTGGAGCCCCTCGAACAGCTTTTGACCAATTGGTCTGAAATGGTCATATATCTATGACCAATTCTTCCAGGGTCACTGACAGAAGGTCACTAGTTGACATATTTCTTGTAGTGAGCCTGCATGACAGTGTTCTTTCTTTGGAGAAGTGGCCTCTCTCCGAGAATGATGTGGCATACCCGGTTTTCGTGGCCAAGGTGCCAGAGGGAAAGGGCTTTGTCGATAGCGCCATCGGGGGTATGATCGTCCTGCGATTTGATGACATCTTTGCTATGTTTAACCTTCATCCGCTGCACTACACCTTCGTTCGGCTATTTTCGCTGAGTATGGAGATGCGGATCATTAGAGACAAGACCCCGGACATCGTGATAGTTGACCCCTTCTACATGTGTGCCAAGATCTTGGGCAGCGCTGGGGACCAGCAAGTCGCGAGTTCATACCTCGCAGGCGTCATTCTGGCGAACCCAGATAAGGATAACTTCCTCGTGCCTTATTTTCCCGAGTAAGTCATCCCCTCACCGCCCCGTAACATATGATTTCTTAGATTTTGATCATTCTTTTTTTTCTAACATTCTGTGTTTTGTGCAGTGACACACATTGCACACTCATCCTCTTAAGCCCGAACTATTCCATGGCCACGTATTTCGACTCGGACCGTCAGTCGAAGAAAGACTACACAAATATCAAGAAAGTTCATGATGATGTTCTCCCCGGCTACGCCAAATTTGGAGGCACCTTCAGGAGGCCAATTTTTAGGTACGGAAAGCACGTGTTCACCCACGTAATGACGTTCCCCTGCATCAAGCAGCCGCCTGGCTGTCAGAAGGATGCCTACTACGCCCTCCATCACATGCGGGCGGTCATACGGGACCATAATCACCTTCTGCTACCAAATAGTCTCAAAGATTGGGCAGCACACTTGTCGGCAATCCAGGACGCGAACCTCAGACAAGAATTTTTTCGCATCCAGTCGGAGTTTGTGGAAATCATCCATCAATATGTCCTTCGTACCTCGGGGCAGTTCTACCTCAAATATCAACCATCCAACAGTGAAATAGAAACAACGCTACAAATGCAGGCTGACAACGACCGCACATTCATGACCATCACGAAAGACGGCGGCTTCATCCACGCTCCCGTCCCTGAGTCGAGTCAAAAGTAGTGATGCTATGTAGTTCTGAAATATCGATTAGCTCATTTGTAATTAAACTTCAATGAACTTGTATGTCTCTTTGGTTTGGACAGTCTTCAACTTATATGTAATCGATGCTATTTATTAGTAGGGCCATGAATCGTGCTATTAATGTGTTGCTTTTCTCTTCCGATCCTTTTGTTGCATACTTATATATTGCTTATGTATTGTCTGTGAATTGCTACTAACGTTTTGTTTGTCTAGTGCATAGAGATGCCGTCATATGTCGTGCACAAGGGTAAGGTTCCCGGAGACTACGATGACTGGGAGGAGTGTCGGAGACAGGTTCACCGTTTCAGCGGTAACCGTTACAAAGGGTACACCACTAGGGCGGAGGCGGAAGCTAGATACGCGCGCTATCTAGCGGGAGAGAGGAGGGAGCGGAGGAGGAGCCGGATGAAGACCAGTTTCATCGCGATGATGCTCATCGTGACCGCATCTCTCTTTTATGTGATGGTAGTTTAGATATCGACTTGTAATGTGAAGACAAACTCTCTACTCGCGGTCTCGAGACTTGTAATATTCTAACTTTGTTCGGTATTTTGAATTCAAAGACTAATATGATGAATTATTCGGAGACTAATCTTCTATTGTATTCGATAAATCTGCTTTTTATATGTTGTGCTGTTTATATTCTGTGCTGTAATGTATTTTGTAACCTGTGCAAATATCAGAAAAGCAAAAAAAATCCTAATATTCATAGTAGTGGTGCACCTTGTTGAGCATTAGTGGCGCACCGGGGCTAAATACCAGTGGCGCATTATGGGGCATAGTAATGGCGCACTTGGGGGCATACGTGAAGGTAAATATGGCCCCCTAGGAGGCATAGTAATGGCGCACCGTTGGACATAGTAATGGCGCACTGCCAGGTGCGCCACTATTATTTGGTATACTAATGGCGCACCAGGGATGCGCCATTAGTACTTGTTACTAGTGGCGTGATGATAGTGGTGCACCTATAGTGCGCCATTAATGGCCAAAATAGGTGCGCCACTAACAAGCCTTTTCCTAGTAGTGGTAGGAGAAGTGAGTGAAGTGAGGCTAGGGTTTTCTCATTTTTAGTGGGGACAGAGTGAGGTCCAAGCGGGCCATGGTGGGTCAGGCTGACGTGGCGGACGCATCTGGGCGCACCCCATTGCCGCCTCAAATTTGGGCTGGGTTTGAGGGATGCCAGTCACCCGGACATTCGTGGCTGGTTTGGGGAGCCCGACTGGGTCATTTCATCCCAAAATATAGTGAATGGTAGATTTTTGTTAATTGAAAATTTTAAACTTTGATCAAGTTATAGAGAAATATATTAGCATATTGTATATATAATTGGTATTCTATACATAGATAATTTTCTGAAAATTTTGGTCAAAGTTTGTGAAATTCAAATTTTGCGAAAACACATGTCTGGTCAGCCGGACTAGATGCCGGCGCTGCAATGGCATCGTTACCCTCTTCGGGAGAAATTGGGGATTCTAGGCCTCTTCTAGTCATGACGCATCGACACCTACAGGAGGGCATGGATCATTGCTCGGAGCTTCATCGGCTCCGACGTGCGGCGGTTCGTCTACCTCCTATCCCTTTCACATGATCTCGACGTTGCATTCTCGGACCTTTCTACTCGCCTACAGGGTCGGCGTTCCATGGCCCTCTCAGGTGACTGGTGAGGGTTTGAGGCGAAGTCTATTGGTTTTCTTGGGAGATGCGGGCTTGTTCTTGGTCGGCTTCCGCACAAGCTTCTCATAGTGGTTCGTCTACTCATGTGCTCATGCTCAATGGTGAGATCGTCGTATCCATTAGTGCAATCCATGTGCTTGTTTTGCGTTGTTCTATTTTTTTGTCTGTTTTTTTATTTTCTTTAAAAGAGGGGTTTTGTAACACCTTGTACCGTTTGGTCGTGTGGCTTTATTTATGAAGTAGGAAAAATCCAATTTTGAGGGCTATAGATACACACATTTCCTTTTTTTTAGCATAGCCCACAAATGATAACACTTCAAGGTGAGAATTTACAAGCACTAAGACTTTTACTGGTGAATGATTTTTTCATAATTCTTTGTGACTTCATAATATAGTTCTTGATTTATTTTTTCTAAAACCGGGTTCACTAGCACAAATCCAATTCGGCTCTTGTGAGCATATGCTCCTCTCTGCCCTTTTTTTTGCAAATGACAAAATCTCTTGAAAAAAGTTAGATGTGTTCATGTCACACCCAAATGCTACATGCTAACTTTTAGTGAAAAAGCTTATGCTATTCGACCTGTGCAATAAAAAAACAAATACATGTCGAATGTTACACTTAATTTGTTTTTTGCACCAACGAAGCACTGCTATCTTGTTTTGCATGAAATTTGTCAAGCACACTTGTTAGACTAGCATGAACATCCACAAATGATTTATTTTACTATTTATTATGAATTTACTGTTCATCCAGGAGCATAGGCTCCCCAGAGCAAACCCCCCCCCCCCCACCCCTCACTCACTAGGGCCAATAATCCATCCATATCGTCGTTTTGTCTAAATACCTGGAAGTTATTTTACAATAGATAACCAATTTTTGTTGGGGAACGTAGCAAAAATTCAAAATTTTCCTCCGTGTCACCAAGATCTATAAATGGAGAAACTAGCAACGAGGGGAAGGAGAGTGCATCTACATACCCTTGTAGATCGATAAGCGGAAGCGCTCAAGAGAACGGGGTTGAAGGAGTCGACTGCCGTGATCCAAATCACCGGAGATCCTAGTGCCGAACGGACGACACCTCCGCGTTCAACACACGTACAGCCCGGTGACGTCTCCCATGCCTTGATCCAGCAAGGAGAGAGGGAGAGGTTGGGGAAGACTCCATCCAACAGCAGCACGACGGTGTGGTGGTGATGGAGGAGCGTGGCAATCCTGCAGGGCTTCGCCAAGCACTGCGGGAGAGGAGGAGGACTTGGGAGAGGGGGAGGGCTGCGCCAGGGGCAAGGGTGAAGCTCCCATGCGCCTCCCCACTATATATAGGGGTGGAGGGGCTGGTTTCTTGCCCTCCAAGTCCATTGGGGCGTTATAAAGGTGGGAGGAAAGAAATCACATCATTTCCTTCCCCACCGATTGTTATCCCCTTTTTAGGATCTTGCCCTCCAAGTCCATTGGGCGTTATAAAGGTGGGAGGAAAGAAATCACATCATTTCCTTCCCCACCGATTGTTATCCCCTTTTTAGGGATCTTGATCTTATCCTTCGGATATGATCTTATTCCTTCTAAGGGGGATCTTGGTGCGCCTTGACCAGGAGTGTGGGGCCTTGCCCCCACTACCACGCTCATGTGGGTCCCCATGCAGGTGGGCCCCACTCCGAACCTTCTAGAACCTTCCCGGTACAATACCGAAAAATCCCGAACATTTTCCGGTGGCCAAAATAGGACTTCCCATATATAAATCTTTACCTCCGGACCATTCTAGAACTCCTCGTGACATCCGGGATCTCATCCGGGACTCCGAACAACATTCGTTAACCACGATATCTATTCCTATAACCCTAGCGCCATCGAACCTTATGTGTAGACCCTACGGTTCGGGAACCATGCGAACATGACCGAGACGTTCTCCGTTAATATTCAACAGTGGGATCTGGATACCCATGTTGGCTCCCACATGTTCCACGGTGATCTCATCGGATGAACCACGATGTCAAGGACTCAATCGATCCCGTATACAATTCCCTTTGTCTAGCGGTATTGTACTTGCCCGAGATTCGATCGTCGGTATGTCGATACCTTGTTCAATCTCGTTACCGGCAAGTCTCTTTACTCGTTCCGTAACACATCATCCCGTGATCAACCCCTTGGTCGCATTGTGCACATTATGATGATGTTCTACCGAGTGGGCCTAGAGATACCTCTCCGTCACACGGAGTGACAAATCCGAGCCTCGATTCGTGCCAACCCAATGACACTTTCGGAGATACCGTAGTGCACCTTTATAGCCACCCAGTTACATTGTGACGTTTGGTACACCCAAAGCATTCCTACAGTATCCAGGAGTTGCACAATCTCATGGTCTAAGGAAATGATACTTGACATTAGAAAAGCTTTAGCATACGAACTACGATCTTTATGCTAGGCTTAGGATTGGGTCTTGTCCATCACATCATTCTCCAAATGATGTGATCCCGTTATCAACGACATCCAATGTCCATGGTCAGGAAACATTAACCATCTGTTGATCAACGAGCTAGTCAACTAGAGGCTTAGTAGGGACATGGTGTTGTTTATGTATCCACACATGTATCTGAGTTTCCTATCAATACAATTATAGCATGGATAATAAACGATTATCATGAACAAGGAAATATAATAATAACTTATTTATTATTGCCTCTAGGGCATATTTCCAACAGTCTCCCACTTGCACTAGAGTCAATAATCTAGTTCACATCGCCATGTGATTAACACTCACACGTCACATCGCCATGTGACCAACATCCAAAGAGTTTACTAGAATCAATAATCTAGTTCACATCACTATGTGGTTAACACTCAATGAGTTCTGGGTTTGATCATGTTTATGCTTGTGAGAGAGGTTGTAGTCAACGGGTCTGCAATATTCGGATCCCTATGTATTTCGCAAAACTTTATGTCATATCGTAGATGCTGCTACCACGCTCCACTTGGAGCTATTCCAAATTGTTGCTCCATTATACGATCCGTATCTCTACTCGAGCTATCCGGATAGGTGTTGCTTGCATTGACGCAACTCTTTACGTCGAACTCTTTATCACCTCCATAACCGAGAAACATATCCTTATTCCTCTAAGGATAATTTTGACCGCTATCCGGTGATCCACTCCTTGATCACCTTTGTACCCTCTTGCCGATATGTAGCAAGGCACACATCAGGTGCGGTACACAAAGATAGCATACTTGTAGAGCCTACGCCTAAGGCATAGGGACGACCTTCGTCCTTTCTCTCTTTTCTCGCCATGGTCGAGTTTTAACTCTTAACTTCATACCTTACAACTCAGTCAAGAACTCCTTCTTTGGTGATCCATCTTGAACACCTTCAAGATTATGTCAAGGTATGTGCTCATTTGAAAGTATTATTAAACATTTTGATCTATCTTATAGATCTTGATGCTTATTGTTCAAGTAGCCTAATCCAGGTTTTCCATTGAAAACACTTTTCAAACAACCCTATATGCTTTCCAGAAATTCTACATCATTTCGATCAACAATATATCAACAAGATATACTCATCGAAATTTATAGTGCTCCCACTCACTTCTTTGGAAATACAAGTTTCTCATAAACTCAGATAAACCCAAAATCTTTGATCATCTCATCAAAGCGCACATTCCAACTCCGAGATGCTTACTCCAGTCCTTAGAAGGATCGCTGGAGCCAGATACCTTTTAGCATCCTTAGGATCGACAAAACTTTCTGATTGTATCACATAGAACCTTTCCTCACGAAGACCGGTAAGGAAACTCGTTTTGACATCCATCTGCCAGATTTCATAAATGCAGCTAATGCTAACATGATTCCGACGGACTTAAGCATCGCTACGGATGAGAAAATCTCATCGTAGTCAACTCCTTGAACTTGTGAAAAACTCTTCGCCACAAGTCGAGCTTCATAGACGGTGACATTACCATCCACGTCCGTCTTCTTCTTAAAGATCCATTTATCTCAATGGCTTGCCGATCATCGGGCAAGTCCACCAAAGTCCATGCTTTGTTCTGATACATGGATCCTATCTCGGATCTCGTGGCTTCTAACCATTTGTCGGAATATGAGCCCACCATCGCTTCCCCATAGCTCGTAGGTTCATTGTTGTCTAGCAACATGACCTTCAAGACAGGATTACTGTATCACTCTGAAGTAGTACGCATCCTTGTCCCCTTACGAGGTACGGTAGTTACTTGATCCAAAACTTCATGATCACTATCATAAGCTTCTACTTCAATTGGTGTAGGCGCCACAGGAACAACTTCCTGTGCCCTGCTACACACTTGTTGAAGTGACGGTTCAATAACCTCATCAAGTCTCCACCATCCTCCCACTCAGTTCTTTCGAGAGAAACTTTTCCTCGGGAAAGGACCCGTTTCTAGAAACAATCACTTTTGCTTCCGGGTCTGAATTAGGAGGTATACCCAACCATTTTGGGTATCCTATGAAGATGCATTTATCCGTTTTGGGTTCGAGCTTATCACGATGAAACTTTTTCACATAAGCGTCGCAGCCCCAAACTTTCAAGAAACGACAGCTTAAGTTTCTCTAAACCATAGTTCTCACGGTGTCATCTCAACGGAATTACGTGGTGCCCTATTAAAGTGAGTGCGGTTGTCTCTAATGCCTAACCCATGAACGATAGTGGTAATTCGATAAGAGACATCATGGTACGCACCATATCCAATAGGGTGCAACTATGATGTTCGGACACACCATCACACTATGGTGTTCCAGGCGGTATTAATTGTGAAACAATTTCCACAATGTCTTCATTGCGTGCCAAAGCTCGTAACTCAGATACTCATCTCCATGATCATATCATAGACATTTTATCCTCTTGTCACAATGATCTTCAACTTCACTCTGAAGTTACTTGAACCATTCAATAATTCAGACTTGTGTTTCATCAAGTAAATATACTCAACATCTACTCGAATCATCTATGAAGTAAGAACATGACGATATTCATTGCATGCCTCAGAACTCATTGGACTGCACACATCAAAATGTGTTACTTCCAACAAGTTGCTATCTTGTTCCATCTTACTGAAACCGAGGCTTTTCAGTCATCTTGCCCATGTGGTATGATTTGCATATCTCAAGTGATTCAAAATCAAGAGTTTCTTTAGGCGTATACACCAATAGACATGGTTCGCATGTCTCAAACTTTTCAAAAAACGAGTGAGTCCAAAGATCCATCAACATGGAGCTTCTTCATGCGTTTTATACCAATATGACTTACATGGCAGTGCCACAAGTAAGTGGTACCATCATTGCTATCTGATATCTTTTGGCATGAAAATGTGTATTACTATGATCGAGATTCAATAAACCATTCCTTTAGGTGCAAGACCATTGAAGGTATTATTCAAATAAATAGAGTAACCATTATTCTCCTTAAATGAAAAACTGTATTGCGATAGACATAATCCAATCATGTCTATGCTCAACGCAAACACCAAATGACAATTATTCTGGTTTAATACCAATCTTGATGGTAGAGGGAGCGTGCGATGTTTGATCACATCAAACTTGGAAACACTTTCAACACATATCGTCAGCTCACCTTTAGCTAGTCTCCGTTTATTCCGTAGCCTTTTATTTCGAGTTACTAACACTTAGCAACCGAACCGGTATCTAATACCTTGGTGCTACTAGGAGTACTAGTAAAGTACACAATAACTTAATGTATATCCAATATACTTCCATCGACCTTGCCAGCCTTCTCATCTACCAAGTATCTAGGGTAATTCTGCTCCAGTGGTTGTTCCCCTTATTACAGAAGCACTTAGTCTCGGGTTTGGGTTCAACCTTGGGTTTCTTCATTAGAGCAGCAACTGATTTGCTGTTTCATGAAGTATCCCTTCTTGCCCTTGCCCTTCTTGAAACTAGTGGTTTCACCAACCATCAACAATTGATGCTCCTTCTTGATTCCTACTTTCATGTGTCAAACATCGTGAATATCTCAAGGATCATCATATTTATCCCTGATTTGTTATAGTTCATCACGAAGCTCTAGCAGCTTGGTGGCATTGACTTTGAAGAAACATCACTATCTCTGGAAGATCAACTCCCACTCGATTCAAGTGATTGTTGCACTCAGACAATCTGAGCACAAGCTCAACGATTGAGCTTTTCTCCCTTAGTTTGCAGGCTAAGAAAATCGTCGGAGGTCTTATACCTCTTGACGTGGGCACGAGCCTGAAATCCCAATTTCAGCCCTCGAAACATCTCATATGTTCCGCGACGTTTTGAAAAACGTCTTTGGTGCCTCAACTCTAAACCGTTTAACTGAACTATCACGTAGTTATCAAAACGTGTATGTCCGATGTACGCAACATCCACAGACGATGTTTGGGGTTCAGCACACTGAGCGGTGCATTAAGGACATAAGCTTTTTTCTGTCCGCATAATCGCCATCGTCAACTTTCAACTATATTTCTCTAGGAACATATCTAAACAGTGGAACTAAAGCGCGAGCTTCGACATAATTTGCAAAGATCTTTTGACTATGTTCAGGATAATTAAGTTCATCTCATGAACTCCCACTCAGATAGACATCCTCTAGTCATCTAAGTGATTACATGATCCGAGTCAACTAGGCCGTGTCCGATCATCACGTGAGACGGACTAGTCATCATCGGTGAACATCTTCATGTTGATCGTATCCTCCATACGACTCATGCTCGACCTTTCGGTCTCTTGTGTTCCGAGGCCATGTCTGTACATGCTTGGCTCGTCAAGTTAACCTAAGTGTTTCGCGTGTGTAAATCTGGCTTACACCCGTTGTATGTGAACGTAAGAATCTATCACACCCGATCATCACGTGGTGCTTCAAACGATTTAACTTTCATAACGGTGCACAGTTAGGGGGAACACTTTCTTGAAATTTTAATGAGGAATCATCTTATTTACTACCGTCGTTCTAATGAAATAAGATGTATAAACATGATAAACATCACATGCAATCAAATAGTGACATGATATGGCCAATATTATTTTGCTCCTTTTGATCTCCATCTTCGGGGCTCCATGATCATCATCATCACCGGCATGACACCATGATCTCCATCATCGTGTCTCCATGAAGTTGTCTCGCCAACTTATTACTTCTACTACTATGGCTACCGGTTAGCAATAAAGTAAAGTAATTACATGGCGTTGTTCAATGACACGCAGGTCATACAATAAATTAAGACAACTCCTATGGCTCCTGCCGGTTGTCATACTCATCGACATGCAAGTCGTGATTCCTATTACAAGAACATGATCAATCTCATACATCACATATCATTCATCACATTCTTCTTGGCCATATCACATCACATAGCATATCCTGCAAAAACAAGTTAGACGTCCTCCAATTGTTGTTTGCATGTTTTACGTGGCTGCTATGGGTTTCTAGCAAGAACGTTTCTTACATACGCTAAACCACAACGTGATATGCCAATTGCTATTTACCATTCATAAGGACCCTTTTCATCGAATCCGTTCCGACTAAAGTGGGAGAGACTGGCACCCGCTAGCCACCTTATGCACCAAGTGCATGTCAGTCGGTGGAACCTGTCTCACGTAAGTGTACGTGTAAGGTCGGTCCGGCCGCTTCATCCCACAATACCGTCGAAACAAGATTGGACTAGTAACGGTAAGCATATTGAATAAAATCAACGCCCACAAATACTTTGTGTTCTACTCATGCAAAGAATCTACTAATAGACCTAGCTCGATACCCTTTGTTGGGGAACGAGCAGAAATTCAAAATTTTCCCACGTGTCACCAAGATCTATCTATGGAGAAACTAGCAACAAGGGAAGGAGAGTGCATCTACATACCCTTGTAGATCGCTAAGCGGAAGCGTTCAAGAGAACGGGGTTGAAGGAGTCGAATCGTCGTGATCCAAATCACCGGAGATCCTAGTGCCGAACGGACGGCACCTCGCGTTCAACACACATACAGCTCGGTGACGCCTCCCATGCCTTGATCCAGCAAGGAGAGAGGAGAGGTTGGGGAAGACTCCATCCAGCAGCAGCATGACGGTGTGGTGGTGATGGAGGGCGTGGCAATCCTGCAGGCTTCGCCAAGCACCATGGGAGAGGAGGAGGACTTGGGAGAGGGGAGGGCTGCGCCCGGGGCAAGGGTGAAGCTCCCATGCGCCTCCCACTATATATAGGGGTGGAGGGGCTGGTTTCTTGCCCTCCAAGTCCATTGGGGCATTGGCAAAGGTGGGAGGAAAGAAATCACATCATTTCCTTCCCCACATTGTTATCCCCTTTTTAGGGATCTTGATCTTATCCTTGGGATATGATCTTATTCCTTCTAAGGGGGATCTTGGTGCGCTTGACCAGGGGTGTGGGGCCTTGCCCCACTACCCACGTTCATGTGGGTCCCCCATGCAGGTGGGCCCCACTCCAGAACCTTCCCGGTACAATACCGAAAAATCCCGAACATTTTCCGGTGGCCAAAATAGGACTTCCCATATATAAATCTTTACCTCCGGACCATTTCGGAACTCCTCGTGACATCCGGGATCTCATCCGGGACTCCGAACAACATTCGGTAACCACGTATATCTATTCCCTATAACCCTAGCGTCATCGAACCTTAAGTGTGTAGACCCTACGGGTTCGGAAATCATGCAGACATGACCGAGACGTTCTCCGGTTAATAGCCAACAGCGGGATCTGGATACCCATGTTGGCTCCCACATGTTCCACGGTGATCTCATCGGATGAACCACGATGTCAAGGCCTCAATCGATCCCGTATACAATTCCCTTTGTCTAGCGGTATTGTACTTGCCCGAGATTCGATCGCGGTATGCCGATACCTTGTTCAATCTCGTTACCGGCAAGTCTCTTTACTCGTTCCGTAACACATCATCCCGTGATCAACCCCTTGGTCACATTGTGCACATTATGATGATGTCCTACCGAGTGGGCCCAGAGATACCTCTCCGTCACACGGAGTGACAAATCCAGTCTCGATTCGTGCCAACCCAGAGACACTTTCGGAGATACCGTAGTGCACCTTTATAGCCACCCAGATTACGCCAGGACGTTTGGTACACCCAAAGCATTCCTACGGTATCCGGAGTTGCACAATCTCATGGTCTAAGGAAATGATACTTAACATTAGAAAAGCTTTAGCATACTGAACTACGATCTTTGTGCTAGGCTTAGGATTGTCTTGTCCATCACATCATTCTCCAAATGATGTGATCCCGTTATCAACGACATCCAATGTCCATGGTCAGGAAACCGTAACCATCTGTTGATCAACGAGCTAGTCAACTAGAGGCTTACTAGGGACATGGTGTTGTTTATGTGTCCACACATGTATCTGAGTTTCCTATCAATACAATCATAGCATGGATAATAAACGATTATCATGAACAAGGAAATATAATAATAACTTATTTATTATTGCCTCTAGGGCATATTTTCAACAATTTTGTCATATTTTTAGCATTTTTGTATTTCACAAGTCAAATGCATAAGTTATTTTACCTGATGGCACAGTCCACAAGAGATTAATGAACGTAGAATGATAACCACGTCTATATCTCCTTAGTTTTGTGTCAAAGACTAAAACAACATATGTATAGTACAAGCGATGGAGAGATTGCTATATCAATGATACTACTCCTTCTGATTTATATTAACTAGATGACCGGTTGCGTCAATTGACGCACAGTCCCATTTAAAACCTTGAGTGCTTTCAGAATACTTACATTTGTTAGTAACTTCAGGTGTGAGCAACCACTTAGGTACCCACACAAAATCTTTTAATAAAAATTAATACTTAATTTCTTTTTACAAATATATACATGAGAATATGCAATTTGTAATCAATCCATTTTCAAACATGGGATTAAAACTGCAGTTTATTTGCATTCTGATCAAACCATGGCGCATATTGTTTATTTGCATTCTGAACCAAGAGGCCACAAAACCTCCTAAACTGAAAAATTCGTCAATGAGTGAGTGACACAAAAGGCAAGCCAACTAATGCTCCATCACAATGTATCCATGAAATACATCATTAAAAAGGGTGTTCTAGCTAGTACCTATCTGCTAACATGGGAGACAATCAGACAATACATTCTAGAAAGCACATGCCAACAAAGTAACGATCATGGGGGGAAGAAGGTTGATGCTCCCCGGTAGAAAAAATCTGACTTGCTACTGATGCAAAAACTCAAACCATCAACACACCTTTTTTCAGAGTGAACCAACTCCAAAATACCTCAACCTACATGAAGGAATAAAGACCAATAGCCTCATATCCCCCCAACCTGTTTTCTCCTGCAATTTTCAGTGATTCAGATGCATGAAGAGATATATGCAGCAGCAAGAACAATGAAATAAGAGAAAACGATCTCACATTAGTTGATCCCAAGAACACATAGAAAGTATGTATTTTTTTACGTGCCTGTAAATCGGCAAGTCATCGATGATTGATCTTCTTATAGGGCTATGCGTAAACCTCGAGAGTTGATTCAGTTGGAAAATGAAATGAATCAAACAACTCAAAAAAATGGAAGGCAAAAACTGTGGTAAAGAGATGGGACTGATGACTGTATACATTGGCAAAGTTGCGGAGATGCGCTACTGGGCTGCTCTCATCAGGCTATCCATACCCTACCCATGAAATATATAAATGAATTAGAGAAAGGAACGAGAATAAACACGGCTGAAGGCCGAGCTCATGGTGGGGTGGTGAAACAGTAGTAGAACTGAAACATTCATCAAGCAAATGTCGACTGCCATATGACACAACCAGCAAGGTAAGAAATCGGGTCATGGAGGAGCTCAACCCCGCAGAAATAATCCACCTCTGGGAGAAAACAACAAACTGATGTTGTTGGCAAACCTGAGCAGCCAGCGGAACAATGAATAATGAACCGAACGATCCTGCACCAACACTGAAAGGAGAAGTAAGCAAAAGAGGAAAATCGAACAGCAGGAGGCAAGGTAACAGAAAATCGACGCGGCCATGTACGACGGCTGGCTGGGGCAGCGTGCCACTTACTGCTGTGGATGTCATCCTCTCCTCCCATAGATAACAACCATGCGCCATCCCCTAGGAACCTGAGCAACCAGCAGCACTGTCGGAAGCGAGGCAGGGCGGTTATGACTGGTTGGAATTTTTTTATGGACTCTACCAACAAGCTGTCCACACACTGACTCGGCATCTTCAGTTGAACCAACAGTCTTCCTATTAGAATTACTTGACTGCAGCTAAAAACAAAGGAATGGGTAAACAAGCAGTTCTCAAAACACATTCTCGAGATTAAAACATCTGATCACTTGATAAACTACTAAATGAGGAATATAGTAGAGCCACCTGAATCAGGAAATCACATGGCTTACATAGATCATTCTTCCCTGCCAGCCTTACAGGATTTTCGTCGAACACCTTGTAGGCGTCAGAAATAAAATCTGCACAAGCACGATGATCCACGACCTGTCACTGCCAACGCTCCTCCTGATTTCTTCCACACGAGTACCCCTCTTCTCCGCTCACACGAGTACCCCTCTTCTTCGCCCTTCAATAGGAGCTGCAGGTCATCGCCTCCATCTCCCTCACCCCTGCATATCACCGCGACACTGTCTCTCGCCTCTCTTAACATCCGGCCACGGAGCAAGAGACGAAGGATGGAGGCGTGCAGGGTCGATCAGAATCGGCGATGAAGGACGAGGCCGGCCGACAGGGGAGGGAGGAGGACCAACGAGCTCAGCAGGTGGGAAGGCATGAAGGAAAGATCTCACCGCCTCCAACTCGAGCTTGTCGGCGAGCCGTCCTCTCCTGCCCCACCTTAGCAGCTCCTCATCACCTCCACCAGATTCCCCTCGTCCTTCCTTGCTCTGGCCATCGATGTCCCTCTCCTCTATAATCCCGCGCGGCGCCTGGCGCCGACGCTGGGTGGCGATCCGCCCTTCCGCTCCGAATCGCGAGGAAGAGAGGGTGGGCAGAGATGGGCCTAGCGAGGAGGTGGCGCCACCCGCGATGTGAGCGAGCAGGGAGGAGGAGGAGGGACGCGGGGCGGGGCTCGAGGAAGACGGGCGGTTGGAGAGGAGGGAACGGGGATGAAGGAGAAAGCGGACGGGCGGAGCGGTGGTCTTTTCCCTCGCGTGGTGCGGTGCGCTCGCCCGACCCTCGCTGTTTTTTCTCACGCGCGGTCGCGGTGCGGTGGGTTTTTTTTCTTCGCGTGCTGCGGTGCGCTCGAGCCATCGGTTGTGTGTAGCGACTCCTTCATCTTTTATATGTTCAATTGTCACTCAAACAGAGTATCTATCACTGAAATACGTCTACATACATCCATTTCAGCAACACCAAATATGGATCCGAGGGAGTAGAACATGTCTAGCACATGGAGTTTCTGATTCCAAGCTCTACATGCAGATATTCTAAAAAAAACTCTACATGCAGATAAAACACTCATCAATGTTTGTAGCCAAAAAATCAGATTTTTTGCTTTTTATAATTTTACTGTTCACTGGCGTGCATGTGAACTCGGAATAAGAACATCACTGTTAGACATGTCTATTATTTATTTCCCTCGTAGTTGGAACTCTTCTTGTATGGACGTGGTTGTTCGGAAATCCAATTTGCCTCTTGGGAACATATGCTCCTGCACACCAAAAATGTTTCTTACAAATGTTAATTTTTCTCTTTTGGAAAATATTAGATGTTTGCACCCAAATGCTACCTGCAAAATTTAGGAGGAAAACTTAAGCATTTTGACCTGTGCAAGAAAAACTAGTCGAACACCAAGTGTTACCTCTAAATTTTACATTTAATTTTGTGTTTTTACCGACGGAGCATTTCTATCCTGTTTTACATTAAAATTGTGAAGCATGCTCGTTACACTAAGAACAATACCTAGATAAAAAATCAAAATTTTGAAATTTATTTACTAGTATTTGCTTTGAATTTAGTGTTCATGCTGGAGCGTATGCACCCAAAACCAAAATGGCCAACCCCACGGTTGTTGCTTTATTGTATAATAACAAAGCGTGGGCAAAAGCTTCTCTCGAGAATGATAGTTTTATTTCCCTCTAAAAGAGAAAGAGAATGATAGTTTCATGAGAAATGGATGATTCATAACCAAAGGGGTGAGGTGGCCCTAGAGTTCCCTTATTTATAGCCACGTTCATGAAAGAAAAGTTTGATTCAAGGCCCGTGTAAATCCGTTTGACATACATGCCCAGCGCGTACATAGATCCGTACTTGCTGCAGTACGGAGTTCCGTACGTGGGCCGTCGAGCCGAGGCGCACATGTGTACTTCCTTTTCTCCGTAGAGGAGGACTGGACCGGCCAAACATTCCTTAAGGCGGGCCAAACATGCATGCATGAAACAATCAACGCTGGATCGCTTCGCCCTTTTCAATTCAAAGAAGATAAAATCCTAGTACGTACTACTCGCGTTGCCCGTTTTGTGCTGTTACCGGTCAATATCGATCGTGAAGGTGCAGGTGAATGCACCGCGGACCGCAGCCAAAACGGTGCTACTGAACAGCTACCGCAGTGCGACATGCATGTCCCGTGGACGAATCGATAAGGTCCCATTTCGGCGCACCCGCACGGCAATTGCCCGGATGAATCGATCCATCCATGATCCATCGGTATATCCATCCATGCAACAATGCCACAAGTTGCATATCCGTCCATGCATTAGACGGATCGAAAAGGCACCTGGACGGATCTTGCATTGGCCACCGACACGCCGACCGGTCTTGCTGGCCAGTAAGAGATTTTGCTTATAAAAGGACGTGACGGCGGGACGGACGCTACTCACTCTAGATGCATGCAGTGACCGTCCACGCGTATGTCAACATGGCGCTATAGAACTGAGCGCTAGCGCTCAGTGGTAGGTACCCTGTCTTGTGTTCCACGCCAGCCAGGTTTAGAGCATCTCTAGCAGACTCTGCATCCCGCCGACCCACAAAACGCGTTTACAGTTTGCAGAAAAACGGTATCGCGGGCCGACGCGGACGGCCGCAGAGGCGGACCCCGCATAACGGACCCGTATAAAAGGATATTCACAGAATTTTATTTTTTACAGATCGGCTTTGTGGGGTCTGCTCTTGCGCCGCTATTGCCGGTCCGCAGATATCATTACCACACCACAAATTACAATACCAACACAATACAACAATCATACACATTACAAATAATTATCCCAAGAACAAATCAACAAAACAAACTAAATAATGCAATACAAAACTTGTCCTGAGAACAAATAACACATGAATTAAAGAAACATGATAGAAAAATGAGTTTGTTACTGTCCATCCCTTTGTCAATGGTGCTCAATGAAGTCCTCCTGAAGCTGAAAGTGGGTGTTTGCATTTTCAGTCTCCTTGTATGTTCGAAGAAAAGCTTTAATGCGGTTAGAGTCTCTAGCTGGTTTGACACGGCTACCCACATTGTCGTAGAAGAACTCCAAGTTCATTCCTCTCTCATCTTCGAAAATCATATTGTGAAAGATAACGCAGCATGTCATGATATTTTTCAAGGTCCTCTTGTCTTAAAAACGAGCAGGATCACGAACAATGACAAACCTAGATTGCAAAACCCCGAATGCTCTTTCAATGTCTTTTCGGGCTGCCTCTTGCACCCTTGCGAATTCACAATGTTTTCTAGTTTTGGGATCGTTGATGCTCTTGACAAATATGCACCAAGGAGGGTATATACCATCTGCAAGATAGTATCCTTTTGTGTCTTCATGCCCATTGATAGTGTAGTTGCAAGCAGGAGCATCACCACTAGCAAGCCTAGCAAATAAGTGAGACCGTTGCAACACATTGATATCATTGAGAGTGTCCGGCATACCAAAGAAGCAATGCCAAATCCATAAATCCTCGGATGCTACGGCCTCTAGCACAATTGTTGCATCACGAGACTTGCCACAATACATTCCCTGCCATGCCTTCGCGCAATTTTTCCAAGTACAATGCATACAATCAATGCTACCTAGCATGTCAGGCCAACCTCTCCTCTCACTAGATTCTGTCAATTTCTTTATGTCATCCTCGGGTGCCCGAAGATATTCAGGACCAAAGACACGGATGATCACTTCGGCCAATATACGCATTGACTCAATTGTGGTATCTTTACGAATAAGAAGGTACTCATCGGCATAGTCAGCCGCAAAGCCATATGAAATCACCCGCATAGCTGCGGAGATTTTTTGATATGCACTAAATCCCTTTAAGCCCGCAACATTTCTTCTTTGAGTAAAATACCGACAATTTGCCTCGCAAGCTTGAACAATTTTCACCAAGAGGGATCGGCGCATTCGGTACCTTCTCTGGAAGAGGTGCGGTGGATATGTTGGATTCTCCGCTAAGTAGTCTTGCCTCAACATCTTGTTCCTGAGATGGCAATTCCGAGGAATGGAAAGACGCCCGACGGTCGATCCTAGCCGCCTCTTCTGGTTCTCGTCTTTGTGCTCCTTCACGGCAAGAGCCATCACAAATGTCTGCTGCCAAAAGTTTGCAAGCATCGTCAACAGTCATCCGAATTGGACGAATCGGAGAGTAAAAACTTCTCGCAGGGCTCAATTCCATCTACATGAACAAGAATTGCACGCCGCGTCAATCAACTATGCATAGCGCTCGGCACAAAGCACAAACAAACACTAACTGTCAGCTCGTGGGGCAGGTGATCCCGGGCGGCAACGACGGGCGGGCTCGAGGGCGGTCGATCCCCGGCGGCGACAGCGACGAGGGGCGGCTCTTCTCGCCGGATACGGGGGGCGGTGCAGCGTATCGGTGCTGGAGGGTAAGGGACGCCCCCGCGGCGTGATTTCGCCCACCGATTTGGCCAGAATCGCCGGCGGCGGACGGGGCGAACCAATGGCAGGCGGCGGCGGAAAGGAGGTGGGGAAAGGGCGCGGGCTGAAATGTCCCTCCCGCCAACCGCTTCACTGCAATATGGGGCACCGTAGGGGCGAGGCGAAAATCCGCGTATTCGTGGGTTGGGGCCGAGATTTTGCCGCGCCCCTCAAAAAATTTTGCGGGCCGGCCGCGTTTGCATGGTCTGTTCGGGCGGGATTTTCCGCGCCGACCCGCATTTTGGCGGTTATTTTGCGAGACGGGACTTTTTGCAGGGTCTGCTAGAGTTGCTCTTAGACCCCTCGCCGGTGCGAATATTCAACTATGTTTCTCACCCTTCTGTAAAAATATGCTGAGAGGTGCTTTCTCTTCTGGTCTCTTTTTTTTAGGCTGCAAGTGAAAGTGCGTTTAAATGTGAAAATTGCAAGTTATGCACAGGCACCATGGTGCCCGTTTCAAAAAAATCCTACTTTCTACGGCGCATTTTTTTTTGACATTTTTGTAAACACACACGCACATGTATATTACGTATGTGCAAAATTTCGAAACATTTTACTTTTGCCCGTGACGTTCAAAGAGAAGACAAATATGTATTTTTTTAAATGGGCCTCCTTTTTCGTTTTTGGGCCATAATTTTGTTTTTTCTGCAACTTACAAATTACTTTTTAAAACAATTTTTTTATGGATCCATAGTGAACACATAAGTTTCCAAAAAAACCACTACTTTCGCCCTCGTTTAAGTGGGACTAACTTATCCCACCCACTTAAGGGCCAGTTTTTCTGACGCTTCTAGGAGGTTATTGTGAAAATAAAGCAGAAACCCAAAAGAACTCATTCTGGGCCCATGGCTTAACTTATTTCCACCACCCTTTCCCTTCATAGTGAGAAAAAGCTGGGGGAAGGGGTGCTTCCCAGAGATTCTCACTTAAACCTGGAGGGGTATAGCGAAATGGCACTATTGTTCAACCATATTACATCAGCAATGCCTTTGCCAGGCTCACGGTCACACCCGACCCCACGCCAAAAAAAACACGTGAACCCGCAATGCCCGCTCGCAGCACTCATTCCTCTTTCGCTCCTGCGATAGCAAGAGCTCGGGTTCCTCCGCAGAAAGCCGCCGCCGCCAGTCCCCTTCTGCGATGCTCCTTGCCGCGGCTCTCTCCAGCAAAGCTGCATGGCTGGCGGGTAGCTTCTCACTTAAAAATAACACAATATCATTTAAGCAGGACAACAATATAGTCCAAGGGAATTATATACTTTTCACTAACCATACCACAGATAAGCTGAAAAAACAGACACTAAAAAGAACTAGCTAGCTTATTATCTGGAGCTTATTTCCACAAGAGCTTATCTAGAGTTTATTTTCACAGGAGTTTACTTCCACAATATAGCTAAAAAAGAACTGGCCCTAAATTTCTCTAGTGGGATTCCATTGGATGAAGAAAAAAAATTGTTGGGCTATCCCACTTAGCCCATTGGGAGCCCACCTTGCACTATTAAGCTAGCCAACCACACTAGTAGAGCACGGCGCCACAGCGTGCTCCCGCCGCCACCACCATCGTTGTACCTCTACGTCTTTCTCCTGGCACCACGCCGCAAGGGTTAGTGTTAATCTTCTTTGCCATGACAAGCAAGACAAGATGTGGCGAATGTCGGACTCCATGTAGCGTCGCACATCGCTGCCCTTTTGGTACAAGGAGCCCTCGTCGGCTGGTTAGTTATGGCCGCCGAGAGGACTGTCATGTTGTGATCCATGGTCGGCCGCCTGGACATGGAGACAGACTATAGGTCCGTGGTGTTGGCCACTGTCAGCTCTCAAGTCACACACACATGAAAAACGGTGGAGGCGAGTGATATTCTGGCTGCTCTCGGCCTGCTGCAATCTTTTCTTCTCTACTTCTATTTCAACACTAACGAAAAGAGAGGGAAAGTGGCAGATAGCTAGTCACGGCCGGACATGTTTGTGCCATCCCACGGCCTGCTGAGACAAGCAGCATGGCAACTACATGCCTGCACTGCTGCTGTCGATGTTGACATGCACGACACACAAACACTATCATGGACTTGTGCAGTGCTAAGAGCAACTCCAATACGCCGACCCAAACTGTCTGTGCAAGTCCAATTTGGTCAAAACTGACACAAAAGTCAGTCCAACACGCCGATGCAAACGGACCAGCGTCCGCCTTTTGGCCGCGCGTGATCCATTTTAGGTCCAAATTTGGGCCCACTCTTGTCTTTCCCCTGGCCAGGTGATTGGTGGAACATTTGTCATTTCCCCCTTTCTCCCATCGACTGCCACCACACTCAGCCGCCCCTCCACTCGCCGCCGCCGCCCAGTTTCAGTGCCCAGGCCGGCCAGCCGCACCCAGATACCCCCCACACACACACACCCATCAGCACGCCACCACTTGAATGCTCAATACTCTGGCATTGGGGGACTATTTTCGCTGCTGTCGCAGCACTCCAACGTCGACACCACCCCCTCGCCTATGCCACCGGCAGCACTGCCTTGTGCGTGTACCTCGCTTGCCGAACATCACCACATTCGCCTCCACGCCGACAGTCCTGCTACCTGGTATCGGAAAGGCGCGAGGCTCTCCACCGGTCCGCTTCTTCCACCATGCCCGCAAGTGTTCGGTGGTTTTCCTGCAAGGTACAAATGAACTCCGGCGACGAGTACTTTTTCTACAATTTCATTTGCAATTCGGATGATTCTTCGTCCGATGATGAGGAAATTGTGGCAGCTGCTTTGGTTGTCCATGACCACATTAGTAGGAATCGGCTGATGTTTAGTGGCTCGATCCCCGGGCATACTTCGGTGTTGAATCGCAAGAGAGAGAGAGAGAGAGAGAGAGAGAGAGAGAGAGAGAGAGAGAGAGAGAGAGAGAGAGAGAGGGCCATTGCCTACGCTGCCAGGAGTACTTCGAGTTCGCTGACCAGCTCTTCAAACACAACCTATTCCGGCGCCGCTTCCGGATGGCTAGACATGTGTTCAACCGTATCCGGGAGGGGGTGATGGCGTGGGAAAGATTGGCTTCTCTTCTTATCAGAATATACTGCAGCTATTCGGATGCTTGCATACTGAGTACCCGGTGATCTCATTGATGAGTATGTCCGAATGAGTGAGTCGACGTGCCTAGACTCCATGTATAAATTCTGCAAGGCTGTGGTAGCAGTGTTTGGCCGGGATTACTTGAGAGAGCCAACTACTTCAGATACCACTCAGTTGTTGGCGACCAATACCAGTATGGGCTTTCCGGGCAAACCATCATAGGGTTGAAATGGGGGCGAGCGCGCGCAGCCAAACATCGATGTGATCGCGGTGCTCCATGGCAAACCGTCCGCGCGAGAGGACGGCGTCGTTACGGCAAGCCTTGTGGGTAGCAGCAAGGGAGGGCATGGCCCTTCGGAAGACAACGGCGTTGCGCCTTTTCCAAAGGTGCCAACAACAAAGGTGCACACAAGCCAATGTTCATATACATGAGTCAAAACAAATAATAAATAAGCTAGCCCAATGTGGAGAGCCAATTTTGGCACCAAAACTAGCCAGCCTAAAGTACAGAGCCAACATGGCAACACATTGGAACGCTCACAAGAGGCCGGCAATGGTAGGCCCTAACCACTACTATACGAGTATATTCTTGGTCGCGATGGATATTATTAGCCGCCAATGGAATCACGTATATTTGTATATTCTTACTAAAAGAATGTGTTATACCGGGCGTACGTACAGACTCGGCCGTGGTTATTGTTGTGGTCGAGTAAATGTAGCGTACGTAGGACGATATGTGCACTGTGCTATGCGTACGTATGAGTTACTGTTCCTTGTAGTCCTTGTTATTGTATGGGGCGAAAAGCTCGGCGATCCAGTTTGCCTTGCGGAGCGTGGCGGAGCCCAGGTCGGCGCACATGCCGTCGCTGTCGTGGATGCTGTAGGTGGAGATGCAGTGGCGGCGGTAGAACCGCGTGGTGCGGCGCATGGCGTCAGCCTCGCCGGCAACGTGCCCCATCATGGCCTTCACGTTAGGCAGCTCGAACCGCCCCTCCAGCAGCCCCGACAGCCACCGGCACCGCAACTCCGACGTGTGCAGGTTGGACACGCTCTCCACGAACCCGACGAATGCCATGTTGGGGATCAGCGGGTGGACTGTGCCACTGCCAAAAAAACAATGCACGTCAGCATCGATCGGTGCATATATGCAGCAGCAAAAGATAATCGCAGGCTATACACGTACCGGTAGAGCGGCATCATGGAAGACTTGCCGACGACGAGGTCGCGGAAGGGCTTTGGCAGGACCTCGCGGAGCTTGTCCTTCCCCTCGAAGCCGGTGGCGAGGAAGACGAGGTCGGCCTCCACCTTGGTGCCGTCGTCGAGGACCACGCCGTTCTCGGAGAAGCACCACCCGGCGGAGGCCCTCTTGAAGCGGACGAGGCCGCGGTCCGCCATGTCGAAGAAGCCCTCCGGGAGGATGGCCATCTGGCAGCTGGCGTAGTCCTCGACGAAGGGGTGGTCCGGCGTCAGACCGTACTTTCCCAGCGGCAGCTTCCATGACAGGTATGACTCGATGAACTTGGACACCCCTGCCCGCTGCACCACCAGAATTCAAAACACAACACACGTTGCTGTCAGATTGTGATATGCATGTACATGCATGGTCTCCAGCATGCACACGTGCATGTTCTTGAGTCCCGATGTACATAGTATCGAACGTACGCTTCTACGTATTTTCTGTATACGTGCATGAATTCTGACGTACACATACCAGTGGGCTCATGAGGCGGCAGAGGAGGGATCGGAAGAACCCTTGGTTTGGCCGCTCGTAGAAGAGCTGAGACAAGCGTGTGGAGTAGAACATGGAGAACGGCAAGCCCCAGATGGAGTAGGATGGCACCACCCAGTGCAGGGTCCGCACCAGCATCGTGCACGCCTGCCCTCCCTCGCCTGCAAACAAACAAGCAAACGCGACCGGTTAATGGGTCGATCCATTTCAAACGGTCCTTGTTTCCGCGACAGATTGTCAGCCCTTCCATATGCTTCTCTAAATCAGGGACAACTAATATGAATCGGGGGGAGTATTAAGTTTTAAGGAACCATTAAAATGTATACTCAAGTGAGTTTGTTAGGAAGCTAACTACCAGTCATGCATGCGAACAATTAGTTTGGAAGGTTCGTTTGGAACGGCAGATAATCTTTTATTGCAAATCTGCTACTACTGGTCAAACATGAAATACTTCGGTACATGCTAGTATATGATTGAGTGACGCGTATAAATTGCTCATGCTTGGAGGTAGGTTGAAAAGTCAAGGCGGTATGCGTACTGAATGCAAGAGACCTACCTAGGCATCCACTGTCTGGTCTAGGTTAACTAAACTGTCTACTCTAGAAAGTAATACTAGATGCATGATGTGCCATGGGTCAAGACAAGAGTGACCTTTTCTGGAACAGAGTATCCGACTCTCCGAAGTCTCTAATTCACACGTCACCAAATATGGCATGTATTATTCAGACATCCACTTCATCGAATGATGGGACGCTTCCACAACATATACTACTATCCTGTTTTATTTTGTTTTGTTATAAGCTCTGTGTGAACTTGCTTGGCATATTCTTTTTCTGCAATTTCCTTGTATACACACGTTTACACGAGTACGATAGCTTATCTGCCTTCTGCTAGTTTCATGCATAGTTCCATGTTGAATTTTGTCCATATTTTAGGAGAATTTTAGTTCAAACCATGTTAAATCTTCCAATCAATATATACGCACCTTGGTTTGCCTGGGCGCATTCGTTGGCTAGATCAATAGCGCTCTTCTTGTACCCAACCACCACAGCCTTCTTGCCTCGCATCAGTTCAACGGTCTCCTCCTCGCTCAGCTTGCAGTAGTCCAGCGAGTGCATCACCGTCCCCTTGAACACCTCCGGCCCCTTTCCCGGCGGGAACACGGGCATCCGCGGCACGTTGCCGTACTTCCCCGTGCACATCACTACGAACTCGAACTTGTAATACTGCAGATTACCGTGCGCGTGAGATCGATTGAATACAAATTATCTCGAAACAAGCATGCAAAGCATGTCAAAGTTACCTGAACGGTGTTGGAGTCGCCGGTGACGATGCCGACCTCCCACATGGGCTTGCCATGGAGCGGATCCTTGCCGGTGCCGCTCCACAGCTCGGTGAACCCGGCCTCGGCGCCGCCGAGGAACTTGATGTCCACCACCTTGGATCCCAACGAGATGTAGCGCCAGAGGTCGAACTCGTCGGCGTAGCCCTCGAGGTAGTCGACGATCTCCGTGTGGGTCGGAAACGACGGGTCGTCGCGGTTCTTCCACGAGTAGTCGGAGAACTCGTAGTCCGGGCGCGGCGTCTGGAGCCGCGTGGTGCGGTAGACACAGTGCTTCCACACCCCGCCGACGGACGGCGTTGCCTCGAACACTACGGGGTCGTAGGCCGCCATCTGCTTCGCCGCGGCCAGGCCGCTGATCCCGCCGCCGATGATGGCCACACGGGACACCGGAGGAACGGCCTCCCTCGTGGCCCGTGCCGCTTGTCCTTGCGCCATGGCCATCGTCTACCGGAGGTGTTGGATGGAATTGGCTGTGTATGTGGTGAATGAGGTGATCGAGGGATGTGTGCGCACTGGCTAGCTGCTTCTTGCAGGCGTAGCTAGGAGCCTGGGTAGGAAGGCTGCGAGAGAGCTGATTCTTGCAGGCGTAGGAGGCTGCGAGAGAGCTAGAGCTGGAGGCGCTGTTGAGCTTTGTGTGTGTTGCAGTGTTGGTGTCGACAAGGGCAGGGCCTGGTGTATTTATAGGGTTAGGGATGCTAGCACGGGGGCTCTCGAGCATTTGAGTTTTCCACTGTGTCTCTTAGAAAATGTACGGAAGCGTAGGGAGAGAAGAAATGCCGCAGCTGGTGAACTGGAAAACCAGCCAGCTAGGTCGGAGGTATGCAGGTCTGGAGAGCACGCATCCTCTTTTTCTCTTGGCTTTTCATATTCAATCTTTCATATCTTTTGAACCAAACGTCTAAATTAAGTTTTTTTTTTCATATTTGTGTTTCCGGTGACCAGGTCTTTCAAATGAGATCCATTTTGATGAGTTTTGAAATTTTTGTGAAGTTTCAACTTTTAGAAATTGGTACGAGCGACCAACAGAATCGTAAATTCCAGAACCAGTGGCTGACAAAATTGTAAGTTTTAAATTCCAACTCTAAAACTTGGTAGGAGCGACCAACAAAATCTTATGTTTCAAAAACAATGACAGACAAAATCGCAAGTTTCGAAAATTAAAACTTTACGCTCGATGTGCCCTCCTGCGGGATCCAACGACTTTGCAGATAGCGGGGCAATCGGGCAGCGAATTTCCGGCATGCACATGCACACCAATGCGAACATCTTACCACCCACCAAGAACTACTAAAATGACCCGGTGTGTACCCGTATAAAAGTACACATGTTGACACTTCAAGTTGAGGTACCAAACATTGTGCATACACACAAAAAATATCAAATAAAACGATTTGGACCCGGTGTCCGTATAAAATCACACATGCATATCACTTCGAGTTGGGGTGTTAAAAATTAATTGTGGGCTATTTGTGAGTTGCCTGAAATAAAGTTTTGTCTAGGTCAATTTTCATGAAGAAGAAAGGGGGTGGCGCATAGCAACAAGGCTGAGACGGGGTCAGCGCGCAGGCGAGCTAGCAGCGAGACCAAGACAGGACCGACACGTCTGGCCACGGCATCCCCTGTGAGGCCTCACCGGGACCTGATTGGGGACGCCGCAGGATCGATCACATAGGACAGGAAGGAGTTCACATGGGGAGGACTGATGAGTGGTTTTCATTTTACGCGGCGCGGAGTAGGCTGTGCCGGGACAGAAACAATGTGGCTCGTCGCGGCATCGCCGGCGGAGGAGAGGCATGGGTGAAGATGGAGATAGGCTCGCGGGAGGTGAAAAATGGAGCAGGGCCGTTGGATCGAAATTCAATGGCTAGGAAATTCAACTGACACCAAACATTTGTAGGCGAGTTACAAATAGGCAATCCTTATGCATACATGAAATTTATCAATTGGAAGGAATTTGGACTTGGTGTCCTCTGCATCATGGAAGATGTACATGGTACTCCCCTGCCCACCCGGCCACCCGTATGCATCCATGCATGCATGCACTGACTCTTTTTTTTTTTTGCAGGGAAATGAGGGCTCTTTTATTCCATCAAAAAGGCCGCGGCACTATCAGCCATAAGGCTGGTTAGCAGCAACCGGGGGGGAGTTCAGCCAAACCTCCGACACCTCAAGTGTACATGCATGTCTAGCATATAGATGGGCCGGGACATTGGCGTGTCTCTTTACATGACGAATAGAAAAAACAGAGATATTTGAAGCTAAACCCTCAATATCAAGCAACACCGGCGCTATTAGCGAGCGTGAAGTACGGTGCGAGTTCCAAAGTTGGACAACCTCCGAGCTGTCGGTTTCCGTCTCGACTCGCACATAGCCCCGAAGCTGGGCAAAGATCACTCCCTCCCGAAGAGCTAGCGCCTCCGCCACCAATGGATCAGTAACGCCCTGGAGTGGCTTGCACCAGGCACCGAGGAATGATTCAGATGTTCTGGCAACGCCTCCAAGCCCGCATACACTAGCCTCCACAGACAGGCCTGCATCCGTATTAATCTTGATACAATCATTCTCAGGTGGCTACCATCCATGACCTGGTAGGATCTTTGCATGCTGGTCCGGTAACTCCAGCAGTGCCAAAGCCTCCCTAGTCTTCTTCATTGAAACAATAGGATTCAAGCTCGCCCGGTCATGACTTATATTGTTTCTTGAGGTTCAGGTCGCCCACATGACCACTAGTAGAAAAAGGGTCATTTCTCCCGGTTCATAAGGCCCATCTGTCCCGGTTGGGGAAACGGGACTAAAGGGTCGTTACTAATGCCCTAGGCCTTTAGTCCCGGTTCTTGTACTAACCGGGATAGGTGGGCCTCCACGTGGCCGCTCCGGCGAGCCCAAGCACGAGGGCCTTTGGTTCCGGTTGGTAGCACCAACCGGGACCAATAAGCTTCCACGCGTCAGCATTTCAGGGGCTGATTTTTTTTTTTTTGAAAGGAGGTGGTTTAGAGGTTTTGGGGGTTAATTTAGTTTGGTATAGGTAGCTAATAGAAAGATGTGTCCTCTCTTATCTCCGTGCTACTGCTACTGCTATGCCTAAACATGACTTAGATTGAAGTGAGGCAACATGTGGTGCATGCCGAAAGTAATACTAATCCTAACTTGATCAAGTTTGGATTGTACTACTTTCGACATGCACCAGATGCATGTTGCCTTCACTTCAATCCAATCCATGTTCATTTCACCCACAGATATATAATAACTCTTCATGCTTGCATGATGCATCATCATAATAACAAGTCCTACTAATCATCATCATACAACTTCTAGTCGTTATTAATAACAAGTCATACGATCATCATCCTGGTAGTCACCGAACCAACCCTACTTTGTTCTTAGCACATGATCATCAGTATTAGGTAGGACCTAAATACCCTCTTTAAGGTAAAATAGCATAAAACAATATAGACCCTGACTCTCCATTATGGAGAATGGAGATCATCCTGTCTCCAATTCTTGAGCTTTGCTTCCTTTTGCTTCCAAGAACCTCCTTACGACTGTCCATACATTTTTTCCATTTTTGATTAGCATGTCTCCACTTCTTTAAGAAATCTGGTATGGACAGTTGAGATTCGTAGGATGACCTGGATATATGTTCAAAACACGAAGGCTGCCATTCTGATACATCAAATGAGGCACACAATCCTCTGGGATTCTCTGTTGAAAAACATAGTAATAACTTCATAGTTAGCAATGATGTACTAGTTTTAGAAGTATGCAAAAGATGCACGGATGTCGTAATAGTAAAAAATCTTACCAGGGTATCTCTGTGGTAGTTACCGTAGTTCAACACGTGCACTAGAGGCACGTATTGACCATAATGTTGAGGAGTTTGATTGTAGATATTGTAATTCTCAATATCAGTACAAAATCCGACCAGATGATTTTTCTCCTGATAAGTTAATTCGGAGCCATCGGTGTAGTGGGTTTTGTCTACCATGTTCCGCACATTGTTTGAACAATCAAAATAAGCTGTCAATGGAAATTAGTTGTCAACTATTTTGAAATAAATAATATAAATTAGCTAATAACTATGTTGGAGACACTCACATAGCGGTAGAATTGGAGGCGTATCAACAAGGACCCAAATGTCCATATTGTCTTGCTCGATTTCAGGATCACCAAGATCCATGGTGACAAGCATACCCTCATCAAAACCATACATCTTGCAAAATGTTTCCCATTTTTTGCAACCAAAATGGGTTACGCTCTCAGAATTTTACAACTTTACTTCAAAATCCACACCATGATGGGTCCTTAGGTGAATTTTCTTTGTTTCAAAACTTTCATGGACTTCAAAACCCATCATCTCCAAGACATAGCGTCTTGCATGGCATGGGATAAGCTAGTCGAATTGTAAAAGATGAAAAGTACACGTTGGAATATTTGAAGTCGTGCTTAATTACGAAAAAATAACACTTGTCGTCGTTGCGTACCGTTTCAACATCGAAGGTCTCCTCCAGCTTAATGCTGAAGCGCCGATCTTCGTCCAGGTGAGGCTTGTCGCACTGACCTCGGTCGTCGTGGCACCAGTCGCACTCCCCCGGGAGACTTTCGTCATCCAAGTACGACATTTCCTATGTTCATAATTCAAATATTAAACATCTACAATTAAATATATGTACTAAAAAACCTAATTTAGATCATTATTATTCATCACGGGTTGACTATCGGCCTGTCGAGTCTTTTGTTGAAAACTCTCAGCTCACGTGGTGTATACATTCGACCGTTGGTGATGGTCGCTCCTCCTTTCATCCCCGAGTGCATTACACAAAAATGTCTAGCACACGGGAATGAAGGAGAAGCGACCCCACGACAACAGTCGGGATTCTTCGTCCTCTCATATATATATGGTGGAACTCTCCCTTACTGATTCCTCTCTGACATTTGCGTCCGTCGGTAATGGTAGCTCCTCCTTTCGTTCCCGAGTGCATTACACCAAATAGTCTAGCACACGGTAACGAAAGAGAAGCTACCCCCACGGCAACAGTCGGGATTCTTCGTCCTCTCATATATGGTGGAGACTCGACAGACTTAAAGTCAACCCTAAATATCATTTAGTTATCTTTCTAAAAGAGGATTTAGCTGGTCTCACCTCGAGGTTGGAGGGTGTCGGTGACGGGGACGACGGCGGGGATGATGGAGGGGCCGGGGGCTCCTAGATTTCTGCGAAAACAAAAACCCTATAAGCTATCAACTAATCATATGCATACGCCTTGCATAGTGCTCTCCAATTTTAGCATTCAAAGTAAGAGTAGTTTTTCAATTTGAGCATTCAATAAGCAAAATCAAATCGCAAAATAAAGTAGTATCCAAATTAGGATGCATTCAATTATAAGCAAAACTACATCATCTCTATGCGTCCGTACATCGTCGAATATTATCACTAATACACCTCGAACACTATCATACATATAGAATCGCCAGTACAGCTAGAACCGTAGCGCCCGACGGGTATCGGCGCGGGCGGTGGACTCCCAAAGAGAAGGAACCATCACAGGATCGCTCCAGTGAGATCCCTGAATAACCTGCCAGGTATTGTCGAACCTGCCCTCCAACGCAACCATGTAGCGACGGACGTGCTCGTCCTCCTCGCTGACACGGTGACGCACCACCTCCACGGTGTCCGAAAGACTCGGCACCGTCACTGGCCCACGCGACCGCCACCAAACAAGGATCGGGTCAATGACGGGCTGGCTCCTCACCAACCTACGCCCCCCGGAAGGTAGCACCTCCCAAAACCAGCCCGGTGGAGCCCAGTCCCGGACATGGCCCCTCTGATCAAGCCGGCCTCCTCCGCCAAGTCGACGAAGAGGATGCGGGATAGGCATCGTCGACGTCGATGCGATAATAATTGCTTTAAGTAAAAAACAAACTAGTTTTATTAATTTCCTTGCTAAAAATAAACTACTTCTACAGTAAAATAAACTAGTTTTGTTATATCAACTAGTTCAACTACTAAGCACTTACTATAAATAGAATAAAGTAGTACTTACTAATTAAAAATAAACTAGTTTAACTAGTTCTATTATTTTTCTAACTAATTATATTAAACACTTTTCTTCTTATTCTATGAACAAAATTACAACAGAAAAAAATCACAAAAATTCTATGAACAAAATAAAATTCTATGAACAAAATTACAACAGAAAAAATCATAAAAATTCTATGAAAAAAATTGACATATTCTTTGCATATATATGAACACACAAACATTTGCATATTCAACAATAATATCACCAAAAGAAATGTATGAACAGAAACAAATTCTAACTTTTGCATATAATTCATTTATGAACAAATTACAACAACTCAATTAACTACACATCTAAACTACGCATCTAAATTAACTACACATCTAAATTAGGAAATTCATATATGGAGCTCACTGCGCAAAGGGGCGGCGATCGACGAAGAGACAGGACACGGGGGCGACGGTGAGGGGAGCGACGACGGCGACGGTGAGGGGCGCGGCGACGGCGATGGTGAGGGGCGCGGCGAGGGGCGATGAGGAGGCAGGGGGCGGCGAGGGCGACGGTGAGGGGCCTGCGACGGGCGGCAAGGAGATGGGGGCAAGGCGGCGGCAGCGTCTGGCGGCGCTGGACGGTGTCGGAAGCGAGGGCGACGACGGCGACAGCGAGGCGCAGAGGGGCAGCCTGGCGGCGTCGTCGGGCGGGGAAGACGAACTGAATGAAAAATTTCACAAGTGCTAGTTATATAGACGAAGCATTGGTTCCGGTTCATGACAGAAACCGGGATGAATGCGACCTTTAGTCCCAGTTGGTGCCACCAACCGGGACGAAAGGCCTCTTTTCAGCAGCCCAAAGGGCGGGAAGCTGTGGCCTTTGGTCGGTTGGTGGCACCAACTGCATCTTGAAGGGTGACATTGGTACCGGTTGGTGCTACGAACCGGTACGAATGCACCCCTTTAGTACCAGTTGGTGCCACCAACCGGGACCAAAGGCCTTGTGCTGATACGCCCGCATCAAAAGTTTAGTCCCACCTCGCTAGTCGAGAGGGGCGCGCAGTGGTTTATAAGTCCCACTGCCGCACCCCTCTCGAGCTCCTCTCCATTGCAGGCTTATGGGCCTAATTGACACTTCTATGCCTGATGGGCCTACTGGGCCTTCTCCTGGCCTGAATCCTGGCCCATGGGTTGGTTTCTAGTCATATTCAGGCAGTGGTGGCCCAGTAGGTGGCATATTTTTATTTTTATTTCCCTGTTTTTTTTCTTTTTTGCTTTATTTATTTTGTTTTATTTCTACTTACAACAAAAAACTTATTTATTTCATTTTATTTTGTTTCTAATTACTTATTTATTTCACTTTATGATAATTCGTTTTGCTTTATGTTATTAAAGTTTATTTTATTTTTTATTTGGTTTCTACTTATATATTCTATTAAAGTTTATCTGTTTTAAATATCTGTTTTAAATATCTGTTTTAATCAAAACCAGATTTTGTTATTTTTTTGCTATTAAATTCTTTTTTGCTATTAATGTTTTAAACAAAAAAAATACTTTGTTAATATAAGTTGCATAAATTTTATATAATTTTAGTTTCAAAAAATACTAGAGGTTTATATAAGCTTTTTAGTTGATTCCTTTTGCATTTTATTATTTTTCATGCATTTACTGCTTTTTTGAGCTATAAGATCCGGAAATTGAAAAGCATTTCAAATGAACTCCGAAAAGGTTGAAAATTGGCATGGTATCATTTCACCCAATAGCATGTGCAAGAAAGTAGAGAGGGTTACGACAAAAACTAGATGCACTTCGTGTACAAAACGGACAATCTCTTTCAAAGTATGACGGTTTCGGAAGAAAGCTCATCTGTTACAAAGGGATTTCATTTTTTTGAACTCCATAGTTTTTCTGTGTTCAAAATGCACCATTCAAAGCCACATCATCAATTTTCAACCCTTTCTGACTTCATTTGTTATTTTCCTTGCATTTACTGATTATTTTGAGCTATAAGACCATGAAATTGAAAAGCACTACAAATGAACTCTGAAAAGGTTGAAAGTTGGCATGGTATCATCATTTCACCCACATAGCATGTTCAAGAAATAAGAGAGGGTTACGGCAAAAACTGGATGCACTTCGTGTACAAGACGGACAATCTATTTCAAAGTATCAGGATTTCATACGGAAACTCGTCTGTTACAACAGGCATTTCAAATGAACTACGAAAAGGTTAAAAGTTGGCATGGTATCATCATAATAGTTGTGGAGAGAAAGTCTTCACTTTTTTTTCGCTTGTGTGCTTTTCTTATTGCGCCGTAACCATGTATAATCTTCATCGTTTATCAGGATGGTTGGGTCAGCCTTGACTTTGAGGGGAGGAATTTCATGAAACTTTTCATAATGTTCAGACATGTCTGTCTTGGCCTCCACTCCCACGATGTCCCTTTTTCCTGAAAGAACTATGTGGCGCTTTGGCTCATCATATGATGGCTTCGCTTCCTTATCTTTTCTTTTTCTCGGTTTGGTAGACATGTCCTTCACATAGATAACCTGTGCCACATCATTGGCTAGGACGAACGGTTCATTAGTGTACCCAAGATTATTCAGATCCACTGTTGTCATTCCGTACTGTGGGTCTACCTGTACCCCGCCTCCTGACAGATTGACTCATTTGCACTTAAACAAAGGGACCTTAAAATCATGTCCGTAGTCAAGTTCCCATATGTCCATTATGTAACCATAATATGTGTCCTTTCCCCTCTCGGTTGCTGCATCAAAGCGGACACCACTGTTTTGGTTGGTGCTCTTTTGATCTTGGGCGATCGTCTAAAATGTATTCCCATTTATCTCGTATCCTTTGTAAGTAAATACAGTTGAAGATGGTCCCCTGGACAACGAGAACAGCTCATCATAAACAGTCACCTCTAAGACGTGTTTCCAACCAACTGCTGAAAGTCCTGATGTGTTCACATGTAATCCATTCGTCACACTGCTCCGGGTGTTTGGAGGCAGACTGTTCTTGTGTTCATCGACATACGGGGTCACCAAGGTAGAGTTCTGTAGAACTGTGTAGTGTGTTTGAGACCAAGAATGCCCGTCCCTGCATATTATTGCTACCCCTCCTAGCGTGCCTTTTCCAGTTAGTCTCCCCTCATACCGCGAATTAGGGAGACTTGTCTTCTTAAGGCCAAGAATGAAGTCAACACAAAACCCAATGACATCCTCTATTTGATGGCCCATGGAGATGCTTCCTTCTGGCCTAGTAATACGTCTCCAACGTATCTATAATTTTTGATTGCTCCATGCTCCTTTATCTACTGTTTTGGACTATATTGGGCTTTGATACGTCTCCGTCGTATCTACTTTTCCAAACACTTTTGCCCTTGTTTTGGACTCTAACTTGTATGATTTGAATGGAACTAACCCGGACTGACGCTGTTTTCAGCAAAATTGCCATGATTTTGTTTTATGTGCAGAAAACAAAAGTTCTCGGAATGACCTGAAACTCCACGGAATATCTTAGAATAAATAATAAAAATCCTCGCTAAAGATGAAGACCAGGGGCCCACACCTGTCCACGAGGGTGGGGCGCCCCCTCGGGCGCGCCTCTACCTCGTGGGCCCTCGACACCCTCCGACGCCAACTCCAACTCCATATATTGGCTTTCGGGAGAAAAAATCAGGAGAAGAAATCATCGCGTTTTACGATCACGGCCGCCGCCAAGCCCTAATCTCTCTGGAGGGCTGATCTCGAGTCCGTTCGGGGCTCCGGAGAGGGGGGTTCGTCGCTGTCGTCATCATCAACCATCCTCCATCACCAATTTCATGATGCTCACCGCCGTGCGTGAGTAATTCCATCGTAGGCTTGTTGGACGGTGATGGGTTGGATGAGATTTATCATGTAATCGAGTTAGTTTTGTTAGGGTTTGATCCCTATTATCCATTATGTTCTGAGATTGATGTTACTATGACTTTGCTATGCTTAATGCTTGTCACTAGGGCCCGAGTGCCATGATTTCAGATCTGAACCTATTATGTTTTCATGAATATATGTGAGTTCTTGATCCTATCTTGCAAGTCTATAGTCACCTATTATGTGTTATGATCCGACAACCCCGAAGTGACAATAATCGGGATACTTATCGGTGATGACCATAGTTTGAGGAGTTCATGTATTCACTATGTGCTAATGCTTTGTTCCGGTTCTCTATTAAAAGGAGGCCTTAATATCCCTTAGTTTCCAATAGGACCCCTCTGCCACGGGAGGGTAGGACAAAAGATGTCATGCAAGTTCTTTTCCATAAGCACGTATGACTATATTCGGAATACATGCCTACATTACATTGATGAATTGGAGCTAGTTCTGTGTCACCCTATGTTATGACTGTTACATAACGAACCGCATCCGGCATAATTATCCATCACTGATCCGGTGCCTACGAGCTTTCCATATACTGGTTCTCTCTTATTTACTTTTCTGTTGCTACTGTTACAATCACTAGAAAATACCAAAAACATTAATTTTGTTGTCTTTACTGTTGTTACCGTTACCACCACTATCATATTACTTCGCTACTAAACACTTTGCTGCAGATACTAAGTTTCCAGGTGTGGTTGAATTGACAACTCAACTGCTAATACTTCAGAACATTCTTTGGCTCCCCTTGTGTCGAATCAATAAATTTGGGTTGAATACTCTACCCTCGAAAACTGTTGCGATCCCCTATACTTGTGGGTTATCAAGACCCTTTTCTGGCGCCGTTGCCGGGGAGCATAGCTCTATTCTTTGAGTCACTTGGGATTTATATCTGCTGGACACTATGAAGAACTTGAAAGACGCTAAGACAACAATTTATCCCTCAACTACGAGGGGAGGTAAGGAATTGCCATCCAGCTCTGCACTTGATTCACCTTCTGTTATGAGTAAGCTAGCGACACCTAAACCTGCTTCTGCTATTCGTTCCGATATGTCGCATGTTATTGATGATGCCACTTCTGCTATGCATGATACTTATGATGAAACTACTTCTATGCTTGATACTACTGTGCCCCTTGGTGAATTTCTAGATGAACAAATTTCTAGGTCTAGAGAAAGAAATTATTGAAACTGATAATATTGATGAAAGTGATGATGAAGATATGCCTGCTATTCCTGAGGGTTATCTTTTTGATGCGGAATCTTCTGCAGCTATTTTTGCTAGCCAGGATAGATACGAACTTAAGAGGCTGCTAGTTAAATGGAGTAAAGAATCTCTTAGAGACAGAATGAAACCTGACCCTGCTTTTGCTACTTCACCTATTTGTGTTCCTGATAAGGATTATGAATTTTCTGTTGGTCCAAATATAATTACTTTGGTTGAATATGATCCTTTTTATGGCTATGAATCTGAAACTGTTGTGGCTCATCTTACTAAGTTAAATGATATAGTTGCCATGTTTACTAATGATGAGAGATCGCGCTACTTTTATATACTCAAAATATTTCCGTTCTCATTAAAGGGTGATGCTAAGATATGGTTTAATTCTCTTGATCCTGGTTGTGTGCGTAGTCCCCAGGATATGATTTATTACTTCTCTGCTAAATATTTTCCTGCTCATAAGAAACAAGCTGCTTTGAGGGAAATATACAACTTCGTGCAAATTAAAGAAGAGAGTCTCCCACAAGCTTGGGGGAGGCTTCTCAAGGTACTTAATGCTTTGCCTGATCATCCTCTTAAGAAACCTGAAATACTTGATATCTTTTATAATGGACTAATCAATGCTTCCAGAGATTACCTGGATAGTTGTGCTGGTTCTCTTTTCAAGGAAAGAACGCCAGATGAAGCTGAAATTCTATTGAATAATATGTTGACAAATGAAAATTATTGGGCACCTCCTGAGCCAACTCCCGAGCCAGCTCCTGAGCCAATTACTGAGCCTATTCCTAAACCAACTCCGAAGAAGAGAGGTGTTCTATTTCTCAGTCCCGAAGATATGCAGGAGGCAAAGAAATCTATGAAAGAAAAAGGTATTAAAGCTGAAGATGTTAAGAATTTACCTCCTATTGAAGAAATACATGGTCTTAATATACCGCCTGTTGAAGAAACTTATGATATTGATCCATTACTTATTGAAGAAACCTCCTGATCCCGATATCCCGACACAGGTAGTAAAGGTAAATTCTCTCTATAGATTTGATGAAGGTTATATCCCTCATTATAAGTCTGCTAGGCCATGCTTCGATGAGTTTGATAATTTTATTGTCAAACAAGAAAACTTTAATGCTTATTTTGGTAGACAATTGAAATATGATTCCAATATGATTAAACACTTGGGTGATTATATGGCTAATATTAGAGGTGAACTTAAACTTGTTAGCAAACATGCTTCTATGGTAACCACTCAAGTAGAACAAGTACTTAAGGCTCGAGAAGGAAGTGCTTGATGAAATGAATAGTAAGAAAATGATTATCTTTGTTAGAGTGGCTACTAGAACTGGTAGAATGACTCGGGAACCTTTGTATCCTGAAGGCCACCCTAAGAGAATCGAGCAAGATTCTCAGAGAAATAATATTGATGCACCTAGTTCTTCTAAAAGGAAGAAAAAGAAAAATGATAGGTGAGGGAGTTCCGGACTAGGGGGTGTCCGGATAGCCGAACTATCATCATCGGCCGGACTCCAAGACTATGAAGATACAAGATTGAAGACTTCGTCCCGTGTCCGGATGGGACTTTCCTTGGCGTGGAAGGCAAGCTTGGCGATATGGATATGTAGATCTCCTACCATTGTAACCAACTCTGTGTAACCCTAACCCTATCCGGTGTCTATATAAACAGGAGGGTTTTAGTCCATAGGACGAATAACAATGATACCATAGGCTAGCTTCTAGGGTTTAGCCTCTTTGATCTCGTGGTAGATCCACTCTTGTAACACACATCATCAATATTAATCTAGCAGGACGTAGGGTTTTACCTCCATCAAGAGGGCCCGAACCTGGGTAAAACATCATGTCCCTTGTCTCCTGTTACCATCCGCCTAGACGCACAGATTCGGGACCCCTACCGAGATCCGCCGGTTTTGACACCGACATTGGTGCTTTCATTGAGAGTTCCTCTGTGTCGTCACCGATAGGCCTGATGGCTCCTTCGATCATCAACAACGACGCGGTCCAGGGTGATACTTTTCTCCCCAGACAGATCTTTGTGTTTGGCGGCTTTGCACTGCGGGCCAATTTGCTTGGCCATCTGGAGCAGATCGAAAGCTACGCCCCTGGCTGTCAGGTCAAATTTGGAAGTTTAAACTATACGGCCTATATCCGCGGAGACTTGATCTTCGACGGATTCGAGCCGCAGCCAAGCGTGCCGCACTGTCTCGATGGGCATGACCTAGCTTTGCAGCTGAACAGTGCCCTGGAGGCCGCACCAGTATCCGCTCTGACCTTTAATCCAGAGCCGGATTCCCCGACCAAGGACGAGTGGTTGGACACCGCCTCGGGGGCTACAATCTCTACGGCAATCGAGCCGAACTCCATCCCTGTCCTTTGTGAAGACTCCGACTCCAGGGTGCCGGACTCCTATCCGGACTCCGAACCCTCCGCGCCCTTGCCGATCGAATCCGATTGGGCGCCCGTTATGGAGTTCACGGCCGCGGACATCTTTCAGCACTCGCCTTTTGGTGACATCCTGAATTCACTAAAGTCTCTCTCTTTATCGGGAGAGCCCTGGCCGGACTACGGTCAGGAATATTGGGATGCGGACGGCGAAGAAATTCAACGCCCACCCACCACCCACATGGTAGCCGCTGTCGACGATCTAACCGACATGCTAGACTACGACTCTGAAGACATCGACGGTATGGTCGACGATGCCGAAGACGACCAAGACCCAGCGCCTACAGGGCACTGAAGGCCACCTCGTCATACGACATATACATGGTGGACATCCCAAAAGATGGGAATGGCGATGGAACAACGGAGGATGACCCCTCCAAGAAGCAACCGAAGCGCCGGCGTCAGCGGCGCCGCTCTAAATCCCGCCACAGCAAGAATGAAGACTCCGGCACCGGAGACAACAATACACCGGACAATGCCGAAGACAATCCACTCCAGCAAGATCCAGCGCAGGAAGATGGAGACGCCAGCCCTCACGAGAGAGCGGCAGAAGAAGAGGTAGAGGATTATATGCCTCCCTCCGGAGATGAAGCAAGCCTCGACGACGATGAATTCGTCGTGCCCGAGAATCCCGTCGAACAAGAGCATTTTAGACGCAGGCTTATGGCCATGGCGAACAGCCTAAAGAAAAAGCAGCAACAGCTTAGAGCTGATTAGGATCTGCTAGCCGAGAGATGGACTGAAGTCCTCGCGGCTGAAGAGCATGAGCTCGAACACCCCTCCAAAAGCTACCCTAAACGCAAGTTGCTCCCCCGACTAGAGGAGGAGGCTTACGAACCCGCATCACCAGGAGACAATACGGCTGACCGACCACCCCGTGGTCGCGACAGAGAGGCCTCTAGGCCCTTCACTAGAACCGCACTCGACATCGCCAAAAGCACACGGCAAGGGGAACGCCCGACCTGCGAGATATATTGAGGACAAGGCAAGACAATCAAGATCGATCTATGGATCGCGTGGGCGCCCACGATGCGTGATTTACAACCGTCGCGCGGACACAGTAAGTCCGGCCGGACCGAACAAAACAGACCAAGCTCTTTTGAGCTCCGTCGTGATATCGCCCAGTACAGAGGCGCCACACACCCACTATGCTTCACAGACAAAGTAATGGATCATCAAATCCCCAAAGGGTTTAAACCCGTCAATATTGAATCCTATGATGGCACAACAGACCCTACGGTTTGGATCGAAGACTATCTCCTTCACATCCACATGGCCCGCGGTGACGATCTTCACGCCATCAAATACCTCCCCTCAAGCTTAAAGGACCAGCCCGCATTGGCTCAACAGCTTGCCGCAGAGTCAATTGGGAGCTGGGAGGACACGAAGCTGCATTCCTCAATAACTTCCGTGGCACTTATGTGCGACCACCGACGTTGATGACCTAAGCCACATAATTTAGCAGCCAGACGAATCGGCCGGACAATTTCGACACGATTCTTAACCAAGAAAACCAAATCGCCGACCGTCCGGATGCGGAGGCCCTCGCGGCCTTCAAGCATAACATCCGCGACGAGGGCTTACCCGCACCTAGGACAGGAAAAGCCGAAATCCATGGCAGCCCTCACATCACTCATGACCCGCTTCGCTGGTGAGGACAGCTAGCTAGCACGCAGCAACAACCTCAAGAAAAATCTGGCAGTCCGGACTTCAAGGACCGAAATGGCAGGCCGCGTCGTAACAAAAACAAACGCCGCATTAACGGCGACAATATTGAGGATACGACAGTCAATGCCGGATTCAAAGGCTCTAAACCCGGTCAGCGGAAAAAGCCATTCAAACGAACTACTCCGGGTCCGTCCAATTTGGACTGAATACTCGACCGATTGTGCCAGATACACGGCACCCCCGAAAAGCCAGCTAACCACACCAACAGGGGCTGTTGGGTATTCAAGCAGGCATGCAAGTTAATTGCCGAAAACAACGACAAGGGGCTGCATAGCGATGACGAGGACGAGACCCAACCGCCGAACAATAGAGGACAGAAGGGTTTCCCCGCACAGGTGCGGACGGTGAACATGATATACGCAACGCACATACCCAAAAGGGAGCGGAAGTGTGCACTCAGGGATGTCTACGCGATGGAGCCAGTTGCCCCGAAGTTTAATCCATGGTCCTCCTGCCCGATCACTTTTGACCGAAGGACCACCCCACCAAACATCCGCCACGGTGGATTCGCCAGACCGGTCTTAGACCCAATCATCGATGGATTTCACCTAACCGTAGTCACGATGGACGGCGGCAGCAGCCTAAACCTGCTTTACCAGATACAAGTCGCAAAATGGGCATAGACCCTCAAGGATTAAACCTACCAAAACGACCTTTAAAGCGCCATACCAGGTGTAGAAGCCAATTGTACAGGCTCAATTACACCGAAGTGGTCTTAGGATCCCCGGATAACTTCCGAAGCGAGGAGTTAATCTTCGACATAGTCCCGTTCCGCAGCGGCTATCATGCCAAGTTCAACGCGGTGCCGCTCTACGCATACCTCAAGCTCAAGATGCCAGGTCCTCGAGGAGTCATTACGGTCAACAGAAACATCGAACGCTCTCTCCGCACGGAGGAACATACAGCGACTCTCGCGGCGAAGTGCAATGCAGCCTCTTAAGGCAATTCTCGAGTCCGCCGTTAAGCGGCGGACACAGCTAAGCGCGCCCGGAGTAACTTACAACAAGACCACCTGGCACGTTCAGAGCACGCGTAGTAGTGCGGCCCCAACCCCAGCCCCTGCGAAACGTCAAAGCAGGTCCTTCGCGTACACCATTACGCTCTGAAGATACCATGGGCATGGGGAGAGGGGCACGACCACGATAAACCCAGACTGCGGCTCAACCACACCAGGGGCTCTCACGTGTGTCATTCCTTTTTCTTTTCTTTTTTTTACCTTTTACTTTTTACCCACAGGACTTTGTTTGTCAGAAGCCCTGTCCGGCAGCAGACCTGCCGAACTCACGATGCAACAGCCAGGGAAGGATAAAGGCTACAACGAATATACAGGTGGTCTCCATTACGAGCATTTTCATACACCAATCTGCAGCCTACCCCCGGAGGGGACATGTTTAACAGTCTCCTACCTTGCTTATCGTGACTATTTGTATCGCTCGCATTCATAGCAGCACTTATTGAATAAAACAATGCAGCACCTTTTTGCTTATAATTGCATTTCTTTTTCATACATATGTTCATTCACGACATGTTGCATCCGTACACTTTGGTACGGCTAATATACACCAGGGGCTTATGTTTCCCGCGTTATGGTGTGATGAGTCTGAACACTTTCACAAGTGCGGCACCCCGAACTTATAGCACTATATGCATCGGCTCCGAATCATGTCTTGGGTCAATAGTTGGGTTTGCCCGGCTCCCGTGTTTTGGTACCTTACGTTCCGTTATATCGGCAAAGGTAGCACCGGGAGAACCACTGTGATTCCGCCCCAGTTCGGCTGGGTTAACGCCTCAGTGGAGAAAGCTAAAACTGACTGTCATGATGAGGCGAGAGACCGGTCGCTGTTCGAGAGGTTTTTTGCGAGTCCTTAAAGACTTATGCCGCTTAGAGCGAGGAGCCGGATACCGTCCGGCCAAGGCGTGGATAGCGCCCCAAATTCGGCCTTCCGAAGACTAGGGGCTTCGCCGAAATTTAAAATTATAGAATTCTATGGCTAAGTGAGAGTGTTCAAGCATTATAAGTCCGGTTGCCTTGTTCGCTGTGTTGAGTGCCTCCCTAGATGGACCCAAAAATGGGAACAAGAGCGCTCAAGTTTATCCCGAACACCCCAAAGACTCGTGGCATGGGGGCTGAAGCCGACGACTTGCCATCTCTCGATTTGATAAACAGCCGCATGAAGGTAATATTTTAAATTAACAAGCGTTGCTTAGCGCTTATGAACTAAGTTTTCAGCGCAATGGATAACAAAATGCGAGTCTACTCAAATATTACATCTTTGGAGCACTCACCCGCAATAATACGGGCGCCCTTCAGACACTCTTATAATACATCTCGGGCGTGCGATGCTCCTTGCCCTCCGGTGGCGGGTCCGTCACAAGCTTCAGGCATCCATCTTGCCCAGTGCACCTTTATGCGGGCAAGGGCCCGACGGCACCCTCAATACAAGCGGAATGCTTGATCACTTCAACCCACGGCACGCATCCATCGGCCGCCGCACCAGGGTCAAGTAGCTCCTGTGCATGGCCTCCCTAGGCCACAGCCAACTATGAGGCCCTTCATGGCCTGTTCGGTCGCCTTGTGGAGCTCGACCAGCTGCTTTAGCTGGTCGCTAAGGGCACGGATGTCCGCCTCAAAGATACCGAGACCGAAGACCTTCTCCGCCGAGCTCCCTCCTCGGCCCGGTAGAATGCGGCAGCATCGGACACGCTATGAGGAAGATCTGCGAACGCCTCGAGAGCTCCGATTCGGGTAAGCAACAGGTAATTAACACTCACATGCTTACTCGCATGAAAAATGCCTTACCCGCTGCTATTTTATTCACCGCCTCAATCTCTGGAGGGCCTTATAGGCTTCGGCCTTAGCGGCTTTGGCACTCTCAAGAGCCGTTGCAAGCTCTGACTCGAGTTTGAGTCACGCTCAAGCTCTCGTGTTTTTCACGAGATCCCGGAGCTCTTGCTGTACCTCCGCCACCCGCACCTCCTGCTTCTCTCGCTCGGTGCGCCCGTGGCCGAGATTATGTTCGCCGCTGCCACCGCCTCCTTCTGTGGTCGCCACCTCGTTAGTGGCCCCTACAATACCCACGTTATCCTTGTCATTTTTCTTGCAACCAAATCCTTTTCTCAAGGTACAATTTTCATAAGGTATTACTCACCTTCTTTTCCTCGAGCTGCTTCTTGGCATGGCCGAGCTTCGTTCTCGGACTGCTCGAGGTTTCCTTCAAAGTATTGACCTCCTTGATCGGTCTGGCGGAGGTCAGCAGGACAGCCTGCAATCCCATATTGACATATTTTTTATATGACTCCTGCGTTTATCTTTCTAAAAGATCCTCAGTCCGGCTTTTCTTTCCGAACACCGAACCGAGCATCAGGGGCTACTGTCTATGTGGTACCATTTTTATATGTTGAAATTTCTTACCTCAAAGCCTGTTAGAAGGCTACGGCAGGCTTCGGTCAGCCCGCTCTTGGCGAGGTGAACCTTCTGAGTCACCGCACTCATAACAGCGCGGTGTTCCTCTTTGATGGAGGCGCTGTTGAGCGCCTCCAGCAAATTATCCGGCACCTCTGGTTGGACGGAGGCAGCCAGCGTCTCGGTCTTGCCCTTCTTACGAAGGGGTCGCCACGGACTCGGAGCCACCGTGGCCTCCGGGCTGAGTCCGTGCACAGTCCGGAGGGTGTCTGTGACACCTCCGGGCCTCCTCCTCCTGGTGGGTCCTTTTCGATCCCACCTCGGCGTCGTCCAGCTGCACGGGGTGGAGGCAGTCGGAAGGGAATCCATATCCGACGCACCCAAGGACCCGCTCGACGAAACGGGAAGATCATCCTTGGGCGGACTGCAGGGTTGTATGCGGCATTAGAAAGACATTATGTGGCGAAAATAAAAACTTTGAAGCTATTCGGGAATCCGGATACTTACGATTTCGCCAGGGGCTTGGCCCTTGGATGCCAGTCTTCGTCGTCGTCACTGGCGTTGGCGGACTGCAGTCCGGAGGAGGAGCTTTTCCCTTCTTGGACCCTTCGGCCTCCCTTGTTGGGGAGGCCTTCCTTTTCTTCCCTCCCCCACTGGGGGAGAGGCTTTCTTCTTCTCCTCCTCACCTTGGTGGGAGGAGTCGGCCTTGGATTCATCATCCGATAGCACCTGAAAACGGGAACTCTTCCGAGTCCCCGTGGCCGTCTTCTTGGCCTTCTTCTCCGGCACCACGTGGGGTGCCGGAGCCAGCAGCCCCGTTAGGCGGGCGTCTGCCGGGTCCTCTGGCAATGGGGCCGGACAGGTAATCCGTTCGGCCTTCGCCAGCCAATCCTGTCAAAGGTAAAGGGAGTTTAGATCCCGCATAGAGCCAAACGGTGGAAAACAAGTGGTGAAATCACTTACATCGTCAGCTGGACGCTGCGAGCAGAATCCGCGATCTTCGGTAGCAGATACGGGAGCTTCGGCGCCTTTGAACAGCACCTTCCAGACATCTTCGTACGTAGTATCGAAGAGCCCGCTTAGGGTCTGGTGCTGCGCCGGATCAAACTCCCACATATTAAAGCCCCGTCGCTGGCATGGGAGAATCCGGCGGATGAGCATGACCTGGATTACGTTGACAAGCTTGAGCTTCTTGTCCACCAGCTTCTGGATACAGGCTTGGGTCCGGTCATCTCCTCCGAATCCCCCCAAATCTGGCCACTCTCTTTCCATGAGGTGAGCCGTGTGGGGAAGCCAGATCTGAACTCGGGGGCCGCTGCCCAATCAGGGTCACGCGGCTCGGTGATGTAGAACCACCCCGATTGCCACTCCTTGATGGTTTCCACGAAAGTTCCCTCCAGCCACGTAACGTGGGACATCCGGCCCACCATGGCGCCTCCGCACTCCGCTTGGCTGCCCTTTACAACCTTCGGCTTGACACTAAAGGTTTTGAGCCACAAGCCGAAGTGGGGCTGGATGCAGAGGAATGCCGCGCACCCACGATAAACGCCGAGATGTTGAGGATGAAATTGGGCCGATCATGGAAATCTAGGCCGTAGTAGAACATGAGCCCCGGACAAAGGGATGAAGCGGGAAGCCCAGTCCATGGAGGAAATGGGGAAGAAATACTACCCTCTCATGGGGCCAGGGTTGGGAATAAGCTCTCCCTCGTCGGGAGCCGATGCGCGATGTTGCTGGACAAATATCCGGCGTCGCGCAGCTTCTGGATCTGCCCCTCCGTGACGGAGGAGGCCATCCACTTGCCTCCCGCTCCGGACATATTTGGAGAAGGTTGAGGTGAGAAGTGCGGACTTGGGCGCTGGAGCTCGAGTTCACGGAGATGGATAAGCCAAGGAGGAAGAAGGCGCAGGTAAAAGGGTTGGATCCTTATCCCCTTATATGGGCGGACAAAACATATGTCCCCACCGCCTGGTAAAACTCAGATATCTCCCAAACGCCACAATCAATGGCGCGGTTGGGTTACCCACGTCCGTATTGATGGGAATCCCGGAATAAGGGGAACACGATCTCTGCTTCGACAAGACGTGCCAAGGAAACCGCTTCGCTAAACGCACTGAGGTGGAACAATAAAAACAATTTGAATAAAGGCTTGGTAGTTGTGCGACGTCCCGCCACAAAATACGTCAGCAGATTGATCTTGTGTAATATTATTCTCTCTACGGTGGTATGTGGAATTTATTTTTGCAGAGCCGGACACTATCCTGGTGTTCACAATCTTCTATGAATTATTCAGAGGAAGAACCCGCCTTGCAATGCCGAAGACAATATGCGCGCCGGACTCGTCGTCATTGAAGCCTGGTTCAGGGGCTACTGAGGGAGTTACGGACTAGGGGTGTCCGGATAGCCGAACTATCATCATCGTCCGGACTCCAAGACTATGAAGATACAAGATTGAAGACTTTGTCCCGTGTCCGGATGGGACTTTCCTTGGCATGGAAGGCAAGCTTGGCAATACGGATATGTAGATCTCCTACCATTGTAACCGACTCTGTGTAACCCTAACCCTATCCGGTGTCTACATAAACCGGAGGGTTTTAGTCCATAGGACGAACAACAATCATACCATAGGCTAGCTTCTAGGGTTTAGCCTCTTTGATCTCGTGGTAGATCCACTCTTGTAACACACATCATCAATATTAATCTAGCAGGACATAGGGTTTTACCTCCATCAAGAGGGCCCGAACCTGGGTAAAACATCGTGTCCCTTGTCTCCTGTTACCATCCGCCTAGACGCACAGTTCGGGACCCCCTACCCGAGATCCGCCGGTTTTAACACCGACAATAGGACTGTGCAAACTTCTAGTGAACCTATTGCTGAACCACCTGAGAATCCAAATGATATCTCTATTTCTGATGCTGAAACACAATCTGGTAAAGAACATGAACCTAGTGAAAATGTTAATGATGATGTTCATGATGATGCTCAACCTAGTAATGATAATTATGTAGAAGTTGAACCTGCTGTTGGTCTTGATAACCCACAATCAAAGAATCAACGTTATGATAAAAGAGACTTCGTTGCTAGGAAACATGGTAAAGAAAGGGAACCATGGGTTCAGAAACCCATGCCTTTTCATCCGAAACAATCCAAGAAAAAGGATGATGAGGATTTCGAGCGCTTTGCTGAAATGATTAGACCTATCTTTTTGCGTATGCGATTGACTGATATGCTCAAAATGAATCCTTATGCTAAATATATGAAAGATATTGTTACAAATAAAAGAAAGATGCCGGAAGCTGAAATTTCCACCATGCTTGCTAATTATACTTTTAAGGGTGGAATACCAAAGAAATTGTGAGATCCAGGAGTACCTACTATACCATGCTCCATTAAGAGAAATTAAGTTAAAACTGCTTTATGTGATCTTGGAGCCGGTGTTAGTGTTATGCCTCTCTCTTTATATCGTAGACTTGACTTGAATAAGTTGACACCTACTGAAATATCTTTGCAAATGGCTGATAAATCAACCGCTATACCTGTCGGTATTTGTGAGGATGTGCCTGTTGTGATTGCAAACGTTACTATTTTAACGGACTTTGTTATTCTTGATATTCCCGAGGATGATAGTATGTCTATTATTCTTGGAAGACCTTTCCTTAATACTGCAGGGGCTGTTATTGATTGCAACAAAGGCAATGTCACTTTTCATGTTAATGGTAATGAGCACACGGTACACTTTCCAAGGAAACAACCTCAAGTTCATAGTATCAACTCTATTGGAAAAATTCCATCGCTTATATTTGGAGGTTTTGAATTTCCTCTCCCTACTGTCAAGAAGAAATATGATATACTTATTATTGGGGATGTCCATATCCCCGTTGAGGTAACATAGTGTTATTCGAAATTTCTCCGGCTCCATATTAATCGGACTGAGTTTGTTAACAAGACTTGATCAACCTTGTTAGTGGATTCTTTTTTATAAGCATGAGATGGACGAAACTAGAAGCACAACCTTTTGTACCCTCTTTATATTTTATGTTACTTAGTAGAAATAAAGTAAAATAGTATTTTTCTGTATGTTTCCTGATTTATCCGTGCAATATAAAAATATCCTGAAAATAAAAGTCCTCAGAATGCCATGCCAATTTAATATGATTTTTTCAGGAATATTTGAGGATTTACTGTGCAAAAATTACCGCGGGGGGAGCTGCCACCTGGCCACGAGGATGGAGGGCGCGCCCCCTGCCTCGTGGGCCCACGGTGGCCCTCCTCCACTTATCCCTGCACCCATCTTCTTCCTCTGCCTCACACAAACCCGAAAAACCAACTCAAGCTCGAGTTCCAGCCACTTTTGCTGTGATTTTCGATCTCCTTACTCAAAGCACCTCTCGCAAAACTGCTTGGGGAGATTGTTCCTTGGTATGTGACTCCTCCATTGGTTCAATTAGTTTTTGTTCTAGTGCTTTATTCTTTGCAAATTTTTGCTGCATAGGTGACCATGTTCTTGAGCTTGCATGTCAAATTTATATGGTTCCAAGTAGTTCTAATGCTTGATATAGGCTCTAGGCACTAGTAGTAGTAGTTGCTATCAATTTTATTGAAGTTGGTTCACTTTTGTTTGAAGTTACTAAAAATTTCAGATTATTTCAGAAATAATGAAGAGAATTTTCAGGGGCTCGTCGAGCCGGAGCTCGAAGGAAAAACAAAAGGAAGAAGAGAAGACGCCCAAATTTAATTTGCCTCGTACCGCGGAGGTCCGGCCGTGTGAATGGCCTTCCGATGACTTCTTGAGGAGAGCCAGGATTTATGAGGATTTCTATTTATTGATTGAGAATGCTGGCCTCACCGACTTCCTCCGCGACCAACATCATCAGTATCTCTCACTCACAAATACTTTTGTGCAGAACTTCTACTTTTTCCCTAAGAAATCACCTCCAACAGTAGAGTTTCATTTATATGGCGTTGCTAAGGAGATGCCATTAGCTGAATTTTGCGAGGTTTGCAAAATACCCTTTGAGGGCACCTTAGATGAACCATACCGTAATGAAGTGGAAGCTTTTATTAACACTATCACTGTGGGAGAAACCAGGAAGGTTTCTGATGCAAGAATTACTAGCATACATTTTCCTGTTTTACGCTACTTTGCCTTATTTGCTAGTCGTTGCTTGATTGGTCGCGGGAACTGTGGAAACCTTAGTGTTCCTGATATTATCATTTTGTTCCATGGTTTATACCGCAATAACTCTATTAGTACGGGTGGAATTGTTGCTAGACGGTTAAGTCTGAACCGTACTAAGGGCCCCATCTTTGGAGGCATTTATGCTTCACGCCTAGCTGAATATTTTGAAATACCTATTAGGCATGAGGAGAAAGAAGAAACAGCGTTGTCCCGTGCTTATTTAGATTATAAGAGTATGCTAGCGCATGACTTTCTTGTTAAGAGTCGTGAAGGGGAGCTCAAATATAAATTGTACTTTGATAAACATCACCCTGAGACTATTACTTTGCCTGCTCCCTCTTTGTTTAACTTGTCTGCAGGTACTCACATTGTTCCGTGGGCGGCCGTTCAAGCCTATCGGAATCATGCACCAGCCCCGGAACCGGAACCACAAGATGAGCCTCCACGATAGTCTGTTTATTCTTGGGATCCTGAGGTGGTTGCCAGCCAGTGGCACTCAGATTCCTCTTCATCACATTATGATCCCAACTATTCTTCTTCGCAGTACAACCCTAGCTTCACCTACGGGTATCCGCCAGGCTATCCCTAGCAATAGACCAACTTAGGCCAAAAGCCTAAGCTTGGGGGAGTACGTATTTCTCACCGACATTACATTCATGTTCACACACACTCATTGCTAGATGTCGGTGCTCATGCTCTTTCATTGTAATATCCATGCTAGTTTATTTTCTTTTTCCTGCTTTCTTCTTGTGTGTTTAATAAACCTTAAGAAAAACAAAAAAATTTGTAGTAGTTTATTTTTTCCTGCTGTAGTAGTAATAATTAAAAAGAAAACCCAAAAATATGTCCCGTTCTTCTTTTCTTTGGTGGTCAGTAGGAGAAGACCATGATTAAATTGTTGAAGTGGCTCTTATATGCATTATTGTTGATTTAACCAAGAGCCCATATTGCCTTGTCTTCTCCTGTTTATTGAATGCTCGCAGATTCCAGCTTAGTCCAATGCACGTGCACTCTTATTATTATTCACACCGTTCGGTCGTGCAAGTGAAAGGCAATTATGATGATATATGATGGACTGACTGAGATGGGAAAAGCTGGTATGAACTCGACCTCTTTTTTTTTTGTAAATATGATGAGTTCATCGTTCTTGATTCAGCTTATTATGAATAAACATGTTTGCAATGACAATTCGAGATCATAGTTGCTTGTGCCATGCTTGATTAGCTATGAGTTATAATGGTTTACCTTGCGTGCCAACATGCTATTGAGATGGTTATGATGTGGTATGATGGGGTGGTATCCTCCTTTGTATGATTTAAGTGACTTGACTTGGCACATGTTCACGCATGTAGTTGAAACAAATCAACATAGCCTTCACGATATTTATGTTCATGGTGGATTATATCCTACTCATGCTTGTATTCAATGTTTATTAATTTTAATGCATGTTCATAACTGTTGTCGCTCTCTAGTTGGTCGCTTCCCAGTCTTTTGCTAGCCTTCACTTGTACTAACCGGGAATACTGCTTGTGCATCCAATCCCTTAAACCCCAAAGTTATTCCACATGAGTCCACTATACCTTCCTATATGCGGTATCTACCTGCCGTTCCAAGTAAATTTGTATGTGCCAAACTCTAAACCTTCAAATAATCATTCTGTTTTGCATGCTCGAATAGCTCACATATCAACTAGGGTTGCCCTTATCTTCCGTGTTAGGCGGGTTATTATCAAGAGGAGTGGACTCCGCTCCTCACTCACGAGAAAATGGCTGGTCACCGGGATGCCCAGTCCCATGCTTTATGCAAACTAAATCAAAATAATTGCAAACAAAACTCCCCTTGGGACCCGTTGAATGTTGGAGGCACTCGTTGTTTCGAGCAAGCCATGGATTGATGCTTGTGGAGGAGGGGGGGGGGTATAAACTTTACCATTCTGTCTGGGAACCGCCTATAATTTGTTTAGCATGGAAGATATCGTCATCTCTTAGTTGTTATGTTGACAATGAAAGAATGCCGCTCAAAATATAATTTATCTCTATTTCAAAACCGAGCTCTGGCACCTCTACAAATCCCTGCTTCCCTCTGCGAAGGGCCTATCTATTTACTTTTATGTTGAGTCATCACCCTCTTATTAAAAAGCACTAGGTGGAGAGCACAACTATCATTTGCATTCATTATTGTTAATTTATATCGGGTATGACTATGATTGGATCTCTTTTACCATGAATTACAATGTCTAGTCGGTCCTTGATCTTTGAAGGTGCTCTGCATTTATGTTTTGCGGTCTCAGAAAGGGCTAGCGAGATACCATCTTGTTATATCATATTATGATTATTTTGAGAAAGTGTTGTCATCCGAGATTTATTATTATGGCTTGCTAGCTGATTATGTTATTGATATGAGTAAACATGAGACCTAGGAGTTATTGCAAATGTGGTTAGTTATGATCTTTGCTGAAAACCTGAATGCTGGCTTGACATAGGTACAACAACAAGAGCAAACAGAGTTTGTAAAAGTTTTTCTTTTTCTCTTTCAGTTTGTCAACTGAATTGCTTGAGGACAAGCAAGGGTTTAAGCTTGGGGGAGTTGATACGTCTCCGTCGTATCTACTTTTCCAAACACTTTTGCCCTTGTTTTGGACTCTAACTTGTATGATTTTAATGGAACTAACTCGGACTGACGCTGTTTTCAGCAAAATTGCCATGATGTTGTTTTATGTGCTGAAAACAAAAGTTCTGGGAATGACCTGAAACTCCACGGAATATCTTAGAATAAACAATAAAAACATCCTCGCCAAAGATGAAGACCAGGGGGCCCACACCCTGTCCACGAGGGTGGGGGGGTGCGCCCCCCCTCCTGGGCGCGCCCCCCTACCTCGTGGGCCCCCTGGACACTCTCCGACGCCAACTCCAACTCCATATATTGGCTTTAGGGGAGAAAAATATCAGGGAGAAGAAATCATCGCGTCTTACGATACGGAGCCGCCGCCAAGCCCTAATCTCTCTCAGGAGGGCTGATCTGGAGTCCGTTCAGGGCTCCGGAGAGGGGGATTCGTCGCCATCGTCATCATCAACCATCCTCCATCACCAATTTCATGATGCTCACCGTCGTGTGTGAGTAATTCCATCGTAGGCTTGCTGGACGGTGATGGGTTGGATGAGATTTATCATGTAATCGAGTTAGTTTTGTTAGGGTTTGATCCCTAGTATCCATTATGTTCCGAGATTGATGTTGCTATGACTTTGCTATGCTTAATGCTTGTCACTAGGGCCCGAGTGCCATGATTTCAGATCTGAACCTATTATGTTTTCATGAATATATGTGAGTTCTTGATCCTATCTTGCAAGTCTATATTCACCTATTATGTGTTATGATCCGACAACCCCGAAGTGACAATAATCGGGATACTTCTCGGTGATGACCATAGTTTGAGGAGTTCATGTATTCACTATGTGCTAATGCTTTGTTCGGTTCTCTATTAAAAGGAGGCCTAAATATCCCTTAGTTTCCAATAGGACCCGCTGCCACGGAGGGTAGGACAAAAGATGTCATGCAAGTTCTTTTCCATAAGCACGTATGACTATATTCGGAATACATGCCTACATTACATTGATGAGTTGGAGCTAGTTATGTGTCACCCTATGTTATGATGTTACATGACAAACCGCATCCGCATAATTATCCATCACGATCCGGTGCCGACGAGCTTTCCATATACTGGTTCTCGCTTATTTACTTTTCCGTTACTCATGTTATAATCACTACAAAATACCAAAACATTACTTTTGTTGTCTTTACTGTTGTTACCGTTACCACCACTATCATATTACTTTGCTACTAAACACTTTGCTGCAGATACTAAGTTTCCAGGTGTGGTTGAATTGACAAATCAGCTGCTAATACTTGAGATTATTCTTTGGCTCCCCTTGTGTCGAATCAATAAATTTGGGTTGAATACTCTACCCTCGAAAACTGTTGCGATCCCCTATACTTGTGGGTTATTAGGCTTTATTTTCCACTTTTATATTATTTTTGGACTAACCTATTAACCGGAGGCCCAGCCCAGAATTGCTTTTTTTTGCCTATTTCACTGTTTCGAAGAAACAGAATATCAAACAGAGTCCAAACGGAATGAAACCTTCGGAAACGTGATTTTCTCACCGAACGTGATCCAGGAGACTTGGACCCTACGCCAAGGAACAGAAGAGGCGGTCACGAGGGTGGGAGGCGCCCCCCCCCCCTAGGGCGCGCCCCCTGCCTCGTGGGCCCCCTGTTGCTCCACCGACGTACTCCTTCCTCCTATATATACCTACGCACTGCCCCCAAACGATCGTAACAGGAGCCAAAAACTAATTCCACCGCCGCAACTTCCTCAGATCCACGAGATCCCATCTTGGGGCCTGTTAGGAGCTCACGGAGGGGCATCCACCATGGAGGGCTTCTACATCATCACCATAGCCCCTCCGATGAAGTGTGAGTAGTTTACTTCAGACCTTGGGGTCCATAGCTAGTAGCTAGATGGCTTCTTCTCTCTGTTTGGATCGCAATACAATGTTCTCCCCCTCTCTCGTGGAGATCTATTCAATGTAATCTTGTTTTTGCGGTGTGTTTGTTGAGACCGATGAATTGTGGGTTTATGATCCAGCTTATCTATGAATAATATTTCAATCTTCTCTGAATTCTTTTATGTATGATTGGTTATCTTTGCAAGTATCTTGAATTATCCGCTTGGTTTGGCCAACTAGATTGGTAGTTCTTGCAATGGGAGAAGTGTTTAGCTTTGGGTTCAATCTTGCGGTGTCCTTACCCAAAGGATGTAAAGGGTTGCAAGGCACGTATTGTATTGTTGCCATCGAGGATAACAAGATGGGGTATTTATCATATTGCATGAATTTATTCCTCTACATCATGTCATCTTGCTTAAGGCGTTACTCTGTTTTTAACTTAATACTCTAGATGCATGCTGGATAGCGGTCGATGAGTGGAGTAATAGTAGTAGATGCAGAATCGTTTCGGTCTACTTGTCTCGGACGTGATGCCTATATACATGATCATACCTAGATATACTCATAACTGTGCTCAATTCTGTCAATTGCTCAACAGTAATTTGTTCACCCACCGTAGAATATTTATGCTCTTGAGAGAAGACACTAGTGAAACCTATGGCCCCGGTCTATTCTCATCATATCAATCTCCATCACTTTAACACTTGCTTTGTTTTTACTTTGCCTTTTACTTTTTACTTTGCATCTCAATACCAAAAATACCAAAAATATTATCTATCATCTCTATCAGATCTCACTCTCGTAAGTGACCGTGAAGGGATTGACAACCCCTAATCGCGTTGGTTGCGAGGAGCTATCGTTTTGTGCATGTACGAGGGACTTGTGCGTGGCCTCCTACTGGATTGATACCTTGATTCTCAAAAACTGAGGGAAATACTTATGCTACTTTGCTGCATCATCCTCTCCACTTCGGGGGAATCCAACGCAGTGCTCAAGAGGTAGCAAGAAGAATTTCTGGCGCCGTTGCCGGGGAGGCTCACGTAAGAGCAAGTCAAGCACCATACCAAGTACCCATCACAATCCCTATCTCCCGCATTACATTATTTTCCATTTGCCTCTCGTTTTCCTCTCCCCCACTTCACCCTTGCCGTTTTTTCCGCCCTCTCTTTTCATTTGCCTTGATGTCTTACTTGGCTCGTTTGCTCGTTTGGTTGAAATAGTTGAGTATTTATTCCTAAACAAAGAAGCCAATATCTATGGATCCTCATCCGCTTGCCAATATTTTTAAGAGATCCAATTATGATGAACCAATTCCTAGTGATTTGGATGCACTAGATTATCTTTATAAGGTTTTACCTGAAATCCGTGAAGTGACTCACGATAGATCTTTGAATAAAAAGCATGATTGCATGATTTTATTATAAATTATTTTTATGTCAATTGTGCTAATAGGATGCAAAACCCTAAGCTTGGGGATGCTTGTTTTGCTATGACTACTACTTGTTGCAATGATCATGATTGGGGTGATTCTTCTTATGATCTTTAAAATTTATTTAAGCCCCATGATGAATATGAGATTGATAATATTGTTTGCAATAATATTGAAAGTGGGTTCGGAAGAGTGTCAACTTTAGATCCCACATATTTGGAGAATCTTCAATCTTATGAAGTTTTTGATAAAAGTGGGTTTGGAAAGGTCATGACTTCAGTTAATGATAATCCCACTATTTTGGAAGAGTATCAACTTTGCATGCATGTGGATCGTGTTGATAATATACTTTGTGATAGCTATTTTGTTGAATTTGCCTATGATCCTACATGTAATTATTATGAGAGAGGAAAACATGGTTGTAGAAACTTTCATGCTATTAAATTACCTCTCGCTATGTTGAGATTGCTATTGTCTCTTTCCGCTTCCTTGCATATGCTAGTTTTTGCTTGCCTTGATTCGTTTGCCTATAAGATGCCTATGCATAGGAAGTATGTTAGACTTAGATGTGGTTGTCACAAGTTTTATGATGCTCTCTTTGTGCTTCAATTCTTGTCTTTTATGTGAGCATCATTGAAATCTCAATGCCTAGCTAAAAAGGCTTTAAGGAAAAGCGCTTGTTGGGAGACAACCCAATATTTTTCTTTGCTGCTTAGGAATAAATAATCCATCTAGCCTCTGTTTAGATGTGGTTTTATGTTTTAATTAGTGTTTGTGCCAAGCTAGACCTATTGGATCTTCTTGGATGATAGTTATTTGATCTTGCTATAATTTCCTGAAACTTTGCGCTCAGTGCCCGAATTATTAAAAATCACCAGAACGTGATAAAATAATGATTCTAATTGCTGCTTATCAATAAACAAATTTTCTAGGTCTTCTAATTTTGGTAAACTGTTTGGAGTTCCAGAAGTTTGCGTTATTTACAGATTACTACAGACTGTTCTGTTTTTGACAGATTCTGTTTTGCGTGTGTTGTTTGCTTATTTTGATGAATCTATGGCTAGTAAAATAGTTTATAATCCATAAAGAAGTTGGAATACAGTAGGTTTAACACCAATATAAATAAATAATGAGTTCATTACAATATCTTAAAGTAGTCTTTTGTTTTCTTTCTCTAACGGAGCTCACGAGATTTCTATTGAGTTTTGTGTTGTGAAGTTTTCAAGTTGTGGGTAAATTCTTTTGATGGATTATGGAACAAGGAGTGGCAAGATCCTAAGATTGGGGATGCCCATGTGAAACCCAAGATAATCCAATGACACCAAAAATTCAAAGCTTGGGGATGCCCCGGAAGGCATCCCCTCTTTCGTCTACTTCCATCGGTAATTTACTTGGAGCTATATTTTTATTCACCACATGATATGTGTTTTGCTTGGAGCGTCTTGTATCATTTGTGTCTTTGCTTGTTAGTCTACCACAATCATCCTTGCTGTACACACCTTTTGAGAGAGCCATACATAAATTGGAATTTGCTAGAATACTCTATGTGCTTCACTTATATCTTTTGAGCTTGATAGTTTTGCTCATAGTGCTTCACTTATATCTTTTGAGCGTGATAATTTTTTCTCTAGTGCTTCACTTAGATCTTTTAGAGCACGGTGGTGGATTTGTTTTAAAGAAACTATTGATCTCTCATGCTTCACTTAGACTATTTTGAGAGTCATTAATAGCATGGTAATTTTCTTAATATTAATATATACTTGGTATTCAAGATATGTGAAACTTTCTTTTGAGTGCGCTGAATACTAAGAAAAGTTTGATGCTTGATAATTGTTTTGAGATATGGAGGTGATAATATCAAAGTCGTGCTGGTTGAGTAATTGTGAATTTGAGAAATGCTTGTTTTGAAGTTTGCAAGTCCCGTAGCATGCACGCATGGTTAAAGTTGTGTAACAAATTTGAAACATGAAGTGTACCTGGCTTGTGCATCCTTATGAGTGGCGGTCGGGGACGAGCGATGGTCTTTTCCTACCAATCTATCCCCCTAGGATCATGCGCGTAGTACTTGATTTTTGATGACTTCTAAATTTTTGCAATAAGTATGTGAGTTCTTTTGACTAATGTTGAGTCCATGGATTATACGCACTTTTACCTTCCCACCTTTGCTAGCCTCTTCGGTACCATGCATTGCCCTTTCTCACCTTGAGAGTTGGTGTAAACTTCGTCGGTGCATCCAAACCCCGTGATATGATACGCTCTATCACACATAAACCTCCTTATATCTTCCTCAAAACAGCCACCATACCTACCTATTATGGCATTTCCATAGCCATTCCAAGATATATTGCCATGCAACTTTCCACGGTTCCGTTCATCATCATCATGACATACTTTACTTTTGTCATATTGCCATTGCATGATCATGTAGTTGACATCGTATTTGTGGCAAAGCCACCATGCATTATTTTTCATACATGTCACTCTTGATTCATTGCACCATCCCGCACATCACCGGAGGCATTCATATAGAGTCATATCTTGTTCTAGTTTCGAGTTGTAATCCTTATGTTGTAATCAATAGAAGTGTGATGATCATCATTATTAGAGCATTGCCCAAAAAAGAGAAAGGCCAAAAAGAAAAAAAAAAGGCCCAAAAAAATAAAATAAATAAAAAGGGCAATGTTACTATCTCTTTTTCCACACTTGTGCTTCAAAGTAGCACCTTGTTCTCCATGTAGTGAGTCTCATATTTTGTGCTTCAAAGTAGCACCATGTTTTTCATATAGTGAGTCTCATAAGTTGTCTTTTTCATACTAGTGGGAATTTTCCATTATAGAACTTGGCTTGTATATTCCTACGATGGGCTTCCTCAAATGCCCTAGGTCTTCATGAGCAAGCAAGTTGGATGCACACCCATTAGTTTTCTTTTGTTGAGCATTCATAGCTCTAGTGCATCCGTTGCATTGCAATCCCTACTCCTCATGTTGACATCAATTTATGGGCATCTCCATAGCCCATTGATTATCCTCGTCGATGTGAGACTTTCTCCTTTTTTTTCTTCTCCACACAATCCCCATCATCATATTCTATTCCACCCATAGTGCTATATCCATGGCTCACGCTCATGTATTGCGTGAAGGTTGAAAAAGTTTGAGATTATTTAAGTATGAAACAATTGATTGGCCTTTCATCGGGGGTATAGAAGTTGGGAACATCTTTGTGTGACGAAAATGAAGCATAGCCTAACTATATGATTTTGTAGGGATGAACTTTCTTTTGCCATGCTATTTTGAGAAGACATGATTACTTTGATTAGTATGCTTGAAGTATTATTATTTTTATGTCAATATGAACTTTTGTCTTGAATCTTTCGGATCTGAATATTCATACCACAATTAAGAAGATTTACATTGAAATTATGCCAAAGTATCACTCCGCATCAAAAATTCTCTTTTTATCATTTACCTACTCGAGGACGAGCAGTAATTAAGCTTGGGGATGCCTGATACGTCTCCAACGTATCTATAATTTTTTATTGCTCCATGCTACTTTATCTACTGTTTTGGACTATATTGGGCTTTATTTTCCTCTTTTATATTATTTTTGGGACTAACCTATTAACCGGATGCTCGGCCCAGAATTGTTGTTTTTTGCCTATTTCAGTGTTTTGAAGAAACGGAATATCAAACGGAGTCCAAACGGAATGAAACCTTCAGAAACGTGATTTTCTCACCGAACATGATCCAGGAGACTTGGACCCTACGCCAAGGAACAGAAGAGGCGGTCACGAGGGTGGGCCCCCCCCCTAGGGCGCGCCCCCTGCCTCGTGGGCCCCCTGTTGCTCCACCGACGTACTCCTTCCTCCTATATATACCTACGTACCCCCAAACGATCAGAACATGAGCCAAAAACCTAATTCCACCGCAGCAACTTCTCAGATCCATGAGATCCCATCTTGGGGCCTGTTAGGAGCTCACGGAGGGGGCATTCACCATGGAGGGCTTCTACATCATCACCATAGCCCCTCCGATGAAGTGTGAGTAGTTTACTTCAGACCTTCGGGTCCATAGCTAGTAGCTAGATGGCTTCTTCTCTCTTTTTGGATCTCAATACAATGTTCTCCCCCTCTCTCGTGGAGATCTATTCGATGTAATCTTCTTTTTTGCGGTGTGTTTGTTGGGACCGATGAATTGTGGGTTTATTATCCAGCTTATCTATGAATAATATTTGAATCTTCTCTGAATTCTTTTATGTATGATTGGTTATCTTTGCAAGTCTCTTGAATTATCCGCTTGGTTTGGCCAACTAGATTGGTAGTTCTTGCAATGGGAGAAGTGTTTAGCTTTGGGTTCAATCTTGCGGTGTCCTTACCAAAGGATGTAAAGGGTTGCAAGGCACGATTGTATTGTTGCCATCGAGGATAACAAGATGGGGTATTTATCATATTGCATGAATTTATTCCTCTACATCATGTCATCTTGCTTAAGGCGTTACTCTGTTTTTAACTTAATACTCTAGATGCATGCTGGATAGCGGTCGATGAGTGGCACTAGTAGAATAAGGGTCTATTGTCCCGGTTGGTAAGGGCCTTTAGTCCCAGTTCCTGAACCGGGACTAAAGGGTCGATACTAATACCTGGTTTTTAGTCCCGGTTCAATCAGTAACTGGACCGATGGGCCTCCACGTGCTTTGTCTGCTGAGCCCAGCGGGAGGGCCTTTGGTCGGTTGGTGGCACCAACCAGGACCAATAGGCATCCACGCGTCGACATTTCTATGGTTGTGGTTTTGGTTTTTTTGAAAAGGGGGGGGGGTTGGGGGTTTTGGGGGTTAATTTAGGTGTTTCATATATTGTGCTATAGCTAGCTAATTAATAGAGAAAAGTGTCCTCTCTTTTGTCCGTGCTTGGTCGACGCTACGTACTATACATACGTATAGAGAGGACTAGCTAGACACGCTAGCTAGCTAGTAAGCAAACGAAGGAAAACAGAAGATCGTCATGAACATATATGCATACAGAGAGAAGTGATATCGACCACCTCTCCTTCTCCGAGAGATTGGTCGAACAACAAGTTCTCGTATATCTATCCGACACTACCGGCTACATATATACAATAATTATCTTTTACAATACGGACACGTGGTCCACATAGTATTCTCCGTCTTCAGCGATCACGTGGTCAAGAAAGAATGCCGCCAATTCCTCTTGAATTGCTCGCATGCGATCTGGTGCTAGGAGTTCATCCCGCTTCCGGAACATCTAATTTTAAGAAAGGGGTCAATACATACATATATATATGAATGAAACTCAACACAAATGATGGTAATAAAATAAAATTGTGAATATTTTTATTTACGCACTTCATATTGTTTGTCGGAGTAGCCCCTCTCACAGGTCGTGTGGCGGATGGACTCGCAAACATAGTATCCACAGAAATCATTCCCTTGTTCCTGCCACAACCACTTTACAAGAAACAGAGGTCAATCAAACTGATAATTAGCAAGCATGCTAAATGGTATTGATGAAACTAGTGCTTGAATCACTAGGAGATGCGCGTGGAATATGCTACTATATAGTACTTACTTTTGGGTGTCTAAATTGCAGCTTCTTCGGTAGTCCCAGAGCTTTTTTGGTGAATTTTCCCCAAGCCCTGCCATACAAAGAAAACAATTACTTGATATCAGAAATGAACAAAGTTGCTGATATGGTGGATAATGATCGATTTAACTTACTTCTCGAGCATTTCAGTCATGTCCGCATACTCCTTGGGATCTTTTCGTCTCGAGTCTAAGACAGTTACTACTCCCTTCTCAAGCTTAATCTCTAGGAGAATATAGTGGTAGCTGCGCACACATGCATAACTCATCAATATTACATTACTATAACCTGGACTAATAAGGAAACCGAATATGCCACAAGACAGTAACACTCACTTGAAGTTGTAAGGAAAGAGTATTATATCTTTGTGTTCATTTATTACGAACGATTGTAGCAAGTTGGCCTCGGTATCTTGGGCACGAAATTTAACCTCAGTTGCATCTATGAGATATGTGTTAATGAACCCAATATCACCCACTTGTCTTTTCTTCAATTCGGCGATCTTCAATCTGCATAACATAGTGAGGATATTTATAAATACATGCAATGAAAGGGCTGAGTTATATAGAGATACTTAATGATGTAGTAGTACTACTTACGACGATAGCAGGTGACCGTTGTTTTATCGAGGGCCAATTGATTGAAAACTGATAGAACTCCTCAAATGGAATAGGCAACAGTTCAATTCCAAGGAGGTCATGCTCCTTTTAACTCTCAAATACAAAGTACTCCTCCCTCGGACTCTTTGCAGGTTTTCATGTACCAATCATGCAATCTTCGCATCATCGTTGATAGAGAGCTTTCATCTTTAACGAGAGGCTTCCCGTACTCGTATCTTTGTATCTCGCACCTCCAAAAATCATAATGTACATCGTCGGGCAGGTAATCTGCAGGATTGCCATAACCGGGCACCATCCTCGGATCGACGATGTCGCTAGTGCACCTTGAGCGGGGGCACGATTGCTTGCTTGTTCGCCGAGCTGGGCAATTTGTTTCCCAGCTCGTCGTTCTTTCATCCTTTGATACTGACAGTACTTCCCGATCTCTCCGCTTCGGCAAATGCCTTTCCAATAATGCGCTCATAGTTGCCTTTCGGTGGAGACTTGGGTGGTTTTGTTGTTGGGTTCTACGGTAGGGTGCGTTGACTGCAAATGAAAAATTCCTACGCGCAGAACATCCAGGAACATGCTACGGGAGATGGATCACAGTTCGTTACCACTAGACGCGCAGTGCCGTGCAGCGGAAGAAGAGTTGGGGCAGCGCGTCCGAGTGTATCGTCTTCTCCTCGTCCGATCTCCCTCGAGCGGCCGGTCGTCCGATCCCACGACGAAGTTCGCGGGCGGCGCAAGTGCACCGCCTCTAACGGTAACCACGCTGCGGGAGGAACGTCGGCGGCGGACTGCTAGGTCCGATCACACGATCGGCGGCGAGTGGAGGTGGCTATTCGCAACACATGCAAACCCTAGCCGCAACGCCAAGCGATCAACCGCTGAGTGTGCCGCACCTCCACTTTATATAGGCGTCCGTCGCGGGCTCAACACTTGGGCCTCGTGACGGACCCTAAAGCCCAAAGTCTATTCGGTCACGTTCCTAGTCTAGTTCGGATCACATCCGACCGGTCCTACTGAACTGACCTCGTAGGTTCCTTCTCTTAAGCGCGCGACCCCTTAGGTTCAAGTCGGCTTGGTCACGATTCGGATCACCTCGACATGCACGGTTGGTAGCGGCCTCTAGCAAGGCGTGCCACCACCAAGCAGACTATGAAGCTGGTTAGGCGAAACTGCATAACGTGTCACACTTCATTTCCTTTGCCAGACGATATATGTTGTCGGGCTCAAGGCGAGACTGTCATCCTTGTGCTAGCCCGACCTCTTTCGTTCCATGATACCGACCACTATCCGGATTATCTCATAATCCTTGTCGCATGGCCATGCTATTCCTGGTCGGATCACACGAGGGCCCAGAGTATATCTCTCGATCGGAGGGCAAATCCCATCTTGCTCGACCATGTCTCGCAGCATGGGATTGGACAAACCCGAAACCTACCTTTGTAACTACCCAGTCACGGAGTAGCGTTTGGTCGGCCCAAAGTAAGTCTATCACCATCTCGAGTACATGCGTCAGCTCAGGTCTTAGGACATAGAACGTATGTTGTACTAGAGACTCACAAATGACATATCGCTGCGTCTCATAGTTGGGTCTGTCCGACTCAGACCTTATCTCGACTCGGATCCGACTATGTCGAATCCGACCAGACCTTTCCAAGTCCATATTATCCGGTTAGCATCCAATGCTCCATGGCTAGTGAGACCGAGCCATCGACCGTGTCATATGCTAGTCTAGTCGGTTGCGCGTCCACACAGCCCTTTCGACTAGGGACCTTTTAGGACAGTCATCATACAATGCATAGTCCCACAAACAAGTCACGTACTTGCTGATACACATCATTGATAATGTCCAAGGACTATCTTTATTCATAAACACATAGGAAATATCATCATACATGATTGCCTCTAGGGCATATCTCCAACATTTGTCAGAGCAGCCAGAGTGCGCTTCGCTTTGACCGGATCTACCTTCTCCTCCGGAGGTGGATGTCTCTTTGCTTTCAACCCTTGAAACCAGTCATCCACTTCGGTTTGCGCGATCTTCGCGTTTTCCTCCTCGCTCCTCTCGTACGGTAACTTCTCTGGAGTCTTCAGAGAAGGACCGAATCTGTATCTCCTCCCGCCTTTGGCTGTACTGCTAGACGCCGGCAGAGCAGACGGAGCGGATGTCTTCTTTCCTTGCTTACGAGGCGGAGGAGAAGGACTACGACGCGTCGGAGCAGCCGGAGCGGCGGCGGGTCTCTTCCGCCCTTGCTGACGAGGCGGAGAAGGAGGAGGCTGGCTGCTCGGGCGCGCCGGTGCAAGCGGAGAAGGAGACGGAGTGCCGCCACGCCGGAGAAGGAGCCGCCCGAGTGCCCTGATCGTCACTCGCCGGAGGAGGAGGCGGTGGAGGAGGCGGAGTGCCCTGACTCACGGAGGAGGAGGAGGAGGCGGAGGCGCCCAGTTCGGAAGGTTGATGAGATCCTTCCGCCATAGGCATGGAGTCTTGAGCGTAACCCAGCCGATACTCCCTTCACCGGTAGGGTGGTCAAGCCGAGGTCCTCAAATCCTCCGTTATTTCATCGACCATCACCTTAGCATATCCTTCGAATCGGCGGCAGTGAAAAGTTGAGTCGGGTTTAGTAGGATAAACAGATCCAACAGCCGCCTTGACCTTCAAATTGCTCCATTGCGCCATAAGGTGGCAATGTTCAGATCCGTGATAGCATCCACGGATAGCTGGCAGGAGCCGTCAAGGCATGCTGCTCTGGCTGAAGCAGGTCGGTGGAAGCCACGCCGCTTCTCCCCGAGATGGCGGGTAGCTTCGAGGAAGCTTCGCAGGTCGCTTGTTGTGATCTGCCGCTTCGTTCCTCTTCTCGTTCCTCTAGCCCCATTACCCTTTTGTGCAGCGCCTGCATTAGGCTCGCTCCAGTTTCTTCCTCCTCTCATGGGTTTTGTAACCCCTGCGTCCGAAATCCAGCCTTCCACGAAGCGGAGCTGGCGTGCCTCGTGTCCGTCTGTGGTGCTCAGATTCCCGAGGGCCATTGTGAGCTCGTCCTTCTCCCCTGCTCGAACGAACTTCCCTTGCTGCGCTGCTTCGATATATTGCTGAAGCCTCTTGACTGGTATGTCCAATTGTTCGTCCGCCCAAATGCACTTCCTGTTATAGGGTCCAAGGATCCGCCGCCCCAAGAACCAAGTCCGCAACGGTCCGCCGATTCATTGTCTCTGGTTCGATCCCTTTATCAAGCAGATCATTCCCAGCCTTGGCCCACTTAGGCCGGGCTACGAGGTAGCCACCGACCCGCGCGATGGTGAAGCTTCTTCTTTGCAGCATTTCTCTTGTTTGTCGCCGACATCTTTTTACTCTTTTCCGATGTCTTATAGGCGACAAATGCGGGCCAGTCATCTCTGATCTTCTCATATTTGCCCTTGAATTCTGGTGTCTCATTTTTTTCGACATACGTATTGAGTTCTTTCTTCCAATTCCTGAATAGTTCTGCCATCTTCTTAAGAGCAAAAGACTTGATTAATGGCTCTATTACTCGCTTCTCCGGATCATCCTCTAGCGGTAGGGTAAAATTTGATTTCAGCTCAGTCCAAAGATCATTTTTCTGCATATCATTGACATAAGACACCTCTGGGTCTTCGTTCTTAGGCTTATACCATTGGTGGATGCTGATCGGGATCTTGTCCCTAACCGTAACCCCGTGACCGAGCAACAAATGCCTTCTTTGTCCAAAGAGGGTTCAATCGGTTGGCCGTCGCACATGATTTGTATGATCTCAAACTTTTCATCCGAGCTCAAGTTTTTCTTCGGGCCTCGTCTCTTTACCGAAGTTGTGCTCGATCCGGAGGGCTAGAAAATAGAACAAAGACGAGAGTTAATTAATATGTGTACATACCAAAACAAAGACGAGAGCTAGTCAGCACAGGCTTAACTAATATATATACCTGGCCGGACTCGGTTTGGTGATCACCGGAGCCGTCCTCACGGTCTACTTCTTCACCCTCTCCTTCTTGCACCGGCATTGGGTCATCGGAGCCATGTAAATCATAGCCAGCTGCTTCTTCACCCTCTCCTTCCAGACCATCGTTGTCGTTGAGAAACATCAACGAGCAGACGGCATCACTTCCTTGTGCGATTATGTCCCTCAACAACGCTTCTTGTGCTTCGTCTCGGGGGGTGTCCATAGTTTCTACAAATATTTACAACATGGCAATTATTATTCAAACATGACAGATATGGATATATTAGTGGCAAACGAGAACTAGCTAGCTAATCACAATAAGGAATCATATTAGTGGCCTCGACGCTGCTTCTCTAGGGTTTGGGGTGGCCTCGACAATGCTTCAAGGGTTAGGTGGCCTCGAGAATGCTTCAAGGAGGGGTACATCGACCCCCACGTGTTGAAGCTATCGGGAGGCGTCGGCGTTGAACACTACATCTATGTCCCACAAGTGACGTGGGCATCGACGCCCATGTAGGGTAGAGGGTCGTGGATTGCTGAGCGGTCGAGGGTCAAGGGTCGAGGATCGCCGAGGGTCGGGAGGTTGCCTAGTGTCAAAGGATTCAACAAAACCTCGGCGATCCTCGACCCTTGAACCTCGACGACCCTGGAACCTCGACCCTAGGCGACCTCGAACCCCCCCACGATTGAAGTTATCGGGGGGTATATGGACCCCCCTCGTGTTAAAGTTATCGGAGGGGTATATCGACGATGAAAGAGGAGAAGATCGAATAAAAAAAAGAAGAAAAAAAAGAGGAGAAGAAGAAAGGAATAGAGGAGAAGAAGAAGAAATAGAAATCTTCTCCTCTATTTCTTTCTTCTTCTCCTCTTCTTTTTCTTCTTTTTTCCTCTTCTTATTTATTTCTCCTCTTCTTCCTCTCCTCTTCTACTCCTTTCTTCCTCTTGGTCGGGAGGTTGGCTAGTGTCAAAGGATTCAACAAAACCCTCGACGATCCTCGACCCCTTGAACCCTCGACGACCCTGGAACCCTCGACCCTAGGCGACCTCGAACCTCGATCCTCGACCCTAGAACCCTCGATCCTCGACAACGCTTCAAGGGGTAATATCGACAATGACGAGATACATACACGGAAATTAATGTTATCGGGAGGGGTATATCGACGACCCCCCACGTATTGAAGTTATCGGGAGGGGTATATGGACCCCCTCGTGTTGAAGTTATCGGGAGGGTATATCGGCGATGTGAGAGGAGAAGATCGAAGAAAAAAAAAGAAGAAGAAGAAGAAGAAAGGAATAGAGGAGAAGAAGAAAAATAGAATATTTTCTATTTTTCTTCTTCTCCTCTATTTCTTTCTTCTTCTCTTCTTTTCTTCTTTTTCCTCTTCTTATTTATTTCTCCTCTTCTTCCTCTCCACTTCTACTCCTTTCTTCCTCTTCTTATTTTCCTTTTCCTCTCCTTCTTTTCTTCTTCTTCCTTCTTTCTAGCTAGATATATAAAACTTTTCTAAAATGTAACTTTTGCATATATAAAACCTTTTCTTCTTCTTCCTTCTTCCTTCTCTTCCTTCTTCCTAAATATATAAAACTTTTCTAACAATGAAACTAACCTTAAATACATACATTCATACAAAAAACATGTAAAAAAATACATAAACACATATATGAACATACATAAGAAATACATATATCTAAAAAAATGCATATATGAACATACATAAGAAATACATATATCTAAAAAAATACATATATTAAAAAAAACGGCGGCGGCGGCCGGGCCGGCAGGGGGCTGCAGTGCTCACAAGGGCGCGTGCTGGGCAGGCAGGGCGGCGGGCGGGCGGCGCTGGGCGAGCAGGGGCGCTGGGAGTGGCGGGCGACGGCGCTGGGCGCGACGGGGCGGCGACGGCGTCTGGGTGGGCTGAGGAGATGACCGCGACGGCCTCGGGCGGCGCTGGGTGGTGACGGCGCTGGGCGCGGGCGGCGACGGGCGGCGACGGCGTCGGCGGGTGTGAATCGGGCAACTGGCGGCGTCGTCGGCTGCTGGGCAACTGCAGAGATGAAGTGAAAACTGTAAGTGTTTTCTTATATAGCAAGGCATTAGTCGGTTCGTGCCACGACCGGGACTAATACTCTTTAGTCGGTTGGTGCCACCATCCGGGACCAAAGGCCAATTTCCAAGAGCCCAAAGGGCGGAAGCGGCGGCCTTTGGTCGGTTGGTGGCACCAACCGACTAAAGGGGGCATTAGTCCCGGTCATGGCACTAACCGGGACTAATCCTTTAGTCCCGGTTGGTGCCACCAACCGGGACCAAAGGCCTTGTGCTGCCCCGCGCCAAATGTTTAGTCCCACCTCGCTAGTTGAGAGGAGCCGCACCAGTTTATAAGGTGCGGTGCGCCTTCCCCTCGAGCTCCTCTCTAAAGCAGGCTTCGGGCCTAAACTTGCAATATGTATAAACAGGCTCATTGGGCCTCCCATGAGCCTGAATCTGGCCCATGGTAGGGTTTCTAGTCGATTCAGGCCGTGGGTGCCCAGTAGGTGCTACTTTTTTTGTTTTTTTGTTTTATTTGTTGCTTCATTTAGTTTATTTTGGTTTTGGTTTATTTTTCTTTTGGTCTTTTGCTTTATTTTGTTAATTCTTTTTGCTTTTAGTTTTAGAAAAATTATAAACTTTCTGTTAGTGCCATTAGTTTTCAAATTTGAAAACTCTTTTTTGTTTTCTTTGTTGCTTTATTTATTTTATTTTGTTTCTACTTACAACAAAATACTTATTGTTGCTATTTTTATTTTTTTCAGTTTTTTGTTCTGTTTTCTGCATTATTTAGTTTTTGTTGTTTTTTATTTATTTTTAATTCTTTTTGCTTTTAGTTTTAGAAAAATTATAAACTTTCTGTTAGTGCCATTGGTTTTCAAATTTGAAAACACTTTTTTTTTTTTTTTTGTTGCCTTATTTATTTTATTTTGTTTCTGCTACAACAAAATACTTATTGTTGCTATTTTTATTTTTTTAGTTTTTGTTCTGTTTTCGGATTATTTAGTTTTGTTGTTTTTTCTTTATTTTTTATTTCTTTTTGCTTTTAGTTTTAGAAAAATTATAAACTTTCTGTTAGTGCCATTAGTTTTCAAATTTGAAAACACTTTTTTTGTTTTCTTTGTTGCTTTATTTATTTATTTATTTCTGCTTACAACAAAACGGTGTGTAGAGGGACGAGCTTATAAACCGGTGTGAGCGCCCTTCGGTTGGCGAGGTTTTCAAATTCATAGTTTTCAAATGAACTCTAAAAAGTTGGCATAGCATGTGCATGTACAAAACGGACAATGGTATCATACTGTCTGTTACAAAGTTGGCATGGTATCATCATAATAGTTATGGAGAAAGTCTTCACTTTTTCTTCGCTTGTGTCATTTGCTTATTGCGCCGTAACCATGGATAATCTTCATCGTTTATCGGGATGCTTGGGTCATCCTTGACTTTGAAGGGGAATTTCATGAAACTTTTCATACTCTTGAGACATGTCCATCTTGCCCTCCACTCCCGGGATGTCCCTTTTCCGAAAGAACTATGTGGCGCTTTGGCTCATTGTATGATGTATTCGCTTCCTTATCTTTTCTTTTCCTCGTCCGTAGACATGTCCTTCACATAGATAACCTGTGCCACATCATTGGCTAGGACGAACGGTTACTGAGAGCGGGCCAATCGTTGATGGTCACGAACAGCAACGCCTTTAGGTCAAATTCTCCTTTTGTGCTCATCCCACGACGCACACCGCTTCCATTCCACAGCTGTAAAAGTTCTTCAACTAATGGCCTTAGGTACACATCAATGTCGTTGCCGGGTTGCTTAGGGCCTTGGATGAGAACGGCATCATAATGAACTTCGCTTCATGCACATCCAAGGAGGAAGGTTATACATACATAGAGTCACGGGCCAGTGCTGTGATTGCTGCTCTGCTCCCGAAAGGATTAATGCCATCCAGGCTTAAAGCAAACCATACGTTCCTTGGGTCCTTTGCAAACTCATCCCAAGACTTTCTCTCGATTTTCTCCATGCGACCCGTCGTGGGTGCTCTCAACTTCCGTCTTTCTTACGGTCCTCACTGTGCCATCGCATCAACTTGGCATGCTCTCCGCTTCGAACAGACGTTTCAACCGTGGTATTATAGGAGCATACCACATCACCTTCGCAGAACCCTCTTCCGGAGGCTCGCCGTCAACATCACGTGGTCATCTCCTCGATCTTATACGCAATGCACCGCATACGGGCATGCGTTCAGATCCTTGTAGGCACCACGGTAGAGGATGCAGTCATTAGGGCATGCATGTATCTTCTCCACCTCCAAACCTAGAGGGCATGCGACCTTCTTTGCTGCGTATGTACTGTCGGGCAATTCGTTATCCTTTGGAAGCTTCTTCTTCATTATTTTCAGTAGCTTCTCAAATCCTTTATCAGCACAGATTCTCTCGCCTTCCTTTGCAGCAATTCGAGTACGGTACCGAGCTTTGTGTTGCCATCTTCGCAATTGGGGTACAACCCTTTTTGTGATCCTCTAACATGCGATCGAACTTCAGCTTCTCCTTTTGACTTTCGCATTGTGTCCTTGCATCGACAATGACCCGCGGAGATCATCATCATCGGGCACATCTTCGGTTCCTCTTGATCTTCAGCAGCTTCGCCTGTTCCAAAGCACCATCATGCACATCGTCTGGTGCATCTTGATGTTCGAGAGCATCACCGTATTTAGGGGCACATAGTTGTCATCGTACTCTTCTTCCTCGCCGCCTTCCATCATAACCCCTATTTCTCCGTGCCTCGTCCAAACATTATAGTGTGGCATGAAACCCTTGTAAAGCAGGTGGGTGTGAAGGATTTTCCGGTCAGAGTAAGACTTCGTATTCCCACATATAGGGCATGGACAACACATAAAACCATTCTGCTTGTGTGCCTCAGCCACTTCGAGAAAATCATGCACGCCCTTAATGTACTCGGAGGTGTGTCTATCACCGTACATCCATTGCCGGTTCATCTGCGTGCATTATATATAATTAAGTGTGTCAAAATTATTACGTAACATCATGAATAGATAATTAAGTGACCAAATTAATAGAAGTTCATCATCACATAAAAACCAAAGTACATACATAGTTCTCATCTAACAACATAAAGCTCTGCAGAGCATCTAAATTAATTAAACCATACATTGAAACTATGTAAAACATTTCAATGCGAAAACAAATACGATCATAATCGCAACCAAGGTAACAACGATCCAACGGCATAATGATACCAAGCCTCGGTATGAATGGCATATTTTCTAATCTTTCTCATCTTCAAGCGCATTGCATCCATCTTGATCTTGTGATCATCGGCGACATCCGCAACATGCAACTCCAATATCATCTTCTCCTCCTCAAGTTTTTTATTTTTCCTTCAAGAAATTGTTTTCTTCTTCAACTAAATTTAACCTCTCGACAATAGGGTCGGTTGGAATTTCGGTTCAACAACCTCCTAGATAAATAAAATCTATGTCACGTTGGTCGGCATAATTTTCATAAACAATAAATGAACCAATAGTTGAAAAGATAATATATACCACATCCGAATCATAGGCGGGGACGAGGGCCGACGGGGGCGGATACCAAAACCATCGCACTATATAAGATGCAATAATAAAAGTAAGAAAATAATACAAGTATCTATCTAAACAAACAAGTAATAATATTTTTCCTTTCATAAAGAAGATAAGAACAAGAGGCTCACCACGGTGGTGCCGGCGATGAGATCGGCGCTGGTGATCGACGGCGATGAAGACGGGGACGGGGCGTGACGGACCGCTAAACCTAGATAAATATTGAGGAAAATGGAGCTTGGCGGTCGAGCTTGGAGAGGAGAAACCTTAAGTAGTGTGGCTCGGGCATTCCATCGAACACCTTGTGTGCATAGGAGGTGAGCTAGAGCACCACCAAGCCCTCTCCCCCTCGGCCAGAAAAAACAGAGCGGTGTGCTCTGCTCTTGCTGAGGGGCTATATATAGGCAGCACCATTAGCCCGGTTGGTGGCATGAACCGGGACTAAAGGGAAGCCTTTGGTCCCGGTTCATGCCACCAACCGGGACCAATAGTGGTGGGCAGAGCAGGACCATTGGTCCCGGTTCGTCCCACCAACCGGGACCAAAAGGTCCAGACGAACCGGGACCAATGGCCCATGTGGCCCGGCCGGCCCCCTGGGCTCACTAACCGGGGCAAATAGCTCCATTGGTCCCGGTTCTGGATTGAACCGGGACTGATGGGCTGAACTGGCCTGGACGAAAGCCCTGTTTTCTACTAGTGTGGAGTAATAGTAGTAGATGCAGAATCGTTTCGGTCTACTTGTCTCGGACGTGATGCCTATATACATGATCATACCTAGATATACTCATAACTATGCTCAATTCTGTCAATTGCTCAACAGTAATTTGTTCACCCACCGTAGAATATTTATTCTCTTGAGAGAAGCCACTAGTGAAACCTATGGCCCCCGGGTCTATTCTCATCATATCAATCTCCATCACTTTAATACTTGCTTTGTTTTTACTTTGCCTTTTACTTTTTACTTTGCATCTCTATACCAAAAATACCAAAAATAGTATCTATCATCTCTATCAGATCTCACTCTCGTAAGTGACCGTGAAGGGATTGGAAACCCCTAATCGCGTTGGTTGCGAGGAGCTATCGTTTTGTGCAGGTACGAGGGACTTGTGCGTGGCCTCCTACTGGACTGATACCTTGGTTCTCAAAAACTGAGGAAAATACTTACGCTACTTTGCTGCATCATCCTCTCCTCTTCGGGGAAATCCAATGCAGTTCTCAAGAGGTAGCACCTAGCACGGTTACAGACATATTTATTTAGGACTCCCATGAACCTCTCAAAGGGGAACATATTGTGTAGAAATACGGGGCCCAGAATGACAATCTCGTCGACTAGATGAACTAGGACATGCGTCATGATATCGAAGAAGGATGTTGGGAACACCAGCTCGAAACTGACAAGACATTGCGCCACATCACTCCTTAGCCTTGGTATGATTTCTGGATTTGATCACCTTCTGAGAGATTGCATTGAGGAAAGCACATAGCTTCACAATGGCTAATCGGCCGTTTTCCGGTAGAAGCCCACTCAATGCAACTGGAAGCAGTTGTGTCATAATCACGTGGCAGTCATGAGACTTTAGGTTCTGGAACTTTTTCTCTGGAATATTTATTATTCCCTTTATATTCGACGAGAAGCCAGTCGGGACCTTCATACTGAGCAGGCATTCAAAAAAGATTTCCTTCTCTTCTTTGGAAAGAACGTAGCTGGCAGGACCTTCATACAGCTTTGGAGGCATGCCGTCTTTTTCGTGCAAACGTTGCAGGTCCTCCCGTGCCTCAGGTGTATCTTTTGTCTTCCCATAAACGCCCAAGAAGCCTAACAGGTTCACGCAAAGGTTCTTCGTCACACGCATCACGTCGATTGAAGAGCGTACCGCTAGCTCTTTCCAGTAGGGTAGGTCCCAAAATATATATTTCTTCTTCCACATGGGTGCGCGTCCCTCAGCGTCATTCGGAACAGCTAGTCCTCCGGGACCCTTTCCAAATATTACGTGTAAATTAGAGACCATAGCAAGTACGTGATCACCGGTACGCATGGCGGGCTTCTTCCGGTGATCTGCCTCGCCTTTGAAATGCTTGCCTTTCTTTCGACATTGATGGTTGGTCGGGAGAAATCGATGATGGCCTGTACACATTCTTCCTGCATCTGTCCAGGTATATACTTTCGGTGTCAGCTAAACAATGCGTGCATGCGTGGTATCCCTTGTTTGTCTGTCCTAAAAGGTTACTGAGAGCGGGCCAATCATTGATGGTCACGAACAACAACGCCTTTAGGTCAAATTCTTCCCCCATGTGCTCATCCCACGCACGTACACCTGTTCCATTCCACAGCTGTAAGAGTTCTTCAACTAATGGCCCATAGGTACACATCAATGTCGTTGCCGGGTTGCTTAGGGCCTTGGATGAGAATTGGCATCATAATGAACTTCCGCTTCATGCACATCCAAGGAGGAAGGTTATACATACATAGAGTCATGGGCCAGGTGTTGTAATTGCTGCTCTGCTCCCCGAAAGGATTAATGCCATCCGTGCTTAAAGCAAACCATACGTTCCTTGGGTCACTTGCAAACTCAGCCCAGAACTTTCTCTCAATTTTTCTCCATTGCGACTCGTCAGCGGGTGCTCTCAACTTCCCGTCTTTCTTACGGTCCTCACTGTGCCATCGCATCAACTTGGCATGCTCTTTGTTTCTGAACAGTCGTTTCAACCGTGGTATTATAGGAGCATACCACATCACCTTCGCAGGAACCCTCTTCCTGCGGGGCTCGCCCTCAACATCACCAGGGTCATCTCGTCTGATCTTATACCGCAATGCACCGCATACCGGGCATGCGTTTAAATCCTTGTACGCACCGCAGTAGAGGATGCAGTCATTAGGGCATGCATGTATCTTCTCCACCTCCAATCCTAGAGGGCATACGACCTTCTTTGCTGTGTACGTATTGTCGGGCAATTCGTTATCCTTTGGAAGCTTCTTCTTCAATATTTTCAGTAGCTTCTCAAATCCTTTGTCAGGCACAACATTCTCTGCCTTCCACTGCAGCAATTCCAGTACGGTACCGAGCTTTGTGTTGCCATCTTCGCAATTGGGGTACAACCCTTTTTTGTGATCCTCTAACATGCGATCGAACTTCAGCTTCTCCTTTTCACTTTCGCACTTTTCCCTTGCATCAACAATGACCCGGCGGAGATCATCATCGGGCACATCGTCCGGTTCCTCTGAATCTTCAGCTTCCCCCGTTGCAGCATCGCCGTATTCAGGGGGCACATAGTTGTCATCGTCCTCTTCTTCTTCGTTGTCTTCCATCATAACCCCTATTTCTCCGTGCTTCGTCCAAACATTATAGTGTGGCATGAAACCCTTATAAAGCAGGTGGGTGTGAAGGATTTCTTGTCAGAGTAAGACCTCGTATTCCCACAATTAGGGCATGGACAACGCATAAAACCATTCTGCTTGTTTGCCTCAGCCACTTCGAGAAAATTATGCACGCCCTTAATGTACTCAGAGGTGTGTCTGTCACCGTACATCCATTGCCGGTCATCTGCGTGCATTATATATAATTATGTGTGTCAAAAGTAAGAAAATTAGACAAGTATCTATCTAAAGTAAGATTTTTTTTCCTTTCAGAAAGAAGATAAGAACAAGAGGCTCACCACGGTGGTGTCGGCGACGAGATCGGCGCGAGCGATCGACGGCGGTGAAGATGAGGACGGGGCGTGACGGACCGCTAAACCTAGACAAATCTCGAAAAAAATAAAGCTCGGAGGTCGAGCTTCGAGAGGAGAAAGCTTAACTAGCGTGGCTCGGACATTTCATGGAACACCTCACATGCATAAGAGGTGAGCTAGAGCACCCAAATGCCCTTCCTCGTCGGCCAGCAAAAAACAGAGCACTGTGGAATGCTCTGCTTGCCGGCGATGGGGTATATATAGGCAACTCATTTGTCCCGGTTCGTGGCTGGAACCGGGACTAAAGGCCATCCTTCTGTCCTGGTTCCTGCCACGAACCGGGACCAATGATTGTGGGCCTCGCGATTCGTGCCAAGAAACTCATTGGTCACGGTTCGTGCCAAGAACCGGGACAAATAGGCCCAGACGAACCGGAACCAATGCCCACGAGGCCCCGGCCGGCCCCCTGGGCTCACGAACCGAGACAAATGCCTTCATTGGTCCCGGTTCGTGGTAGAACCGGGACTAATGGGCCGGCCAGGCCCGAACGAAAGCCCTTTTTTCTACTAGTGGACAGTGATGATTTTTGCTTGGTCCCTCTCATCGAATCTGGGGTCACATAAAATGTCCCTAGACCATGTTACTGTATGGAGTTCCGGGAGTTTGATATGCAGCCACTCCCTCGCCTCCTGCCAGAAATTTGTTGCATGTGTGCACTTCACTAGTGACATGCATGCACTGACTCGGCAACAGCTAGTTTCCATATCATTCTATTTTACAAATTTTATTCTTAACAAAAAATATTCTAAACGCACGTACGTACTGTTTGTGCTACACTTGACTTGATCACCTCAGATACACCGACCGTAAACCGACATGTCCTTTTCGGCCACATGGCATAATTTTTTACCGTAAATTAACTAGCCATGCATGCACGACCGTGTCAAGCCGGCCCCTCCATCTCGTTCCTCTGATCATCTGGATCGGGAGAAACTTAATCGTACGTAGCTTTGGACCGGGGAACAAGGAAAGGGGTGTGTGTAACCCGGACGACGGCCAACGATCTCGACCGTGCCTGCCCATTTTTGGCTACGAGCGCGCGCCTACATGCATGGCTGAATATATCTCCCTTGCCTTGTCCCGTCGCCAGCTGAATGTTCCTTTCAGCCCTAGCTAGCATGACCTTTAATTTGGTTGTTGCCACGTCCTGTCGCGTCGTTTCATCCGTGCTAAGCTGCATGCTGACTATTCTGTGGTACTTTTACAAGTAGCAGACCAAACTAATACGAGAAAACAACTTGAAAACTTCAACGGATAGATCAAACTACTGTGCTGAAACTCCTGCAGCTCTTGTGAATAGTACTCCCTCCGTTCCTAAATATAAGTCTTTTTAAAGGCTTCAATATGGACTACATAAAAAAATAAGTGAATCTACACTCTAAAATATGTTTATATGCATCTGTTTCAAACATAGTGAAATCTCTAAAAGAATTTATATTTAGGAATGCAGAGAGCAGTAGCTATTACACCATATATAAAGAATTTGGTACATTTCCATAATGTTGAATTTTGCTACACATCCACTTCCGTGCCATAGCTAGGTTTCACTCTTTTTTCTTGGCGGGACGCTTCCCTTGTTTAAAACCCTATCCTTTTTATTTCATGATGATCCAAGGAAAAGAAATACTACTCCCTTCACACTATTTCAGACCCTGAAAGGTACACGTGTGTATCCCTCCTTATCTCCCTGCAATAACGAAAACATCAATCATCTTATAATCATCCCTGATTATTTATGTATATATCATAGCGAATACACTAAACCAACATGACTAGCCGCGTCATTGTATTGAGAATACACAATTCATGTGCATGTATGTATGTCCACTGCTTATGAACTCCAAAAACCAACCAAAAGACTGGGCAGGGCTGACCTTGAACACGCATATGCATACAGCCAGGCATAATTAAGAAAATCAGGAATTAGGTCAAGCAGCAAGTGTATGTTGCATCTGAACGTTCTATCAAGACCGTGTCTTCAATTCGAGCTTTGACCTCGGCGTGGACCGTATCTCTACTCCTAATGGAGCAGTTGGTAGTCTCCGCCGGTCCATTTTCGTCCCACCAGAGACGGTTAATTTTCGTCCTCAATCCCACCTCCCGCAAACCAGCGATTCCCCCGTTCCGCCCTCGAGACCGACAAAAAAAATCGGTATGCTACCACGATGCCAGTTGTGAAACATTACGGTTCATCGACAGAAAATCGTCCTAAAAAAACCTACAACGGTTAACCTACGAAAGTTAGCAAGACGTTGCCCGTGCGTTGAGCGAGCGAAGCCTTTGCCCTCGAGCGATGCCACACCAGATCCTTCGCCCTCGCAGCCGCCGCCGATCCCCTCCCTCAAACGCCGCTGCCTGTCGCTGCCGCCCCCGCCACCTCCCGTCGCGGCTCCTTCGCCCTCGCAGCCGCCGCCGATCCCCTCCCTCAAATGCCGCTGCCCGTCACTGCCGCCCCCGCCACCTCCCGTCGCGGCCGCCCCCGCCACCTCCCGTCGCGGGCAGGCGGGAGGAGCCCTGCCCGGCCATGGCGACACTGCCGGCGGCCTCCTCCTCCCCCTCACCTTCTCTCCCTCTCCCAAGGGAGGGAAGGGAATGGAAGGGATCTGATTGGAGCGGTGGATCTGCGCCCTTGCCGTCTCTTCTTTTCTTCACCGATTCTAGGAGGAGATCGAAGTGGGAGGTAGACGAGCAGGAGCGCCGCGTCCACGACAGCGATGAACAACGACCCAGGTAGCGCTATCTCCCTGCCCTCGCCCCAACCCATCTTCTCCCCGTAGCCTGTACTCACGCGCCCCTAGGTTCTCCTCTCCCATGGCAGGGACACCAACTGGTGGCGCAATGGACAGCGGGAGATCGGCTGGTGGCAACGGATGGCAGGAGGCCGCAGGACCATGCGAGGAGCAGGTAGCCGGAGGATGTCGCCGGTGGAAATCTGGCAAGTGGTAGCGACATAGAGGGCTTATGGTTTGATGTTGGTCTTTTTACCTATAGCACTGAATTTCATGTATAGGTTGTGCTGATCCTAAGATTGCCAAAAACTGCTTTGTAAAAATCACCCAGGTCTGCTTTTTATTGTCATTATGCAAATTGCTCGAAACCTGAGTTTTCCTATTTTGTTGATGAAGGAATTGAAATCTGAAGACATGGTTATTTTTACCCAATGGGTTATGCCCTTGAGCACGAAGAGCTTTTGAACTCTGAGGTAATCTTTTGTAATGTGAGCCACGATTTTGTTGCTTCTCCAATAGTAGGTGTGGTTTGTCAACCAGTATTTTACACACATTTGTCCAGTTCAACTTTTTTACCATTTGCAATGCCCGGTGCGAGTGAACATGTATCACGCTATGTTTTATTCCATTCAATCATGTAGGGAAAATGCATTGTAAGTTTGGATAATTTCATTGTAGCAAAATTGGTTGAGCCCACCCCAAAGTATTCATGTTTGCATCAGATACAATTTCCAGTAGATAAAATGATTCATAAAGAATGGTGGGGCATGGTATTTGGCGTGTACGACAATACTGTTACAGTCAATTTTCTTTTTAGAAATGTATGATGATAGGTTTCCATGTTTTATTTCCAGGTTCAGGACCACGCGTGCTTCTCACATTTATTGAGACTGAGAGTATTAATCAAAAGCGGTTCAAGTTTAAACAATGAGCTATACATCATCTAAACTCACATGGATATACCAGGTCTGCCTTTCCCTACAATTTAAGCCTTTGTTTTGGCAGGTATCAGTCACCTGGTGCTAAACTTGGTGCTTAATGATCAACTAGAACAAAGTTTCATAGTCTTCCAGATTTGTCAAATCTACAATAACAGGATAATTCCTGTTAGACATGTTATTCTACTGGTACATGTCATATAACGAAATTCTTGTATTTTGGAAGGAGAAAACATTGAGTGGAGCAATTATGCAATTCAAGTGGCATGGTCATCAAAGTTTTTTTTTTCTTAATCGTGACATGTGTTAATATTGTGCAAATCAAAATATCATTTTTTAGGTTTGCAAATAAAATTAACCTGAATAAAGTATTTTAAACTTAGTGAGCATAATAGTGTTTTGTAGTGTGAGGATAATAAGGTGAAGTGAGGCTGCTGCTTGCCGGCGGCTCGCCGGCCATCCGAGAGCCGGAATTGCGGCCCCACGCGAGGGAAAGATCAGCGTTGCTGCAAGCACGACAGGACACCCACCATGCGCGTACCATACAGGCAGCATCAGCCTCACTTTACCTTGGATGACATAACGATTATGAAATATTCAGTCATCCCCCTTGGGTCTACCTGTTGGACACTTGGACCTACTCATGTGTTTGAGGTAATGCTTGAATAAAATAGCTATGCAAATTTTTATTTCTTTTCAGATGAATGAGGAGATTTGGTAATGCTTAAAGAAAAGATATACTCTATAGTTGTTTCTCTGCAGATGATTGTGCAGAAAAGCTGAAAAACGGGATAAAATTCTATGTGAGAGATGACCGCTAAAGGTACTTAATTTTGGTAGCTAATGTTGTGTGCAGATTTCTTTCTACAAGATGTGGGTGTAAATTCTTATTGTTGCAATGATGCGGTAGCAGTGGCGCAAGGTCGACAATTTTTTACTTCCATATATTCAGTCCTTGCATGCATTTTCTGAGTATGTTCGCGACTAGTATGCAGGTCATTTGTTTCCCCAGTATGGACCGCGACATAGGGAAAGATTAGCATTGCTCCAACCATGGCAAGACACCCACCATGCATGCACCTTACAAGTTGCAGCAGCTTCACTTGGTTGTCAATGACATATCGAGTATAAAATAGATAGCTAGCTGCAAGCATTGCGCCTCCCCGCCCGACAGAACAAACTTTTGCAACATGCCCTTTTCTCCTCTGCCCCATTCCAGCCATCCCTCCATCTACCTGTTGGACTTGCTCACCTTGTGTTTGGGGTAATGCCTAATGAAAATAGATAGCGATGATTATTTCTTTTCACATGATTGTGGTGATTTAAAATCTAAGAATATCCTTTGGTGCTGAATTTAGGATACAGTATATTATTAAATCCCATACAGCAGAGTCTTAGGTATTTTATTTTCTGACCAAATTATGATTTTTACTACAAAATCAAATTATGAATGCTTAATCTAAGGTATTTCTTACTCTGTTTGGTCTAGGTTTCTATCAATTATTACCTGCCTTTTGAATTTTATTTTGTGGGGATTTTTCTTCTGAGTTATGTTGAGGTGAATGTAGCTGCTGGTCATACTTTAACCACATGTCAATTGCAGGAGTGCGACGCCACCATCATGTGCCACAAACCATACCAAGAATGGCGGGTTATGGATAGAGTTCATTTGATCCATCTGATAAAAATACCTATTGGGGAATAAGTATGAAAAGTAATCAACCACACTTTCCGCAGTGGAGTTCGGGTATGCCTGCTCCTCTATTTATTTGACTATTATTAGATTGGTTCATCCTGGTATGACATGTTAATGAAGGTGTTGTTTCATTCCTCATACGATCTGGATACCTTTCAATTGATTAGTTCTTCTTTTGGATTACTCTATATTAATTCCCTATGTGTATCTTTATTATGATCCTCAAGACTGAGTAAGAAAATTATTTTGTTGATATTAGTTTCAAGGGAACATGGTACCCTACGACACAGGAAGATTGCTGAAAATCAGTTCAAAATCTAATCAAGTATAATCTTCTCTGTTGTCTGTATTGCAGCCGTGATGATCAGAAGTTTAGGACCACACTGTAGTCAAGAAAAAGGAATGATCTTCGTAAGCTACACCCTTTCGATCCCAATCTTACCTTTTTTAAATTAGTTTTGTTAGTGCTTCCATTACTTTCTGTTAAAATATGCTTAATGGGCTAGAGACTGTATATTTTCAGAAAGTTATAGTGTGTGGTATGTTTGCTGAACTTGTGATGACGGTTCTTCAGGCAGGACTTTCGTCCCTATATTTTAACTTTGAACATCATTATATGTAGACAAATGATGTGTTTACTGAATTATCGTTGTTTAATTTTTGAAGTTATGCCTTTCGTAATATTGCATTGTAGATAGACAAAAAGATATAGGTATTAAATTTTGTGGCTCTAGCACAAATGTTTATCACCACGGTGACCTTTATTTTTCAATTTAGATAAGAAAAAAGAGATAAGTATTGAACATAGAGTAGAGAGGATAAGAGCATTGTAGTTCAGCGTGGTTCATGCCAAAGACTGTGATACATATAATTTCTTAGGATAGTGCAAATTCATTGATGATGCAGCGGAAGTAACACAAGTTTTGCTAGAATTTCTCTCACATAACATGGATAGAGGTGAGTTTTGCATAATCCATCTCAGTAACAAGCTTGCATTGAGTTATTCTTTTCAAGAAGCTTACCATGCACAACTACATGATACTTGTAGTTCTCAGTGGCAATTGATAGCTACATTCTTCAATGGGAGACCTAGCATGCCTTGAGTACAACAATACATGATCTTCTGGAAACAAACTGTTCATGATTGACGCATAATATGTCCTCTGTCCGCATTTTAATTATTTATATTAATATTTCTGGTTATCACTGCAGGAGTTGAAATGGATTTGATGAGGGAAGTCTGCAATGCAGACTGTGTTAAGTGTAGCCGCTCCAGATTTCATCGACAGTAAATGGTCCACTGCTATTGGCAGGTGCCTTCTTGCACTCTTCTGACCCAGATTTGGCATGTTTTTCATTTTCTACTATCATCACGTAGTTGCACAAAAATACGTAAGAGCATGGCTCAAAACCCACAGAGAGGCACAACTTTGAAATGGTTTTATTTAAACAATGAAACAATGTTATTTGACTGAAAATCTGTAGTATATTTTGATTATGGGGACACAGCTGAAATGTGTACACCAAGAAAACATAACTCTCTTCAGTTGAATTATAAATTCATGTTGTGGAAATCAAATCCATTTCAAATTCCATGATTTCGGCTAGAATGATAAATGCTACGCCGCTGCTGATGCCAAAGGTTGTGACACTTTTTTAATGATAGTGCAAATTGATTATGATGCAGCGCAAGTAGTACAAGTTCATCATGTTCACTGCCCATCCATGATTTTTTTACGATTGTTTTCCCGTTGCAATACACGGGCACATTGTAGGAGGAATATGTATGTGTTGGTGGGTGCTCGAGGTTCCCTGCAATACCCGAGGATCCGATGGCGAGCCGTAGGTCGGGGAAGTCGTCGGCATACATATAAGGAGATGAAGGTGGAGGTGGCGGTGGAGGGAGACGGGCATTCACTACTCGTTGGAGGGCGAGGGCATGGAGGACAACCGGCACGACGATTACCACACCTTCCTCCCGTCGAATCACTCAAGCATGACATCCTGGTCCTCTCTATCCATTGTCCCCCTCCAACATCTACCACGATGACCACATCTTGTTTGCGTAGCAGCAGTGGCGGCTGTCGTTGTTCTAAGTCTGACAGTAGAATGGGGGGTAGGTATGGAGAGGCAAGATCCTAGCTATGGAGTAGTTGTATACGCAAGAGATTTACGAGTTCAGGCCCTTCTCGGAGGAAGTAATAGCCCTACGTCTCGGAGCCCGGAGGCGGTCGACTGGATTATATGCCTATGTGTTACAGGACTGCGAACCCTTCTACCTGTGGAGGGGGTGGCTTATATAGAGTGCGCCAGGACCCCAGCCAGCCCACGTAGTAGAGGGTTTAATGTGTGTTAAAGCTAGGCGTTACTGGTAACGCCTTACATAAAGTGTCATTAAGGTCATAAAGACTATTTAACTACAGACCGTTTGGGTACTGAGTGGCTCTTGGACTCCTGGTGGTCAAGTGGGTCTTCGTAGTCGAGTGTCTTTGAATCTGTCGAGTGGAAACCTACCAGGTCGACTGGAAGGTTGCTTCTCTTGTGAGTCTCCTTGTGGAGGGTACCTTTAGGCAGGTCTATGACCCTACCCTAGGTACATGACTTCATCATTAGCCCCCGAATGGATCGAGGTTTGTGTGAGGTAGGAGTTGATAATCTTTCCGACCTGTTCTTCGTGTTGTGAGTGCGTCTTACTCTGGATCAACGACCTTTTAGTGATGGCATCAACTTCTCTTTCAGTCGCCTTGATCCATTCTTCACGTTTGTCGAGTGAACTTTGTGAACCTGAGGATTTCCGAGCGACGGATCGGAGGAAATCTGTTGTCTGACGAGTTGCTCTGCGGTTAGCGGATTTCGCGGGATCCGAATTTTGGGAAGCGCGCGAAGCGGAGAAAACCGCGGCACTCGGATGGGATAAGACGATGACGCCTCGATCTTCGTGCCGCCTTTTTCGCCACGTATCGTGCGCGCGCCTGTTGCGGGATTGCGACGGGATTGCTTGGGCCTACCGGTCAGCCACTCGGAAGCGGCCCCATATAAAGCGCTGGTCAGGGCATTTTGAACAATGCGACCTCAAACTTCCCCTCTCTCCGCCTCCAAACCTTTTCGCCGCGCTCTTCGTCTGTCCAGCGCCGAAGCTCGGTACTTTTCTCGCCAGCGACCATGGTGAAGGACAAGACTGTTGCCCTGGAACGGGTGAAGAAGGCAGCGGCGAAGGCCAAGGGGAGAGCGCCCAGTCGGGGCGGCTCCTCTTCGCGGTCCAAGCTGCCGCAGGGCTGGGTCCAAGGAAACTGGATCCGCTCGACCGTCACCGAGAAAGATCTCACCGATCTGGCCAACTAAGGACTAATCCCCCATGGGTCGGCGAGGCTTCCGGGCACGGAGTGGCAGCCGCAGCCTGAAGAGGGTGAGTGCGTCCTCCTGGCCACCCACGTAGATAGGGGGTTTTCGCTGCCACCAAATCCTTTTTTCCGGGGGTTTTTGAACTTTTTTGGAGCGCAACTCCACCATTTCACTCCAAACTCCATTGTGTATCTTGCTGCTTCGTTTCGCTCTGCGAGAATTTCTTGGGTTGTCGATCGACTGGGTCTCTTCAAGCACATATTCACTGTCGCTCTCAGACGGTGAAGAAAACGAGCCCGAATGACGAGAGGACCCAAGTAATCCAGATGTCCAGGGGACTCGGGGTCCAGATGAGGGGAAGAGCGCTTTCCAGCTATGACTCTCCCGACTCGGTTAGAGGGTGGCAATCGACCTGGTTTTCTTGCCAAGACCAGCCGACGCCGGGAAGTCGACTGTCTCCTCCTTTCTCCATGAGTCGAGTGAACAAGCCATCTTCCACGAAGGTGTTACCAGAGGAGAAGGCCCAAGTAAAGCTGCTGATGGGCGTGTAGTCCAGCTTATTCGCGATGGGGTGGTGGCATGGATCTCCTGGAGGTTTTTCTCCGACGGCGTATTCAGCCACTCCAATACCGAGGACATCCGATGTGGATGTACTCTGGTACGGATGATACCACTCGGGTCCATCCAGAGGAGGTCGATGGCGCCACGCTGGAGAAGTGGATGACTGCCATCACAGGAAACAAGGACAACCCTCACGGAGCTAGGAGGATTCCACCACTCGACCAGAGTTACCAACCAGACAAGGTATAACCGCTTATCTCTGACTGTGATTCTGCTGCATTCATTCTGTTTTGATGCCAATTCCTCGACTGACTTTCACCTTGTTTTGTTGTCTTCTAGGTCACCACCGAGATGTACTCGATGCCCAACGGGGCGCAGGAAACAGCCGAAGAAGAAGAAGGAAGTGGAGGTGAAAGTCCGGAGGAATGGGAGTCCAACGGCGAGGAGGATGAGGAGGATGATGGCTCTGATGATGAGGAGGAGGACGACGAGGAGGAAGACGTTGATCCTCCTCACTCGGAGGGAAGGTCCAAGTTGACGCACGACCCGGTGGCCGGGCGCGGTAAAGCTGTTGTGCCCACCGGGCAGTCGACGAAGCGACCTAGGACAACTTCTCCCGCGTCGACTGAGAAACCGCCGAAGCAACCTCGAGCGACGTCGTCAAAGCCGGTGAAGGCCCTGCCCAAGATGCGAATGGTCATCCCCACCATCTTCGGGTAACCGACAAAACCTTGTATTTCCTTTTTTAACATGAATGAACTTTTGGTCGACTTGATGACTGACCAGCCGACTCTTGAAATCTACAGCGCCGCTACCTCCGAGACTTCAGCCAAGCACGAAGATCAGGAAATGGAGGATGCGGTCACCTCCAACCTTGGTAAGATCTTTGAGGTTTCGCTTTTAGTCGAATGGAGATTTTAGTCGATTGGACTTCCATGTTTACTTCTGAATCTTTCTTGTAGTTCCGCCTTACGTCATTGATCTCCCCGATGATGACGAGGAAGCGCCATTGAGGAAGAGGAAGAACAAGAAAGCGCTTGCTGGCAAGGCTGCTCAAGTCGCGGCGATTCCTGAGACGCTGATTTCCGAGGAAGGCAATCCCACTCGGACTTCTGTGTCTTTCGCTGTACCGCTGACAAGTGCCCGACCCACTTCGTCGACTGCTGATCCACCATCTCTCTTTGCTACCCACCACGTCCCGGAAAACCAAGTAAGTGCTGCTAAGGAGGCCATACGCCAGGCGGGGATCATGATGGAGCAGGTGAAAGCGGCTCGAGAGGCTAGTCAGGCGGCCTATGATGCCAGTTCAGCTCTCCAGAGCAATGTCCAAGTAAGTTAGTCGTCGCTTGCTTTGTTAGGATATGCTATCTGAAACTGCTTTCTTCTGGAGATTTCTATATCTGTACACCCACTGGGTGTGTGTGTCGATTGAACTTTTGTGGGGGCACGCTGAGTGCACCCACTGGGTGTAGTCCCCGAGACTATGGTCGACTGCGTGCAGTCGGCTATAGTCTTTATGCTATGATCTTCTTCAGTCGACCTGGACGGACCAAGTCGAATGGAACTGTAAAACCGGTGGGGGCAGCTAAGTGCATCCACTGGGTGTAGTCCCTGAGACTATGGTCGACTGCGTGCAGTCGACTATAGTCTAAAGAACTGTTTTTTTATCGCGGTGATCACCGACAATTAGCCATGGTTTTAGAATCATAACCTTTTTGTCTCTTTTGGTCGATTGGTCGAACCAAATTGGTAAACCAAGGGGGCATCGCTGAGTGCACCCGCCGGTGTAATCCCGAGACTCTTGTCGAATGTTTTGATTCGACCGTAGTCTTAGAAATGCTATTATTTTTCCTTAGTCACTCGGAAGTGATCTGTCTTTGATGTCTTCCGTTGGTTGACTCTTTGTAGAATCTTGCGAGCTTGTGGCTCGCTATACTGAGTTAGAGAAAAAGCAGATCTAGCTCAACCTTGATTTGAAGCTTGCTCAGGAGAATTTGCAAAAGGCAAAGGATGAAGCAAAAGGTATGGCTGGTGAGAATTTTTGACGACTGCCTTTGTTTTTCTGCTCATTCTCAACTCTGTTCTCATTGTTGCTTTGTAGATAAACTGGAAGAGACTTTGAAGAAGAAGGACCTTGACCTTGCAGAGGCACAGAAGGCGGCTTTGGAGAAAACAAAGCTCGCTGAAGAGAAGCTTGCCTCAGTCGACAAACTCGAAGATGAAAATGCCAAGCTGAAAGCCTCTCTTGACGCGGCTAACAAGGAAGTTAGTCGACTGAAGAACGACAAGATTGTTCTGTCTGACAAGGTTGGCCAATTGGCGGGGAAGCGAAACGACCTAGAGATTTATCTTGGAGGGCTCGCCAAAAAGCTGTTTCTCATGCTTGAAGGTAATCTCTTTTATCCGACTGTCTTGCTCTCACCGGCTCATCACATGATCTTTATTTTGAGTCTGAGTTGTGTTTTCAGAATTCTGCCAAAACTTTGAAGAAGAAACCAGTCGAGTGGAAACCAGCTTGGACCCCATCAACTCTCCTGTGAAGGACGGCTGCTATGAATGTGCTCCACCGAGTCCCGTGTTGCTAGCGTGGTGGATTATCTTGCTCGATCGAAAGTCGCGATGTCATGGATCGACTCGACTCTCTGGCCAGAACAGACTCTTCAGAATGATCTTGAATCCTTGATGACTCGACTGAATGAGATTCCAAGTCGAGTGGAGGAATGGAAAAAGTCAGCTGCCAGGTGTGGTGCTGATGTTGCTCTATCTCTGGTTCGTGTCCACGGCAAAGAAGCGCAAGAGGACAAGCTGGTGTCTCTCAAGGTTGCCAATACCAGGAAGCACAACTTCAGATCTTTCATGGAAACTTTCATCGCTGCTGCTACCCGTATTGCCGACGGAATCGACCTCGACCAGTTTGTTGCACCTTCCAGTCCTCCGCCGGAGGAGTAAAAAACTTCTAAGTCCCACTTTAAATTTGCCTCGGAATGCCGAGTGGTTTCTGTAACCGATAAACTTTAACAGGCTTAACACCTGAGCACCTTTGGATCCGTAGGATGTTTATCCGAACTTGATTTTTCCTTTAACATGCTTTGTTTGCCTTCGAGGGAACTTTATTCCTCATTGGGAAGATATTTCGTTGAAATTCCAGTTGACTTGTGCTTCATCTATCCTGCGGGTAGAGATGGAACACAGACTGCGACTGACCTTGTTGTCCTTACGGATTGGGACGAACCGCACGTTGTACTTGTGGCGAAGCTCCGGAGGAGGAGGTAGCAGTCGACCTGCACCTCGTCATCCTTGCGGATTGGGATGGACCGCACGTTGTACTTGTGGAGAAGCTCCGAAGGAGGAGGTAGCGGTCGACCTGCACCTCGTCGTCCTTGCGGATTGGGATGAATTCCTTACTTAGGCGAGCACTGGGCTGAAACTAAGCCCCCGAGTGGGAGGTTTGCTCTCCACTCGGTAGGATTTTTATTACTTAGGCGAACACTAGGTTGCAGCTAAGCCTCAGAGTGGGAGGTTTGCTCATCACTCGGTAGGATTTCTATTACTTAGGCGAGCACTGGGCTGCAGCTAAGCCCCCGAGTGGGAGGTTTGCTCTCCACTAGGTAGGATTTTTATTACTTAGGCGAGCACTGGGCTGCAGCTAAGCCCCCGAGTGGGAGGTTTGCTCTTCATTCGGTAGGATTTTTATTACTTAGGTGAGCACTGGGCTGCTGCTAAGCCCCCGAGTGGGAGGTTTGCTCTCCACTCGGTAGGATTTTGAATACTTAGGCGAGTACTTGGACTGCAACTAAGCCTCCGAGTGGGAGGCTGGCTCGCCACTCGGTATGATTTTGAATACTTAGGCGAGTACTTGGACTGCAGCTAAGCCTCCGAGTGGGAGACTGGCTCGCCACTCGGTAGGATTTTGATTACTTAGGCGAGTACTTGGACTGCAGCTAAGCCTCCGAGTGGGAGGCTGGCTCGCCACTCGGTAGGAATTTGAATACTTAGGCGAGTACTTGGACTGCAGCTAAGCCTCCGAGTGGGAGCTGGCTCGCCACTCGGTAGGATTTTGAATACTTAGGCGAGTACTTGGACTGCAGCTAAGCCTCCGAGTGGGAGGCTGGCTCGCCACTCGGTAGTATTTTGATTACTTAGGCGAGTACTTGGACTGCAGCTAAGCCTCTGAGTGGGAGGCTGGCTCGCCACTCGGTAGGATTTTGAATACTTAGGCGAGTACTTGGACTGCAGCTAAGCCTCCGAGTGGGAGCTGGCTCGCCACTCGGTAGGATTTTGAATACTTAGGCGAGTACTTGGACTGCAGCTAAGCCTCCGAGTGGGAGGCTGGCTCACCACTCGGTAGGATTTTGAATACTTAGGCGAAGCGGATTCGCAGCTAAGCCCCCGAGTGAGAGACTGACTCGCACTCGGAAAGGATTTTTTTTTACAAACTTAGGCGAATCGGATTCGCGACTAAGGCACCCATTGGGGGAAATTTCAACAAAAAACAATAACAATCAATGGGAAAATTATAACATTCTTGTCTTGGATAAACAAACTACAAAAGTACTTTTATTACATCTCAACCGAGTGAGTTTTTAAGTGTAAAAGGGGCGGAGCAGCTCCGCGTTACAATCTCGAGGCTCGTCGATCTGGCGATCAATGTTGTAGAGATGATATGCTCCGTTGTGGAGGACTCTCGTGACGATGAATGGACCTTCCCAAGTGGGAGAAAGCTTGTGTGGTTTCTGTTGATCCACTCGGAGGACCAAATCTCCCTCTTGGAAGGCTCGACTCTTCACATTTCTGGCATGGAATCGACGCAAGTCTTGCTGATAGATAGTCGAGCGGATCAAGGCCATCTCTCTCTCCTCTTCCAAGAGGTCGACTGCATCTTGCCGGGCTTGTTCCGCTTCTTCTTTAGAGTATAGTTCGACTCGAGGCGCATTGTGAAGCAGGTCACTCGGCAGAGCTGCTTCAGCTCCATAGACCAGGAAGAATGGAGTTCTCCCAGTTGACCGATTAGGAGTGGTCCTCAATCCCCAGAGAACTGATGGAAGTTCGTCGACCCAAGCTCCTGCTACGTGCTTGAGATCACGCATCAGCCGTGGTTTCAGCCTTTTGAGAATGAGACCGTTTGCACGTTCTGCTTGTCCATTCGACTGAGGATGAGCCAATGAAGCATAGTCGACCCGCGTGCCTTGAGAGGCGCAGAAGGCTTTGAACTTGTCATTATCGAAGTTTGACCCATTGTCGATGATGATGCTATGCGGAACTCCATATCTGAATACCAACTCTCGATGAAACCGATAGCGAAGGCATGCATCGAGGTTCTTGATGGGCTTGGCTTCGATCCACTTGGTGAACTTGTCGATCGCTACTAGCAAATGAGTGAAGCCGCTTCGCCATTCTCAACGGTCCAATCATGTCCAATCCCCAAACAGCGAAGGGCCAAACGAGTGGAATGGTCTTCAAGGCTGAGGCTGGCTTGTGTGACATGTTGGAATAGAACTAACATCCTTCACACTTGTCGACTATTTCTTTTGTCATTTCATTTGCTTTCGGCCAGTAAAATCCCGCTCGGTATGCTTTAGCCACAATGGTCCGAGAGGACGCATGATGACCACAGGTCCCCGAGTGGATATCCTCAAGAATTATCTTGTCATGCCCCCGATGCGGCTATATCTCCCACGTGTCGAGGCACGACTTAGAGGCATAACCGCATTGAAAGCAATGTCGCAAGTGAGGTAATCTTCACACAACCCATGTAATAATCAAGGAAAGATACATAGTTGGCTTACGAATGCCACTTCACACAAGACATAAATAAACATCCATCATTCGAGTACACTCAAGGTCCGACTACGGAACCAAAATAAAGAAGATACCCCAAATGCTACACAGATCCCGAATCGTCCCCAACCGGGCACCACTACTGATCATCTGGAAAAGACACATAGTAACGACCACGTTCCTCGTCGAACTCCCACTTGAGCTCGGTTGAATCACCTGCACTGGCCTCATCGGAACCTGCAACTGTTTTGGAAGTATCTGTGAGTCACGGGGACTCAGCAATCTCACACCCGCGAGATCAAGACTATTTAAGCTTATAGGAAGGACTGAGTAGTAAAGTGGAGCTGCAGCAAGCGACTAGCATATATGGTGGCTACTTCGCAAAAGAGAGCGAGAAGAGAAGCAAAGCACGGTCGTGAAACTAGTAGTGATCAAGAAGTGATCCTGAACTACTTACGTCAGACATAACTCCAACACCGTGTTCACTTCCCGGACTCCGCCGAGAAGAGACCATCACGGTAACACACGCGTTGATGTGTATTTTATTTGAGGTCAACTTTGGGTTTTCTACAACGGACATTAACAAATTCCCATCTGCCTCATAACCGCATGGCACGGCTTTGAAAGATATTACCTGCAGGGTGTCCCAACTTAGCCCATTATAAGCTCTCACGGTCAACGAAGGATATTCCTTCTACGGGAAGACCCGATCAATCTCGGAATCCCGGACTACAAGACATTTCGACAGCAATAAAACAAGACCAGCAAAGCCGCCTGATTGTGCCGACAAATCCCGATAGGAGCTGCACATATCTCGTTCTCGTGGCACATCCGGATGAGCAGTACGACGGCAACCAAAGATGCCCCAAGTTGCCTCAGGTGGCACCGCAAGTGGTTCTAGTTTGGACCAACACTCGAGGAGCATTGGCCGGGGGTTAAATAAAGATGACCCTCGGGCTCGCGAAAACCCGGGGAAAAGGCTTAGGTGGCAAATGGTAAAACCAAAGTTGGGCCTTGCTGGACGAGTCTTATTCAAAGCGAACTGTCAAGGGGGTCCCATAAATCACCCAACCGTGTAAGGAACGCGAAATCAAGGAACATAACACCGGTATGACGGAAACTAGGGTGGCAAGAGTGGAACAAAACACCAGGCATAAGGCCGAGCCTTCCACCCTTTACCAAGTATATAGATGTATTAATCATAGCAGGTATATAAATATTGTGATATCCCCAACAAGTAAACATGTTCCAATAAGGAACAACATCTCCATGTTCCAACAAGGAACAAACTTCAGCTTCACCTGCAACTAGCAACGCTATAAGAGGGCTGAGCAAAGCGGTAACATAGCCAATCAACGGTTTGCTAGGAAAGGATGGTTAGGGGCTGACATGGCAATATGGGTGGCATGATATAGCAAGTGGTAGGCATCGCAGCATAGGCATAGCAAAAGAGCGAGCAACTAGCATAGCAAAGATAGAAGTGATTTCGAGGGTATGGTCATCTTGCCTGCAATGTTCTCAGAGTTGTCGAAAGCTTGATCCTCGAAAACGTTCTCAACAGGCTCCTCGTTCACGTACTCGTCTCCCGACTCTACCCAAAGCAACAACACAAACAAAGGAACCACAATAAATCACGGTGCAATGCACAATCAACATGATGCAAAACGTGACATGATATGCGGGATGCGATATGCAATGCTTATGTGCGCTCCGGAAGGTAAAAGATGAACCAGGCATCAACTTGGCAAACCAAACATGCCACTGGAAAGATGAGATGATTTCGGTTGAAGTCGATATAAAGATCACCGGAATCGGATGCACGGTTTGCAAATGACAAGCAAAACAAGAATGGCGCAAATCTGCCATTAACAGCATGATGCCACTTAGCAAGCAACAATTAATTAAGCTACTGCACCCAAACGTAACAACAAAGCACATGGCAGTGATCTACACATGATGCTCGACAAAAGATGAGCACTGAGCTACGGCTAGTTCACATCATAACATGTTCAAACAAGCATGGCAAAAGTGCTCAAAGTAACAGGCTGGACATGGCAAAACAGCATCAGGTTGCAATGTTCAGAGCATCAAAACTACATGCTACAGGAACTTAAAATAGCAAAACATGGCATGGCATGAATCTACTCAAAGCCTAGAACAAAAGTCTCTTACTGACCATAAGCCAAAAAGGACTAGAAAATATAGTAACACTCATGTCAATATTGAAAGTCTCGTTAACAGATTCAGCAACTTGACATGTCAAAAACTGATAACAAGATGGCATGTTAACAAGCTCAATGCACTCACTACAGAGCCTCAAATGATAAACTAAGCATACATACATCAAGAAGACCTGACATAGAAGAGATACATGGCAAGAACACTAACATAGCATATATGGATCAACCACAACAAGCTAGGCAAAATTGAATAACATGTATACAATCTGCCAGGAAACATTTGGTAGCAAAAGTAGAGCTCGATTGACTCAAGCTATGGCATCCCATAATTGCAAACAAAGGCATGGATGGATAGAGCAAGTCATGCTTTACAAAACACCCTTACTGAAGTATCTCAAAATATGCATAGATCTCTCGGTATCATCAAGTAAACATGGCATCAAAATCAGCTAAAACAGGGCTGAAATCAGCAACATTAGGACACCTACTTTGCATGCTTGTGCTAGTCACCACATAGATCATAAAAATACATGGCATACACCCCTGGAAAGATGACATGGCATTTTACAAAACACATGTAGGACTCCAATTCATAGGGTGCACATATTAATCATGGCAAAAATAACAAAAGTACAAGTCCTGATAAAAATCAGAAACTAACAGCACATAGCACTCTTCCAACAGCATTTCGGGCATCAAGATGAGCTCAAATGAAAATGATGCAATGGAATGAAATGATCTACTCTTCGAGACGAACATTTTGACATATTATACGCGAAAAATGGATATAGCATGTTGAAAATTGCACAAAATTACAAGGATGCTAAAATACTTGGAGAAAAATAGGAGGGGGAAGAAGAGAAGAGGTCAACGGCTCGCTTCCCGAGGCCGGATCGGGGCCCGACCGGATCGGCGGCGGAGGCGGCGGAGGGGCTCGCCGGGGAGGCGGAGGAGGTCGCCGCGGGCGGATCCGCGGGGGGGCGGCGGGCGGGCGGCGACGAGGTGGCCGGGAGGGAGAGACGGCCGGCGGGCGACGGCGGGAGGCGCGGCGTTAGCCGGGCTGCCGGCGAGAGCCGGGCGGGAGGGGCGGGCGGCGCGGCGCGGCGGGCGGGCCGAGGCGGCGCCAGGCGGCGGGAGGAGGGAGGAGGCGGGGAGGGAGGGCGTGGGCTCATGGGCTGGGTGGCATGTGGGTGGCGGCGGCGGCCACGTGGCGCCCCGATTGGCGCGGGGCGGCGGCGCGATGTGTCCGGCTGGCGGCGGACACGTCCGGCGCGTGCGGGGGCGGTTTTTTAGGGTTTCGGGAAGAGGATGATCCGGAATTTTTGGGGAGGGTGTTTAAATAGGCATAGAGGGAGCTAGGAGAGTCCAAATGAGGTGTAGTTTTCGCCCACACGATCGTGATCGAACGACGGAGAGCATGGGAGTGACTTAGATGGGTTATTGGGCTGTTTTGAAGGGGTGTTGGGCTGCAACTTAAAAGAGGCCTTTGCGAGAGTGCGGTTAACCGTTGGAGTACCAAACGAGCTCCAAATGACCCGAAACTTGACCGGTGGTCTCCGGGTGTTATACCAAGGCCACTAGACAAACCTCGGTCCATTTCGAGAAGGTTTAATACCCGCTACGGAAAAACGTAAAAGGGACCGCCGGGGAGATAGGAGTGCGGATTGCAAAACGGACAACGGGAAAAATGCTCGGAATCATGAGGCGAACACGTATGCAAATGCGATGCACATGATGACATAATATAAAATGCATGACACGGACAAAATGCAAAAGGAGAAAACCCAACCACGGAGGGAATATCATATATCAATGCCGAAAATGGCAAGAGTTGGAGTTACAAATATGGAAAGTTACTTCCGGGTGTTACAACACTCCACCACTACAAGAGGATCTCGCCCCGAGATCTAGGACTGAAAGAACTCCGGATACTCGAACGGAGGTGATCCTCGCGCCCCGGTAGCTTCTCGGTCGGAATGGTGTGACCACTTCACTTTCAGGAATTTGATTGACTTGTTGCGAGTCTTGCGCTCGGTTTCTTCAAGAATAGCAACGGGTGCTCATGATAGAGAGATCTTCTTGAAGGTCAATCTCTTGAAGTTGATAGTGCGTTCAGAGTCTTGAAGCACTTGCGAAGCTGTGACACGTGAAACACATCGTGCACGTTTGCAAAGTTGGATGGAAGCTCAAGTTGATAGGCGAGATCGCCTCTTTTCCCAATGATCTTGAAAGGACCCACGTATCTAGGGGCAAGCTTCCCTTTGATACCGGGCGGCGAGTACCTTTCATTGAGAGACGCGGAGGTAGACATGGTCTCCGATTTCAAAAGTCACATCACGGTGTTTATCATCATAATAGCTCTTCCGCGCGATTATGCGGCTTTGAGATTCTCACGAATGACTTGGCACATTTCTTACGCTTCGTGATCAAGTCATTGCCAAGAAGTTGGCGTTCACCTGTCTCGAGCACCAATTGAGAGGAGTACGGCACTTTCGCCATAGAGAATTTCGAATGGGGCCTTGCCCGAACTCGCTTGGAAGCTGTTGTTGTAAGAGAACTCGGCATATGGAAGACAATCTTCCCACTTCATACCGAAGGAAATGACACAAGCCCTGAGCATATCTTCAAGGATTTGATTAACTCGCTCAACTTGGCCACTAGTTTGAGGATGGAAAGCTGTGCTGAACCGAATGTTGGTGCCCATGGCCTTCTGAAAAGAATCCCAAAACTTGGAGGTAAAGATGCTGCCACGGTCTCGAAGAGATCACTTGTGGAATGCCGTGCAAAGAGACAATCTCGAGGTGTATAGCTCGCCAACCGAGCTGCTGTGATGGATTCTTTGATAGGAAGAAAATGAGCCACTTTAGTAAGCTTGTCAATGACAACGAAGATAGCATCATTTCCACGCTTGGACTTTGGAAAGCCGATCCACGAAGTCCATTTCAATATGATCAAACTTCCACTCTGGAATAGCAAGAGGTTGAAGGAGACCAGCTGGTCTTTGGTGTTCTCGCTTTCACTCTTCTGCAGACATCACATTCATTCACGAATTGAGCAATTTCTCGCTTCATTCGAGTCCACCAATATGACTGCTTGAGGTCATGGTACATCTTCGTACTTCCGGGATGAATGGATAGAAGCGAATTGTGAGCCTCGTTCATAATGACTTTTCGCAGATCACCCTTAGGAACCACAATCCGGTCCTCAAAGAACAGAGTGTCTTTGTCATCAACGGAAGCACTTGTACTTGAAATGCCCTTGTCGATACCACGTTTCACCTTTTTCACCATGGTATCCGAAGTTGAGCCTCACGAATCTGATCTTCCAAAGTAGGAGAGACTATGAGGTTGGCAAGAAAGCCTTGAGGAACAACTTGAAGATTCAGCTTATGGAAAGATTCACGAGATCCGGTGAAAGGGCTTGAGGATTAGGCATTGCGAGAAGCTTTCTGCTCAAAGCGTCTGCAATGACATTGGCTTTGCCGGAGTATACTCAATACTTGGGTTGTACTCTTGAATCATTTCGACCCATCGAGTCTGCTCGAGGTTGAGGTTGGGCTGAGTGAAAATGTACTTGAGACTCTTGTGATCGGTGAAAATGTCCACTTTCCTTCCCAACAAGAGATGTCTCCACGTAATCAATGCATGGACAACTGCCGCCAACTCAAGATCGTGAGTGGGGTAGTTCTTCTCGTTGGGCTTCAACTGGCGAGAGGTATAAGCCACAACTCTCTTCTCTTGCATTAACACAGCACCGAGACCTTGAAGAGAAGCATCACGAAAACTTCAAATGGCTTGGATTCATCAGAGGAGTCGAGCAGAGCTGTGACGAGTTTCTCTTTGAGGGTATTGAAAGCAACGTCACACTCGGGAGACTAGACATACTTCACATGCTTCTGGAGGAGGTTGGAAAGAGGCTTTGCAATCTTGGAGAAGTTCTCAACGAATCTTCGGCAATAGCTTGCAAGACCAAGAAAACTGCGGAGCTGCTTGACATTATGAGGAGGTTCCCAATTCACAATTGCGGACACCTTCTCGGGATCAACAGCGATGCCCTTGGCGGAGATGATATGACCAAGATAAAGCACTTCATCAAGCCAAAATTCACATTTGGAGAACTTAGCATAGAATTGATACTCTCTGAGCTTGTCTAGTACCAATCGCAAATGTTTGGCATGATCCTTCTTATTCTTGGAGAAGACCAAAATATCATCAAGATAGACCAAGACGAATTCATTGGTGTAGGGGTTGAATATGAAGTTCATCATCCGAGAGAAAGTTGGAGGAGCATTGACGAGGCCGAAAGACATGACAGTATATTCATTAGAACCAAAGCTTGTTCTGAAAGCTGTCTTGGGGATATCTTGTTCACGAATGCGAATCTGATGATACCCCATACGAAGGTCAAGCTTGGAGAACACTGTAGCACCTTTGAGTTGCTCGAAAAGCTCATTGATGTTGGGAAGTGGATACTTGTTCTTGATTGTCTTCTTATTCAATGGACGGTAATCGACGCAAAGTCGGTCCGCACCATCCTTCTTCGGACAAAAGAACACCACAACCCCAAGGAGATGAACTCGGTCCGATCAAACCAGACGCTCTTGTTCATCGAGCTGCTTCTTCAATTCCTTCAGCTCATCAGGTCCAAGCTTGTATGGACGCTTGCAACGGGTTGATGCCGTGCTCAAGATCGATAACGAACTCAAGCGCCGATGAGGAGGCATACCGGAAGCTCTTCCGAAAGACATCTTGGTACTCACAAACGATCGAATCGAGAGATGGCATTCAGTTCGCCCTTCTCATTGAGAGAAAACAACCGAATGGTTTCATCACGAGCGGCATAGATGATCACATCATTAGAAGAGTGAGTCAATTGAATTTCCCTGGCAGCACAATCAAGCTGAGCTTTGTGCTGATAAAGCCAGTCCATTCCGAGAATAAGATCAATATCCGAATCACCGAGAACAATTGGTTTAGAAAGAAATCTGTAATCGCCCATCTTGATACCGACATTCGGAACCACCAAGCTAGAACTCATATGCTTGCCCGGGGAAACAATTGCTAGAGGTTTAGCCAGAAATTCCGAAGTGAAATCATGCTTAGATGCAAATGGTTTAGAGATGAAACTAAGCGATGCACCAGTGTCAAAGAGAACTTTTGCAGGAATATCATTAACAAGAAGATTACCCATGATCACATCAGAAGAATCCTCTGCCTGAGCTGCATTCATCATATTGACCTTGGCATACTTTGGATTATGCTTGACCACTGCATTGCTGGAAGATTTCACAGGAGGAGGAGGCGGAAGACGCCTCTGGTTGAAGCACTTGTTAGCATAGTGACCCTTCTGCGACACTTGTTGCAAGTGACCTCGAGAGAGCGGACGGTGGTAAGGAGCACTTGACCTTGGAGCTTGAGAATTAGACTTGTTCTGATAGCTTGGGTTGGGTGGGTGGGAAGATCCACGGCCACCTGAGTTCTTCTGCTGGTAAGGTTGGCGGAACGGAGGAGGGGGCAGGTAAAACTTCTGCTGCTTGGCTGCCACTTGAGAGGACGAGGAGGACTGAACTGCATCCCTGATTCTCTTCTTAGAAGCCTCGCATTTGAGCTGTGCAGCTTCTTGCTTGAGTGCCATGTTGTAGAAATCATCATACTTATCTGGCTCAAACAGCACAAGAGGTAATTGCAGATCTTCTCTCAGACCACCTCTGAATTGATAAATCATACTCTTCTCATCAGGTACGTCTTGCTTAGCAAAACGAGCGAGCTTCTGGAACTGGATATTGTATTGATAGACAGACATGTTGCCCTGCTTGAGATTGCGGAACTCCTCACGCTTGCTCTCAACAACACTTTTCGGAATGTGATGAGCTCGGAAATCATGGCGGAACTCATCCCAGGTAATGACACGACCTCCTCTGGAATCTTTGTATTCTGGAACCACTCAGCAGCTTGATCCTTGAGTTGAAGCGATGCAAACTTGACAAAATCCTCGGGTCCGACATTGCTACAGTCAAAGTGCTTGCAGATGTCCACTAACCAATCGTCGCGTCGTGGCCTCAACACGAAAACCGAAAGACTTCGCTGATTAGCGAGGAACCGATCGAGAGTAGCAAAGTGTGGCTGATTGTTGCCTTGACCTTGATTGCCTTGATTGCCTTGCCCTCGAGTACGTTCTTGCAAGAGCTGCAAAATCATCGAGCATTGGCATTGGTGGCTGCCATGATAGCTTGCCAGGCCTCGGAGGCGGAGGTGGAGGTGGAGGTGGAGGATTCGATCGATCCCCATCATTGCGATCCGGATTCGACGCGTTGGCGGAGCCATCTCAAGAGGGTGACATCCGTTAGTCCTTTGATAGACAAATAGATAAGTAGAATCAACGGATAGAAATTGCAACATATAGTCTTCACAATAAACATTGAACAAGAATGAGCGAATGAATTCAAAGTTAAACATCACACATCCATTAAGGTGAGAAGCCACTTAGATAAAGATATGGAAAACAACATCATCTTAGCAACAAATCGAATATCACAACTGAAAACAAAAGATTGGCTTCTAGAATGAGCGGAACAAACACATGATAGAGATTTCGTCCAAAGTGTTAGTGGTGGGGCCCACACGGACACGACGTATAGCGGACGTCACGAATGACTAACAAGGCGTCCCGAATCAGCATAGCCAAGGATTCTTTAAGGCGTCTCGCGACCATCGTAAATCGACCGTGAATGGGCGGACCACTAGACGTTGAACCCCAATCTCAAATCATACATCCGTCGGAAAGAATATCACGTAAGCTACTAGAATTCCCACCTATAAACTCCGAAACTTTCGGTTATGCAATCTGGTGTTGGGGATACAGGGACACAAAATATATCACCCAAACTAACAATACCTAGATCCATTTGTATCCATCCGTCAACACATAACCAAGAAATCCTCGGAAATCGTGTACCTCGACCTTGAAAAAACATCCGTTATGCAAGTCATGGCAATACTCCCTTTTCGCCACAAGATCTTGGGCTATCAGGTTATCTCACCAACAACTGCACAAAAGAGATTTCGATGTCGGCAAAACTCGGTATTCGAGAATCGCAGCGATAAAATTGTGGCGACAACACCTCGGAGCTCAACTCCCGGGACACCGCCACAACCCCTAAATGTCGGGAGGCACCAAGAACAATGTTCTCGTCACAAAACCATCGGAACGATTCCAAGATACCCACGTGATCCTAAAAAAATTTTAGTGAAATTTGAGGAGAGAAGAGTCAAAACTCGTCGGGATACCTCACCAGAGCGACGAAGGACTGGGAAGTAAAAGAATCCTACTCTCCGATATATATAATCCTAAGACTCAAAACATTTTCCATTCTAGACTCAACAACGTCGACAAACAATCAAGTAGGGGCTCCTAAGTCGGGAAGGCTCGATTACCAACATAGCGCCCCGATGCGGCTATATCTCCCACGTGTCGAGGCACGACTTAGAGGCATAACCGCATTGAAAGCAATGTCGCAAGTGAGGTAATCTTCACACAACCCATGTAATAATCAAGGAAAGATACATAGTTGGCTTACAATCGCCACTTCACACAAAGTACATAAATAAACATCCATCATTGAGTACACTCAAGGTCCGACTACGGAACCAAAATAAAGAAGATACCCCAAATGCTACAGATCCCGAATCGTCCCAACTGGGCACCACTACGATCATCTGGAAAAGACACATAGTAACGACCACGTTCCTCGTCGAACTCCCACTTGAGCTCGGTTGAATCACCTGACCGCCTCATCGGAACTCGCAACTGTTTTGGAAGTATCGTGAGTCACGGGGCTCAGCAATCTCACACCCGCGAGATCAAGACTATTTAAGCTTATAGGAAGGACTGAGTAGTAAAGTGGAGCTGCAGCAAGCGACTAGCATATATGGTGGCTACTTCGCAAAAGAGAGCGAGAAGAGAAGCAAAGCACGGTCGTGAAACTAGTAGTGATCAAGAAGTGATCTGAACTACTTACGTCCGACATAACTCCAACACCGTGTTCACTTCCGGACTCGCCGAGAAGAGACCATCACGGTAACACACCGTTGATGTGTATTTTATTTGAGGTCAACTTTGGGTTTTCTACAACGGACATTAACAAATTCCCATCTGCCTCATAAACGCGGGCACGGCTTTGAAAGATATTACCTGCAGGGTGTCCCAACTTAGCCCATTATAAGCTCTCACGGTCAACGAAGGATATTCCTTCTACCGGAAGACCCGATCAATCTCGAATCCCGGACTACAAGACATTTCGACAGCAATAAAACAAGACCAGCAAAGCCGCCCGATTGTGCCGACAAATCCCGATAGGAGCTGCACATATCTCGTTCTCGTGGCACATCCGGATGAGCAGATACGACGGCAACCGAAGATGCCCCAAGTTGCCTCGAGGTGGCAACCGCAGTGGCTCTAGTTTGGACCAACACTCGAGGAGCATTGGCCGGGGGTTAAATAAAGATGACCCTCGGGCTCGCGAAAACCCGGGGAAAAGGCTTAGGTGGCAAATGGTAAAACCAAAGTTGGGCCTTCTGGACGAGTCTTATTCAAAGCGAACTGTCAAGGGGTCCCATAAATCACCCAACCGTAAGGAACGCGAAATCAAGGAACATAACACGGTATGACGGAAACTAGGGTGGCAAGAGTGGAACAAAACACCAGGCATAAGGCCGAGCCTTCCACCCTTTACCAAGTATATAGATGTATTAATCATAGCAGGTATATAAATATTGTGATATCCCCAACAAGTAAACATGTTCCAATAAGGAACAACATCTCCATGTTCAACAAGGAACAAACTTCAGCTTCACCGCAACTAGCAGCGCTATAAGAGGGCTGAGCAAAGCGGTAACATAGCCAATCAACGGTTTGCTAGGAAAGGATGGTTAGGGGCTGACATGGCAATATGGGTGGCATGATATAGCAAGTGGTAGGCATCGCAGCATAGGCATAGCAAAAGAGCGAGCAACTAGCATAGCAAAGATAGAAGTGATTTCGAGGGTATGGTCATCTTGCCTGCAATGTTCTCGAGTTGTCGAAAGCTTGATCCTCGAAAGCGTTCTCAACAGGCTCCTCGTTCACGTACTCGTCTCCGACTCTACCCAAAGCAACAACACAAACAAAGGAACCACAATAAATCACGGTGCAATGCACAATCAACATGATGCAAAACATGACATGATATGCGGGATGCGATATGCAATGCTTATATGCGCCCGGAAGGTAAAGATGAACCAGGCATCAACTTGGCAAACCAAGCATGCCACTGGAAAGATGAGATGATTTCGGTTGAAATCGATATAAAGATCACGGAATCGGATGCACGGTTTGCAAATGACAAGCAAAACAAGAATGGCGCAAATCTGCCATTAACAGCATGATGCCACTTAGCAAGCAACAATTAATTAAGCTACTGCACCCAAACGTAACAACAAAGCACATGGCAGTGATCTACACATGATGCTCGACAAAAGATGAGCACTGAGCTACGGCTAGTTCACATCATAACATGTTCAAACAAGCATGGCAAAAGTGCTCAAAGTAACAGGCTGGACATGGCAAAACAGCATCAGGTTGCAATGTTCAGAGCATCAAAACTACATGCTACAGGAACTTAAAATAGCAAAACATGGCATGGCATGAATCTACTCAAAGCCTAGAACAAAAGTCTCTTACTGACCATAAGCCAAAAAGGACTAGAAAATATAGTAACACTCATGTCAATATTGAAAGTCTCGTTAACAGATTCAGCAACTTGACATGTCAAAAACTGATAACAAGATGGCATGTTAACAAGCTCAATGCACTCACTACAGAGCCTCAAATGATAAACTAAGCATACATACATCAAGAAGACCTGACATAGAAGACATACATGGCAAGAACACTAACATAGCATATATGGATCAACCACAACAAGCTAGGCAAAATTGAATAACATGTATACAATCTGCCAGGAAACATTTGGTAGCAAAAGTAGAGCTCGATTGACTCAAGCTATGGCATCCCATAATTGCAAACAAAGGCATGGATGGATAGAGCAAGTCATGCTTTACAAAACACCCTTACTGAAGTATCTCAAAATATGCATAGATCTCTCGGTATCATCAAGTAAACATGGCATCAAAATCAGCTAAAACAGGGCTGAAATCAGCAACATTAGGACACCTACTTTGCATGCTTGTGCTAGTCACCACATAGATCATAAAAATACATGGCATACACCCCTGGAAAGATGACATGGCATTTTACAAAACACATGTAGGACTCCAATTCATAGGGTGCACATATTAATCATGGCAAAAATAACAAAAGTGCAAGTCCTGATAAAAATCAGAAACTAACAGCACATAGCACTCTTCCAACAGAATTTCGGGCATCAAGATGAGCTCAAATGAAAATGATGAAATGGAATTAAATGATCTACTCTTCGAGACGAACATTTTGACATATTATACGTGAAAAATGGATCTACGGATGCGAAGATATAGCATGTTGAAAATTGCACAAAATTACAAGGATGCTAAAATACTTAGAGAAAAATAGGAGGGGGAAGAAGAGAAGAGGTCAACGACTCGCTTCCCGAGGCCGGATCGGGGCCCGACCGGATCGGCGGCGGAGGCGGCGGAGGGGCTCGCCGGGAGGCGGAGGAGGTCGCTGGGGGGGGCCGGCGCCGGGCGGCGACGAGGTGGCGAGAGGGAGAGCGGCGGGCGACGGCGGCGTGGGAGGCGTGAGGCCTTGGCTAAAGCAAGGCGGCCGGGCGAGAGGAGCGAAGGCAAGGCGGCGGCGCGGCGCGGTGGCGTGGCGGTGCCGGGAGCGGGCGGGCGGCAGTGAGGCGCTGGGCGGCGCGGGAGGCGCGGGGAGGAGCGGGCAGGAGGGGGCCGTGGGCTCAGCGGGCCTGGCGGGCATGTGCGGGGCGCGGCCACGTGGCGCCCCCGATTAGCTGGGCGGCGGTGCGATGTGTCCGGCTGGCGGCGGACACGTCCGGCAGCGTCTTGGGGCGGTTTTTAGGGTTTCGGAAGAGGATGATCCGAATTTTGGGGAGGTGTTTAAATAGGCATAGAGGAGCTAGGAGAGTCCAAATGAGGTGTAGTTTTCGCCACACGATCGTGATCGAGCGACGGAGAGCATGGGAGTGACTTAGATGGGTTATTGGGCTGTTTTGAAGGGGTGTTGGGATGCAACTTAAAAGAGGCCTTTGCGAGAGTGCGGTTAACCGTTGGAGTACCAAACGAGCTCCAAATGACCCGAAACTTGACCGGTGGTCTCCGGGTGTTATACCAAGGCCACTAGACAAACCTCGGTCCATTTCGAGAAGGTTTAATACCCTTTACGGAAAAAGCGTAAAAGGACCGCCGGGGAGATAGGAGTGCGGATTGCAAAAGCGGACAACGGGAAAAATGCTCGGAATCATGAGGCGAACACGTATGCAAATCGATGCACATGATGACATAATATAAAATGCATGACACGGACAAAATGCAAAAAGGAGAAAACCCAACCACGGAGGAAATATCATATATCAATGCCGAAAAATGGCAAGAGTTGGAGTTACAAATATGGAAAGTTACTTCCGGGGTGTTACATATCTGACCTTCTTCTGGCTTGATACACTTCTGGCCGACTCCAATCGCGCTTTCTCTGTACAATTGTCCCTTGATCACTGTAAAGGCCTTGGGTCGACGGACGATCTGTCGAGCCTCTTCATTCTCTGGGAGCTCTTTCCTTAGGATATATGCGATGTACGGCACCGTCCAGTCGGGAGTGATGACCACAACTTCCATAATCAGGTCGACCACGGCTGGGACCTCAACTTCAGTCGGATCATTGGCACTCTTTTGCTGCGGGCTTCTTACGTGAAAGGATCCTCCTGCACCGATGGAGCATGAATGTGTTCCAAAATACATCACTTGAAATGGCTTCCCTCTTGGACCCTATCTTCGCCAAATCATCCGCAGCTTGATTTTTCGGTCGGGTATATGATGAAGCTCTAACCTCTCGAATTTCTTCTCCAGCTTTCTCTTTGCATTACAATAACTTTGTCATAGCTGGGCTTCGACATCCCACTCCTTCATCACTTGATTAACAACCAGATCCGAGTCGCCATAGACCATAAGGCGACGGACGCCGAGTGAAATGGCCATCGCAACCCATACAGGAGTGCTTCATATTCGCTTCGTTGTTGGAAGAATCAAAGTGAATCTGGAGAACATACTTGAGCCTATCTCCTCGGGGAAACCAATACAACTCCCGCACTGAACCGTTCAGCATCTTGGAACCATCGAAAAACATAGTCCGGTGTTCGAGTGAACTTGGGTCGGAAGCTGCTATTCGATCCACTCGGCGAGAAATCTTCTATTGCTTGGGACTTGATGGCTTTCTTTGCCTCGAATTTGATATCAAGGGGAAGGAGTTCAATCGCCCATTTGGCCACTCGACCAGTTGCATCTCTGTTATGAAGAATTTCCGACAAAGGGGCGTCGCTGACGACTGTAATGGAATGATCAGAGAAGTAATGAGCAACCTTCTTCGTGGTCATATAGATCTCATAAACAAGCTTCTGATAGTGAGGGAATCTTTGCTTTGACGGGGTCAGCACTTCAGAAAGATAATAAACTGGGCGTTGAACTTTGAAGGCTTTTCCTTCTTCTTCCCGATCGACCGTAAGTACGGTACTGACGACTTGTCCAGTGGCTACAATGTAAAGCAGCAAAGGCTCTTTGCTGATTGGAGCAGCAAGCACCGGCTGGGTGGAGAGCAGAGCTTTGAGCTCTGCAAATGCTGCATCAGCTTCTAGAGTCCACTCGAACTTGTCTGACTTCTTCATCAGTCGGTAAAGAAGCAATGCATTTTTACCGAGTCGAGAGATGAATCGACTTAAAGCGGCCAAGCATCCAGTAAGTTTCTGGACATCGTGCACATGCACAGGGCGCTTCATTCGGAGTATGGTGCCAACCTTTTCTGGGTTAGCATCGATTCCTCGCTCAGAAACGAGAAAATCGAGTAACTTTCCACCGGGAACTCCAAATGTACACTTTGATGGGTTAAGCGATATCATACCTCCCGAGATTGGCAAATGTTTCAGCAAGGTCATCAACAGGTCGGAACCTTTCGTGACTTGACCACTATATCATCCATGTACGCTTCCACATTCCGACTGATTTGGTGAGCAAACACTTACGAATCATCCTCATGAATGTGGCTCCGGCATTCTTGAGACCGAATGGCATGGTGACATAACGAAGCACTGAATGGAGTGATGAGCGCTGTTTTAATCTCATCGGGTCCATCTGAGACGGATCTGATGGTATCCGGAATAGGCGTCTAAAAAGACAACCTCTCACATCCCGCAGTTGAGTCGACTATTTGTCCGATCGAGGAAGAGGAAATGATCTTTCGGGCAGGCCCGATTGATATGCTTGAAATCGATGCACATGCATAGCGACTTGTCCTTCTTGGGGACCATGACAACGTTGGCGAGCCACTCGGAGTGGTAGATCTCTCGGATGAACTCTGCTGCTAAGAGCCGAGCCACCTCCTCGCCAATGGCCTTTCTCTTACGGACGGCGGACCACGAAGATACTCTTTAACGGTTTGAATTTTGGGTCGACTCGTGGCGATGCTCAGCCAGCCCCAGGAACACCGGCATGTCGTGAGGCTTCCATGCAAAGATGTCCCAGTTCTCACGGAGGAAGCTGGATGGCGCTTCTTCCTATTTTGAGTCAGTGTTGTTGAGATGTTGGTCGGAGCAGCATTGGGATCAGTCGGGTGAATGTGAACCTGTTTCGTCTCGCCAGTCGACTGAAATGCTGACTCCGTAGCGGGCTTCTTAGCTCGCAACAAATCACTCGGATCTGCAGTTTTCTGATACTCTTGTAGCTCTACCACTGCCAACTGAGCATCGGCGATCTTAGAGCCTTTACGGAAGCACTCTTCGCCTTCTTCCGATTGCCCGTGGCGGTGATCACGCCTTTGGGACCAGGCATCTTCAGTTTAAGATACGAGTAACATGGCGGGCCATGAAAGCGTGCATAAGCTGTTCTCCCGAATAAGCGTGATAAGCGCTCTGAAATCCACGACCTCAAAGGTCAACTTTTCTTTCGGAAATGCTTTGAGTCACCAAAACTACATCAAAACAATTTGGCGAGTGACTCAGCCTTCTTTCGAGGAATGACTCCGTGGAAGCTGATGTTACTGGTACTGAGTCTGGACATCGGAATGCCCATCCCTTTCAACATCTCCGCGTATAATATGTTCAAGCCACTACCACCATCCATCAGGACTTTGGTCAGTCGAGTTTCTTCAACAACTGGGTCGACCACCAATGCTTGCCTCCGAGGGTGGCAATGTCGTCGGGTGATCGGTGGTCGAATGTGATGGCGATGCAGGACCATTTCAGATAATTGGGAGTCGCCGAGCAACCAAGTTTACTTCCGATTGATAACCTTCAATCGACTTTTGCTTTCGGCGTCGGCAAAAATCATCGAGGTGGAATTGACACGGGGATACCCACCATCACTTGTCATCTTTGTCCTCAACTTTGTCATCTCCTTATCCTTATCCTTGACATGTTTCCCTTGGGCTGCTGAATCAGGAGCCGACCTTTGTCGAGTGGTATGTTTCGGGTAAATGAGTTTACCCTCTTCATCTTTCTTTGTATGAATATGACATGGCAAATCCAACACGTCGTTTCCATCCTGGTCTTTCACCTTCTTGGGGTTCCAAGGACCCTTGGGTTTCCCCTTGAACTTTCACAGGGGTCACACCAAGGCCTCTCCGGAGCCGCTGGCTCGGCTTGCGCGCTACGCTTCCATTGGAATTTCCTCCATGACCTCATTGGCGGCCGATTTGTATTACCACTCGGGCCGATCCTCTTCTTAGCCATTTGCATACTTGGTGGCAATCTCCATCATCCAACTCAGAGTCATATCTCCGGTTCGACCAAATTTTAGACTCAATTCTCTGTTCTTGACACCGTCCTTGAAGGCACAGACTGCCTGGTGATCAGATACATTCTCGACTGTGTGATGCAAAGTGATCCACCTCTGAATATAATCTCTCAAAGTTTCACTCAACTTTTGCACACACGACTGCAACTCCGTCAAACCTGCTGGTCGCTTGCAAGTTCCTTCAAATGTCCTGACAAACACTCGGGCAAGATCTTCCCAAGTGTAAATACTGCTGGGTGCTAACTAATTCAACCACGCCCTGGCTGAACCCTCCAACATAAGAGGCAGATGCTTCATGGCTACCTCATCGTTGCCACCGCCGATCTGAACCGCCACTCGGTAATCTTCAAGCCAAGTGTCAGGCTTGGATTCTCCAGTGAACTTGCTGACTCCAGTCGCCAACTTGAAGTTGGGAGGAATCACTGCGGCCCTGATGGCTCTGCTGAAACACTCTGGTCTCGAGACATGAACTCTGGTGCTGGAAGGAACATCTCTATCATGGCCGTCTCGGTGAGCTCTGTTCCTGTCGACCTAACCTTTAACGATAATAGATCTTGCATCAAAGCCTGGTTCCCTGGGGTCGATTGGAACTCTTCGCCCAGCACTGTTTTGGCGTCTGTCGTCCTGCTGCCGAGGAGCGTATGATCCACCCCTTGGGGGAGGAGTGGGCACTCGACGTCGATCGTTTGATTGAATCGGTGCTCATACTGCTCACGGCCCTTGTATTGATCATCACGCCGGCCCCCACGTTCCTCACGCATCGGGGGCGATCTTGGACTATGGGCCGACTGGAATGAATTCGCAGCAACGGATCGGCTGTGAACCCTGTTCCGCGACTGGGATACAACTGAGTTTTGATCTCCTGCCGCCCGGAGCAAATCCTGATTTGCTGCAAACCTCTACCGCCTCCGTGGGAAGGCTGAATTGACTACTGCTATCTGGCGGCAGCTGCTAAATTCTGAATCGGAGTTCGATATACCTGAGTTGGCGGTTGAAAGAGCTGGCGTCGATTGGATTCGGAACCCTTGGTCGCGTCGCTCGTCAGTACTCGCTGAAGATTCTCGGTCGAGTGCGCTCAGCCAGGTTAATAGCGCGCATCCTCCAAGCGCGAGCCTCGGGGTTTCTCCAACGATAGGAGTGTGAAGTGCATCCATGTTCCGACGACGAAGCTCCTCCCTCTGGAGCAAAGTGAGGGGCTCGAGCAAGTACTCTTCGTGGGCTTGCACCGGATCGCCTCCACCGCCACCTTCATTGGTGCGGGTGAATCCAGGGGGACTGCGTGGTCCATCGACCATCAAAACCTCTGCCGCCGGGTCACTGCTATCGCATTCGGATGCAGTCTCTACGGAGCCAGTCGAACAGGCCGTAGAGAGATTCGTCGGGCTCGATCGCCGCGACTTGGGGGGTGGTCGACTGGCGGGCCACCGCATGCCTCACCCACCGCTGAAGCCTCGACCGGCCGGGCAGCTTGCGCGGTGGGAGGCGGGAGTGAAGACAGCGCAGAGCCGCCCATCTTGGGTCGGCGGTTGCCGCAGGAGGACGCCGCGGACACGCAGCGAAAGTCGTCGCCCATGAGACGGGGAGGCGTCCACGTCGAGTGGAGCCTCCTGAAGCCAAGCGGAGTCGTCGGCGACGAACGCAGCGCGCATCGAGGACGGATCTCGTGGCCGTCGACAGAACTCCACTGAAACCATGATGCGGAGATCGAAAGAATCAAACTTCTCCAACAAATCGCTAGAACACCAGCCCCACGATGGGCGCCAACTGTCGTTGTTCTAAGTCGGCGATAGAATGGGGTAGGTATGGAGAGGCAAGATCCTAGCTATGGAGTAGTTGTATCGCAAGTGATTCTGAGTTCAGGCCCTTCTCGGAGGAAGTAATAGCCCTCGTCTCGGGCCGGAGGCGGTCGATTGGATTATATGCCTATGTGTTACGGGGTGTGAACCCTTCTACTGTGGAGGGGTGGCTTATATAGAGTGCGCCGGGACCCCAACCAGCCCACGTAGTAGAGGTTTAAGGTGCGTTAAAGCTAGGCGTTCTGGTAGCACGCCTTACATAAAAGTGTCATTAAGGTCATAAAGACTATTTAACTTCAGACCGTTTGGGTACCGAGTGGCTCTTGGACTCACGGTAGTCGAGTGGGTCTTCGTAGTCAGTGTCTTTGAATGCATCAGTGGAAACCTACCAGGTCGACTGGAAGGTTGCTTCTCTTGTGAGTCTCTTTGTGGAGGGTACCTTTAGGCAGGTCTATGACCCTAACCTCAGGTACATGACTTCATCAGCGGCCATCCATGATCTTCTTTTGTGCCGACCTGCTAGAAATAGGTACATGCGCCGGCCTCCATGGCAAGGTAGTGCAGTTAGATGTTGCAATGGATCCGTTCATTTGAGATCATCTAATTTGTTTTCTCGTTTTTCATCAAGTTGGGCTATAGACAACTAGAGATTGGTCACCTGTCTAGCAGCTCATTTCTGAAAACAAAGACCATGTCTATGTGTTCAAAATCATAAGGAGGATGTAAAAGTGTTTCTGCAGCGCATCAGGTCTATGTTTTCCATTGCCCTGGACTTGCGTGTAATAGTACATAGAGTTTAGTCTGATTCTAAAGAAATATATGGCTATCTGATTTTAAAGAACAAGAGAAGAAAATATAGATATGCATCTTCACGTGTGTGCATTAAATTCGTTTTGATTCTGTTAATTTTTTTGTTGCAGGCGGAAGAAAAAGCAACATGAAGTTCCCGTCTACATCAAACTGCTTTCACTTATATTCTGCCGAATTTGTTCCATCTATAGGACTGTACATGGAGATTATCTATAAGGGTTATGTCCCGTACAAGGAGATTGTCTTATAGGACAGGCATATCAACCCCCATTCAGACATAGCAGATATTCAACAGAAGAAGTTCCTCCACTGCTACTGGCCAAACTCTAAGCAAAAAGACCTTCCACTTTCCTTGCTAATGGTGAGCAACTCAAAGATGGCTACAAGGTTACACTTAATATTTACTCTCTGAATAACATATTATTTATTTGACCAATGCATGTATAAATGCCTTGAGAGAACATGTATATATAGCTGCATATATGTTATATCTGAACAATGGCAGATTTGACCATTAATTACATGTATATACTTGCTAGGAGAGAACGTGTATAGCTTTCAGTTAAGCTTTTCGATCATTAAGTTGTTACTTTCTCATCTTATTTCTAGGTAGAAACATTATTGGTGTTCTTTAGCTTAATTTTGAAACATGAACACCATCATGTCTTCATCGCTGAAAGTGACATTCTTTCCCATTAATCTGTGCACTCGAAAATTATTCAAATATATATTTCCACTAGGTAGTTTTCATATGTCCAATGGTCTGACGGGTGTGCATTTTCAGGAGAGTTAGCAAACCTTTTTCCAGTCATCTGGTCCATGTAGATACCAAGTGCTATTTGAAATGAAAATGCAGTTGGCTGCCAATTTTATCTTGCGTGTATGATTGAATTATTTTGTCCTGTTAGTTTTATGTCTATATATGCAGTCTGGTCAGTATATGGATATTTTATTAAGTGGAGAAGTTTGGTACTGTGAGTAAGCACTCGATTCCTTGTTAGGTCCTGCTAGATTGATCTTTAAGGGATCATTTTAGTCCGTTCTCCGACCAAACACATTACAAACGGGAAGGAAATGATTCTTTTCCGATCCACCTCGATCTCCTTCCGGATCCATTCCTGATTCTCTACTCCTAATGTATGACTTGGTAGCCTCGCCTCCATGTTTTTTCCATCTATTTTTTGTCTCACCTCTCATTGGTTTTTATCTCTTTATTTACAAAAAATATGGGAGCCCATACATAGTTCGTTCGCCCGACCCTCTCGCACGACCTCTCGCTCACACCGATTTCTTGCCAACTTTCAAAAAAGGTATGGCAAGCATCAACCACACCGATTTGTATCCAAAGAAATCACACCTTTCGGATCTGGTTTTTATTACCGATTTTTCTTGCCATACGGTAGGAGGCTATATCCCACCTAATCAATATCTTCCGACAAAAATTTCTTGCGCCCATACATCGATTCCAGAAATCTCGGATCTCACTTATTTTATTGATCTGATTCTGAAGCCCACCTCTTTCTTGCGGCAGAGAGGCGCCGTACTTAACGCAGGTGATGGAAAAGTATCTCAAGTTTGCATGCCAATGATATTTATCGGACTCGAAAGACGATGCATCCATTCAAATTGGGTATGGCTTCTACATGGCATTCAGTGTAATCTGCCAAATATCTCTCAGGCATAACTGATTATTATTTTTAAGTATGGACCCAAATAATTCACCCATGACATGTTCTTGAAATTAATTTATTCTACTGATTATTCAGAACATGAGTGTTTTGTAGTCCAAAAAGATGATAATGAAGTTGAGAGAAAAGAGTATGCCTATGATCTATGAACATGATGTGTGACAAGAGATGGTATGACTTCTTCAGAGAACCATCTTGATCCTTCTTTTATCTTCATATATGGCCAAGCATTGATATATTGTGGTGCGGAAGGTCACGAGCGCAAGAGATTGTGGCACTGTTTAGAGGGTTGGGCGGCGGTAGAGGCGACAACTCGGGTAGAGGGAGGTAGTAGTGTGTGACAACATTTGCTGACTGTTGATGGCGGTGGCAAGTGGTTTCGTAGGTAGAGGTGGGCGGGCCAATAGAATCGACGGAGAAAACAATATGAAGAGGGAGGAAGAAGAGTAGTAGAAGCAGTGGGTGTTGGCAGCGGAGGAGAGGCAAGGGGTTAGCGGTCTCGAGTGCAGGGTGCGGGAGGTCGTGGGCACTAAAGATGGTGGTAGATTTTAGAGGGACGACTGGCGTCAGCGTTGACAGAGGTGGTGACTTGAGAAGTGGCGACGTGTGGCAACACTCGCCGGCTGTAGGGTGGCGGTGGCATGTGCTTAGGCAGGGAGAGGCAGGCGGGTCGACAGAGTGTCTAATAAATAATCTGCGACTACGGGACGAAGACGAAGAACTAAAGGCGGGTCATCGTTGGATGAGAAGGGGCAGGGGATTAACGGATTTGAAGGTAGGGTACAGGATATCTCAGGTGGCGGAGATGGTGGTAGTGTTTAGAGGGATGCCGACACATCATGTTACAGCATTTCTTTTGCACCATCCATCCGGAGCAATCAGGAAAAATAGAAGAAATTGGTGGAACTATGTTAGAAAGATCTATTTGGGTGAAGAGATGAGGAATAATGTAGTTCATGACAGTCACTTTCATCGTCTATGTATTGTCAGCCTTGTCAGCATAGGAACACATAGAGTGAGGGGTGCATGGGGTGAGAGAGTGAGAGGGCTGGTTGTGGTGGGAGAGTAGCTGAGCTGCTGAGGTCAGAATAAGGCTGGGCAAGTAAGCTAAAAAAACTGGATAGACATCATTCCTGATTATGAGATAATTTCTTAAGTGCATCAAGTAAATTTTAATTTGTAATGTATTTTTAGTTAGATAATTCCTCTATATGTATACATCATCAAATTGCTATTTTAATCAATTTACATTGCCAGTGAAGTGGACTTCAATTATTAACCAATTATGCCCAGCTATCTTTTCTCTAAATGTGAAATTTAACATGCATTATGTCTATATAACTTCAGCAAAATATTTCAAAAGCCCGTGGCAACGCACGGGCATTCTACTAGTATACAATTAGTACACTGATTAGGTTAGCAATCGTTGCTGACACATGCATAAACGAATATATATCGGCCACATGATCCGTTATGATTCTATTTGGTGTAGTTGTTGCACGATTACATGCGAGATTAGGTGGATTACGATTTGTAGTGGTGCATATAATCCAACATATTAATTGTGTGTGATCATTGGAGAAATCTATATGTGCGACATAGAGCTAATAATTCAGTACATTTGCTTCCAAAACTGATCTAATTTGCATGACACTTTCCCGATGCATGGAAACAATAGGGTTAGCTAGATGCGTGAAAATTAAAATATGCAATGCATACGTAAATACTTGAAATATATTTTAGATGGATGAGGTTTACGAACATATCCTAGAATAGTGGAATACTGGATTAAATTGGTTAGTTCGATATGTGTGTACATACCAAACTTGGTCAGTAATTGAGGAGTGGAATTATAGGCGTTAATTCGTTAGCATGTGGGATTGCAAAAAAGAATGACAATACATGTAAGCGTAGTTTGAATAGCTCTAGGATATGAGTTGGATGTTTTTTAGTTATAACTATGTGCCATGCGTTGCCAAGAGGACTATTCCGCAAAAAAACACAATAAGAGGACTATGAGACAAATCTCGATGCAAAACAAATAGACAAAATAATATTATGTTTTGGTTAAAAAGCATACATTTTTTTGTCATTTCTTAAACTGACAAAATAGGTATGTTCTTGTGATTGATTTGATTTAGCGAGTTACCAAATATAAGAGATTTATTGATATGTATTTGCTTATGGGCGCTAATTTGTTGCTATTTATTGGGTTATCAAAAATGTATTATAACTGGTACCAGGTTTTACCATGGAAACAATTTATTTATGGACCATCAATTTATTGCTATACCATAGTAGATTGATCTGGTTTATTAGGTTACCAAATATTAGTTTGATGGAAATCAGAAGGGGTGAATAACTGGGAAAATGGATGGAGGGTTGTTGGATAAAGAGGTGGTGGGGAAAAGTTGACGTAAGATGGAACCTTAACTTCTTTTTAAATAAACTAGAGTAATGCACGTGCGCTACAACGTGATATAAATATTCTAGTATATTAGCTTGTGATTTACCTGCCCGTATTAATTTGATTGTGTAAAGAAATGTTTATCAAATCCTGCCCGTGATTTACCTTATAGTTTGATGAGAAGTTTAGTAAATAAATTAAAGTGAAATTAGTTGAGAATGTAAGTAAATGAAGGTGATTGATTATCTTAACAAGAAGGTAGGGCAAAGTGGGGATGAGAAGAAGCATGAAAGATGAAACTCTACATTTTTTAAGTATTTGTGGAGTAGAATTATGGACATAGATTAACATTGGGGTTGAAAAACAATGACCGTACACGAAAGCTCTGTTTGAAAAGATAGCTCTAGGAAATGATCGGAATTTTTTTAGTTTAACTAAGTATGTGTTTGCGCATTGCTATGGGGCCAAATATATTTTAACACAATAAGATGACTATATGAGAAAATTTTGGATGCAAAACAAATAGAAAAAATATGATTATGTTTTGGTTATAAAGTATCGATTTTCTGTCATTTCTTAAACGGATAAAATAGGTATGTGCTTGTGATTGATTTGATTTATTGGACTCCAAATATAAGAGATTGATTGATATGTATTTTCTTATGGATGTGAATTTGCTACTATTTATTGGGTTATCAAAGATGTCTCATCGGTAGTAGGTTTTACCATAAGAAACAATTCATTTACGGACCTTCAATTTATTGCTATTGATCTGGTTTATTGGGTTATCAAAGATTGGCTTGATGAAAATTAGAAAGGATGGAAAACGGGGAAATCGATGGAGGGTTTGTGGATGAAGAGGTGGTGGGGAAAAATTGACATATGATGGAACCTTACATTCTTTTTAAATAAACTATGATAATGTTGTGCATTACAACGGCATATAAATACTCTATTACGTTAGCTTGTTATTTACATGCACATATTAATATGATTGTGTAAAGAAATATTTATCAAATCCTGCCCGTGATTTATCTTATAACTTGAGAGTGAAAATGATTCAGAAGGTAAGTAAATGAAGGTGATCGATTATCATAACGAGAAATTGGATAAAGAGGTGGTGAAAAGAAAAGTGAAAGATGAAACATTATATTCTTTTTAATTAGTAGATAACAGAGATAGATATTCCAATGTCGTATCATTTTCTGTAATTAGACCTTTTGAAAATTAACAAAAAATATGTTTCGGTCATTTCCAGGAAAAGATCCAACCATTTCAAATTACTTTCAAATCGTACGGAATTTGAGAAAACTTTCTACATGGAAAAGGAGCACTCATTCGGCAAATTTCCAACTTCATATCGTTTGCGTCAATCCCACAAACCATTTGAAAATGCGATCAAAATTATTATCCATGTTTTTAATACAAAAATGTCATCATTTTCAAAACTACCCTTAAAGCGTGTGGATTTTGCAAGAAAAATGTTCTACATGCGAAGCAATCTCCTTGTCCACATATTTTTCAACGGTATATTATACGCCTCGTTGGACAAAAAACACTAAAGTTTAACGTTTCACCAAATGCAGTTCAGTTACTGAAGCGAAGACAAATCAATGACATTAATAGAATATTATGTGAGTAGTAACAGACTATTTTTTATATATTAGGTATGTGCCCGTGCGTTGCCATGTGCCAAATATATTTTAACACAATAAAAGGATCATACGAAATAATATTATGTTTGGTTATTAACCATAAATTTTCTTTCATTTCTTAAATCAATAAAATAGGTATGTGCTCGTGATTGATGTGTTTTATTGGGTTACCAAATATAAGAGATTGATTGATATTTATTTGCTTATGGACGTGAATTCATCACTATTTATTGGATTATCAAAGATGTCTGCCTGGTACCAGGTTTTACCATAAGAAAATATTAAATAATTTCTAGACCGTGAATTTATTGTTGTGCCATAGATTGATATTGTTTTTTCGGTTACCAAAGATTTGGCTTGATAGAAAGCCGGCAAAAATTCGATAGAAGTTGGGAGGATGGACGAAGAGGTGGTGTGGAGAAAATTAACGTAACATTCTTTTTAAGCAATAGATAGAAAGAGAGATTAAAAATAAGTCATTTTCTTCATGGATGTGGGCTTGTGTGCATGAACGAATGTACACAACCCCTTCGTCTCATGACTCATCCAGATGATTAACGACCTGACAAAAAACATTCCGGACGATTAGGGATTCCTTGCCTCCCATCGGCGCCACTGCTGATTTGCCTCGTCTCCTAGGGCCTTAGGGCCATGGAGGCCAGGTGGATCCCAACGCTTGTCGGCGGGAGGGCTCCTGCGCGTGTTTAGGTGTTTTTTTTCTCAGGGTTTGTATCCTCATCGGGAAAGCGAGGCGGTGACGGCCCCCCTGAATATGGAATAAGGTCCTCCCCGCCTAGCCCCAGTCATGTCGATGTGTCTACGTCATCGGAAGGCATGTGAAGGTGTGTCTTCGACGGATCTCGCCGGATTCTATCAGTGCTTGTCTTCGGTTGATCTGTTTGGATCCAGTCTTCACTCGTCTATGAGGCTTACAGGTTGGATTCTTTTGATCTATGCTTCTCTTCATCGGCGACAGTTGCAGTTCTGGTGCGCTGGTTGTATCAGGCTTTAGTACGATGATTTTTTTGACTGTCTATTACAACAATGTTTATCTAGCTCCGGTAAGGGCGGCTCGCTCTAGTGCTTGTACTCGTCGCGTGGTGGATCTTCAAACTTGCTTGTAATCTTTTGTTACTTCTGGTGTTTTTGTACATCATTGATAGTTGATCAATTGATTGAAAGTTTTTCCTGAAAAGGAGTTATTTTGTCCATACTGACATTATTTTATCTACAGAGCAAGATTGTTGCTCTAAAAAATTTGTTTGTACTCCCTCCGTTCCAAAATAGATGACCCAACTTTATACTAACTTTCTACTAAAGTTAGTACAAAGTTGAGTCATCTATTTTGGAACGGAGGGAGTACCTCTCACTACTAGGGAAAACCCTAGTAGTAGCGTGGGTTTTGAGGCTATCAGCTGCGCGGGCAGCCGCGCTACTACTACGGCGCTACAGCTAACTGTTAGACCGCGCTACCACTATTGACTATATCAGCAACGCTTTTCTGGAACGCGCTACTATTAATTAGTTGTAGCGATTTCCTAGCCCGCGCTACTGCTATATCTTTCATCATTTCCCCTGGCTTCCTACCCCATTTCAGCTTCAATAAATTGCAATTTCCAGATACCAGGTATTACTAGATATCAATTTCATAAAGCATTATAGGTACTAGGTACCCCATTTCAGCTTCAATAAATTGCAATTTCCAGATACCAGGTATTACTAGATATCAATTTCATAAAGCATTATAGGTACTAGGTAGTACTCCCTCGGTTCCAAATTACTCGTCATGGTTTTAGTTCAAAGTTCAAATTTGAACTAAAACCATGATGAGTAATTTGGAACGGAGGGAGTACTAGATAACAATTTCATATATACTCAACATGCATCCTCAAGCAGTACTAGGTGATATTGACGACGATCATCATATGTAGTTCTAGATGATATCAACGATGATCATCATATGTAGTTCTATATGATATCGACGATGATCATCATATGTAGTTCTAGATGATATAGCCACACACACACACATATGTAGTTCTAGATGATATCGACAACGATCATCATCCTCAAGCCTGGGCGGTGGGTGTTCCTTGTGACGCCCCCGATTCAATCGTACACTAATCATGCACGCAAATGTGTACGATCAAGATCAGGGACTCACGGGAAGATATCACAACACAACTCTACAAATAAAATAAGTCATACAAGCATCATAATACAAGCCGGGGGCCTCGAGGGCTCGAATACAAGTGCTCGATCATAGGCGAGTCGTGGAAGCAACAATATCTGAGTACGGACATAAGTTAAACAAGGTGCCATAAGATGGCTAGCACAAAGCTGGGATCTGAGATCGAAGAGGAGCAGGCCTCCTGCACAGGATCCTCCTAGCTACTCTGGTCGTCGTCGTGGGCTGCTGCGTAGTAGTAGGCGCCTCCGGTGTAGTAGTCGTCATCGGCGGTGGCGTCGCTCTGGGCTCCATAGTCTGGTTGCAGCAATCGAGTAGAGGTAGGGAAAAAGAGGAACAAGGCAACCGTGAGTACTCATCCAAAGTACTGCAAGCAAGGAGCTACACTACATATGCATGGATATATGTGTAAAGGCCATATCGGTGGACTGAAGCTGCGAATGCCGAATAAGAGGGGATAGCTAGTCTTAACGAAGACTACGCTACGGACACCTGTCTTGCAACAGGTAGAAGAGGGTAGGTTGAAGTCCTCCAAGTAACATCACATAGCAATAATCCTACCCGCGATCCCTCCTCGTATCCCCGAGAGAGAGCGACCACGGTTTACGGCACTTGGAAGGGTGTGCTTTATTAAGTATCCGGTTCTAGTTGTCATAAGCTCAAGGTACAACTCAAGTCGTCCTGTTATCGAAGATCACGGCTATCCGAATAGATTAACTTCCTGCAGGGTGCACCATCTTACCCAAAGACGCTTGATCCCATTTGGCGGACACACTTTCTGGGTCATGCCCGCCGCGGAAGATCAACACGTCGCAGCCCCACCTAGGCGCAGAGAGGCCAACACGCGGTCTAAACCTAAGCGCGAGGGTGCAGGCCCATCGCCCGAGCACACACTGCACGTTCTTGAGGCGGCCGAAGCAGACCTAGCCTAACAGCGTTCAGTCCAATCCGGCGGCGCCGCTCCGCCGACGTCTGAAGTGCTTGGTGATACCACGGCGCGGGATACCCATAACTACTCCCGCGTAGATGGTTAGTGCGTATAAGCTCGTAGCCAACTCAGATCAAATACCAAGACCTCGTTAAGCGTGTTAAGTAACCGCGAGCGCCGAACAGGCCAGGCCCACCTCTCTCCTAGGCGGTCTCAACCTGCCCCTGCCGCTCCGCCACAAAGATCCATCCAGAGGGCCGTCGGGACAAAGGTCCTTTCAGCCCCAATCCGTGAATCACTCATGGGTGCTCCACCACCGACCCGACTTTAGTCTCCACATGTATCATGTATAAGTATATAATATATACCCGTGATCACCTCCGAGTGATCACGGCCCGATAATATAGCACGGCATACGGACAAGAATGTAGGGCCACAGATGAAAATACTAGCATCCTACACTAAGCATATAGGATTGCAGGTAAAGGTAACAACAGTAGTAACAAGGACAGGCTATGCATCAGGATAGGTACAATGAAGCGATAACATGCTACACTACTCTAATGCAAGCGGTATAGAGAAGAGTAAGGCGATATCTGGTGATCAAGGGGGCTTGCTGGTTTCTCTGGCAAGAGAGAGGGGTCTTCATCGATGTAGTCGTACCCGGTGGCATCAGCGGCGGTCTCGGAGTCTACCGGAAAGGAGTAACGGAGGGGGAACACAATAAATAACAGAGCAATCAAATGTGACACCAAAGCAAGACGCGGCAATACTTGTGCTAGGGGTGACCTAACGTAGGGATAGGCGATACCGGTGGAGGGGGAAACATCCGGGAAAGTATTCCCGGTGTTTCGTGATTTCGGGCAGAGGAGCCGGAGGGGGAAAGTTGCGAGTTCGATAGGTTAGGGGGGTGTGGCGGACGAACGGACTGCGTATCCGGATTCGTCTTGTCGTTCTGAGCAACTTTCATGTAGAAAAAAATTTCATCCGAGTTACGGATTATTTCCTACGAATTTCCGAAGTTTAAACAATATTCTGAAATTATTATTAAATCTAAAATGGGGGTTATTGCATCAGCATGACGTCATCATGATGTCAGCAGTCAACCCAGCTAACTCAGGTCAAACCTTATAGCTGGGTCCCACATGTCATAGAGAGTGGGTTAACCAGAGAGTTAAATTCAACTAATTAGGTCAATTAGCAGATGGGCCCCATCTGTCAGCCACTAAAGTAATTAGCAGATTAGTTTAAAATTAAATTAGTTTAATTAATCATGGGGGACCACCTGTCGGCGACTGGGGTTGCCCAGTCAGCACCGTTGACTAGTCAAAGCAGTCGGCGGGTCGTGCGAGACCACTGGGCCACCATCGATGGGCTGCGGAGGTGGCCCAGCCGCACCACGTCAGCAGGGCACCGGAGAGGGGCTCCGGCGACCGTTTTCGCGGCGGAGTGCCCCAGGCCTCGCCGGAAAACAGCCACGGGCCACCGTTTGGCACGGGGCCGGCCGCGTTCGAACGTGCGGACGAAGCCGCACCCACCCGTGGTGGTCTCGTAGGGAGGGGTGGCCGGAGCTGAGAGCTACAACGGCGGCGGTGGCGGCGCTTCCGAGTGCTCCACGGGGACGGCAAGGTGGGGCATGGTTCGGTGTGTGGAGCGGCACTACGGGCAGATGGCGTTCGCGTGAGTCGATTGCCGCAGCCGACAGAAGGCGGGAGGCGACGAGCTCGCCGGAGAGCGAGTGGCGGCGGCGAGTAACCGCCACGTCGAGGACGGCGCTAGGGGAGCGGGAGGGGTAGCGGGCGCGTGCAGTGGGTGCAGGTGGAGGTGTTGAGCACGACGGGGTGGTCGACTGCGAGCTCCGCGAGCTGTGGCCACGGCGGCGAGCACCACCGCGGCGACGAGCTCGAGCACGACGGGGGAAGCAGCTACGGCCGGGGCAGAGGCTGCCAAGAGAGGGATAGGAGAGCCAGGCTCACCGGGCCCTGTAGTTGTCTTCATGAGCTCGGGGAAAGCGCGAGGTGGCGGGTCGGCCGGCGTTGTCGGAGCAGAGGAGGAAGGAGAGGTCACCACGCTCGTTGTGGGGGCTTCTGGCTTGGTCCGGTGGTCGAGGAAGACTTCGCGGGGCACTCTGGCGCCGGGGGCCAGCGTTGGCGGTGGCGTGGCGGTGCCAGCGGCTATGGCGCAGCCATGGCAATGGCGGGCCTTCAGGCAAGGCGCGGCAGAGGAGGTCGCAGCACGGGGGGGAAGGAGGAGGCGGCTAGGTTTCGAGGTGCGGGCGGACGTCTTGTAGGTCGGCGGGGCGGCGGATGGCGACGCGTGGCCATCGCAGTCACAGGCGGCTGCCGGCGTCCACCTCCCTCTGTGAACAGAGGAGGAAGGAGAGGGCAAGTTGGGCTGGGCGGCCTGGCGTGTGGGTGGGCCGAGGCCCGGTGGGGGAGGCCTTTTACATTTATCTATTTCTTTTGTTCTATTTTGTTTATTATTCCTTTTCTGTTTTCTATTTTATTTTAGTTCCTCTTTTATCTTAGTTTTATAAACTATAAAAGTAGTCCCTAATTTAGTGTTAGCAATTAGCTACTGCCACATAAGTTTGGGCAACAAAATAAATTAGTTTGATATTTTATTTATTGTAAAAGGCATTTAAATAATTGTTTTTGCTGTTGTTTTATTCATCATATATTATTTAAACATTTTATAAAGGTGTGGCTTCTCCACCATAATTACCTATGCATTATTTGGCTCACTCCGAATATTTTAGTTTTAATATTTGAAAATATTTTATTGCTTGCTTGATTTTGAATTTGAATTCGAACAGGTTTCGAACTAGCGCGAGTTTATCCACAGTAACCGAGGTGACGTGGCATCATTAGCGGGGATTACTGTAGCGTAATTACCCGGGCGTCACATTCCTGATAGTAATTAGGATGGCATGTCCAACACGAAGATTCTTGCCAACAAGGAGTGTCTTCCACCCAACCGAGTTTAAGTGTGTGCGACCGTCTGTGTCCATGCGGTAAGTACAGGTGGTGACGGAGCCCCTTGCGGTAAGGCGTAGTATAGCTGAGCCTTCTTCATTAGGCTCGATACCACAACTCACAGATAGTTTCTTTGGCAATTTTTGAATAAGAAAAACATATCAATTAATAAATAGCCTCGCACATACTCTTGCAAATATATTTCTATTAAGTATAGATTTCTACACTATCAAAAGACACAATACTACACATTTGTACTAATTAAGCATTAATTCTACTAATAAGTATATATGGATTATCTACACTATTAATAGTTCCTTGGATTCTACACTAATAAGCATGTGATCAGACTCTACACTAAAGCATATCATCGACTAGATTCCACACAGCATATCATTGGACTCTCTGATAACATATCATTGGATTCACTAAGCATATCATCGGATAATTTGCATTTGTAAGTATAGCAATAAAGCATATATATATATATATATATATATATATATATATATATATATATATATATATATATATATATATATATATATATATATATATATCATCAAATTACTACAGTCAAGTATAACATACCATTTCATGCCGATCGACCATGGTACTTGTCAGGCGGGTCACGAATGGCACCCCGACAAAGTCATCATGTGGCGGAATTATGTCCCATAGGTTGCACACCTCCTCCTCGCTCAGCCTCATTCTTTGAGCTATGATGGCTTCATGAAGTGGGTTCTCGTCATGTTCATCGAGTGGGTCCTTACCTTCATCATCTTCGTCATCTTCATCTCTTCCACCAGGTTGATATAAATGACAGCCAGCTTGGGTCTTTCTGCTCTGAAGAAGAAGCTGATCAACTCAGCACCAGTAAGACGCATGCGGGTGAGGAAACGGGCCCATCCATCTCCTCCAATATGCGACATATTGCGTCCTTTCTCGACCTCCTTAGTGTACGGCCCCCCAGGAGCCTCAAATGTCACAGTGCCTCCTGTCAGCTTGTTGAATTTCAACCTCACATTGCATGGGACGATCTGTTTAAAAAAAGCAAAATGACACAATGCAGTAATGCCAACACTAAAAATAAAATAGTTGTTACATTTCATCTAATTTCTTACGCCGCATGACGAAAACTCAGCTGGAAGTAGATGCCGAACAGCTTGCCAGTTGCAAGGCTGCTGGCGCACCTTGACTTGCACAGTCGACATGGTGGCGGTGGTGGTGGCGCCATTTTCCTAAAGCAATATGAGCAAAGGATTAACGATCCACTTCACAGGAAAGAAAAAATAGTAGCATGTGATATTTTTGGTTCTTCTTCAGTTATATTTTCATAGTGGAACCTGATCCCAAAAAGTAAACAACAAGCTCTCAATTTGATGAAGGGATTCTTCTGCGAGAAGAAATTTTATGGATAATTATAATCCTAAGATCTAGTAACATACAAGATGGCAAGGTATCACCTACGAAAGCATTTCAGTGGCACCTATTGCCGAAAAAACTATTTGGCCCCTACCAAAGGTATAATCCTAAGATCTATAATAAGCTAACTACCAAATCAAGGTACCACCTACCAAGACACATTTCATCTAATTTGGCCCCTACTGCCTAAGAAAACTGATTAAAAAACAAGTGGCAATTTTAATTGGAATTAACTTAGCACTTGCAAACTAAATACTTGTGTCAAAACCAATATCTAGCAGATCACAGTACCACCTACCAAAGCATTTCAACTAAATTGGCACCTACATTTTGCAAAAAATAACTTATTAAATAAAAACAAAAGCATCTAGTTATCCATATGAAATTCGTAAGCCCTTGCTGCATCTAGGTAGGGCAGCCCTCGGGGGGTGCTGTCAAGGAGGGGGGATGGCATGGTGACCTTGGTCGGGGGTGCTGACGAGGGGAAGGTCGGTGACTTTCCTATGAGAGGGGGCGACGACAGCGACCGGTGAGGCGATCGAGGGCGGTCGGCCAAAGGCGCCCAGCCAGAGCTCGCGGACAGCGACAGAGTGGGCGGCGAGAGGGTGGAGGAGCAGCGGAGGGGCGGCGAGAAGGGGGAGGAGCATTACCTGCGGCGGCGTTGGCGAAGGAGAAACCCTAACCGCAGCTGCTGGCGTTGGGCGGAGGAGGGCGATTGAGAGATGAGCGTGCAGGGGGCCGGCCGGGTCGCATGTTTTGTTTTGCTTTAGCAGTAGCGCGGGTACAGGGAGCGCGCTACTTCTAAGTCCAATATCAGTAGCGCTTTGTCCTGAAAAAACGCTACTGCTAAGTCTAAGCATGTAAAAACATCAAATATATACATTGGTCATCATTGATCTTTTTGTGTAAAATCTAAATAGTTAACATGAATCCTCATCGTACCTGTATAGGCACAGACGAGGATTCATATTGCAGCCACAAATCCTACACATATAGTTCAATGAAGACCAAGTGCTCGAGATAATTTGAGAAGTAACATATTTAAGGTGGTAAACACCTTGTTCGCTTAGCAGTATGGGACTAAACTTAATTAGTTGCAAGGGGGGTGATACTTAGCAGCAGCGAGGTTTGAAGAAAAACGCTGCTACTAAGTACTTTAGCAGTCGCGCGTCCAGAAGAAGGGCGCTACTACTATATCTAGCCTGGAGGTAACGCCGTGGCAATTATAGTAGTAGCGCGTGTTTCACCTAGAGCGCTACTGCTACTGGGCTATTAGTATTACGGTTTCCTGAAGCTCGCTACTGCTAATTAGCAGTAGCGTTTGTTTTTAAACCACGCTGCTGCTAAGATTCTGTGTATAAGGTTTTCCCTAGTAGTGTCTAAGTGCGTAAAATTGATATGAGGTACAACCAAACACCAACCTGGGAGCCATCTTTCCTCTCTTTCCTCTCCCTTCTTTACATCATTTAAAGTCTAGAGGGGTTTCTCGGCTAGATCCCACGCCTCGTCCGACGGCGAGGCTAGTCGGTGATGTCTAGGGAGAGGTGCCTGGGATCTACCTGCATATAGTAGTAGCATTATTATTAGGCTTGCATTGTCGTGTTGTTGTGTGGCATCATGCTGGATGTTTGGATAGTTCGTCAGAGACAGGTCGCACACGCGTTTGCCGGTGGTTTCTCTTCTCCCTGGGTTGCTCGGTGGTTGGAGTCAAAGGGGGAGAGGGGCTTCTCCACCCGCCACTACTTGAAGAAGGTTGTTTGTTCCCCAGATCTAGAGATGGGGATCTTTGCCTTGTAGTGGCATTATTGTTTCCATGGTGGAGGCTGATGGGTTGCAGAGGGAGCAATGGCATACCTTGGTTCCACCCTGCTTCTTCTTGTCGAAAAGCAACCCGATGCAGCACCGTCGGCTTCGTTCATTCCTCCCGACGTGTCGTCGTCGGATGGGAGGCAATGCAGACCAAGCTCTGATACATCTCCTTTAGGTGGTGGTTTGTTTTCTTATACTAACGGAGCACAGAAGTATACGTTTGATACAGATTGCTACAGACTGTTCTGTTTTTGACAGATTATGTTTTTCTTGTGTTGTTTGCTTATTTTGATGAATCTATGGCTAGTATCGGGGGTATGAACCATAAAGAAGTTGGAATACAGTAGGTTTAACACCAATATAAATAAAGAATGAGTTCATTACAGTACCTTAAGGTGGTGGTTTGTTTTCTTATACTAACAGAGCTCATGAGATTTTGTGTTGAGTTTTGTGTTGTGAAGTTTTCAAGTTTTGGGTTAAAGATTTGATGGATTATGGAATAAGGAGTGGCCAGAGCCTAAGCTTGGGGATGACCAAGGCACCCCAAGGTAAAATTCAAGGACAACCAAAAGCCTAAGCTTGGGAATGCCCCGGAAAGCATCCCCACTTTCGTCTTCGTCTATCGGTAACTTTACTTGAGGCTATATTTTTATTCACCACGTGATATGGTTTTGCTTGGAGCGTCTTGTTTGATTTGAATCTTTGCTTCTTAGTTTACCACAATCATCCTTGTTGTACACACCTTTTGGGAGAGACGCACATGAATCGGAATTTATTATAATACTCTATGTGCTTCACTTATATCTTTTGAGCTAGATAATTTTGCTCTAGTGCTTCACTTATATTTTTTAGAGCACGGTGGTGGTTTTATTTTATAGAAATTATTGAACTCGCATGCTTCACTTATATTATTTTGAGAGTCTTTTAGAACAGCATGGTAATTTGCTTTGGCTATAAAATTAGTCCTAATATGATAGGCATTCAAGATGGGTATGATAAAAACTTTCATATAGAGTGCATTGAATACTATGATACTTGATAGATGTTTTGAGATATAAAGGTGGTAATGTTAGAGTCATGCTAGTTCGGTAATTGTGAAATTGAGAAATACTTGTGTTAAAGTTGGCAAGTCCCGTAGCATGCACGTATGGTAAACTTTGTGTGACAAATTTGAAGCATGGGGTGTTCTTTGAGTACTTTCTTTATGAGTGGCGGTCCGAGACGAGCGATGGTCTTTTCCTACCAATCTATCCCGCTAGGGGCATGCGTAGTAGTACTTTGCTTCAAGGGCTAATAAACTTTTGCAATAAGTATATGAGTTCTTTATGAAAAATGTGAGTCCATGGATCATACACACTCTTACTCAAAACAGCCACCATACCTACCTATTATGGCATTTCCATAGCCATTCCGAGATATATTGCCATGCAACTTTCCACGGTTCCGTTTATTATGACACGCTCCATCATTGTCATATTGCTTTGCATGATCATGTAGTTGACATCGTATTTGTGGCAAAGTCACTTTTATAACTCTTTCATAGATGTTGCTCTTGATTCATCACATATCCCGGTACACCACCGGAGGCATTCACATAGAGTCATATTTTTGTTCTAGTATCGAGTTGTAACATTGAGTTATGAGTAAATAGAAGTGTGATGATCATCATTATTAGAGAATTGTCCCATGTGAGGAAAGAATGATGGAGACTATGAAATAAAAAAGAGAGGCCAAAGAAGCCCAAATAAAAAAAGAGGCCAAAGAAGCCCAAACAAAAAAATGAGAGAAAAAGAGAGAAGGGACAATGTTACTATCCTTTTTCCACACTTGTGCTTCAAAATAGCACCATGATCTTCATGATAGTGAGTCTCTTATTTTGTCACTTCCATATACTAGTGGGAATTTTTTATTATAGAACTTGGCTTGTATATTCCAATGATGGGCTTCCTCAAAATGCCCTAGGTCTCCGTGAGCAAGCAAGTTGGATGCACACCCACTTAGTTTCTTTTGATGAGCTTTCATACACTTATAGCTCTAGTGCATCCGTTGCATGGCAATCCCAACTCCTCGCATTGACATCTATTTATGGGCATCTCCATAGTCCGTTGATTAGCCGCGTCAATGTGAGACTTTCTCCCTTTTTCGTCTTCTCACATAACCCCCATCATCATATGCCATTCCACCTATAGTGCTATATCCATGGCTTGCGCTCATGTATTGCGTAAGGGTTGAAAAGGCTGAAGCGCGTTAAAAAGTATGAACCAATTGCTTGGCTTGTCATCGGGGTTATGCATGATTGGAGCATTTTGTGTGATGAAAATGAAGCATGGCCAAACTATATGATTTTGTAGGGATAAGCTTTCTTTGGCTATGTTATTTTGATAAGACATAATTGCTTGGTTAGCATGCTTGAAGTACTACTATTTTTATGTCAATATTAAACTTTTATCTTGAATATTTTGGATCTGAACATTCATGCCACAATAAAGAGAATTACATTGAAAATTATGTTAGGGAGCATTCAACATCAAAAATTCTGTCTTTATCATTTACCTACTCGAGGACGAGCAGGAATTAAGCTTGGGGATGCTTGATACGTCCCCAACATATCTATAACTTTTTATTGTTCCATGCTATTATATTATCTGTTTTGGATGTTTAATGGGCTTTAATATACATTTTTATATTATTGTTTGGACTAACATTTTAACCGAAAGCCCAGTGCAAATTGCTGTTTTTTTTGCCTATTTCAGTGTTTCATAGAAAAGGAATATCAAACGAAATCCAAATGGAATGAAACCTTCACGAGGATCGTTTTTGGAACAAAAAAATCCAGGAGACTTGGAGTGGACATCAAGGAAGCAGCGAGGAAGCCACGAGGCAGGAGGGGACGCCCCCACCCTCGTGGGCCGCTCGCGGCTCCACCAACCTACTTCTTTCGCTTATATATACTCTTATACCCTGAAACCTTCGGGGAGAGCCAAGAAACACCTTTTCCATCGCCGCAACCTTCTGTACCCGTGAGATCCCATCTTGCCTTTTACGGCGATCTGCCGGAGGGGGATTCGATCGCGGAGGGCTTCTACATCAACACCATAGCCTCTCCGATGATGTGTGAGTAGTTTACCACAAACCTTCGGGTCCACAGTTATTAGCTAGATGGCCCCTTCTCTCTCTTTTGATCTCAATACAAAGTTCTCCTCGATCTTCTTGGAGATCTATTCGATGTAACTCTTTTTGCGATGTGTTTGCCGATATCCGATGAATTGTGGGTTTATGAACTTGATTATCTATGAATATTATCTGATTCTTCTTTGAATTCTTATATGCATGATTTGATATCTTTGCAAGTCTCTTCGAATTATCGTTTAGTTTGGCCTACTAGATTGATCTTTCTTGCAATGGTAGAAGTGCTTAGCTTTGGATTCAATCTTGCGGTGTCCTTTCCCAGTGACAGCAGGGGCAGCAAGGCATGTATTGTATTGTTTCCATCGAGGATAAAAAGATGGGGTTTATATCATATTGCTTGAGTTTATCCTTCTACATCATGTCATATTGCCTAATGTGTTACTCCGTTCTTATGAACTTAATACTCTAGATGCATGTTGGATAGCGGTCGATGTGTGGAGTAATAGTAGTAGATGCAGAATCGTTTCGGTCTACTTGACACGGACGTGATGCCTATATTCATGATCATTGCCTTAGATATCATCATAACTATGCGCTTTTCTACCAATTGCTCGACAGTAATTTGTTCACCCACCGTAATACATGCTATCTTGAGAGAAGCCACTAGTGAAACCTATGGCCCCGGGTCTACTTTACATCATATAAGCTTCCAATCTACAATTCTAGTTTACAATTTATTTTGCAATATTTATTTTCCAATCCATACCACAAAAATACCAAAAATATTTATCTTATTATCTTTATAAGATCTCACTTTTGCAAGTGGCCATGCAGGGATTGACAACCCCTCTATCGCGGTGGTTGCAAGGTTCTTATTTGTTTGTGCAGGTACTAGGCGACTTGCATGTAGTCTCCTACTTTATTGATACCTTGGTTCTCAAAAACTGAGGGAAATATTTACGCTACTTTGTTGCATCACCCTTTCCACTTCAAGGGAAAATCAACGCATGCTCAAGAGGTAGCAAGAAGGATTTCTGGCGCCGTTACCAGGGAGATCTACGCACAAGTCAAGCCAAGTACCCATCACCTACTCTTATCCCTCGCATTACATTATTTGCCATTTGCCTCTCGTTTTCCTCTCCCTCACTTCACCCTTGCTGTTTTATTCGCCCTTTTTCCGTCCCCCTCTTTTTGCTTGCCTCTTGTGTTTTAGGTGCTAGTTTGCCCGTTTTGCTTTAATGGCTCCTCCAACAAGCGTTGATCCTCACCTTATAAGGTTGGAAGAAATTGAAAACAATGTTAGAAGCTTTATGTCTTTGCAATTTGAGCATAATAACTTCTTCAGAAACGAGCTTAAAGAACAGAAAAGTTTTATGGAGTACATGAATAAAGAGCTCAATGATATTTCTAAGGAATTTTATGGTTTGAAATATCAGTTTGCTCATCTTGAAAACTTAATAGCCCAAATTTCGAATAAGCAAGCCACCTTAGTTAATAAGATGGCCGCTAAACCGGAAGATTTAGATAATAGTAATAATGAAGATCTAAAAGTGATTGATGTGTCTCCTATTAAATCTTTGTTTTCCAATATGAATCTTGATAAAGATGGGACTGGAAATGAGTCAACTTTAGTTAAAAGGCGTCCCAATGATTCAGAGTTTTTAGATCTTGATGCAAAAATTGGTGAAAGTGGGATTGAAGAGGTCAAAACTTTAGATAGCAATGAACCCACTATTTTGGATTTCAAGGAATTTAATTATGATAATTGTTCTTTAATAGATTGTATTTCCTTGTTGCAATCCGTGTTAAATTCTCCTCATGCTTATAGTCAAAATAAAGCTTTTACCAAACATATCGTTGATGCTTTAATGCAATCCTATGAAGAAAAGCTTCAATTGGAAGTTTGTATCCCTAGAAAACTCTATGATGAGTGGGAACCTACTATTAAAATTAAGATAAAAAATCATGAATGTTATGCTTTATGTGATTTGGGTGCTAGTGTTTCCACGATTCCCAAAACTTTGTGTGATGTGCTAGGTTTCCGTGAATTTGATGATTGCTCTTTAAATTTGCATCTTGCGGATTCCACCATTAAGAAACCTATGGGTATGATTAATGATGTTCTTATTGTTGCAAATAGGAAATTATGTGCCCGTAGATTTTATTGTTCTTGATATAGATTGCAATCCTACATGTCCTATTATTCTTGGTAGACCATTCCTTACAATGATTGGTGCAATTATTGTTATGAAAGAAGGAAATATTAGATTCCAATCTTCATTAAGGAAAGGCATGGAACACTTTGCTACGAAGAAAATTAAATTACCTTATGAATCTACTATGAGAGCCACTTATGGATTACACACCAAAGATGACAATACCTAGATATATTCTTGTTTTTATGCCTAGCTAGGGGCGTTAAACGATAGCGCTTGTTGGGAGGCAACCCAATTTTATTTTTGTTCCTTGCTTTTTGTTCCTGTTTAGTAATAAATAATTCATCTAGCCTCTGTCTAGATGTGGTTTTATGTTTTAATTAGTGTTTGTGCCAAGTAGAACCTTTGTGAAGTCTTTGTGATCTTGCTGTAAAAAAACAGAAACTTTAGTGCTCACGATAATAGCTGCCATTTTTTACTGGAGAGTGCTTTTAGGTTGATTATTTTTGCATATGATTAATAGATTAATTCCTCACGTCCACCAATTTATTTGAGAATTATTGGAGTTACGGAAGTATAAGTTTGATTCAGATTGCTACAAACTGTTCTGTTTTTGACAGATTCTGTTTCTCGTGTGTTGTTTGCTTATTTTGATGAATCTATGGCTAGTGTCGGAGGGTATGAACCATAGATAAGTTGGAATACAGTAGGCTTAACACCAATATAAATAAAGAATGAGTTCATTACAGTACATTAAGTTGGTGGTTTGTTTTCTTATACTAACGGAGCTAATGAGATTTTTCTGTTGAGTTTTGTGTTGTGAAGTTTTCAAGTTTTTGGTTAAAGATTTGTTGGATTATGGAATATGGAGTGGCAAGAGCCTAAGCTTGGGGATGACCAAGGCACCCCAAGGTAAAATTCAAGGACAACCAAAAGCCTAAGCTTGGGGATGCCCCGGAAGGCATCCCCTCCTTCGTCTTTGTCTATCGGTAACTTTACTTGAGGCTATATTTTTATTCACCACATGATATGTGTTTTGCTTGGAGCGTCTTGTTTGATTTGAGTCTTTGCTTTTTAGTTTACCACAATCATCCTTTCTGTACACACCTTTTGGGAGAGACACACATGAATCAGAATTTATCAGAATACTCTATGTGCTTCACTTATATCTTTTGAGCTAGATAATTTTGCTCTAGTGCTTCACTTATATTTTTTAGAGCATGGTGGTGGTTTTATTCTATATAAATTATTGATCTCTCATGCTTCACTTATATTATTTTGGCAGTCTTTTAGAACAGCATGGTAATGTGCTTTGGCTATAAAATTAGTCCTAATATGATAGGCATTCAAGATGGGTGTGATAAAAACTTTCATATAGAGTGCATTGAATACTATGATACTTGATAGATGTTTTGAGATATAAAGTTGGTAATGTTAGAGTCATGCTAGTTGGGTAATTATGAAATTGAGAAATACTTGTGTTAAAGTTGGCAAGTCCCGTAGCATGCACGTATGGTAAACGTTGTGTGACAAATTTGAAGAATGTGGTGTTCTTTGAGTGCTTTCCTTATGAGTGGCGGTCGGGGACGAGCGATGGTCTTTCCCTACCAATCTATCCCTCTTGGGGCATGCGTAGTAGTACTTTGCTTCGAGGGCTAATAATTTTTCAATAAGTATATGAATTCTTTATGACTAATCTGAGTCCATGGATCATACGCACTCTTACATTTCCGCAATTTGCTAGCCTCCACGGTGCCGTGCATTGCCCTTTCTCAACTCGAGAGTTGGTGCAAACTTCGCCGGTGCATCCAAACCCCGTGATACGATACGCTCTATCACACATAAGCCTCCTTATATCTTCCTCAAAACAACCACCATACCTACCTATTATGGCATTTCCATAGTCATTCCGAGATATATTGCCATGCAACTTTCCACCGTTCCGTTTATTATGACATGCTCCATCATTGTCATATTTCTTTGCATGATCATGTAGTTGACATCGTATTTGTGGCAAAGTCACTTTCATAATTCTTTCATACATGTCGCTCTTGATTCATCGCATATCCCGGTACACCGCCGGAGGCATTCACATAGAGTCATATTTTTGTTCTAGTATCGAGTTGTAACATTGAGTTATGAGTAAATAGAAGTGTGATGATCATCATTATTAGAGCACTGTCCAATGTGAGGAAAGAATGATGGAGACTATGAAATTAAAAAAAGAGGCTAAAGAAGCCCAAATAAAAAAAGAGGCCAAAGAAGCCCAAACAAAAAAATGAGAGAAAAAGAGAGAAGGGACAATGTTACTATCCTTTTTCCACACTTGTGCTTCAAAATAGCACCATGATCTACATGATAGAGAGTTTCTTATTTTGTCACTTTCATATACTAGTGGGAATTTTTCATTATAGAACTTGGCTTGTATATTCCAATGATAGGCTTCCTCAAAATTCCCTAGGTCTTCGTGAGCAAGCAAGTTGGATGCACACCCACTTAGTTTCTTTTGATGAGCTTTCATACACTTATAGCTCTAGTGCATCTGTTGCATGGCAATCCCTACTCCTCGCATTGACATCAATTTATGGGCATCTCCATAGCCGTTGATTAGCCGCGTCAATGTGAGACTTTCTCCTTTTTCTGTCTTCTCACATAACCCCCATCATCATATGCTATTCCATCTATAGTGCTATGTCCATGCACTACTAGGGAAAAGCCTATACACAGAATCTTACCAGCAGCGCTCCTCAAAATACAATGCTACTGCTATTTAGCAGCAGCGCGTGATAGCAAAATGCGTTGCTGAAAGGAAAATAGCAGTAGCGCTTCCATGCCAAACCGCGCTACTGCTCTAATTGCCATGACCTTGCAACCCAGCTAGTTATAGCAGTAGCGCCCTATACTGAACCGCGCTACTGCTATAGAAGTTAGCAGCAGCGCGCTTCTAAGAAAATCGCTACGGCTACGATCAGCCCACAAGTTTAGTCCCACCTCGCTCCACGAACAGGGTGTTTACCACCTTAAATATGTTACTTCTGAAACTATCACAACCAGTTTGTCTTCACTGAACTCTATGTGTAGAATTTGTGGCGCAATATGAGTCCTTTCTAGTTCCTACCGGAGTGGACTCATATTGACAATTCAGATTATACAAAAAAAGATCATTGATGGCCAATGTATTTTTTGATGCGTGCTTAGACTTAGCAGTAGCATTTTTCCGTAAAATGCGCTATAGCTACTTTAGCTATAGCGCGGTTCCTAAAGTGCGCTACTGCTAGTTTGACTTAACCCCGCTCAAAATTTCACTAAGTCCTCCTCCCCCTGTTCCCCTACTCCTCTATCGCCGCCTCCCGAGCCCGAGCCTGCCCTCACCGCCGCCGCCCGAGGCCGCCCTCAACCTCACCGCTGCCGCCCGCCGCCACTCTCGACCTCACCGTCGTCGCCGCCTCCCCCACCCCCTCCGCTCCCGACCTCACCGCGCCGCTCTCGACCTCACCATCGTCCGCCGCCGCCGCCGTCCTCCATCCGCCACCGAGGTACTCCCTCCTTCCGTGCCTCCTCCTCCCACCGCGCCCTCCTCCCTCCTCCTCCCATCGTGCCCTCCTCCCTCCTCCTGCGGCCGCCCCCTCCTCCCTCCTTCGCCGGCAGCCCTCCTCCCACCGCCCCTCCCTCCTCCTCCTCCGGCCGCCCGCTCCCCCTCCTCTCTCCTCCCTCCCTCCCTTGCCTCTGTTCTTGCAAATCGTAGGTGTTTTGAATAAAATAGAAGTAAGAAAATTTAGGGTAGAACTAGGGTAGTAGAATTTTTAGCAAGTGTTTAATAGAAAATAGTTTATTTAGTAAGTGATTAATATTACTAGTTTATTTATATTAGGTACTTAATAGAACTAGTTTATTTGGTAAGTGCTTAATGAGAACTAGTTTATTTATAGTAAGTGCTTAATAGCACTAGTTTATTTAGTAAGTAGTTAATAAAAACTAGTTTATTTAGTGTTAGGATTATATATAAGATATTTTAAAAAAATCATATTACTAGTAGTGATGGTACTAGTTAACTAGGGCAATATGATTAATAGTAGTAGTGAACTACTTTAGTTGTAGTTGAACTAGTTTAGTAAGTAAATTAATAAACTAGTTGAACTAGTTGAATTAATAGAACTAATGTATTTCTAGTAAGATAATTAATATAACTAGTTGAACTACTTTATTTTTAGAAGAACTAGTTTTTTAGTAAGATAATTAATATAACTAGTTGAACCACATATTCTATTTATAGTAAGTTTATATTTAGTAAGAACTAGTTGAATTAATAAAACTAGTTGAACATGTCATATTTGTTGTTATTTTTTAGTTTAAACAATTATTCGGGATGTATTAGTGATAACTTATACGGTTTTTGCTTTTGCAGAAATCAAGGAGCCCCTCCATCATCCCCGCCGTCGTCCCCGTCACCGACCCCCTCCGACATCGATGTGAGACCAGCCAAATATCCATGTATATCTTTTGTTGCTCAAATAGGATATGTGGTTGCCCAAGTGACCGTTCATGTTCAGTTTACACCTCCGAGTGGCCTATGTTTTACCGGAGTGTTGATTAATTTCCGTTCCGGCAAATTTCAGGCGCTCGATATGTCCTTTTTAGCAAAGGTCATGCCTGATTTTTTCCGTGAATTCTGGCATGACTTGTGCTAGAATATGTAGGAAATATCGAGAGGCCTGGATTTTCTCGAAAAATAATGAACGTAGGAAATAATGAATTCTGGCATGACTTGTGCTAGAATTATGAACGTAGGAAATGTCGTAGTCGGACGACGACAGTCTCCCGGGCGAGTGCAGCTGGTGCCACGACGATCGAGGTATGTGCGACAAGTTCGTTGAGTTGGACGAAGATCGGCGCTTCAGCATTAAGCTCGAGGAGACCTTCGATGTTGAGACGGTACGCAACAACGACAAGAGTTTTTTTTCGTAATTAAGCATGACTTCAACTATTTCAACGTCTAATTTTCATCTTTTACAATTCGACTAGCTTATCCCATGCCATGCAAGACGCTATGTCTTGGAGAGGATGGGTTTTGAAGACCATGAAAATTTTGAAACAAAGAAAATACACCTAAGGACCCATCATGATATGGATTTTGAAGTAAATCTGTACAATGCTCAGAGCGTAACCCATTTTGGTTGCCAAAATTGGGAAGCACTTTGCAAAATGTATGGTTTTATGAGGGTATGATTGTCACCATGGATCTTGGTGATCCTGACATCGAGCAAGACAATATGGACATTTGGGTCCTCGTTGATACACTTCCGATTCTACCGCAATGTGAGTTTCTCAAACATAGTTATTAACTTATTTATATTGTTTATTTCAAAATAGTTGACAGCTTATTTCCATTGACAGCTTATTTTGAATCTTCAAAGAATGTGCGAAGATGGTAGACAAAACCCAATATAATCGATGGCTCGAATTAACTTATAAGGAGAAAAGTCATCGATTGTTTATTGTACTTTCTTTGAGAATTACAATACCTATTATCGAACTCCTCCAAATTATGGTGAATACGTGCCACTAGTGCACGTGTTGAACCACGATAACTTCTATGGAGATACCTGGTAAGATTTTTTACTATTACGACATCCGTGCATCTTTTGCATACTTCCAAAACTAGTACATCATTGCTAACTACGAAGTTATTACTATGTTTTTCAACAGAAAATCCCGATGGATTGTGTGCCTCATCCGATGTATTACAATGGTCGCCTTGAAGTTCGAACATACAGCCAGGTCATCCTACGGATCTCACTGTGCATATCGGATTTCTAAAACCGTGAACACATGCTAATCAAAGAATGGAAAAATGTTTGGACATTCGCAAGGAGGTTCTTGGAAGTAACATTGCTTAAAGGCAAGAATTGGAGACAAGATAATCTCCATTCTCCATAATGGAGAGTCGGGGGCTATCTTGTTTTTGCTATTTTACCTTAGAGAATATAGTAGGTCCTAAGAGAATGTAGTAGGTCCTATGAGGTACAATATGTTTATTATGTGATACAATGTGTTAGAGTTGATGATGAGGAGTACTTGTGATTACGACTAGTGACCAATTTGCTATGTGATGTCTCACTGATGAAAACGATGATCTTGAGGAGGTGTTATATGACAATGATGTATTATGATGATAAGTTGTTAATGATATGATATGACATTTATTATATCATTGGGTGAAAGAATCATGATTAGTTTCAAGTGGATGTCCATCCACTTGAAACTAGTCCACGTTGTTTCACCTACTCATTATGATGTAAAACAGTCTCTAAATTCCTGTTGTATGAAAAATTGTGTAAAAGTGTATGAAATACAACATGAAATAAAAAGAAATAAAATACTAAATAATAGTAGTAGCGGGCAAGGAGGAGCGCTACTACTAATTACCAGCAGCGCTGCTCAGGAGAAGCGCTACTACTAGATCATTTTAGCAGTAGCGCGGGTCCAGGCGCGCTACTACTAAGCTTTAGTTGTAGCGCCCTATCAGTAGCGCTCCTGCCCGCGCTACTGATAGGCCTAAAACCCGCGCTGCTGCTAGACTTTTCCCTAGTAGTGATGGCTTGCGCTCATGTATTCCGTAAGGGTTGAAAAGGCTGAAGCACGTTAAAAAGTATGAACCAATTGCTTGGCTTGTCATCGGGGTTATGCATGATGGGAGCATTTTGTGTGACGAAAATGAAGCATGGCCAAACTATATGATTTTGTAGGGATAAGCTTTCTTTGGCTATGTTATTTTGATAAGACATAATTGCTAGGTTAGCATGCTTGAAGTATTACTATTTTTATGCCAATATTAAACTTTTATCTTGAATCTTTTGGATCTGAACATTCATGCCACAATAAAGGGAATTACATTGAAAATTATGTTAGGGAGCATTCCACATCAAAAATTCTGTTTTTATCATTTACCTACTTGAGGACGAGCAGGAATTAAGCTTGGGGATGCTTGATACGTCTCCAACGTATCTATAATTTTTATTGGTCCATGCTATTATATTATCTATTTTGAATGTTTAATGGGCTTTAATATACCTTTTTATATTATTTTTGGGACTAACCTATTAACCGAAAGCCCAGTGCAAATTGATGTTTTTTTGCCTATTTCAGTGTTTCGCAGAAAAGGAATATCAAACGGAATCCAAACGGAATGAAACCTTCACGAGGATTGTTTTTTGGAACAAACACAATCCAGGAGACTTGGAGTGGACGTCAAGGAAGCAGCAAGGAAGCCACGAGGCAGGAGGGCGCGCCCCCACCCTCGTGGGCCCCTTGCAGCTCCACCAACCTACTTCTTTCGCCTATATATACTCTTATACCCTGAAACCTTCGGGGAGAGCCACGAAACACCTTTTTCACCGCCGCAACCTTCTGTACCCGTGAGATCCCATCATGGGGCCTTTTCCAGTGATCTGCCAGATGGGGATTCGATCACAGAGGGGTTCTACATCAACATCGTAGCCTCTCCGAGGATGTATGAGTAGTTTACCACAGACCTTCGGGTCCACAGTTATTAGCTAGATGGCTCCTTCTCTCTCTTTGGATCTCAATACAAAGTTCTCCTCGATCTTCTTGGAGATCTATTCGATGTAACTCTTTTTGCAGTGTGTTTGCAGAGATTCGATGAATTGTGGGTTTATGAACTTGATTATCTATGAATATTATTTGATTCTTCTCTGAATTCTTATATGCATGATTTGATATCTTTGCAAGTCTCTTCGAATTATCGGTTTAATTTGGCCTACTAGATTGATCTTTCTTGCAATGGGAGAAGTGCTTAGCTTTGGGTTCAATCTTGCGATGTCCTTTCCCAAAGGATGTTAGGGCAGCAAGGCACGTATTGTATTGTTTCCATCGAGGATAAAAAGATGGGGTTTATATCATATTGCTTGAGTTTATCCCTCTGCATCATGTCATCTTGCCTAATGCGTTACTCCGTTCTTATAAACTTAATACTCTAGATGCATGCTGGATAGCGGTCGATGTGTGGAGTAATAGTAGTAGATGCAGAATCGTTCCGGTCTACTTGACACGGACGTGATTGATACGTCTCCAACGTATCTATAATTTTTGATTGCTCCATGCTACTTTATCTATTATTTTGGACTATAATGGGCTTTATTTTCCACTTTTATATTATTTTTGGGACTAACCTATTAACCGGAGGCCCAGCCCAGAATTGATGTTTTTTTGCCTATTTCAGTGTTTCGAAGAAACAAAATATCAAACGGAGTCCAAACAGAATGAAACCTTCGGGAACGTGATTTTCTCACCGAACGTGATCCAGGAGACTTGGACCCTACTCCAAGGAGTGCCAGAGGCGGTCATGAGGGTGGGGGCGCGCCCCCCTGCCTTGTGGGCCCCCTGACGCTCCACCGACGTACTCCTTCCTCCTATATATACCTACATACCCCTAACAGATCAGAAGGGGAGCCAAAAACCTAATTCCACCGCCGTAACTTCCTGTATCCACGAGATCCCATCTTGGGGCCTGTTCCGGAGCTCCACCGGAGGGGGCATCCACCACGGAGGGCTTCTACATCAACACCATAGCCCCTCCGATGAAGTGTGAGTAGTTTTACTTGTTGCGGTGTGTTTGTTGAGACCGATGAATTGTGGGTTTATGATCCAGCTTATCTATGAATAATATTTGAATCTTCTCTGAATTCTTTTATTTATGATTGAGTTATCTTTGCAAGTCTCTTCGAATTATACGTTTGGTTTGGCCAACTAGATTGGTAGTTCTTGCAATGGGAGAAGTGCATGGCTTTGGGTTCAATCTTGCGGTGACCTTACCGAGTGACAGAAAGGGTTGCAAGGCACGTATTGTATTGGTGCCATCGAGGATAACAAGATGGGGTATTTATCATATTGCATGAATTTATTCCTCTACATCATGTCATCTTGCTTAAGGCGTTACTCTGTTTTTAACTTAATACTCTAGATGCATGCTGAATAGCGGTCGATGAGTGGAGTAATAGTAGTAGATGCAGAATCGTTTCGGTCTACTTGTCACGGATGTGATGACTATATACATGATCATTGCCTGGATAACATCATAACTATGCTCAATTCTGTCAATTGCTCAACAGTAATTTGTTCACCCACCGTAGAATACTTATGCTCTTGAGAGAAGCCACTAGTGAAACCTATGGCCCCCGAGTCTATTCTCATCATATCAATCTCCATCACTTTATTTACTTGATTTGCTTTTACTTTTCACTTTGCATCTTTATACCAAAAATACCAAAAATATTATCTCTATCAGATCTCACTCTCGTAAGTGACCGTGAAGAGATTGACAACCCCTAATCACGTTGGTTGCGAGTAGCTATCGTTTTGTGCAGGTACGAGGGACTTGCGCGTGGCCTCCTACTGGATTGATACCTTGGTTCTCAAAAACTGAGGGAAATACTTACGCTACGGTGCTGCATCATCCTCTCCTCTTCGGGGAAAACCAACGCAAGCTCGAGACGTAGCAAGAAGGATTTCTGGCGCCGTTGCCGGGGAGGCTTACGCAAAAGTCAACATACCAAGTACCCATCACAATCCCTATCTCTCGCATTACATTATTTGCCATTTGCCTCTCGTTTTCCTCTCCCCCACTTCACCCTTGCCATTTTATTCGCCCTCTCTTTCCCAATATCCTCCTCTCTTTTGCTTGCCCTTTCATTTCTCGTTTGGTTGGATTGGATGCTTATTTATTCCTAAATAAAGAAGCGAATATCTATGGATCCTGATCCGCTTGCCAATCTTTTTAAGAGATCCAATTATGATGAACCAATTCCTAGTGATTTGGATGCACTAGATTATCTTTATAAGGTTTTGCCTGAAATCCGTGAAGTGACTCTCGATAGATCTTTGAATAAAAAGCATGATTGCAATGATTTTATTATAAATTCTTTTGATGTCAATTGTGCTAATAAGATGCAAAACCCTAAGCTTGGGGATGCTAGTTTTGCTATGTCTACTACTTGTTGCAATGATCACGATTGGGGTGATTCTTCTTATGATCTTGAAAATTTATTTAAGCCCCATGATGAATATGAGATTGATAATATTGTTTGCAATAATATTGAAAGTGGTTTTGGAAGAGTGTCAACTTTAGATCCCACATATTTGGATAACATTCAATCTTATGAAATTTTTGAAAAAAGTGGGTTTGGAGAAATCATGACTTTAGTTAATGATAATCCCACTATTTTGGAAGAGTGTAAACTTTGCATACATGTGGATCATGCTAAGAATATGTTATGTGATAGCTATTTTGTTGAATTTTCTTATGATCCTACATGTAATTATTATGAGAGAGGAAAATATGGTTGTAGAAGTTTTCATGTTACTAAATTACCTCTCTTCATGTTGAGATTGCTATCGTCACTTTCTTCTTCCTCGCATATGCTATTTTTTGCTTGCCTTGCAAATTTGTTTGCCTATAAGATGCCTATGCATAGGAAGTATGTTAGATTTAGATGTGTTTGTCACATGCAATATGATGCTCTATTTGTGCTTCAATTCTTGTCTTTCATGTGAGCATCATTGAAATCTCAATGCCTAGCGAAAAAGGCTTTAAAGAAAAGCGCTTGTTGGGAGACAACCCAATATTTTTCCTTGCTTATTAGTAATAAATAATCCATCTAGCCTCTGTTTATATGTTATTTTATCTTTTAATTAGTGTTTGTGCCAAGTTGAACCTATTGGATCTTCTTGGATGATAGTTATTTGATCTTGCTGTAATTTCCAGAATCTTTGTGCTCAGTGCCCGAATTGTTAAAAATCACCAAAACGTGATAAAATACTGATTCCAATTTCTGCTGATCAATAAACAAATTTTCCAGGTCGTCTAATTTTGGTAGAATTTTTTGGGTTCCATAAGTTTGCGTTAGTTACAGATTACTACAGACTGTTCTGTTTTTGACAGATTCTGTTTTGCGTGTGTTGTTTGCTTATTTTGATGAATCTATGGCTAGTAAAATAGTTTATGGTCCATAGAGAAGTTGGAATACAGTAGGTTTAACACCAATATAAATAAAGAATGTGTTCATTATAGTACCTTAAAGTAGTCTTTTGTTTTCTTTCTCTAACGGAGCTCGCGAGATTTCTATTGAGTTTTGTGTTGTGAAGTTTTCAAGTTTTGGATGAATTCTTTTGATGGATTATGGAACAAGGAGTGGCAAGAGCCTAAGCTTGGGTATGCCCATGGCACCCCCAAGATAATCCAAGGATACCAAAAAGTCAAAGCTTGGGGATGCCCCGGAAGGCATCCCCTCTTTCGTCCACTTCCATTGGTAATTTACTTGGAGCTATATTTTTATTCACCAACATGATATGTGTTTTGCTTGGAGCGTCTTGTATTATTTGAGTCTTTGCTTGTTAGTTTACCACAATCATCCTTGCTGTACACACCTTTTGAGAGAGATCCATATATGATTTGGAATTTGATAGAATACTCTATGTACTTCACTTATATCTTTTGAGCTTGATAGTTTTGCTCATAGTGCTTCACTTATATCTTTTTTAGCGTGATAATTTTTGCTCTAGTGCTTCACTTAGATCTTTTAGATCACGGTGGTGGATTTGTTTTAAAGAAACTTGATCTCTCATGCTTCACTTAGATTATTTTGAGAGTCGTTAATAGCATGGTAAATTGCTTAATGTTAATATACTTGGTATTCAAGATATGTGAAACTTTCTTTTGAGTACGTTGAATACTAAGATAAGTTTGATGCTTGATAATTGTTTTGAGATATGAAGGTGATAATATTAGAGTCATGCTAGTTGAGTAGTTGTGAATTTAAAGAATACTTGTGTTGAAGTTTGTGATTCTCGTAGCATGCACGTATGGTGAACCGTTATGTGATGAACTCGGAGCATGATTTATTTATTGATTGTCTTCCTTATGAGTGGCGGTCGGGGACGAGCGATGGCCTTCTCCTACCAATCTATCCCCCTATGAGCATGCGCGTAATACTTTGCTTTGATAACTTCTAGATTTTTGCAATAAGTATATGAGTTCTTTATGACTAATGTTGAGTCCATGGATTATACACACTTTTTCCCATCCTTCCACCATTGCTAGCCTCTCTAATACCGCGCACTTTTCGCTGGTATCATACACCCACCATATATCCTTCCTCAAAACAGCCACCATACCTACCTATCATGGCATTTCCATAGCCATTCCGAGATATATTTCCATGCAACTTTCCACCGTTCCGTTTATTATGACACACTCCATCATTGTCATATTGCTAGCATGATCATGTAGTTGACATCGTATTTGTGGCAAAGCCACCGTTCATAATTCTTTCATACATGTCACTCATGTTTCATTGCATAACCCTGTACACCGCCGGAGGCATTCATATAGAGTCATATTTTGTTCTAAGTATCGAGTTGTAATTGTTGAGTTGTAAGAAAAATAAAAGTGTGATGATCATCATTATTAGAGCATTGTCCCAAGTGAGGAAAGAATGATGGAGACTATGATTCCCCCACAAGTCGGGATGAGACTCCAGACGAAAAAAAGAGGCCAAAAAAAAGAGAGAAGTCCCAAATAAAAAAATGAGAGAAAAATAGAGAAGGGACAATGTTACTATCCTTTTACCACACTTGTGCTTCAAAGTAGCACCATGATCTTCATGATAGTGAGTCTCTCATTTTGTCACTTCCATATACTAGTGGGAATTTTCCATTATAGAACTTGGCTTGTATATTCCAATGATGGGCTTCCTCAAAATGCCCTAGGTCTTCGTGAGCAAGCGAGTTGGATGCACACCCACTTAGTTCTTTTGTTGAGCTTTCATATACTTATAGCTCTAGTGCATCCATTGCATGGCAATCCCTAATCACTCACATTGATATCTATTGATGGCCATCTCCATGGCCCGTTAATACGCCTAGTTGATGTGAGACTATCTTCCCTCTTTTTGTCTTCTCCACAACCACCATCCTATTCCACATATAGTTCTATATCCATGGCTCACACTCATGTATTGCGTGAAGATTGAAAAAGTTTTGAAAATGTTAAAGTATGAGACAATTGCTTGGCTTGTCATCGGGGTTGTGCATGATTAAATACTTTGTGTGGGGAAGATGGAGCATAGCCAGACCATATGATTTTGTAGGGATAACTTTCCATGGCCATATTATTTTGAGAAGACATAATTGCTTAGTTAGTATGCTTGAAGTATTATTATTTTTATGTCAATATGAACTTTTGTCTTGAATCTTTCGGATCTGAATATTCATATCACAATTAAGAAGATTTACATTGAAATTATGCCAAAGTATCACTCCGCATCAAAAATTCTCTTTCTATCATTTACCTACTCGAGGACGAGCAGGAATTAAGCTTGGGGATGCCTGATACGTCTCCAATGTATCTATGATTTTTGATTGCTCCATGCTACTTTATCTATTGTTTTGGACTATAATGGGCTTTATTTTCCACTTTTATATTATTTTTGGGACTAACCTATTAACCGGAGGCCCATCCCGTAATTTTGTTTTTGCCTATTTCAGTGTTTCAAGAAACGGAATATCAAACGGAGTCCAAACGGAATGAAACCTTGGAACGTGATTTTCTCACCGAAAGTGATCCAGAGACTTGGACCCTACTCCAAGGAGTGCAGAGGCGGTCACGAGGGGGGGCGCCCCCGCCTCGTGGGCCCCTGACGCTCCACCGATGTACTCCTTCCTCCTATATATACCCACGCATTTCAACAGATCAAAAGGGAGCCAAAACCTAATTCCACCGCCGAACTTCCTGTATCCACGAGATCCCATCTTGGGGCCTGTTAGGAGCTCTTGGAGGGGGCATCCACCACGGAGGGCTTCTACATCGACACCATAGCCCCTCCAATGAAGTGTGAGTAGTTTACTTTAGACCTTCGGGTCCATAGTTAGTAGCTAGATGGCTTCTTCTCTCTTTTTGGATCTCAATACAATGTTCTCCCCCTCTCTCGTGGAGATCTATTCGATGTAATCTTCTTTTTGCGGTGTGTTTGTTGAGACCGATGAATTGTGGGTTTATGATCCAGCTTATCTATGGAAAATATTTGATTCTTCTCTGAATTCTTTTATGTATGATTGAGTTATCTTTGCAAGTCTCTGCGAATTATCCGTTTGGTTTGGCCAACTAGATTGGTAGTTCTTGCAATGGGAGAAGTGCTTAGCTTTGGGTTCAATCTTAGCTTTTCCATCAATTTCTCGGCAGTAATTTGTTCGCCCATCGTAATACATGTTATCTTGAGAAAAGCCACTAGTGAAACCTATGGCCCCCGGGTCTACTTTACATCATATAAGCTTCCAATCTACAATTCTAGTTTAATATTTATTTTGCAATCTTAATTTTCCAATCTATACCAAAAAAATACCAAAAATATTTATCTTATTATCTTTATCAGATCTCACTTTTGCAAGTGGTCGTGAAGGGATTGACAACCCTTTATCGCGTTAGTTGCAAGGTTCTTATTTGTTTGTGCAGGTACTAGGCGACTTGCGTGTAGTCTCCTACTGGATTGATACCTTGGTTCTCAAAAACTGAGGGAAATACTTATGCTACTTTGCTGCATCACCCTTTCCTCTTCAAGGGAAAACCAACGCATGCTCAAGAGGTAGCAAGCTCCTATTGTCGTTTGATACGTCCATTTTGCATCATTTTTAATATCAATATTTATTGCATTATGGGCTATTCTTATACATTATGTCACAATACTTATGCCTTTTCTCTCTTATTTTACAAGGTTTACACGAAGAGGGAGAATGCCGACAGCTGGAATTCTGGACTGGAAAAGGAGCAAATATTAGAGACCTATTCTGCAGAACTCCAAAAGTCCTAACACTGCACGGAGGCACTTTTTGGAATTAATAAAAAATGCTGGTGAAAGAATCAACCAGAGGGGGCCCACACCCTGACCATGAGGGTGGGGGCGCGCCCTACCCCCATGGGCGCGCCCCCTGTCTCATGGGCCCCCTGGCAGGCCTCCGGTGCCCATCTTTGGCTATATGAAGTCTTTCGCCCTAGAAAAAAACCAGAAGCAAGCTTTCGGGACGAAGCGCCGCCGTCTCGAGGCGAAACCTGGCGAAACCAATCTAGGGCTCCGACGGAGCTGTTCTACCGGGGAAACATCCCTCCGGGAGGGGGAAATCGTCACCATCGTCATCACCATCGATCCTCTCATCGGGAGGGGGTCAATATCCATCAACATCTTCACTAGCACCATCTCCTCTCAAACCCTAGTTCATCTCTTGTATCCAATCTTTGTCCCAAAACCGCAGATTGGTACCTGTGGGTTGCTAGTAGTGTTGATTACTCCTTGTAGTTGATGCTAGTTGGTATTTGGTGGAAGATCATATGTTCAGATCCTTTATGCATATTAATACACCTCTAATTATGAACATGAATATGATTTGTGAGTAGTTACGTTTGTTCCTGAGGACATGGGAGAAGTCTTGCTATAAGTAGTCATGTGAATTTGGTATTCGTTTGATATTTTGATGAGATGTATGTTGTCTTTCCTCTAGTGGTGTTATGTGAACGTCGACTGCATGAAACTTCACCATTGTTTGGGCCTAGAGGAAGGCATTGGGAAGTAATAAGTAGATGATGGGTTGCTAGAGTGACAGAAGCTTAAACCCTAGTTTATGTGTTGCTTCGTAAGGGGCTGATCTGGATCCATATGTTTCATGCTATGGTTAGGTTTACCTTAATTCTTCTTTTGTAGTTGCGGATGCTTGCAATAGGGGTTAATCATAAGTGGGATGCTTGTCCAAGGAAGGGCAGTACACAAGCACCGGTCCACCCACATATCAAAGTATCAAAGTAACGAACACGAATCATATGAGCGTGATGAAAACTAGCTTGACGATAATTCCCATGTGTCCTCGGGAGCGTTTTCCTTCATATAAGAGTTTGTTCAGGCTTGTCCTTTGCTACAAAAAGGATTGGGCCATCTTGCTGCACCTTATTTACTTTCATTACTTGTTACCCGTTACAAATTACCTTATCACAAAACTATCTGTTACCGATAATGTTAGTGCTTGCAGAGAATACCTTACTGAAAACCGCTTATCATTTCCTTCTGCTCCTCGTTGGGTTCGACACTCTTACTTATCGAAAGGACTACGATAGAACCGCTATACTTGTGGGTCCTCAAGACTCTTTTCTGGCGCCATTGCCGGGGAGTGAAGCGCCTTTGGTAGGTGGAATTTGGTAAGGAAAAATTTATATAGTGTGCTGAAATTTACTGTCACTTGTTACTATGGAACATAATCCTTTAAGGGGCTTGTTCGGGGTATCTTCACCCCGACCAGTAGAGAAAAGAGTTGCTCCTCAACCTACTGAACCTACTGAAAATGTTTACTTTGAAATTCCTTCGGGTATGCTAGAGAAACTGCTAGCTAATCCTTTTACAGGAGATGGAACATTGCATCCCGATTTGCACCTAATCTATGTGGATGAAGTTTGTGGATTATTTAAGCTTGCACATATGCCCAAGGATGTTATCAAGAAGAAGGTCTTCCCTTTATCTTTGAAGGGAAAGGCATTGACATGGTTTAGGCTATGTGATGATATGGGATCATGGAACTACAACCGATTGAAACTGGAATTTCATCAGAAGTTTTATCCTATGCATCTTGTTCATCGTGATCGTAATTATATATATAATTTTTGGCCTCGTGAAGGAGAAAGCATCGCTCAAGCTTGGGGGAGGCTTAAGTCAATGTTATATTCATGCCGCAATCATGAGCTCTCAAGAGAAATTATTATTCAAAAAATTTATGCTCGGCTTTCTCTCAATAATCGCTCCATGCTTGATACTTCTTGTACTGGTTCTTTTATGATGAAGACAATTGAATTAAAATGGGACTTATTGGAAAGAATTAAATGCAACTCTAAAGATTGGGACCTCGACGAAGGTAAGGAGTCAGATATAACACCTAAGTTTGATTGTTTTAAATCTTTTATGGATACTGAAGTTTTCCGTGAATTTAGCACTAAATATGGACTTGACTCTGAGATAGTAGCTTCTTTCTGTGAATCCTTTGCTACTCATGTTGATCTCCCTAAGGAGAAGTGGTTTAAATATAATCCTCCCATTGAAGTAAAAGTAGTTGAACCTATTAAAGTTTAAGAAAGGACTATCACTTATAATGTTGATCCTATTGTTCCTACCGCTTATATTGAGAAACCACCTTTCCCTGTTAGAATAAAGGATCATGCTAAAGCTTCAACTATGGTCCGTAAGAGTAATACTAGAACACCTACACCCCCTGAGAAAATTAAAGTTGAACCTAGTATTGCTATGGTTAAAGACCTTTTAGCCGATAATATTGATGGGCATGTTATTTATTTCTGTAATGAAGCTGCTAGAATTGCTAGACCCGATACTAAGGACCCTTTACTTGGGACCTTTTTAGTAGCTTTAGTAATGAAGCTGCTAGTAATTAAGCTACTAAAAAGGTCTTTAACCTTTACTTGGTTATTTCTAGTAATGAAGCTGCTAGTAATTGATTACCCTTTACCTTTTATTGATCAAATGCTAGAAAGATTATCCAAACATACACATTTTTGCTTCTAGATGGTTATTCTGGTTTCTCTCAAATACCTGTGTCAAAAGAGGATCAAGAAAAGACCACTTTTACATGCCCTTTCGGTACCTTTGCTTATAAACGTATGCCTTTTGGTTTATGCAATGCACCTGCTACCTTTCAAAGATGTATGACTGCTATATTCTCTGACTTTGTGAAAAGATTGTTGAGGTTTCCATGGATGATTTCTCTGTATATGGAACTTCTTTTAGTGATTGCTTAAGCAATCTTGATCGAGTTTTGCAGAGATGTGAAGAAACTAATCTTGTCTTGAATTGGGAGAAGTGCCACTTTATGGTCAATGAAGGTATTGTCTTGGGGCATAAAATTTCTGAAAGAGGTATTGAAGTTGATAAAGCTAAAGTTGATGCTATTGAAAAGATGACGTGTCCCAAGGACATTAAAGGTATAAGAAGTTTCCTTGGTCATGCCGGTTTTTATAGAAGGTTCATTAAAGACTTCTCAAAAATCTGTAGGCCTCTGACTAGTCTCTTACAAAAAGATGTTCCTTTTGTCTTTGATGATGATTGTGTAGAAGCATTTGAAATACTTAAGAAAGCCTTGATTTCTGCACCTATTGTTCAGCCACCTGATTGGAATTTATCCTTTGAAATTATGTGTGATGCTAGTGATTATGTTGTAGGTGTTGTCTAGGACAAAGAGTTGATAAGAAATTAAATGTTATCCAATATGCTAGTAAAACTCTAGACAGTGCCCAGAGAAATTATGCTACTACTGAAAAAGAATTTTGAGCAGTTGTATTTGCTTGTGATAAGTTCAGACCTGTTGTTGATTCTAAATTAACTGTTCACACTCACCATACTGCTATTAAATATCTTATGGAAAAGAAAGATGCTAAACCTATACTTATTAGATGGGTTCTCTTGCTACAATAATTTGATTTGCATATTATTGATAGAAAGGGAGTTGAGAACCCCGTTGCTTATCTAGGTTAGAGAATGTTCTTGATGACCCACTACCTATTGATGATAGCTTTCCTGATGAAAAATTAGCTGTCATAAATGCTAATACGTTTTTTCCTAAAGCAAGTTCACCCCCAACTGTTTCTCGTACTGCTCCATGGTATGCTGATTATGCTAATTACATTGTTGCTAAATTTATACCACCTAGTTTCACATACCAGCAAAAGAAAAAAATCTATGATTTAAGACATTACTTCTGGGATGACCCACACCTTTATAAAGAAGGAGTAGATGGTGTTATTAGACGTTGTATACCTGAGCATGAACAGGAACAGATCCTACGCAAGTGTCACTCCGAGGCTTATGGAGGACACCATGCTGGAGATAGAACTGCGCATAAGGTATTGCAATCCAGTTTTTATGGGCCTACTCTCTTCAGAGATGCCCGTAAGTTTGTATTGTCTTGTGATGAATGTAAAAGAATTGTTAATATTAGTAGACGTCAAGAAATGCCTATGAACTATTCACTTGTTATTGAACCATTTGATGTTTGGGGCTTTGATTATATGGGACCGTTTCCTTCCTCTAATGGGTACACGCATATTTTAGTTGCTGTTGATTATGTTACTAAGTGGGTAGAAGCTATTCCAACTAGTAGTGTTGATCATAACACCTCTATTAAGATGCTTAAAGAAGTTCTTTTTCCGAGGTTTGGAGTCCCTAGATATTTAATGACTGGTGGTGGTTCACATTTTATTCATGGTGCTCTTCCTAAGATGCTTGCTAAGTATGATGTTAATCATATAATTGCATCCCCATATCATCCACATTCTAGTGGTCAAGTAGAACTAAGTAATAGAGAGATTAAATTAATTTTGCAGAAGACTGTTAATAGATCTAGAAAGAATTGGTCTAAGAAACTTGATGATGCATTATGGGCCTATAGAACTGCATATAAAAATCCTATGGGTATATCTCCGTATAAAATGGTTTATGGAAAAGCATGTCACTTACCTCTCGAACTAGAACATAAGGCATATTGGGCCATTAAAGAGCTCAATTATGATTTCAAACTTGCCGGTGAAAAGAGGCTATTTGACATTAGCTTGCTTGACGAATGGAGAACCCAGGCCTATGAGAATGCCAAACTGTTTAAAGAAAAAGTTAAAAGATGGCATGACAAAAGGATACAAAAGCATGAATTTAATGTAGGTGATTATGTTTTGCTATACAACTCTCGTTTAAGATTTTTTGCAGGAAAAATCCTCTCTAAATGGGAAGGTCCTTACGTTATCAAGGAGGTCTATCGTTCCGGTGCCATAAAAATTAACAACTTCGAAGGCACAAATTCAAAGGTGGTGAACGGTCAAAGAATCAAACATTATATCTCAAGTAATCCCATAAATGTTGAAACTAATGTTATTGAAACCGTAACCCCGGAGGAATATACACTTTCCAGAACATTTGAGACTCCGAAAAGGAATAGGTATGTGGTACGGTAAGTAAACCGACTCCAAGACAGTTCTAATGGCAATTTTTCTCTATTTTGGAATATTTAAGAAAATAGGAAAATAAGAAGTAGTCCGAGAGGGACACGAGGCATCCACGAGGGTGGAGGGCCCCCTGCCTCGTGGGCACCTCGTGTGCTCTCCGGACTCCGTTTTCTTGCACGATACTTCTTTAGGTCGATAAAAATTCATTATATAAACTCCCGAAGGTTTTGACCCTCGTATCACGCGAATATCCTCTGTTTTTGTTTTGAGCTATTTTTCTGACAGATCTAGATCACCATGACGTCTTCGAGCGCACCCAAGGACAAAATTTCCGAGAAGTTCATCAACCCTTACCTCGCGGAGGTGCTGCAACACCCTCAAACCATTGAGATGCACGAGGGGGTGATGCACATTCGTGATGTTAAGTGACCAAGGAGGACCGGAAGCGTGGAGACAAGACTCGAAGCAATGGAGCGGCAAGTTTTCAAGTGCCAAGGTATGGTGGAACGCGGACTCGACGCCAACCACATGATGATCGTGGAGTCCACCAACAACCACATGTTGGATGCCAAGAACATTGGGGAGGCCATCTTCAAGCTTCACAAGAAAATCGAGCACCTCCAAGCCCAGATCAATGACCTGCAAAACCAAAACTGTGAGTATGAATATAGATTCAAGAGGATGAGTTTGGCTGCAGATTTGAGGATCCCGGAGACTCGATCGTCTTTCTATGATGGTGATCCTATGCCTTGGAAGTGTTGGAAATATGCTCTAGAGGCAATAATAAAAGGATTATTATTATATTTCCTTGTTCGTGATAATTGTCTTTTATTCATGCTATAATTGTATTATCCGGAAATCGTAATACACGTGTGAATACTTAGACCACAACATGTCCCTAGTGAGCCTCTAGTTGACTAGCTCGTTGATCAATAGATAGTCATGGTTTCGACTATGGACATTGGATGTCATTGATAACGGGATCACATCATTAGGAGAATGATGTGATGGACAAGACCCAATCCTAAGCATAGCACAAGATCGTGTAGTTCGTTTTGCTAGAGCTTTTCCAATGTCAAGTATCTCTTCCTTAGACCATGAGATCGTGTAACTCCCGGATACCGTAGGAGTGCTTTGGGTGTACCAAACGTCACTGGCGTGGCGGGTGACTATAAAGGTGCACTACGGGTATCTCGAAAGTGTCTGTTGGGTTGACACGGATCGAGGCGGGATTTGTCCTCCGTATTTGGAGAGGTATCACTGGGCCCACTCGGTAGTGCATCATCATAATGAGCTCAAAGTGACCAAGTGTCCGGTCACGGATCATGCATTACGATACGAGTAAAGTGACTTGCGGTAACGAGATTGAGCGAGGTATTGGGATACCGACGATCGAATCTCGGGCAAGTAACATACCGTCTGACAAAGGGAATAGTATACGGGGTTGCTTGAATCCTCGACATCGTGGTTCATTCGATGAGATCATCGAGGAGCATGTGGGAGCCAACATGGGTATCCAGATCCCGCTGTTGGTTATTGACCGGAGAGCCGTCTCGGTCATGTCCACGTGTCTCCCGAACCCGTAGGGTCAACACACTTAAGGTTCGGTGACGCTAGGGTTGTATGAATATGAGTATGCAGCAAACCGAATGTTGTTAGGAGTCCCGGATGATATCTCGGACGTCGCGAGGAGTTCCGGAATGGTCCGGAGGTGAAGAATTATATATAGGAAGTGCTATTTCGGCCATCGGGAGAATTTCGGGGGTTGCCGGTATTGTACCGGGACCACCGGAAGGGTCCCGGGGGTCCACCGGGTGGGGCCACCTATCCCGGAGGGCCCCGTGGGCTGAAGTGGGAGGGAACCATCCCCTGGTGGGCTGGTGCGCCCCCCACTTGGGCCCCCTGCGCCTAGGGTTGGAAACCCTAGGGTGGGGGGGGGGCCCACTTGCCTTAGGGGGCAAGCCTCCCCCCTTGGCCACCCCCCCCCCCCATCTAGATGGGTTCTAGAGGGGCCGGCGCCCCCAGGGGCCTATATAAAGGGTGAGGGAGGGCAGCGGCACCCTGCATCTTGGCGCCTCCCTCTCCTGCTACACCTCTCCTCTCGCAGGCTCGGTGAAGCCCTGCTGGTGATGGCCTGATCCACCAACACGCTGTCGTGCTGCTGGATCTTCGTCAACCTCTCCTTCCCCCTTGCTGGATCAAGACGGAGGATACGTCACGCTGACCGTACGTGTGTTGAACGCGGAGGTGCCGTCCGTTCGGCGCTAGGATCTCCGGTGATTTGGATCACGACGAGAACGACTCCCTCAACCCCGTTCTCTTGAACGCTTCCGCACGCGATCTACAAGTGGTATGTAGATGCATCTCCTATTACTCGTTGCTTAGATGAACTCATAGATGGATCTTGGTGAAACCGTAGGAAATTTTTTATTTTCTGCAACGTTCCCCAATATATTGTGATGTATGAGATCATGTTCTTGTAATAGGAATCACGACTTGCATGTCGATGAGTATGACAACCGGCAGGAGCCATAGGAGTTGTCTTAATTATTGTATGACCTGCGTGTCATTGATTCAACGCCATGTAAATTACTTTACTTTATTGCTAAACGTGTTAGCCATAGTAGTAGAAGTAATAGTTGGCGAGCAACTTCATGGAGACACGATGATGGAGATCATGATGATGGAGATCATGGTGTCATAATGCCGGTGACAAGATGATCATGGAGCCCCAAAGATGAAGATCAAAGGAGCTATATGATATTGGCTGAAGGAAATATGCCCTAGAGGCAATAATAAAGTTATTATTTATTTCCTTATATCATGATAAATGTTTATTATTCATGCTAGAATTGTATTAACCGGAAACATAATACATGTGTGAATACATAAACCTACAGAGTGTCACTAGTATGCCTCTACTTGACTAGCTCGTTAATCAAAGATGGTTATGTTTCCTAACCATGAACAAGGAGTTGTTATTTGATTAACGGGATCACATCATTGGTTGAATGATCTGATTGACATGACCCATTCCATTAGCATAGCACCTGATCGTATAGTTTGTTGCTAGTGCTTTTCTTCATGACTTATACATGTTCCTATGACTATGAGATTATGCAACTCCCGTTTGCCGAGGAACACTTTTGGTGCTACCAAACGTCACAACGAATCGGGTGATTATAAAGGTACATTACAGGTGTCTCCGAAGGTACATGTTGGGTTGGCATATTTGAGATTAGGATTTGTCACTCCGATTGTCGGAGAGGTATCTCTGGGCCCTCTCGGTAATGCACATCACATAAGCCTTGCAAGCATTTCAACTAATGTGTTAGTTGTGAGATGATGTATTACGGAACGAGTAAAGAGACTTGCCGGTAACGAGATTGAACTAGATATTGGATACCGACGATCGAATCTCGGGCAAGTAACATACCGATGACAAAGGAACAACGTATGTTGTTATGCGGTCGACCGATAAAGATCTTCGTAGAATATGTAGGAGCCAATATGGGCATCCAGGTCCGCTATTGGTTATTGACCGAGAGGTGTCTCGGTCATGTCTACATAGTTCTCGAACCCGTAGGGTCCGCACGCTTAACGTTTCGATGGATGTTATTATGAGTTTATATGATATTGATGTACGAAGGTTGTTGAGTCCCGGATGAGATCACGGACATGACGAGGAGTCTCGAAATGGTTGAGACATAAAGATTGATATATTGGAAGCCTATATTTGGACTCCGGAATCACTCCGGGTGAAATTGGGAATTTTAGATGAGTACCGGGGTTACCGGAACCTCCCGGGAGTCAATGGGCCTTGATGGGCCTTAAGGGGAAAGAGAAAGGGGCCCTATAGCTGGCGCAGCCTTCCCCCTTCCCTAGTCCTATTAGGATTAGGAGAGGGGTGGCGCCTCTCTCCCTCTCCCTTGGTCAAACCCTAGTTGGACTAGGATTTGGGGGAATCCTACTCCTAGTAGGAGTAGGACACCCTGTGCGCCTCCCTCTGGCCGGCCAGCCCTCCCTTCCCTCCTTTATATCTGAGGCAGGGGCACCCCATGACACACAAGTTGATCTACGGATCGCTCCTTAGCCGTGTGCGGTGCCCCTTCCACCAAACTACACCTCGAATATACCGTTGCGGAGCTTAGGCGAAGCCCTGCGCGGTGGAACATCATCATCGTCACCACGCCGTCGTCTTGTGAAACTCTCCTCAACACTCGGCTGGATCGGAGTTCGAGGGGCGTCATCGAGCTGAGCGTGTGCAGAACTCGGAGGTGCCGTGACGTTCGGTACTTGGATCGGTTGGATCGGGAAGAAGTACGACTACTTCCTCTACGTTGCGTCAACGCTTCCGTTGCTGGTCTCACGAGGGTGCGTGACAACACTCTCATCTCGTTGCTATGCATCACCATGGTCTTGCGTGATCGTAGGGAAATTTTTGAAATTACTCGTTCCCCAACAGTGGCATCCGAGCCTGGTTTTATGCGTTGATGTCATATGCACGAGTAGAACACAAGTGAGTTGTGGGCGATACAAGTCATACTACCTACCAGCATGTCATACTTTGGTTCAGCGGTATTGTGAGATGAAGCGGCCGGACCGACATTACGCCAGACGCTTACGCGAGACTGGTTTCACCGCTGTGAGCACTCGTTGCTTAAAGGTGGTGGCGGGTGTCTGTCTCTCTCACTTTAGTTGAACCGAGTGTGGCTACGCCGGTCCTTGAGAAGGTTAAAACGGAGTCTATTTGACGAAGTATCGTTGTGGTTTTGATGCGAGGTAAGAACGGTTCTTGCTCAGCCCGTAGCAGCCACGTAAAACTTGCAACAACAAAGTAGAGGACGTCTAACTTGTTTTTGCAGGGCATGTTGTGATGTGATATGGTCAAGGCGTGATGCTATATTTTATTGTATGAGATGATCATGTTTTGTAACGAGTTATCGGCAATCGGCAGAGCCATATGGTTGTCGCTTTATTGTATGAAATGCAAGCGCCATGTAATTGCTTTACTTTATCACTAAGCAGTAGCGATAGTCGTAGAAGCAATAGTTGGCGAGACGACAACGATGCTACGATGGAGATCAAGGTGTCGCGCCGGTGGCGATGGTGATCATGGCGGTGCTTGGAGATGGAGATCACAAGCACAAGATGATGATGGCCATATCATATCACTTATATTGATTGCATGTGATGTTAATCCTTTATGCATCTTATTTTGCTTTGATTGACGGTAGCATTATAAGATGATCCCTTACTAAATTATCAAGAAGTGTTCTCCCCGAGTATGCACCGTTGCGAAAGTTCTTCGTCTTTGAGACACCACGTGATGATCGGGTGTGATAGGCTCTACGTTCAAATACAACGGGTGCAAAACAGTTGCACACGCAGAATACTCAGGTTATACTTGACGAGCTATGCATATAAGATATGACCTCGGAACACGGAGACCGAAAGGTCGGCGTGAATCATATAGTAGATATGATCAACATATTGATGTTCACCATTGAAACTACTCCATCACACGTGATGATCGGTCATGGTGTAGTTGATATGGATCACGCAATCACTTAGAGAATTGGAGGATATTTTTCTAAGTGGGAGTTCTTAAGTAATATGATTAATTGAACTTTAATTTATCATGAACTTAGTCCTGGTAGTATTTTGCAGATTATGTTGTAGATCAATAGCTCGCGTTGTTGCTTCCTGTGTTTTTATATGTGTTCCTAGAGAAAATTGTATTGAAAAATGTTAGTAGCAATATTGCGGATTGGATCCGTGATCTGAGGTTTATCCTCATTGCTGCCTGAAGAATTATGTCCTTGATGCACCGCTAGGTGACGGACCTATTGCAGGGAGCAGATGGGCGTTATGAGCGTTTGGCTAGCTCAATATGATGACTACTTGATAGTTTAGTGCACCATTCTTAACGGCTTAGAATCGGGACTTCAAAGGCGTTTTGAGCGTCATGGACCATATGAGATGTTCCAGGAATTGAAGTTAATATTTCAAGCAAATACCGAGTTGAGAGATATGAAGTCTCCAACAAGTTCTATAGCTAAAAGATGGAGGAGAATCGCTCAACTAGTGAGCATGTGCTCAGATTATGCGAGTACTTCAATCGCTTGAATCAAGTGGGAGTTAATCTTCGAGATAAGATAGTGATTGACAGAATTCTCTAGTCACCATCACTAAAGTTACTAGAACTTTGTGATGAACTATAATATGCAAGGGATGACGAAAACAATTCCCAAGCTCTTGCGATGCTAAAATCGTGAAGGTAGAAATCAAGAAAACATCAAGTGTTGATGGTTGACAAGACCACTAGTCTCAAGGAAAAGGGCAAAGGAAGAAGGGAACTTCAAGAAGAGCGGCAAGCAAGTTGCTGCTCGAGTGAAGAAGCCCAAGTCTGGATCTAAGCACGAGACTAAGTGCTTTTGCTACAATGGAACTGGTCCTTTGAAGCGGAACTACCCCAAGTATTTGGCGGATAAGAAGGTTGGCAAAGTGAACAAAGGTATATTTGATATACAGATTATTGATGTGTATTTTACTAGTGTTCGTAGCAACCCCTCGGTATTTGATACTGGTTCGGTTGCTAAGAGTAGTAACTTGAAACAGGAGTTGCGAATGAGCGAAACTAGTTGAAAGGAAATGACGATGAGTGTTGGAAATAGTTCCAAGATTGATATGATCATCATCGCACACTCCTATACTTTCGATTAGTGTTAAACCTAAATAAATGTTATTTGGCGTTTATGTTGAGCATGAATATGATTTGATCATGTTTATTGCAATACGGTTATTCATTTAAGTAAGAGAATAAATTGTTGTTCATTTACATGAATAAAACCTTATATGGTTACACACCCAATGAAAATGGTTCGTTGGATCTCGATCGTAGTGATACACATATTCATAATATTGATGCCAAAAGATGCAAAGTTAATAATGATAGTGCAACTTATTTGTGGCAATTGCCGTTTAGGTCATATTGGTGTAAAGCGCATGAAGAAAACTCCATCTGATGGACTTTTGGAATCACTTGATTATGAATCATTTGATGCTTGCGAACCGTGCCTTTTGGGCAAGATGACTAAAACTCCGTTCTCGGAACAATGGAACAAGCTCTTGACTTATTGGAAATAATACATACCGATGTATGCGATCCAATGAATGTTGATGCTCGTGGCAAGTATCGTTATTTTCTGACCTTCACAAGATGATTTGAGCAGATATGGGTATATCTACTTGATGAAACATAAGTCTGAAATAGTTGAAAGGTTCAAAGAATTTCAGAGTGAAGTGGAAAATCATCGTAACAAGAAAATAAAGTTTCGCGATCTGATCGTGGAGATGAATATTTGAGTTCTGAGTTTGGTCTTCAATGAAAACAATGTGAAATAGTTTCACTACTCACGCCACCTGGAACACCACAACGTTATGGTGTGTCCGAACGTCGTAACCGTACTTTATTATGATATGGTGCGATCTATGATGTATCTTACCGATTTACCACTATCGTTTTGGGGTTATGCATTAGAGACAGCTGCATTCACGTTTAATAGGGCAACCATCTAAATCCGTTGAGATGACACCGTATGAACTATGGTTTAGCGATAAACCTAAGCTGTCGTTTCTTAAAGTTTGGAGTTGTGATGCTTATGTGAAAAAGTTTTCACCGATAAGCTCGAACCCAAATCGGAGAATGCGTCTTCATAGAATACCCAAAAGAAAATGTTGGGTACACCTTCTATCACAGATCCGAAGGCAAGTTTTTGCTAAGATGGATCCTTTCTAGAGAAGAAGTTTCTCTCGAAAGAAGTGAGTGGGAGGAAAGTAGAACTTGATGAGGTAATTGTACCTTCTCCCTTATTGGAAAGTTGTTCATCACAGGAATCAGTTCGATGATTCCTACACCAATTAGTGAGGAAGTTAATGATGATGATCATGAAACTTCAGATCAAGTTGCTACCAAACCTCGTAGGTCTTCGAGTAAGATCCGCACCTGAGTGGTACGGTAATCCTATTCTAAAAGTCATGTTACTAGACCATGATGAACCTACGAACTATGAGGAAGCGATGATGAGCCAGATTCCGCGAAATGGTTTGAGACCATGAAATCTGAGATGGGATCCATGTATGAGAACAAAGTATGGACTTTGGTTGACTTGCCCGATGATCGGCAAGCCATTGAGAATAAATGGATCTTCAAGAGGAAGGCGGACACGATAGTAGTGTTACTATCTACAAAGCTCGACTTGTCGCAAAAAGGTTTTGACAAGTTCAAGGTATTGACTACAATGAGATTTTCTCAATTGTAGCGATGCTTAAGTCTGTCGAATCATGTTAGCAATTGCCACATTTTATGAAATCTGGCAAATGGATGTCAAAACTACATTCTTTAATGGATTTATTAAAGAAGAGTTGTATATGATGCAACCGAAGGTTTTGTCAATCCTAAAGGAGCTAACAAAATGTGCAAGCTCGGCGATCCATCTATGGACTGGTGCAAGCATCTCGGAGTTGGAATAAGCGCTTTGATAGTGTGATCAAAGCATATGGTTTTATATGACTTTTGAGAAGCCTGTATTTACAAGAAAGTGAGTGGGAGCACTACAACATTTCGATAAGTATATGTGAATGACATATTGTTAATCGGAAATAATGTAGAATTATTCGCAAAGCATAAAGGAGTATTTGAAAGGAGTTTCTCAAAGAAGGACCTCGGTGAAGCTGCTTACATATTGAGCATCAAGATCTATAGAGATAGATCAAGGCGGCTTGATAAGTTTTTCAATAAGTACATACCTTGTCAAGATTTTGAAGTAGTTCAAAATGGAACAGCCAAAGAAAGAGTTCTTGCCTGTGTTACAAGGTGTGAGATTGAGTAAGACTCAAAATCCGACCACGGCAGAAGATAGAAAGAGAATGAAAGTCATTCCCTATGCATCAGCCATAGGTTCTATAAAGTATGTCATGCTGTGTACCAGATCTATTGCATACCCTACCACTATGCTTGGCAAGGGAGTGCAATAGTGATCTAGGAGTAGATCAATGGACAGCGGTCAAAATTATCCTTAGTAGAATAAGGATATGTTTCTCGATTATGGAAGTGACAAAAGGTTCGTCGTAAAGGGTTACGTCGATGCAAGTTTTGACACCGATCTGGATGACTCTAAGTCACGATCTAGATACATATTGAAAGTGGGAGCAATTAGCTAGAGTAGCTCCGTGCAGAGCATTGTAGACATAGAAATTTGCAAAATACTTACGGCTCTGAATGTGAGCAGACCGTTGACTAAAATTGTCTCACAAGCAAAACATGATCACACCTTAGTACTCTTTGGGTGTTAATCACATAGCGATGTGAACTAGATTACTGACTCTAGTAAACCCTTTGGGTGTTGGTCACATGTCGATGTGAACTATGGGTGTTAACCACATATAGATGTGAACTATTGATGTTAAATCACATGGCGATGTGAACTAGATTATTGACTCTAGTGCAAGTGGGAGGCTGAAGGAAATATGCCCTAGAGGCAATAATAAAGTTATTATTTATTTCCTTATATCATGATAAATGTTTATTATTCATGCTAGAATTGTATTAACCGGAAACATAATACATGTGTGAATACATAAACCTACAGAGTGTCACTAGTATGCCTCTACTTGACTAGCTCGTTAATCAAAGATGGTTATGTTTCCTAACCATGAACAAGGAGTTGTTATTTGATTAACGGGATCACATCATTGGTTGAATGATCTGATTGACATGACCCATTCCATTAGCATAGCACCTGATCGTATAGTTTGTTGCTAGTGCTTTTCTTCATGACTTATACATGTTCCTATGACTATGAGATTATGCAACTCCGTTTGCCGAGGAACACTTTGGGTGCTACCAAGCGTCTGGCGTAACTGGGTGATTATAAAGGTACATTACAGGTGTCTCGAAGGTACATGTTGGGTTGGCATATTTGAGATTAGGATTTGTCACTCCGATTGTCGGAGAGGTATCTCTGGGCCCTCTCGGTAATGCACATCACATAAGCCTTGCAAGCATTTCAACTAATGTGTTAGTTGTGAGATGATGTATTACGGAACGAGTAAAGAGACTTGCGTAACGAGATTGAACTAGATATTGGATACCGACGATCGAATCTCGGGCAAGTAACATACCGATGACAAAGGGAACAACGTATGTTGTTATGCGATCGACCGATAAAGATCTTCGTAGAATATGTAGGAGCCAATATGGGCATCCAGGTCCGCTATTGGTTATTGACCGAGAGGTGTCTCGGTCATGTCTACATAGTTCTCGAACCCGTAGGGTCCGCACGCTTAACGTTTGATGGCAGTTATTATGAGTTTATATGATATTGATGTACGAAGGTTGTTGAGTCCGGATGAGATCACGGACATGACGAGGAGTCTCGAAATGGTTGAGACATAAAGATTGATATATTGGAAGCCTATATTTGGACTCGGAATCACTCCGGGTGAAATTGGGAATTTTACCGAGATGCCGGGGTTACTGGAACCTCCGGGAGTCAATGGGCCTTGATGGGCCTTAAGGGAAAAGAAAAGGGGCCCTATAGCTGGCGCAGCCTTCCCCCTTCCTAGTCCTATTAGGATTAGGAGAAGGGGTGGCGCCTCTCTCCCTCTCCCTTGGTCAAACCCTAGTTGGACTAGGATTTGGGGAATCCTACTCCTAGTAGGAGTAGGACACCTGATGCGCCTCCCTCTGGCGGCCAGCCCCTCCCTTCCTCCTTTATATACAGGGCAGGGGCACCCATGACACACAAGTTGATCTACGGATCGCTCCTTAGCCGTGTGCGGTGCCCCTTCCACCAAACTACACCTCGAATATACCGTTGCGGAGCTTAAGCGAAGCCTGCGCGTGGTGGAACATCATCATCGTCACCACGCCGTCGTCTTGTGAAACTCTCCCTCAACACTCGGCTGGATCGGAGTTCGAGGGGCGTCATCGAGCTGAGCGTGTGCAGAACTCGGAGGTGCCGACGTTCGGTACTTGGATCGGTTGGATCGGGAAGAAGTACGACTACTTCCTCTACGTTGCGTCAACGCTTCCGTTGCTGGTCTACGAGGGTACGTAGACAACACTCTCATCTCGTTGCTATGCATCACCATGGTCTTGCGTGATCGTAGGGAAATTTTTGAAATTACTACGTTCCCCAACATTGGCCATATCATGTCACTACTTTATATAATTGCATGTGATGTTTATTATGTTTTATGCATCTTGTTTACTTAGAACGGCGGTAGTAAATAAGATGATCCCTTATAATAATTTCAAGAAAGTGTCCCCCCTAACTGTGCACCGTTGCTAAAGTTCGTCGTTTCGAAGCACCACGTGATGATCGGGTGTGATAGATCCTTACGTTCACATACAACGGGTGTAAGACAGTTTTACATGCAAAACACTTAGGGTTAACTTGCGAGCCTAGCATGTATGCAGACATGGCCTCGGAACACAAGAGACCGAAAGGTCGAACATGAGTCGTATGGAAGATACGATCAAAATGGAGATGTTCACCGACGATGACTAGTCCGTCTCACGTGATAATCAGACACGGCCTAGTCGACTCGGATCATGTAACACTTAGATGACTAGAGGGATGTCAAATCTGGTGGGAGTTCATTAAATAATTTGATTAGATGAACTTAATTATCATGAACATTAGTCTAAAATCTTTGCAAAATGTCTTGTAGATCAAATGGCCAGCGCTCATGTCACCATGAACTTCAAGCGTTCCTAGAAAACCAAGCTGAAAGATGATGGCAGCAACTATTCAGACTGGGTCCGGAACACGAGGATCATCCTCATAGCTGCCAAGAAACAATATGTCCTAGAAGCACCGCTAGGTGAAGCACCCATCGAGAGAACCAAGGCGTTATGAGCGCTTGGCAGTCTCGTCTTGATGATTACTCCCTCGTTCAATGCGGCATGCTTTACATCTTAGAACCGGGGCTCCAAAAGCGTTTTGAGCAACACGGAGCATATGAGATGTTCGAGGAGCTGAAAATGGTTTTCAAGCTCATGCCCGGTCGAGAGATATGAAGTCTCCGACAAGTTCTGATTGTAAGATGGAGGAAAATAGTTACGTCGGTGAGCACATACTCAAAATGTGCAGGTTGCACAACCGCTTTGTCCCACTGGACATTAACCTCCGGACGAGGCGTTCATTGACAGAATCCTTGATCGCTCCCACCGAGCTACAAGAGCTTTGTGATGAACTACAATATGCAGGGGATGGTGAAAACTATTCTGAAGTATTTTCAATTTGAAGTCGGCAGAGGTTGAAATCAAGAAAGAACATCAAGTGTTGATGGTTAATAAAACCACTAAGTTCAAGAAGGGCAAGGGTAAGAAGAACTTCAAGAAGGGCGGCAAGGATGTTGCCGCACAGTAAGCCGATTACGGGAAGAAGTCAAAGAATGGACCCAAGCACGAGACTCGAGTGCTTTTATTGCAAAGGAAAGGTCCTTTGGAAGCGAACTGCCCCAAATACTTAGCAGACAAGAAGGCCGCAACAGTAAAGGTATATTTGATATACATGTAATTGATGTGTACCTTACAATTACTCGTAGTAACTCCCGGTATTTGATACGGTGCCATTGCTCATATATGTAACTCACAGCAGGAGCTGCGGAATAAGCGGAGACTGGCGAAGGACGAGGTGACGATGCGCGTCGGGAATGGTTCCAAGGTCGATGTGATCGCCGTCGGCACGCTACCTCTACATTTACCTACGGGATTAGTTTTAAAGCTCAATAATTGTTATTTAGTGCCAAGTTTGAGCATGAACATTGTATCAGGATCTCGTTTAATGCGAGATGGCTACTCATTTAAATCCGAGAATAATGGTTGTTCTATTTATATGAGAGATATGTTTTATGGTCATGCTCTGATGGTCAATGGTTTATTCTTAATGAATCTTGAACATAGTATTACACATATTCATAGTGTGAATACCAAAAGATGTAAAGTTGATAACGATAGTCCCACATACTTGTGTACTTTGCCGCCTTGGTCACATTGGTGTCAAGCGCATGAAGAAGCTCCATTCGATGGACTTTTATAATCTCTCGATTATGAATCATTTGACACATGCTAACCATGCCTCATGGGCAAAATGACCAAGACTCCGTTCTCGGAACAATGGGCGAGCAACCAACTTATTGGAAATCATACATACCGATGTATGCGGTCCAATGGCGTTGAGGCTCATGGAGGATATCGTTATGTTCTCACTCTCCGATGACTTGAGTAGATATGGGTATGTCTACTTGATGAAACACAAGTCCGAGACCTTTGAAAAGTTCAAGGAATTTCAGAATGAGGTAGAGAATCAACGTGACCGAAAAATAAAGTTCTTCTGATCAGATCATGGAGGAGAATATTTAAGTCACGAATTTGGTACACACTTAAGGAAATGTGGAATCGTTTCACAACTCACACCGCTGGAACACCTCAGCGTAACGGTGTGTCCGAACATCATGTCGCACTCTATTGGATATGGTGCGATCTATGATGTCTCTTACCGATTACCGCTATCATTTTGGGGATCGCTCTAGAGACAGCTACATTCACTTTAAATAGGGCACCGTATAAATCCGTTGAGGCGACACCGTATGAATTATGGTTTGGGAAGAAACCTAAGCTGTCGTTTCTAAAAGTTTGGGGATGCGATGCTTATGTCAAGAAACTTCAACCTGAAAAGTTTGAACCCAAGTCGGAAAAATGCATCTTCATAGGATACCCTAAGGAAACCATTGGGTATACCTTCTACCTTAGATCCGAAGGCAAGATATTTGTTGCCAAGAACGGATCCTTTCTTGAAAAAGAGTTTCTCTCGAAAGGAGTAGGTGGGAGGAAAGTAGAACTCGATGAAGTACTACCTCTTGAACCGGAAAGTAGTGCAGCTCAGGAAAAAGTTTATGTGGTGCCTACACCCATTTGGAAAGGAAATTAATGATGATGATCAAGGTACTTCGGATCAAGTTGCTCTGAACCGTGGGTCCACAAGGACACGTTCCACACCAGTGGTATGGCAACCCTGTCACGGAAATCTTGTTGTTAGACAACGGTGAACCTTGAACTATGAAGAAGCGATGGCGGGCCTAGATTCCAACAAATGGCTTGAAGCCATGCAATCCGAGATAGGATCCATGTATGAAAACAAAGTATGGACTTTGACAGACTTGCCCGATGATCGTGGCGATAGAAAACAAATGGATCTTTAAGAAGAAGGCGGACGCGGATGGTAATGTTACCATCTATAAAGCTCGACTTGTCGCTAAAGGTTATCGGCAAGTTCAAGGGTTGACTACAATGAGACTTTCTCTCCGTAGCGAAGCTGAAGTCCGTCCGAATCATGTTAGCAATTGCCGCATACTATGATTATGAGATATGGGAAATGGACGTCAAAACGGCATTCCTTAAGGGCTATCTTAAGGAAGAACTGTATATGATGCAGCCGGAAGGTTTTGTCGACCCTAAGAATGCTAACAAGGTATGCAAGCTCCAGCGATCCATTTATGGGCTGGTGCAAGCATCTCGGAGTTGGAACATTCGCTTTGATGAGATGATCAAAGCGTTTGGGTTTATGCAGACTTATGGAGAAGCCTGCGTTTACAAGAAAGTGAGTGGGAGCTTTGTAGCATTTCTCATATTATATGTAGATGACATACTTTTGATGGGAAATGGTATAGAACTCTTGGACAGCATTAAGGCCTACTTTAATAAAAAATATTCAATGAAGGACCTTGGAGAAGCTGCTTATATATTAGGCATCAAGATCTATAGAGATAGATCGAGACGCCTCATAGGTCTTTCACAAAGCACATACCTTGATAAGATATTGAAGAAGTTCAAAATGGATCAGTCCAAGAAAGGGTTCCTGCCTGTATTACAAGGTGTGAAATTGAGCTCGGCTCAATGTCCGACCACGGCAGAAGATATAGAAGAGATGAGTGTCATCCCCTATGCATCAGCCATAGGTTCTATTATGTATGCCATGCTGTGTACCAGACCTGATGTAAACCTTGCCGTAAGTTTGGTAGGAAGGTACCAAAGTAATCCCGGCAAGGAACACTGGACAGCGGTCAAAAATATCCTGAAGTACCTGAAAAGGACTAAGGACATGTTTCTCGTTTATGGAGGTGACGAAGAGCTCGTCGTAAAGGGTTACGTCGACGCTAGCTTCGACACAGATCTGGATGACTCTAAGTCATAAACCGGATACGTGTATATGTTAAATGGTGGAGCGATGGCTGGTGCAGCTGCAAGCGAGCATCGTGGCGGGATCTACGTGTGAAGCGGAGTACATGGCAGCCTCGGAGGCAGCGCATGAAGCTATTTGGGTGAAGGAGTTCATCACCGACCTAGGAGTCATACCCAACGCGTCGGGGCCAATCAAACTCTTCTGTGACAACACTGGAGCTATTGCACTTGCCAAGGAGCCCATGTTTCACAAGAAGACCAGGCACATCAAGCGTCGCTTCAACTCCATTCGTGAAAATGTTCAAGATGGAGACATAGAAATTTGCAAAGTACATACGGATCTGAATGTCGCAGATCCGTTGACTAAACCTCTTCCGTGAGCAAAACATGATCAACACCAGAATTCTATGGGTGTTCGATTCATCACAATGTAACTAGATTATTGACTCTAGTGCAAGTGGGAGACTGTTGGAAATATGCTCTAGAGGCAATAATAAAAGGATTATTATTATATTTCCTTGTTCGTGATAATTGTCTTTTATTCATGCTATAATTGTATTATCCGGAAATCGTAATACACGTGTGAATACTTAGACCACAACATGTCCCTAGTGAGCCTATAGTTGACTAGCTCGTTGATCAATAGATAGTCATGGTTTCCTGACTATGGACATTGGATGTCATTGATAACGGGATCACATCATTAGGAGAATGATGTGATGGAAAAGACCCAATCCTAAGCATAGCACAAGATCGTGTAGTTTGTTTTGCTAGAGCTTTTCCAATGTCAAGTATCTCTTCCTTAGACCATGAGATCGTGTAACTCCGGATACCGTAGGAGTGCTTTGGGTGTACCAAGCGTCACAGCGTGGCGGGTGACTATAAAGGTGCACTACGGTATCTCCGAAAGTGTCTATTGGGTTGACACGGATCGAGGCTGGATTTGTCACTCCGTATTTCGGAGAGGTATCCTTGGGCCCACTCGGTAGTGCATCATCATAATGAGCTCAAAGTGACCAAGTGTCTGGTCACGGGATCATGCATTACTGATGCGAGTAAAGTGACTTGCCGATGCGAGATTGAGCGAGGTATTGGGATACCGACGATCGAATCTCGGGCAAGTAACATACCGTCGACAAAGGGAATAGTATACGGGTTGCTTGAATCCTCGACATCGTGGTTCATCCGATGAGATCATCGAGGAGCATGTAGAGCCAACATGGGTATCCAGATCCGCTGTTGGTTATTGACGGAGAGCCGTCTCGGTCATGTCCACGTGTCTCCGAACCCGTAGGGTCTACACATAAGGTTCGGTGGCGCTAGGGTTGTATGAATATGAGTATGCAGCAAACCGAATGTTGTTGAGTCCGGATGAGATCCCGGACGTCACGAGGAGTTCGGAATGGTCGGAGGTGAAGAATTATATATAGGAAGTGCTATTTCGCCATCGGAAGAATTTGGGGTTACGGTATTGTCTGGGACCACGGAAGGGTCCCGAGGTCCACCGGTTGGGGCCACCTATCCCGGAGGGCCCGTGGGCTGAAGCGGGAGGAACCAGCCTGGTGGGCTGGTGCGCCCACTTGGGCCCCTGCGCCTAGGGTTGGAAACCCTAGGGTGGGGCGCCCACTGCCTTGGGGGCAAGCCTCCCCCCCCCCCCCATCTAGAAGGGTTCTAGAGGGGCCGGCGCGCCCAGGGGCCTATATAAAGGGGGAGGGAGGGCAGCGGCACCCTGCATCTTGGCGCCTCCCTCTCCCCTGCTACACCTCTCCCTCTCGCAGAAGCTCGGCGAAGCCCTGCTGCGGTGACTGCTGCATCCACCAACACGCTGTCGTGCTGCTGGATCTTCGTCAACCTCTCCTTCCCCCTTGCTGGATCAAGACGGAGGAGACGTCACGCTGACCGTACGTGTGTTGAACGCGGAGGTGCCGTCCGTTCGGCGCTAGGATCTCCGGTGATTTGGATCACGACGAGAACGACTCCCTCAACCCCGTTCTCTTGAACGCTTCCGCATGCGATCTACAAGTGGTATGTAGATGCATCTCCTATTACTCGTTGCTTAGATGAACTCATAGATGGATCTTGGTGAAACCGTAGGAAATTTTTTATTTTCTGCAACGTTCCCCAACAGTGGTATCAGAGCTAGGTCTATGCGTAGTTCTCTATTGCACGAGTAGAACACAAATCAGTTGTGGGTGTAGATGTTGTCAACTTTCTTGCTGTTACTAGTCTTATTTTGCTTCAGCGGTATTGTGGGATGAAGCGGCCCAGACCGACCTTACACGTACGCTTACGTGAGACAGGTTCCACCGACTGACATGCACTAGTTGCATAAGGTGGCTAGCGGGTGTCTGTCTCTCCCACTTTAGTTGGAGCGGATTCGACGAAAAGGGTCCTTATGAAGGGTAAATAGAAGTTGACAAATCATGTTGTGGTTATTCGTAGGTAAGAAAACGTTCTTGCTAGAACCCAATTGCAGCCACATAAAAGATGCAACAACAATTAGAGGACGTCTAACTTGTTTTTGTAGCAATTGTCATGTGATGTGATATGGCCAGAAGTTGTGATGAATGATGAATAATATATTGTGATGTATGAGATCATGTTCTTGTAATAGGAATCACGACTTGCATGTCGATGAGTATGACAACCGGCAGGAGCCATAGGAGTTGTCTTAATTATTGTATGACCTGCGTGTCATTGATTCAACGCCATGTAAATTACTTTACTTTATTGCTAAGCGTGTTAGCCATAGTAGTAGAAGTAATAGTTGGCGAGCAACTTCATGGAACACGATGATGGAGATCATGATGATGGAGATCATGGTGTCATAATGCGGTGACAAGATGATCATGGAGCCCCAAGATGAAGATCAAAGGAGCTATATGATATTGGCCATATCATGTCACTACTTTATATAATTGCATGTGATGTTTATTATGTTTTATGCATCTTGTTTACTTAGAACGGCGGTAGTAAATAAGATGATCCCTTATAATAATTTCAAGAAAGTGTCCCCCTAACGTGCACCGTTGCTAAAGTTAAATCGTTTCAAGCACCACGTGATGATCGGGTGTGATAGATCCTTACGTTCACATACAACGGTGTAAGACAGTTTTACACATGCAAAACACTTAGGGTTAACTTGACGAGCCTAGCATGTACAGACATGGCCTCGGAACACAAGAGACCGAAAGGTCGAACATGAGTCGTATGGAAGATACGATCAACATGGAGATGTTCACCGACGATGACTAGTCTGTCTCACGTGATAATCAGACACGGCCTAGTCGACTCGGATCATGTAACACTTAAATGACTAGAGGGATGCCAAATGTGAGTGGGAGTTCATTAAATAATTTGATTAGATGAACTTAATTATCATGAACATTAGTCTAAAATCTTTGCAAAATGTCTTGTAGATCAAATGGCCAACGCTCATGTCACCATGAACTTCAAGCGTTCCTAGAAAACCAAGCTGAAAGATGATGGCAGCAACTATTCGGACTGGGTCCGGAACACGAGATCATCCTCATAGCTGCCAAGAAACAATATGTCCTAGAAGCACCGCTAGGTGAAGCACCCATCCCAGAGAACCAAGACGTTATGAACGCTTGGCAGTCTCGTGCTGATGATTACTCCCTCGTTCAATGCGGCATGCTTTACATCTTAGAACCGGGGCTCCAAAAGCGTTTTGAGCAACACGGAGCATATGAGATGTTCGAGGAGCTGAAAATGGTTTTCCAAGCTCATGCCCGGGTCGAGAGATATGAAGTCTCCGACAAGTTCTATAGTTGTAAGATGGAGGAAAATAGTTACGTCGGTGAGCACATACTCAAAATGTCAGGTTGCACAACCGCTTTGTCCCAGTGGACATTAACCTCCGGACGAGGCGTTCATTGACAGAATCCTTCAGTCGCTCCCACCGAGCTACAAGAGCTTTGTGATGAACTACAATATGCAGGGGATGGTGAAAACTATTCCTGAAGTATTTTCAATGCTGAAGTCGGCAGAGGTTGAAATCAAGAAAGAACATCAAGTGTTGATGGTTAATAAAACCACTAAGTTCAAGAAGGGCAAGGGTAAGAAGAACTTCAAGAAGGACGGCAAGGATGTTGCCGCTTTGTAAGCCGATTACGGGAAGAAGTCAAAGAATGGACCCAAGCACGAGACCGAGTGCTTTTATTGCAAAGGAAGGGTCCACCGAAGCGAACTGCCCCAAATACTTAGCAGACAAGAAGGCCGGCAACACTAAAGGTATATTTGATATACATGTAATTGATGTGTACCTTACAATTACTCGTAGTAACTCCTGGGTATTTGATACCGGTGCCGTTGCTCATATATGTAACTCACAGCAGGAGCTGCGGAATAAGCGGAGACTGGCGAAGGACGAGGTGACGATCGCGCGTCGGGAATGGTTCCAAGGTCGATGTGATCGCCGTCGCACGCTACCTCTACATTTACCTACGGGATTAGTTTTAAACCTCAATAATTGTTATTTAGTGCCAAGTTTGAGCATGAACATTGTATCGGGATCTCGTTTAATGCGAGATGGCTACTCATTTAAATCCGAGAATAATGGTTGTTCTATTTATATGAGAGATATGTTTTATGGTCATGCTCGATGGTCAATGGTTTATTCTTAATGAATCTTGAACATAATATTACACATATTCATAGTGTGAATACCAAAAGATGTAAAGTTGATAACGATAGTCCCACATACTTGTGGCATCGCCGCCTTGGTCACATTGGTGTCAAGCGCATGAAGAAGCTCCATTCGATGGACTTTATAATCTCTCGATTATGAATCATTTGACACATGCTAACCATGCCTCATGGGCAAAATGACCAAGACTCCGTTCTCGGAACAATGGGCGAGCAACCAACTTATTGGAAATCATACATACCGATGTATGCGGTCCAATGGCGTTGAGGCTCATGGAGGATATCGTTATGTTCTCACTCTCACCGATGACTTGAGTAGATATGGGTATGTCTACTTGATGAAACACAAGTCTGAGACCTTTGAAAAGTTCAAGGAATTTCAGAATGAGGTAGAGAATCAACGTGACTGAAAAATAAAGTTCTTACGATCAGATCATGGAGGAGAATATTTAAGTCACGAATTTGGTACACACTTAAGGAAATGTGGAATCGTTTCACAACTCACACCGCCTGGAACACCTCAGCGTAACGGTGTGTCCGAACATCGTAATCGCACTCTATTGGATATGGTGCGATCTATGATGTCTCTTACCGATTTACCGCTATCATTTTGGGGATACGCTCTAGAGACAGCTACATTCACTTTAAATAGGGCACCGTATAAATCCGTTGAGACGACACCGTATGAATTATGGTTTGGGAAGAAACCTAAGCTGTCGTTTCTAAAAGTTTGGGGATGCGATGCTTATGTCAAGAAACTTCAACCTGAAAAGTTCGAACCCAAGTCGGAAAAATGCATCTTCATAGGATACCCTAAGGAAACCATTGGGTATACCTTCTACCTTAGATCCGAAGGCAAGATCTTTGTTGCCAAGAACGGATCCTTTCTTGAAAAAGAGTTTCTCTCGAAAGGAGTAGGTGGGAGGAAAGTAGAACTCGATGAAGTACTACCTCTTGAACCGGAAAGTAGTGCAGCTCAGGAAAAAGTTTATGTGGTGCCTACACCGACTGGAAAGGAAATTAATGATGATGATCAAGGTACTTCGGATCAAGTTGCTCTTGAACTTCAGAGGTCCACAAGGACACGTTCCACACCAGTGGTATGGCAACCCTGTCACGGAAATCATGTTGTTAGACAACGGTGAACCTTGAACTATGAAGAAGCGATGGCGGGCCTAGATTCCAACAAATGGCTTGAAGCCATGCAATCCGAGATAGGATCCATGTATGAAAACAAAGTATGGACTTTGACAGACTTGCCCGATGATCGGCGAGCGATAGAAAACAAATGGATCTTTAAGAAGAAGACGGACGCGGATGGTAATGTTACCATCTATAAAGCTCGACTTGTCGCTAAAGGTTATCGGCAAGTTCAAGGGGTTGACTACAATGAGACTTTCTCTCCCGTAGCGAAGCTGAAGTCCGTCCGAATCATGTTAGCAATTGCCGCATACTATGATTATGAGATATGGGAAATGGACGTCAAAACGGCATTCCTTAAGGGCTATCTTAAGGAAGAACTGTATATGATGCAGCCGGAAGGTTTTGTCGACCCTAAGAATGCTAACAAGGTATGCAAGCTCCAGCGATCCATTTATGGGCTGGTGCAAGCATCTCGGAGTTGGAACATTCGCTTTGATGAGATGATCAAAGCGTTTGGGTTTATCTGAGACTTATGGAGAAGCCTGCGTTTACAAGAAAGTGAGTGGGAGCTCTGTAGCATTTCTCATATTATATGTAGATGACATACTTTTGATGGGAAATGATATAGAACTCTTGGACAGCATTAAGTCCTACTTGAATAATTTTTTTTCAATGAAGGACCTTGGAGAAGCTGCTTATATATTAGGCATCAAGATCTATAGAGATAGATCGAGACGCCTCATAGGTCTTTCACAAAGCACATACCTTGATAAGATATTGAAGAAGTTCAAAATGGATCAGTCCAAGAAAGGGTTCTTGCCTGTATTACAAGGTGTGAAATTGAGCTCGACTCAATGTCCGACCACGGCAGAAGATATAGAAGAGATGAGTGTCATCCCCTATGCATCAGCCATAGGTTCTATTATGTATGCCATGCTGTGTACCAGACCTGATGTAAACCTTGCCGTAAGTTTGGTAGGAAGGTACCAAAGTAATCCCGGCAAGGAACACTGGACAGCGGTCAAAAATATCCTGAAGTACGAAAGGACTAAGGACATGTTTCTCGTTTATGGAGGTGACGAAGAGCTCGTCGTAAAGGGTTACGTCGGCGCTTAGCCCGACACAGATCTGGATGACTCTAAGTCATAAACCGGATCGTGTATATGTTGAATGGTGGAGCATGGCTGGTGCAGCTGCAAGCGAAGCGTCGTGGCGGGATCTACGTGTGAAGCGGAGTACATGGCAGCCTCGGAGGCAGCGATGAAGCTATTTGGGTGAAGGAGTTCATCACCGACCTAGGAGTCATACCCAACGCGTCGGGGCCAATCAAACTCTTCTGTGACAACACTGGAGCTATTGCACTTGCCAAGGAGCCCATGTTTCACAAGAAGACCAGGCACATCAAGCGTCGCTTCAACTCCATTCGTGAAAATGTTCAAGATGGAGACATAGAAATTTGCAAAGTACATACGGATCTGAATGTCGCAGATCCGTTGACTAAACCTCTTCCGTGAGCAAAACATGATCAACACCAGAATTCTATGGGTGTTCGATTCATCACAATGTAACTAGATTATTGACTCTAGTGCAAGTGGGAGACTGTTGGAAATATGCTCTAGAGGCAATAATAAAAGGATTATTATTATTATATTTCCTTGTTCGTGATAATTGTCTTTTATTCATGCTATAATTGTATTATCCGGAAATCGTAATACACGTGTGAATACTTAGACCACAACATGTCCCTAGTGAGCCTATAGTTGACTAGCTCGTTGATCAATAGATAGTCATGGTTTCCTGACTATGGACATTGGATGTCATTGATAACGGGATCACATCATTAGGAGAATGATGTGATGGAAAAGACCCAATCCTAAGCATAGCACAAGATCGTGTAGTTCGTTTTGCTAGAGCTTTTCCAATGTCAAGTATCTCTTCCTTAGACCATGAGATCGTGTAACTCCCGGATACCGTAGGAGTGCTTTGGGTGTACCAAACGTCACAACGAATCGGGTGACTATAAAGGTGCACTACAGGTATCTCGAAAGTGTCATTGGGTTGACACGGATCGAGGCTGGATTTGTCACTCCGTATTTCGGAGAGGTATCACTGGGCCCACTCGGTAGTGCATCATCATAATGAGTTCAAAGTGACCAAGTGTCTGGTCACGGGATCATGCATTCTGATGCGAGTAAAGTGACTTGCCGTAACGAGATTGAGCGAGGTATTGGGATACCGACGATCGAATCTCGGGCAAGTAACATACCGTCGACAAAGGGAATAGTATCTGGGGTTGCTTGAATCCTCGACATCGTGGTTCATCCGATGAGATCATCGAGGAGCATGTAGGAGCCAACATGGGTATCCAGATCCGCTGTTGGTTATTGACCGGAGAGCCGTCTCGGTCATGTCCACGTGTCTCCCGAACCCGTAGGGTCTACACATAAGGTTCGGTGGCGCTAGGGTTGTATGAATATGAGTATGCAGCAAACCGAATGTTGTTGAGTCCGGATGAGATCCCGGACGTGACGAGGAGTTCGGAATGGTCCGGAGGTGAAGAATTATATATAGGAAGTGCTATTTCGCCATCGGAAGAATTTGGGGGTTACGGTATTGTCTGGGACCACCGGAAGGGTCCCGGGTCCACCGGTTGGGGCCACCTATCCGGAGGGCCCGTGGGCTGAAGTGGGAGGAACCAGCCCCTGGTGGGCTGGTGCGCCCACTTAGGCCCCCGCCTAGGGTTGGAAACCCTAGGGTGGGGCGCCCACTGCCTTGGGGGCAAGCCTCCCCCCCCCCCCCATCTAGATGGGTTCTAGAGGCGGCGCCCCCTGGGGCCTATATAAAGGGGGAGGAGGGCAGCGGCACCCTGCATCTTGGCGCCTCCCTCTCCCTGCTACACCTCTCCTCTCATGAAGCTCGGCGAAGCCTGCTGCAGTGGCTGCTGCATCCACCACCATGCCGTCGTCTTGCTGGATCTTCATCAACCTCTCCTTCCCCCTTGCTGGATCAAGACGGAGGAGACGTCATGCTGACCGTACGTGTGTTGAACGCGGAGGTGCCGTCCGTTCGGCGCTAGGATCTCCGGTGATTTGGATCACGACGAGAACGACTCCCTCAACCCCGTTCTCTTTAACGCTTCCGCACGTGATCTACAAGTGGTATGTAGATGCATCTCCTATTACTCGTTGCTTAGGTGAACTCATAGATGGATCTTGGTGAAACCATAGGAAATTTTTTATTTTCTGCAACGTTCCCCAACAGGAAGAGGGACGACGAACCTACATCATCAACAACTCCATCGTCACCACCTCCGAGGAATTGAGTATTGGGTATGGGCACTCCCCTTGGCAACTGCCAAGCTTGGGGGAGGTGCCCCGGTATCGTATCACCATCACACTCATATATTTACAGTTTTTCTTAGTTCGATCCTTTTGTTAATATCTTGATCTAGTAGAATAAAGTTTTAGTATCATCTAGTTTTGAGTTTTGCTTTATGATTCTTCTATGTAACCGAGTCCGTGAGCTATATATAATAAAGATTAGTCTTGAGTCGAGGGCTTGATTATCTTGCTATGACCTTGAGAGAATAAAAGAAAGAATAAAAAGAATTAAAGAGATCATATTGATCTTATGGAGAGTAATGATTTCACGTATAAAAGAGTATGATGAATAAAAGTTGTTGAGAGTTGACAAACATAGTTTTGGTCATCGTTGCAATTAATAGGAAGTAATAAAGAAAGAGAGGTGTTCACATATAAATATACTATCTTGGACATATTTTATGATTGTGAGCACTCATTAAAATATGACATGCTAAAGAGTTGATGTTGGACAAGGAAGACAACGTAATGGGTTATGTTTTCTTATATCTGAAATAAAGTTGTCATGGATCATCCAACATGTTGAGCTTGCCTTTCCCTCTCATGCTAGCCAAATTCTTTGCACCAAGTAGAGATACTACTTGTGCTTCCGAATATCCTTAAATCCAGTTTTGCCATGAGTGTCCACCATACCTACCTATGGATTGAGTAAGATCCTTCAAGTAAGTTGTCATTGTTGCATGCAATAAAAATTGCTCTCTAAATATGTATGCATTATTAGTGTGGAGAAAATAAACTTTATACGATCTTGTGATATGGAAGAAATAAAAGCGACGGGCTGCATAATAAAGGTCCATATCATAAGTGGCAATATAAAGTGACGTTCTTTCGCATTAGGATTTTGTGCATCCAACCAGAAAAACACATGACAACCTCTGTTTCCCTCTGCGAAGGGCCTATCTTTTACTTTTATCTTATACCTTATACAAGAGTCATGGTGATCTTCACCTTTCCTTTTTACATTTTATCTTTTGGCAAACACATTGTGTTGCAAAGATCCTGATATGATATATATATATATATATATATATATATATATATATATATATATATATATATATATATATATATATATATATATATCCAATTGGATGTAAGTTAGCATGAACTATTATTGTTGATATTACCCTTGAGGTAAAAGGTTGGGAGGCAACACTATAAGCCCCTATCTTTCTCTATGTTCGATTAAAACTCCATAACCATAAGTATTGCATGAGTGTTAGCAATTGTGAAAGACTAAATGATAGTTAAGTATGTGGACTTGCTGAAAAGCTCTTATATTGACTCTTTACGATGTTATGATAAATTGCAATTGCTTCAATGACTGAGATTATAGTTTGTTGGTTCTCAATGAAGTTTCTTTCATACTTGACATTATGAGTAGATTGTTACTTTAGCATAAGAAACCATATGACAGTATATATATATATATATATATATATATATATGTGTGTGTGTGTGTGTGTGTGTGTGTGTGTGTGTGTGTGTGTGTGTGTGTGTGTGTGTGTGTGTGTGTGTTGTTGTTGTTATAAGAATGATCATGATGCCCTCATGTCCGTATTTTATATTATCGACACCTCTACATTATGTCACAATACTTATGCCTTTTCTCTCTTATTTTACAAGGTTTACACGAAGAGGGAGAATGCCGGCAGCTGGAATTTTGGGCTGGAAAAGGAGCAAATATTAGAGACCTATTCTGCACAAGTCCAAAAGTCCTGAAACTGCACAGAGGCACTTTTTGGAATTAATAAAAAAATACTGGCAAAAGAATCAACCAGAGGGGGCCCACACCCTGGCCACGAGGGTGGGGGCGCGCCCTACCCCCATAGGCGCGCCCCCTGGCTTGTGGGCCCCCTGGCAGGCCTTCGGTGCCCATCTTTGGCTATATGAAGTCTTTCGCCCTGAAAAAAATCAGAAGCAAGCTTTCGGGACGAAGCGGTGCCGTCTCGAGGCGGAACCTGGTGAAACCAATCTAGTGCTCCGTCGGAGCTGTTCTGCCGGGGAAACATCCCTCGGGGATCGTCACCATCATCATCACCGTCGATCCTCTCATTGGGAGGGGGTCAATCTCCATCAACATCTTCACCAGCACCATCTCCTCTCAAACCCTAGTTTATCTCTTGTATCCAATCTTTGTCCCAAAACCTCAGATTGGTACGTGTGGGTTGCTAGTAGTGTTGATTACTCCTTGTAGTTGATGCTAGTTGGTTTATTTGGTGGAATATCATATGTTCAGATCCTTTATGCATATTAATACCCCTCTGATTATGGACATGAATATGATTTGTGAGTAGTTACGTTTGTTCCTGAGGACATGGGAGAAGTCTTGCTATAAGTAGTCATGGTATTCGTTCGATATTTTGATGAGATGTATGTTGTCTTTCCTCTAGTGGTGTTATGTGAACGTCGACTACATGACACTTCACCATTTTTTGGCCCTAGAGGAAGGCATTGGAAAGTAGTAAGTAGATGATGGGTTGCTAGAGTGACAAAAGTTTAAACCCTAGTTTATGCATTGCTTCGTAAGGGGCTGATTTGGATCCATATGTTTCATGCTATGGTTAGGTTTACCTTAATACTTCTTTTGTAGTTGCGGATGCTTGCAATAGGGGTTAATAATAAGTGGGATGCTTGTCCAAATAAGGGCAGTACCCAAGCACCGGTCCACCCACATATGAAATTATCAAAGTAACGAACGTGAATCATATGACCGTGATGAAAACTAGATTGACGATAATTCCCATGTGTCCTCGGGAGCGTTTTCCTTCCTATAAGAGTTTGTTAAGGCTTGTCCTTTGCTACAAAAAGGATTGGGCCATCTTGCTGCACCTTATTTACTTTCATTACTTGTTACCCGTTACAAATTACCTTATCACAAAACTATCTATTACCGATAATTTCAGTGCTTGCAGAGAATACTTTACTGAAAACTGCTTGTCATTTCATTCTGCTCCTCGTTGGGTTTGACACCCTATGCTTGTGGGTCATCATCGTTTCTTCCTGTCCGATTGAGATGGCACAACGAACCCACCACCCCAAGTGGTTTGTCTTCGGCGATGGCAACTTCGGTTTTCGGCCAGTATTGTTTTGGAGAAGTAGATTGCGTTTTTGCATTCTGCTCCGTGTCCTTTTTGCAAAATGCAAGGAATGGTCTGTCATTTTCTTTTCTTTCGGGGTCCTTGTGTAAGGTGTGCTTGTATTGTTTCTATATACTCCATCCATTTACTTATAAAAGGGCACTATGGAATATACATTTTGCATCTATACAAGGTCACCAACAGTAGTCGAGACAAAAATTAATGATGTTTTCTCGTACTAGCAACTTATTTAATACTTGCATGCATGCAGTCATAATGACACCTAGCTACTTCCTCCATTCAGTTTTCTTGCATGTATGTGGTGTATTAATGATCCCAATGAACGAGAAAAAAAGTTGACTTGCAACACATCTATTAAATTTTGTCATGATACCAGTAATTTGAGTTTGTGGCCTTGTATATAGAAACGGAAGGAGTATTTCTAATGCACTCTCAGGGTCCTTCTCTCCTGTTAAGGAAACCATATTTTACAAAATTCACCACGTTTGTACCCCGTTAGTATTGGTTTTTTCTATTTTTGTAGCCTATTTAGGTCGAATGTGACGGACGGAGCCTGCTTGCCGTCTATTGGAAGAGCAACTAGTTAACGAGCGCTCCTTCGGGAGCCTCGCAACGATCAGCGCCACTTGACGCGCTCTCAGCTATTCGCCACGTGTCGCGCTCTGGGCGCTCCCTCGGGATTTTATTTTTTTACTTTTCCGCACGCGTTTTGACTTTTTAAACGGTTTTTTTTTACGTTTTGGTTTTTCACCGGTCTTCCTTAGTTTTTTGATCAAAAAATAATTTCGTGAAAAACGCGTTTTCTTATTTTCCATTTGCAAGAGTCACGGCCATGCCTCTCAGAAACGAAAAAAAAACGCGTTTTTCTGTTTTTTTTTCTTTTGCGAAAATCACGGTTTTGCTTCCTCGAGAGGCACGGGTGTGCTTTCACGAGAGTCACGGCCGTGCCTCTCGGAAATGAAAAAAACGTGTTTTCTATTTTTTTTCGCGAGAGTCACGGTTTTGCTTCCGCGAGAGGCACGGTTGTGTTTTTGCGAGAGTCACGGCCGTGCCTTTCAGAAACGGAAAAAAACATGTTTCCTGTTTTTTTTTCTTTCGCGAGAGTCACGATTTTGCTTCCGCGAGAGGCACGGTTGTGCTTTCGCGAGAATCACAGCCGTGTATCCTCGGAAGCAGGAGAAAAAACGCGTTTTCTATTTTTTTTTCTTCCGCGAGAATCACGGTTTTGCTTTCGCGAGAGTCACGGCCGTGCCTCCTCGGAAACGAAAAAAAAACACATTTTCTTTTTTTTTCTTCCGCGAGAGTCACGGTTTTGCTTCCGCGAGAGGCACGGTTGTGTTTTCGTGAGAGGCACGGGCGTGCCTCTTTCGGAAAGGGAAAAAACCCGTGTTCTCGGTCAGTTTTTTCGTCCGTTTTTTTGTGAAAAAAAGTTCGTTAAAACCTATCAACATGGAATCTAGTTTTGAAGATCTTGATGCGAGGAATCCAACGGTGAAAACAGTTCAAGATTTGGACGCACGGTTTGAGAGATAAAATATTTTGAATAAATGAATCCACGAAAAAAGGGAAAACTTCCAGGTTATGACAAGTGGCGCTACATGTACAGTCACTTATCAAATAGCGAGTACTCTTCAAATAGCGAATTTTGGTCTATTGGACACCACGTCGGATACGTAGAGGCACGGGCCGCTTCCAACGGGATGTACATACTTTGACCCAACTGGTAGCTACCTAGCCAAATCGCCCCTGGTTCCCTGTCCAAAATGAGCGGCCTAGTTTCATGGATGGACGGCGGTGATTCAACTACGTGTTGTCTTTGACTTGAATGGTACGTATATACTGCTCACAGATAGTAACCGTGCCATACGTTTATCTGGGAATGTGAAAGTGTGAGAGTGTAATAGTCCAGATTTCCTTTTTTTGCGAGACTAATAGTCCAGCTTTCATACGGATCTACAGACACAGTACGTACAGTAGCGTTGACAGAAAAGGGGCAAAGTATGAATAACAAAGTTTTCAGAGTTATGTCCTCTAGACAGAGTGGAGAGCTTGTTGAAATGAATTCAATATTGACTATAAAAATTTCAACGAAGGAACCCACAGTTAAGCAAAGGGTAAACGTGCATGACTCTCTGACTGCGACAGTATACACTTCTAGTTTACCAGACGTATGTAAGCATGCCATTTACTAGCTAATGCTCGAGGAATTACCACTAATCGTATGGGAAATTTCGTGTACATTTCCTCGATATGTTCTATATATACAAATAATACCTCCGGGGTGTACATGTACACTCTTCACCAGTATTCAATCGTCAGGATTCAGTAGAGAAGGTCGCTCGAAAAGGATTCAAGAGACCCAGAAAATCAGCAAGAGACCAGCCGGCCAAGAGCATGGGTTCATTCACGGAAAACTTTGAATTTCTTCTTCAGGACCAGCCAACAACTGGACCGTAGAATGTAAAGGGAACGCACTTCTGCTTCGGTACACCCCCCTTAAACACATCAAGGGCTGAGATTCACCCATACCCCTTCGCTGCCAGGGGCACGATCGTCTTATGTAAAAAATATTGCCCCGTCAGCGTCATGGCGATACCCCCGCGCGCCTGTGTATGCGCGGCTGCGGGACGAGCCGAGCGGCTTGGCAGAGCGAGTCGAGCCGAGCAGTTGGGAGCCCTGATGTCGTGTTTTTTTTTAAGTCGGCGTTGACCGGTGGGGCGTACGTGTGGACGTGGCGCGCGCGGCCGTATCGTCATGTGATAACTGCATTGCAGTAATGGCGGCGTGCATGCAGGCGCCGACTGCTCGCGGGCCCTCCACTGCCGAGCGTGCGGCGACCGGGCGCCTGCCGCCCGCCTTCCGCCTCGGGCGGCGATGAGACGCGACCGGTCGGCTGCCGCCATCGCGTCGACCGCCCGCCCGCCAGAGCGCCACCGACGCGTCGACTGCCGCGCCGCGCCTTCTCCGCCGCCGCCTCGCTTTGCCGCGCGCGCTTCACACGCCGCCTCGCATGCCGCGCGCGCGCTTCTCACGCCGCCTACGCTTTGCCGCGCCGCAGGCCACACGGCATCATTGTCGCGCGTGCCGCCAGCCGCCGCTCTCCTCGGGCGCGCGCCACCGGCGGCTCGCCCGCCCACCTCCCTCCCCGCCTTCTATAAAAAAGCGCGCCATGCCGTGCCATTTCCCTCGCCCGCCCATCTCTCTTCTCTCTCTCGCCGCCCATCTCCCTCTCTCGCCGGCAATGTCTTCCAATGACTCCGGCGAGGGCGCGTGGTCGACCGGCGTCGGCGCTGAGCCTCACCATCGCCGACACGGAGCTAATGGCCCGGTGCGGCGTGTTGGTGCCGCCCGGCAGCAAAGGTGCGGGGCCATGGCGGATCGGGCGAACGGCATCCCCACCATGGGACGCCGCCCGACGAGGGAGCAGCTCCGCGAAGTTCGGCGGCGGTACAACCGGAGGGCCAGCGCGAGGTTCGCGCGGGAAGAACTTCGACATCGTCCTCGGCGCGTTCAGGGGACGCGGCGGCGGACGATCGTCGGGGACATTACCGGCGAGGCCGGCACTTCCCGCCGTCGCCGCCGCGCCACCTCCGGCCGCCCCATTGCCCGGCACAATAGCGCCCTGCGCCGGTCTTGGTCGACATCCCTTGGCGCAGAGCCGCCCTCGCGCAAGACGGAGACCCCGACGACACGCCGGGGCTACTTGCGGCGCTGGCCCGGTCGGCAGAGGAGGCGGCGGCGGCGGCCACTCGTGAGGAACGAGAGCGGCTGGCGGCCATAGCGGCGGTGCAGGAGCAGCGGTAGCGGGAAGACAATCTGGTGGGATTTTAGCGGCGGCGGCGGCGGCGATAATGGCGGCGACGGCGGCGAAGAGAGGCAAGCAGTATGGCGCCGGTCGTCGACCTCACCGGCGGCAGCGACGACGAGTAGCTTAGTTTAGGGTTATGTAATAGGAGTGCTCGGTTATGTTTAGGGTTATGTAAAATATTTTGAATTATGAATGAACTCCGAATGGTTTATCTAAAAAATTCGGATGTTTAATTTGATATTAGTCATGCAACTTAAAAAATAAGCGGAAACATGAATTTGAGCAGTGCGAGGCGATACTCGACACACAAATTGTAGAAAAATCAGTGCAAAATGCATGCATGGGTCATGCATGCACAGCAAAAACATAAAAATTATAAAAAATCTTGAAGCGATAAAAATATTTAAAGCGTGGCATGCATCCTACTGATGATGGTGGAACACTATAAACAAAATTATTGAAGGCAAAAAAATAGTGATGCAAAAAAAAGTCCACTGTGCTTGCATCGCCGCAACTCGCGCTTAATCGGTCCGCCCGATCAAGCCGGGTGGCGAAAGGGCGACCTTCGGCCCAGATACAGCCTGCAGCACAGCCAACGGGACGATGGCGGGCGGGCGGGAATCGGGGAGTTCGAATAGGTGGTCGGAGCTCGGTATATAAGCCGGTGGCGGCGGCGTTCGGCGGGCGAGTGGGACTAAACTTTAGTCCTCACCCACGACCCTGCCCCAAGACTTGCAAGACACTTAATGGGCGGCCCAGGGCGCCATCGCGCAAGACGGTCGTTCGGCGGGCGAGGTGGGACTAAACTTTAGTCCTCACCCCGCCGACCCCGCCCCCGCACCGCGCGCAGAGTCAATGGGCCGGCCCACGCGCGCCGTCGCGCACTGTCACTGTGCCGGCCAATGCACGCTGTCGAAGGCTTTTTTGTTTTTTGTTTTAAAATAATATTAATAAAAATCCATCGTAATATAGAATTGCTAACTATATTTATTATAATAATAATGAGTTGTTTATTAAAATTTATACAAAAACTAATGAGTTTTTATAATTAATTGCTAAAACAATAATGAGTTTTTGATAATTAATTCATAATGAGTTTTTTGTAATGAATATTTTAATCAGTTATTTCTGTCAATTAGTAATTACATTTTTAATATTTATGTAATGTTAATAAATGTCTAAATAATATTTAAAATATATGCAAAGTTTATATTTTGAAAGACATAAATCTTGTTAACAATTGTACAATACATAGGGCTTTTCATTATTGGAAAACCCTAGAAAATGCGCTTTAGCGCTGGAAAAATCTGTGAATTGGCGTGGGTGCTATGGATGGTGATGGCAACGTGTGGAAGAAAAAGTGTCGTGACGTTTGACGGAGTTAAAAAAATCGTAGTTGGGAACCATATTTAAAAAAATTATTTTCCGTTTGAAGTTAAAAATAAACAAAATGACAAAATAAACATATTTAATACTGTGATATGGCTCTACATAACTGCTCGGCAGTACACTGTCTCGGCAGTGAACTGCCCGCCAGTTAGGTAAAGTCACATCACAATATAAGATATGACCATGCATGGACTACCGAGGCGGCTATATAAACTGGTGTGGACATCATTCGGCTGCCGAGGTGGGACTAAATTAGAATAGCTGCTGCATTGGCCGACCACGGTGACGGATAAAGGCGCGGTGCGCGTGGGCCGTCCGATTGACTCTGCGCGCGGTGCGGGGGCAGGGTCGGCGGGGGTGAGGACTAAAGTTTAGTCCCACCTCGCCCGCCGAACGACTGTGCGCGATGGCGCTCCTGGGCCGGCCCATTAAGTGTGCGCGCGGTGCGGGGGCAGGGTCGGCGGGGGTGAGGACTAAATTTTAGTCCCACCTCGCCCTTGAACGACACGCCGCGACCGCCTTTATATACCTGCCTCCCACGTCCCTTTCGAACTCCTCGATTCCGTCCCGTCCGCCCTTGCCCGATTGGCTGATCTTTGCAGGCCGTAGCTGGGCCGAAGGCCGGCCTTTCGCTGTCCGGCTTGATCGGGCGGACCGATTCTGCTGATTATGGCCTGCAACCACGTTGGGCTGTCTTTTTTTGCATCACTAATTTTTTTGCCTTCCATGAGTCACGCGGCGGGGGAGGTGGGAGGCGCTTTTAGTCCCCCTCGGCGTCCGGGGTGTGGTATGTGCTGTTTTGACCTAATAAATTATTGAAAATTCATAAAGTAAAAAAACCACAAATAATAATGAGTTCTTTATTATACTTTATAATGAAAATTATGGTTAGATATTATCATTTATAATGAATAATAATAATGAGTTATTCATTATACTTTATAATGAATAATAATAATGAGTTATTCATTATACTTTATAATGAATAATAATAATGAGTTCTTTATAATTAATTAGTAAAACAATATTGAGTTCTTCATATCAGATCAGTGCGGTTGTGTTGGTGGTGCGAGGTGGCATGCACTAAACGTAACCCAAGTTTGGGAGGCGGTGGGCAAGCCCACCTTAGGGCCCCACGCAAAAGTTGAGCAATTCGGACACCATACGCATGCGCTAAGGCCACGCCCGGTCAGTGTTTTGGTGCGATTCACGAAGAAAATCATAGGAAATTAATACGGTGCGGAAAATTATGAAAACTTGCACGCATGATGGACTGGCGAGGGTGCGTGTCCAAAAGTTTGGGGTCCACCGGCTGAGTCGTAAAAGAGAACGCAGATGCACGGGCGACATGGGCCATATCGGATCAGTGCGGTTGTGTTGGTGGTGCGAGGTGGCATGCACGTAAACGTAACCCAAGTTTGGGAGGGTGGGCAAGCCCACCTTAGGGCCCCACGCAAAAGTTGAGCGAATTCGGACACCATACGACGTTGCGTCACGCCCGGTCGGTGTTTTCGGTGCGATTCACGAAGAAAATCATAGGAAATTCATACGGTGCGGAAAATTATGAAAACTTGCACGCATGATGGACTGGCGAGGGTGCGTGTCCAAAAGTTTGGGGTCCACCGGCTGAGTCGTAAAAGAGAACGCGATACTGGGCGACATGGGCCATATCGGATCAGTGCGGTTGTGTTGGTGGTGCGAGGTGGCATGCACGAAACGTAACCCAAGTTTGGGAGGCGGTGGGCAAGCCCACCTTAGGGCCCCACGCAAAATTTGAGCAATTCGGACACCATCGCACGCGTTGCGTCACGCCCGTCGGTGTTTTCGGTGCGATTCACGAAGAAAATCATAGGAAATTCATACGGTGCGGAAAATTATGAAAACTTGCACGCATGATGGACTGGCGAGGGTGCGTGTCCAAAAGTTTGGGGTCCACCGCTGAGTCGAAAAGAGAACGCGATACACTGGCCGACATGGGCCATATCGGATCGGTGCGGTTGTGTTGGTGGTGCGAGGTGGCATGCACGTAAACGTAACCCAAGTTTGGGAGGCGGTGGGCAAGCCCACCTTAGGGCCCCACGCAAAGTTGAGCAATTCGGACACCATACGCACGTTGCGCCACGCCCGGTCGGTGTTTTCGGTGCGATTCACGAAGAAAATCATAGGAAATTCATACGGTGCGGAAAATTATGAAAACTTGCACGCATGATGGACTGGCGATGGGTGCGTGTCCAAAAGTTTGGGGTCCACCGGCTGAGTCGAAAAGAGAACGCGATACTGGCCGACATGGGCCATATCGGATCGATGCGGTTGTGTTGGTGGTACGAGGTGGCATGCACGAAACGTAACCCAATTTTGGGAGGCAGTGGGCAAGCCCACCTTAGGGCCCCACGCAAAAGTTGAACGAATTCGGACACCATACGCACGTTGCGTCACGCCCGGTCAGTGTTTTCGGTGCGATTCACGAAGAAAATCATAGGAAATTCATACGGTCCATGTGAACTTTTTGAAATGGTTGCATTAAAAAATGCATGAATAATATCTGAGGTTAAAAAAACATCGAAGATAATGGCTCTCTTTTTGAAGAATATGCATGATCCATGTGAACTTTCACAAGCTCTAAGCAGGTGAAGACTCACATCGATCCTGCATATCCTCCAAATAGAGTCCCACGAACTGAGATGTTTGTGCATTGACTAAAAGAAAACTATATAAAGGAGTCAACGGCGCGCCGGCTTAGCGATGTGGTATTAAACTACAGTGCATGTTTTTAATAAATGCATCGTGGGCCAGCCGGCGGTAGTTTCACGGGACGGGCCAAGTGGCCCACTATGGCGTGACCACGTCGATGATACCGTACGTGCGTGCATGGCATGGAAACCAAGCCGCCATTACCTCGCCCCAATACCGCCTACCCACGCCGCCTCCACGCGATCCTCACCCGTCCCCGATCGGACGGTCGCACCGCCGTGGCCGTCCAAACTCCCTTCCCCGCCGCCCGACGGCGGCCATCTACGTGCGACTTGGATCTCAGGCCCGGCCGTGCCGTCTCGGCAAATTCGCCGGCACCCTAAACCCTAGGGCGGGCCGTCGGCCAGCGCTCCTGTGGGCGAGAGGCGTGCGGCTGCCACGGCTAACCCTCACCGGGTGGGGTTTGGCAACGGGCTGCGGTGCTCGTCTAGACGCCGGAAGGTATGGTATTAAATCATATGTAATTTTATTTGAATCTCCTAACTAGTTAGATAACTGGCATCTTATTTAGAATGCAAGAATTGGGAGATGTGTACTGCTCGGTTGAGAAGTGGTGTGAATTGGTGGAAAAATTCACACCCGGACAGCGATGATGCTACGTGGCACAAGTTTGGACTGTATGTTGAGAATTCCTTCCGTGAAAATGAGGAAAAATTTATTGGAATTTATGATTACAACATATGATAGTACTAGAAAGCGATTTATTATTCGACCAAATACGACGGCATCAGTGTGCTTAATGAAGATGTTTACGACATATTCGGGCTACGAACGAGGGTGATGATGTCAGTAGCATGATAGCAACAGTACAACTAGATGCCAAAAAATTGTTCGAATCGGTTTCTAGACAAAAGAACAGGCCTAATCCTCATCGATGAGTTGATAAAAATATTGTTGACACTCGGTCATATGATGATGATTTTGTGAGAAGGGTCGACTGGTTCTTATGGGTACAGTCTTAGCACCACAATCCACCAAGTTTGTTCCTTATCGTTATTACAAAATGGTGGAGGGCGTGAACGCTATCAAGTCATACAATTGGAGCGATTTTACGTTGAGGGTGTGCATGGATGCTATTAAAAATCGGTCGAAGATCTTGAAAAATTCAAGTGGCCTATCGGGAACTTGTCTCTTCTTCAGTACAAGAAATTTGTAATAGTTGTATGTACATATATTTTTATGTGATCTATGTGTCCGACTTGTTGTGTTTACTATCATGTAGTATATATACTGGGAAAAAGTTGAGCCAATTGGTGTGGATACATTTGATCCTTTGTCTCGTGAATACCCACTAATGGTTAACGGCCGAAACGGAAGGGAAAAAGAGAGCGACTATGACAACATGCACGGGCGTGGCACCGGCAATGTAAGTCAATAAGTATAGTCCTTATTGGTTGCAAATAGTAATTAACTATAGTTGTTATTTTATTTATTTATTTTTTGTTGTACAGCTTGAAAATTGCGTTAGCCAAGAGTACGAGACGTGCTAAGGTAGCACGTGAAGGACTATCCCAGATGAAGAAAAGAAGAAACCTAAGCGGAAAGGTGGTGGCAGGAGTAGAAAGCCAAGCACGTCGGGGTTTCATCGAACACGACTAACAGTATGGACCGTGTGATGACATACATAAAGCTGCTTCACAAGGAGGTTATCAATATACCGAAAGATGTGCACAGGTAATGTAGAAGTTATATTAAACATGTTAGTTGTTCAAATGTTGATCGTGTTTCATTTGTGTTTGTAGATGGTAATGGAAAAGTTGAACACGGAAGGTGTGCTGTACAAACCCAATAAGAGGGACAACAATGATGAATTTGTTAATGTCGTCAAGGAGTTGGGATGGAGAATGGCCAGTACAAGTCATCAAAATATTGGCCAGATATTGATTCACCTACCGACGTGGAGCTAGTAACATCTTTCACGTGTTTCAATGATACGGACGTGCCCGTTGATGACACGGGTGCTCGATGGCGACACCGGGTAAAGGTGGCGCTACTGATCCTTTCATTATACGATAATGAAAAATCCCCATGTTCGTCATCAACTACGCATAAAAGAGTTTCCGTCTATGTCCCGAACCCGCAAAATGCTGATATTTCTGATGAGTCTATGGGTGGTTTGTCACCAACAAAGTCTGAAGACATGTGAGAGTTTCCGCAAAGAGCAACATAGGTAATGGTGAAGGCAGTCAGGACAATGAAGGTAAGCATAAGCGAAATCCGTCGAAATATTGTCAATCCCGCACGACCTTCTCATTACCCGCAAGAAGCGTGTTAAAAAAGTAAGTCAAGTATTACTTTATAATTCATTCATGCTTTACGTAAATTTTTTATTATTTTTAACAACTGTAGCTGCATTGTTTTAGATCTGTTTGCATCGTCACCATCTTCAATTCTGGCAAGTACTCTTAATATGACTCCGGATCACATAGAGGCAGCCAGAGTTTTGTTGAGACTCTCGCATCGACTAAGAAGCATGCACACCGAACCGTGGTCGATATGCCGCCACCAGATGGGGACATATGCACGCCAGCTATGCTTCACGATGTCCTGAAGTTTAAATGGTTGAATGGCGCTGTAAGTATGACTTTGGTTTTAACAAGACTCTCATTTCAACTTCACAAGTTGATAGAATTTTTTTGTTTATGTATGCAGATAATCAATGCATATTGTAAACACCTACAACACCGTGATTTCTCTGACCGTTTCATATCAACAACGTGGTTCCCAAAATTTATGTTGAGTAGGGCTAGGGGAAAGACCAAGTCAATTAATGATTTAGAATCAGAACAAGTTACAAAGAAAGCAAAAGTCGCCGCAAGAGTAATGGATGAGTATTTCAGGCGGGACAAGGTATTTCTTTCATATTTATTTGTTTTGTTATTCATTGCTATTTAATTGCGCTAACATCATTTGATTACTATATAGGCGTATTTTCCTATGCACGTTAATGATAATCATTGGATAACCATAGTGATGCACACCGTCAAGGAGGAGTTTCAAGTTCTTGACTCAAATTCTAAAGGCGCAATTAGCCAAAGAATTCGCAATATGATTGGCACCCTGGTACGCTAAAATTTTTACACTCGCATTCAGAAAATTATTGAGTCATACGTTAAATTCTGGTTTGTTACTTTCTTTCAGAGATCTGAAATATCTAAGGATGTTATGGAGGCCAACTCTATTATTGAATCAAAAAAATTTCCAGATGTCTCATCGTGGCCAATTAATGAGTATAAAATGCCGGCACAACAAGATGGGTAAGTTAAATGAGTACATGATGCCGGCACAGCATGCTATATCCTAAGCTGATCACACATGTTTATTGCAGAGTGTCTTGTGGACTTTTTGTGATGTGGTGTATAAAATACTGGGACGGAGATCGCTGGACACATGAATTTGACCAGCAAGAGATTAATGAGTCAAGGCCACGTATTGTCGCGGAAATCATTTTTTCCGAGGTCAACAGATTAGACAAAGTGAAGATGAAAATTGTTAAAATCATGGAGAAGGAGTAGTTATTAGCATTGGTAGGGTTTTGTCCGTAGAAGGTTTCCCTACCGTTCTTGGATACTTTGATCGATTGTAATGCGACATGGCACTGGGATAGATTTCGACAATTTTCCACGTTTTATTTATTGCTTTCGTGAGACACTACACATTTAAATGCGTGTGGGCAAATAATATTTTCTGTCCTAAAATGTATCAGTTTGCCTCTGCCATATTACGGACATATTTGGTTCATGACTTAGCTAGCCACGCCAAAGGTGTGCTGTGCCTAAGGTGTGGCGCTTGTTTTAGCCGCCACACTTTGCTGTAGAAATTTGCCCCTAAATTTGCCCCTTTTGTTCCTACTCGCGGCGGTCATTTTTTATTAAAAAATATGCCCGCCGTCCTGAGTTGGTGCGGTGAGGATAAAACCTGCACAATATCCCACGTCGATTCTGGTGGCAGCAGCGGCGCTGGATCTGACGAATATTCCAGGCCGTGCGGTGGGCGCCCGCCGAGGCGATTTGAGGGCCCGCACTCCAGCTAGTGCGGGTTGGCGCCATTGGCAGATGCGCCACGCTTGCTGGTCTGCTGGCGCAGCACCCGGCCGACCGGCGGTAGACGCCTCGTCTCGTCCGCCCAGCCAGCGGGCACATGCAACGATCGAGGGGAATATGGCGATCTGTCGGCCCATAAGCGGCGTGCGTTGGCGCGTCGGGCCTATCCTATTCATGCGCCACCTCGCCCGCGGAGAGACGCGCCGACCAGCGTCTTCGCCTTCTCACAAGCTCGCAGAATATTAATGAATGCCTGCTGTGCGCCATGGCCTCCACGCTCGTGGCGAGAAGGTGTTGTAGTCTACTGTGCATGCGCGCAGCCGCCACGGCTGGGTTTTTTTTAAATGGTCACATACATTCATTAAAATTTAAAATGTCCATAACTTGACTAAGCCATGACACCAGTAACACATTCATACAAATATAAGATGTTTCATACATAAAAATATAAATCGCATGTCTCATAACATTGAACAAGGTGGCATAAATATTATCTCAAAGTGCCATCTCTATTATTCTTAAACAAATAAACTGAAAGTGGTAATGACTTTCATTGAACAAGGTGGTTTAGAGAATAAACTCAAAGTGCCATATATCTTATTCTTAAACAAATAAATTAAAATTGCCACTGGCTTCAATTGATTATGAATACTTCATATTTATGCCCGGTTCCTACATAACAAATTGTAAAGAACTCATCAGACAATTGTGAAGAGAGAACCAGAAAATAATTAAAATTATGGAAAACTTACTTTTCATTCTCAGGGCACGTTTGCCGTCTATGGCCCTCTCTCTTACAAATGCCACAAAGAGGACCAGGTTTTTTCTCAGAAAATGATATTGGTCTTCCATTTTTGTAACATTTGGATCTTTCTTTGCCGCCCTGTCTTGCTCTGTTTAGGGCGCCCTTAGTGGAAACTTTCACGGGATCACCTATGACATCAACATGTTGTTCCCGCGGCGTGGCTCCTCATGCACATTTCTTGTACTACCAACGGCATCATCATCAGGGACCTTTTCTTCGCTATTATGTTCTGCAGACACTGCATCAACTCATCATAGACAAATGGATCATTTGAAGCAACATGAAAAGCTTCAGCTCTGTTATACTGAGTTGACTATAGCGAGCACGCTGCTCTGCCCCTGTCCAACCCCAGCCAAACAAGTCACTCTTTTAGCTGTGCAGGCAGCCCACCTCTCGCAACTTTCGACATCCTCTTAAGGATGCAACACTTAGGTATTTTAGATATTTTTAGATGCACCAACACATACAGAATGTGTTTGCAAGGCAATCCTTTCGAAGCATTAGCCCACAACTGCATTCTATCATATTCTCGAGTTTTCAGTCGATAATTCAGGCTGAACTGAAATTTCCGGTTATTCCTCCATGTCACGATGAAGGTGTGGCAGTCAACTCCCACTAGCGTCTCAAAATCTCAAGCTCTCCCATCTTCTTCAGATCTTGTTGAAGAATATAAAATTGGAATGAGTGAATACTTTGGCGGCATGCTTCTCAATATCCTTATATTACATGGATGATGGTGGCAATGACTGATTTGAAACACAGTCATCATGCGCCTCGTTCTCACGTAGTCGGACTATGCAATTCTCATAATGCACAACTAGGTCAACAATAGTCATACCGCCGTCCAAGTGCAGGTGAAGACAAGAGTTAAGACTTTCACTCCTCGATTCTGCGCATACCCAGAAAAAACCATCGCAGATATGATGCTGCCCACGAGTCCTCTTCCTGTACATCCTACTCAACCACTCTTCTGTTTTATCAGTCTTCCATTTCTGACGAAAGCGTGCCATCTCGCCTCAAAGTTGGCTGGTGAGGTGGAGTAGTACAACAGATGCCCTGAACTCACTTAGCGATTTGTAATTAAGGTGCTTCGCATGTTTTTTCCACGTGCCATGAGCAGAGGCGGTGCAACACATCAACCAAAACCAACCGAATAGCTCGTATCATTGCAGCGTCTCCATCTGTGATGATTGACCTTGGCTTTTTTCGACAATTGGCCTTGAGGAATGTCGGAGCAGCCACACATATGTCGCCGGTCTCATCGGACACAATGGCACAACCAAAACTGTGGTGCAGCGGTGATTGTTTACACCAACAAAGGGGATGAGCGGCATACCGTATCTGTTCATCTTATATGTGCTGTCGAACACCGTGACATCTCCATACAGTTTATAGTCCCGCCGCGATTGTGCATCGCACAGAACATGCTCTTCAAGCGGCCCTCCTTATCGAGCACGTACTCAAAGAAAAACTCTGGATCCTTCTCTTTCTGCTCCTCATAATCCCAATTGCCGTGTTAGCATCACCCTTCGCAATCAACTTCATTTTTCTCGGCAACATAGGTTGTACCGTCTCGTCTCGAAACCCACACTTATCATATGAGCCATACCTGCTAATGAAGTTGTCAACAATGATATGCTTTCTGATCCCAGCTCCTTCCATCGCCAATATCTCAGCTATCGGTGATCTCCCATCACTCGATGTGACCGCAGAAATACCACCTCATCTGGTCTAGCCAACAAATGGTTGTGATCATCCATAAAAGCTGCCACGAACCAAACTCCACGTCCTTTGTCCAACTTCACGACAAAATGTCGCCACACTACATAGCGAGTCTCTGGTCTTAGCCTGCGGGTACGGCCCTCCGGGTTTAAAAATTTACTGCGACGCTTTCCTGCCCTCGAGCAAACGTATCTCCTATACCGAACAGTGGTTGAAAGTCCTTTTCCTCGTTTCACCTTATCTTTTCGATACTGAATCCATGGTCTTTGGCGTAGTTATTATAGAACATGTGAGCCTCCCATTGTGATGCAAATGTCATACCCATAACCTTCAACTGTGTCTCCAGCGACGTTGCTGGATTTCAACTTCCTCAATGTCCATATTAGCTCCATCCTCATGCTCATCTCCATCTTCACCACTCCAACCATCAAAGTTAGCCTACAATATTCCATGTAAGCAAGTGTAAGTTGCCATTACCAACTATTTATTATTCAATGACATCTTAAATTGTGGACCGAACCTGGCTTATGTTATCCCGAAAGATTCAACACCATGATTTTCCTCGTTGTGAGCGTCAATATCCTCCTGCACATTAAAAAATCATATGCGTGTAAGTACCATATGGTTCTTCATCCGACAAAAAGAATGTACAAGACACTTACGTTTTCACTACAAGCACCCTCCTCCTTCTTATCAAAATCCTCCTCAGGTAAATTATCGTGCGACGACCAGGATTCATTATCGCTGCCATCATCATCATCTTTACTATCATTACCATTTGTACGATCAACACTATCGCTACCATCCCACTCACTCGTGTCCAAAAACAGATCCGTAAATCCAGTTTCTTTATCCATTATATGATCTCTCAACCTACACTGCAATATTATAATAAAATTTGATCTATCAATTTTAAAACAAATTAAATGTACTACTGAGAAATTCTTATCTAACAAGATATTGCACATAATTATTTACAGATTCAATTTTTTTGACGAACTAAAAGGCTTACATGGCATGCACGTGCACTTCGGCCCGCCTGGCGTGGCTGCGGACGGCGAGGACGTTGCCGGAGAGGTTGATCACGGAGTTGCGGGCGGCGACGGCGTCCACGTAGGCCACGTCACCGCGACGACCTGCACGGAGGCGACATCACGTACGGCGGGCGACTCGAAGATCTGTCCGCGCCGGCCAGATCCCGGGTGAAGACGGGGAGAAGGCGGCGATCGGCCGAACGGGAGGACGTTGGAATTGGCAGCGTGATCACGTCTAGATCGGCGGGGAAAGGCGGCTATCGGTGGGTAAGGGCGGCGATCGGCGGGGCGGGGCGACGTTGGAATGGGCCGCCTGATCAGCGCAGGTCGTGGGTTTTTTTTCGCGCGACGGCGAGAGGGTAGTTGCGAGCCAGCCGTATCGGCTCGAGCCGTGCGCTCGGCTCTACCTGTATGGGTACGCCGCATACGGCGCGGGATACGTTAAGCACCGTATGCCCAAAATGCCCTTATACGTTAAGCGCGGGGGGGGTGTACCGAAGCAAGCCTCAAAGGGAACGCGAAAGACAGAACGTAAGCAAGACCAAATCAGAGACACATCAGGTAAAAGTAGTAGCTTTTTTTTGCGTCAAATTCAGGAACTTTATTAATTTAAGAACATAGTGTTACATTCCGCCCGCAGGCAAGAGACCAAAAATTCAGCGCTTGCATCAAGCCAACTCTCAGTGCCATCCAATGTGCTGGCTAAAGGAGCACACTGATGTGCCGGCACATTAGCTTCCCTACTGACATGCGTAACAGAAAAAGAAGCAAATGTAGCACCAATTTCCTCCAATTCATTCAAGATAGGCGCTGCAACTGATCTGGTGTTGCCGCGCGATTTCCATAGATCAACTAGCTCCAAGCAGTCAATCTCCATGATCAAATGTGAGAAGCCACGAAGTTGCGTAAAGATCATACCGTCTCGAAGAGCAAGCAACTCCGCTGTGAAGGGGTCCGTTATTCCAAACAAAGGCTTGCACCGGGCACCAAGGAACGTAATGTGTGATCTCGCCACGCCTCCGCTCCCCCCCCCCCTCCCCTCATTTCCTCAACATTAAATGCGTCGTCAGTGTTTATAGTGACCCAACCCGCCTCAGGCGGACTCCAGCACTGACCCGCCCTCGTTTTCCTTCCCAAAGGAGGAAGTTCCAGGATCGCCAAGGTCTCATGAACCCACTTCAACGCTTGTACAGGGTTGTAACCTTCGCGATCATGAGTCCAGTTGTTCCGTGACGTCCATATGCTATGCACGATAGTGATTATCCTGCATCTGTCTTCATCAATGAACATAGGATCAAGCAGAATATCACACACCCACGTGACATGGTGCAATCGTGGGAGAGAGAGCTGAAATCTGTCCCTCGCAGCCGCCCAGAACGCCTTTGCATGGGTGCAATGGATTAGTGCATGTAACATGTCTTCATCCATTGCTTTGCAGACATCACACAGACCCAACTGCTTGATGTGGCGAAAACGCAAGGTAGTTGAATCAGGTAATATCCCTCGGAGAACTCTCCACCAGAATACTCGAACTTTGGGAACGACTCGTAGTCGCCAAAGAGCAGTCCACAACTGTTTGTTAGCTGATGAAGTTTCTGTAGTCGCCCCTTCCTCTAGAAAGTCAAGCTCGTTGCGAGTCATAAGAGAACGATACGCGATTTTACAGTGTAGATGCCCGACTTCTCCAAAGCCCAAACCAGAGTATCTTCGCCACCCGCCGGATTAAGTGGTATATTTAGAATGGCTACCGCATCCGGGTGCAAGAAATATTGACGGACAATTTATTCATTCCAATTCCCTGTATATTCATCAATGAGATCTGAAACCCTAGTAAGCGGTGTAGTGCCAATGCGCCCCGTAGGTTTCAGCGTGGTCGTGTTCGGAATCCAACTGCCTGTCCATGTTGAGATAGTTGAGCCATCGCCAACTCGACGAATGAGACCAACCTGTAGTGCATCTCGTCCTGCCACAATTGCCTTCCAGGTTGCCGAAGCTCTGGCCGGAACTGTTGCATTGAGAAAATCTGTGTGAGGGTAATATTTTCCTTTCAGTACCCTAGCACACAAAGAATCCGGTCTTGTAAGAAGACGCCAGCCGTGTTTCCCAAGCATTGCGAGGTTGAAGAACTGCATGTTGCGGAAACCCATGCCACCCTTTACTTTAGGCACCTCGAGCTTGTCCCAAGAGAGCCAGTCTAGCGAACGCTTGTCGATCGAGCTACCCCACCAGTACTTTGCCATGCAGGAAGTGATCGATTTGCAAACTTTCTTCGTCAAGAGGAAACAGCTCATGCTGAAGGTGGGAATCGACTGGACAACCGTCTTAAGAAGAACCTCCCTAGCCGCACAGGCCATGTTTCGCTCTGACCAGCCCCGCATTTTATCGCGGCATCTGTCCACCATGTGTTCGAAAGTCCCACTGGTGATTTTTCCAATCGTCGTCGGGAGGCCCAGGTAACGTTCAGAGAAAGCTTCCACAAAAATACCAAGAGATTGTTTTAGACTCTGCCGTAGGGGCTGTCCCGTATTGGCACTAAAATAGATCGAACTTTTCTCCCGGTTCACTGCCTGTCCAGAACATTCAGCGTAAATCCGGAGAATCTCATTGAGCCTCTCTGTGCTTTGAGATTTTGCATTGAGGAAAATAAAGCTGTCGTCAGCAAATAATAGGTGATTAACCCAAGGTGCATGGATGCTCACCCTAATGCCTCTTTCCACATATGCGCCATCAAAATTATTCAGGAGTGAAGTAAGGCCTTGAGCACATATTAAGAACAGATATGGTGACATGGGGCAGCCTTGACGAAGGCCCCTCGAAGGAGTAAAATAAGGGAGAAGATCTCCATTTACCTTGATCGTGAACTGGACCGAAGTCACACACTTCATAATCAAGCGAACAAAGTTATCACCGAAGCCCAACCTGAGGAGCATTGCCTCGAGATAATGCCATTCCATTCTATCGTATGCTTTGAGCATGTCGAGCTTCACCGCGCAACATGCATTTTTACCCTTCTTTCTCCTCTTGATATCATGAATACTTTCGTACGCCACCAGTACGTTATCTGTGATCAACCGACCCGGGACAAAGGCGCTTTGTTCCTCTCCAATCACCTCGTCCAATATCCCTCGAACTCTATTTGCAATTGCTTTGACTGCAATCTTATAAAGAACAGGGCAAAGAGCAATCGGCCTGAATTGAAAAAAAATTTGCGGGTGTCGTACCTTGGGGATCAATGTGATGGAAGTGTCGTTCAGTCCCAAAGGTAGCTCTCCTCCATTCAGGAACTGTAGCACGGCCACTGTGATGTCCTCATCAAGGACCTCCCAATGCCGTTGGTAAAACCCCGCTGTGAACCCATCGACCCCCGGGGCCTTAGATGGTGCCATGTCAAACAGAGCCTTTTTCACTTCAGCCGCCACATGTGGTTTGTTGATATGATCATTCATTTGCATGGTAACGCTGGGCTGCACACAATTCAATAACTCATCCATGGGATGGAAGCCTTATGTCTGATACAAGGCGTGATAAAAGTTGCTAATTTCCTCCTTCACCTCCTCCGGATCTTGCAGAATTTGACCTTGTGAGTTTTCCAAAGAAGTGATACGATTAATCCTCTTGCGGTGGGCGGCTTGAGCTTGGAAGTAGCCGGTGTTGCCATCTCCCACCCGTAACCAAAGCACTCGCGACCTTTGCTTAAGCCAGATCTGGTACCATACGTTTCTCCGTGAATGTGGAAGTGTGAGAGTGTAATAGTCCAGCTTTCTTGTATTCGTACGGATCTACAGACACACTATGTACAGTAGCGTTGACAGAAAAGGGACAGAGTATGAATAACAAAGTTTTCAGAGTTGTGTCTTCTGGACAGAGTGGAGAGCTTGTTGAAATAAATTCAAAATTGACTACAAAGATTTCAACGAAGGAACCCACAGTTAAGCAAAGGGTAAACGTGCATGACTCTCTGACTGCGACAGTATTACACTTCTAGTTTACCAGACGTATGTAAGCATGCCATTTACTAGCTAATGCTCGAGAAATTACCAGTAATCGTATGGGAAATTTCGTGTACATTCCCTCGATATGTTCTATATGTACAAATAATGCCCCCGGGGTGTACATGTACACTCTTCACCAGTATTCAGTCGTCAGGATTCAGTAGAGAAGGTCGCTCGAAAAAGATTCAAGAGACCCAGAAAATCAGCAAGAGACCAGCCGGCCAAGAACATGGGTTCATTCACAGAAAACTTTGAATTTCTTCTTCAGGACCATCCAACAACTGGACCGTAGAATGTAAAGGGAACGCGAAAGACAGAACGTAAGCAAGACCAAATCAGAGACGCATCAGGTAAAAGTAGTAGCTTGCAGCTGACTAATGGACTAAATTATAGTACGCTTGTTTAATGAGATTAATATACGTTTTTGGTGGTTGCTGCTATAGCTAGCAGGATTGCATGAGACCGAAGTATGTATATTCTCCTTCATGATTGTTGATTGTTATTATGATCATGTGTGGTATGGATGCCATCGCCACGTGCTAAGACTCGTAGCTAGACCGACTTTGGAGACTGAGCGTACATTGTGTGCAGACCAGCAGTAGCAAGGCCATATTATGCTCAAGGTACACACGATCTTGTGTTTCAGCTGACTGCTTATAATACTACACGAAAAAAAATGCCTTTTCCAGCCCACCGTCCAAAGCCTGCCCCGACAAACAAACAAACAGGACAAAAAAGCAGCCCACCCAGTTCGTCCCCTACATGGGCTCATTTACGATAGTCAACAACCCGTCAAATCAAAAGAAAAAACAAATTGCAACAGGGCTACACACATCGTAAAGCTACACAAAAATCGAGCGGTAAGGGGAATCAGACTGAGACTTCATAAAAACTCAGTCGACTGAGTTATAGTTCAAAATAAGTGTCGCAGTTTTGAGTTAAGCTTAGTTCAACTTTAATGCAAAGCTTGGAGGGAGTAATTGTTATTGGTGAAAAAAGTCTAATATTCATTAGCACCATCATGTGAGCCCGGCATTTTCTAGCGTTCAAAAAACATACTACAAATTTCACATGCACAAATGTCATCTTGATATTAATATATTATCTTTTATCTAAAAAATATAGGTATCCCTGTAATCTACCTCTGTAAAGTTTACAGAGGGGGTACGAGCTACACAACAAATCATGGATCTATAATACTCCTTGGAGGTGGATCTGACTCGGGCATGAAGACCTAGTTGCTTCGGTGGTTGGTGGGGGTGCGTGGCTGATATGGCGGCGGCGGCTTCGGCTAGATCTACCCCATGGGCGGCACAAGCTACGGCGGCTCTGTTCAAGACGGGCTGGGCGGCTCAGGCGGCGGGTCATCCTAGGATCACAGCGGTGGTGCATATCAGTGTGTTGGCTCTTCTGGAGGCCTTCTTCGGCGGCAGGGTGCGATCGATCCGGTAGCCCTCGCCAGCGGACGGATGGCTGCCTCTTCCTCGCGTGGATCTGGCTGGAGGCCGTGGTAGGGCGTCAGGGGAGACGCATGTGAGGCTGCTGGAGGGACGGGTAGCCCGGCTACCTGTCACCGACGCAGGGGTACGCTGGTCTGGGTGAGCTCCGCAGCCCCCCTCCACTTTTCTAGGCCTAGTGCCTCCTAGTTGCAGATTGTTGTTCGGTGCGGGATGGTCACCCGCGGCTTCGATGGTGCGAGGGGTCTGCTGGTCAGCTGAAATCCCGTACCTCTGATGGTCTCCGGACTGTCTGGATGCAGGGTGACGGGAGCTGCGAGCTCGTGCGCGGAGCTCGTGTCTCGAGCGCTAACGGGCTCGTTGTCATGGCCGTGTGGGCGGCGTGGGGGTGGGCCTTCAACGATCTACGGCGGTGATGCGGTCAGCGCTCTTATGTAGGGCCATACACCAGGTGGAGGCGGAGCGTGGTGGCCGGGGTGAAAACCTCGTCTGGCTCTGGTCAGACCGATGGCGGTGGCGTCCATGCATCGTTCCCTTCTTGAAGGCTCCATAGTGGTGGTCCTGCGTCCTTTGAGTTACTCTAGGTGAAATACTCGATTTAGAGGATCGGGCTGTGGCGCCTCTCCAGTGTCATTTCTTTCCTGGAAGCACCGCTTTGGAGTCCCTGGTTCGTCAAGTTTCGGCTTTATCTCCTCGCGGTGACTCGTTCACGGTGGAGAGGTCCTTAGATCCTTAGTTATGCTCTTCTGTCTACTTGTTGTTTGCTTTGGGGTATTTGGAGTAGTGTAGTTGTTCGTCAGCTCTCATGTATCTCCCTTGGATGTGTGTGTGGTGTCGGGTCGTATCCATTCTGTATGTCGATCGTTGCTTTATATAAAGCGGGACGAAAATATTTTTCGATGAAAATTTGGAATTTTTTATCAAGTTATAGAGAATTTTATAAACATCTAGAATACTAAATCAATACCACTAGATTCATAGTGAAATATACTTTCATATAATGGTCACCTCACCTATATCTCCTTAGCTTTTGTGTCAAGGACAAAACAAACCTATGTATAGTACAAGCGATTGAGAGAGTATATGCTATATCAGTGATAGTACATGTCTAGGGCATGCAGTTTCCTATTCTGAGCTCTGCACGCAGATAAAACACTCATCAATGTTTGTTGCTAATATTTTTTTGCATTTTTTTGATTTTAGTATGCATCAGGTGCATGTGAACTCGAGATCAGAACATCACTGTCGAACATGTATATTATTTCTTTCCCTCGTAGTTGGAACTTTGGTTGTTGCTTTATGTATAATAAAGCAGGGGCGAAAGCTTCTATGGAGAATGATAGTTTGATTCCCTCTAAAAGAAAAGGAGAATGATAGTTTCATGAGAAATGTATGATTTTTTTTATTTTTGCGGACAAGAAATGTATTTTTCATAACCAAAGGGGTGAGCTAGCCCTAGAATTCCCCTTGGTTATATTGCCACATTTTTGTTTTCTTTGCAGGGGTTATAGCCACATTGATGGACAGAAAAGTTTGATTCGAGGCCCATGTACATCCGTTCGTACATACCCAGCGCGTACGTAGGTCCGTACTTATGTAGTACGGAGTTTTGTACATGGGCCGTCGAGCCGAGGCGCACATGTTACTTGCTTTTCTCTCCGTAGGAGGAGGAGGAGGACTGCTGGACGGGACGCGTTATCCATCCCGCAGTTCCCTTTCCGGCCCATCCAGTCGCCGATCGATTTCATCATCTGGAAAAGACGCCCGTCCGGCCAGTCGCCGATCAACGCTCGCTTCGTCGCCAGCCGATTCGGTACGATTCGTACGTACGACGCCTTTCAATCAATTCATTCAAAGATAAAATCCTACGGACGTACCACGGGTCGGTGTCGATCGCGAAGGTGCAGGTGAATGCACCGCCGACCACAGCCAAATCGGTGCTACTGAACAGCTACTGCAGTGCGTCATGCATGTCCCGTGGACGAATTGATCAGGCCCCGTTTCGGCGCACGCGCACGGCAATTGCCCACATGAATCGATCCATCCATGCATCAAGTGAGCACGTGCGTGCGCATGCACCTGGATGGAACCTGCGCTGGCCACCGACACGTACGTACGCCGCCGACCGGTCTTGCCGGCTGGCTAGTCAGAGAGCTTGATTCTGACGGTCGCGAGGGACAGTAGATATGCAGCATTGGCACTGCGTTGCATGCATGGTTGAGTCCAATGTCCAAAGCTGACCGGCCCGTGCGAGTTCGATCCGCTGCATGCTGACCAAAAGAAACAAATTAGCTGTCATATCGCTCATCCTCGCCGGAGATTTACGATCTGATTCTCCGGCGCGGGTCCGTCGTCTTGCCAAGATTCACCACCACTAGTAGAAAATGGGGCAATGGCCCAGGCCAGGTCAGCCCATTAGTTCCGGTTCTGCCATGAACCGGGACCAATGAAAATATTTGTCGGTTTCGTGATTCGAGGGGCGGCTGGGCCCGTGGGCATTGGTCGGTTAATCGCGGCCTTATTGGTCTCGGTTGGTGGGACGAACGGGACCAATGGCCTCGCTCTGGCTCACAACCATTGGTGGGTTGGTGGAAACTGGCAGGGACCAAAACTTCCTTTAGTCGGTTCATGCCATCAACGGGACCAATGATGCCTATATATACCCAAAGAGCAGAGCACACTGCTTTATTTTTACGGCCGCCGAGGGGAGAGGGCTTGGTGGTGCTCTAGCTCACCTCCTATGCACACAAGGTGTTCGATGGAATGCCCGAGCCACACTACTTAAGCTTTCTCCTCTCAAGCTCGACCTCCAAACTCCATTTTCCTCAATATTTGTCTAGGTTTAGCGGTCATCACGCCCGTCCCGTCTTCACCGCCGTCGAGCACCAGCGCCGATCTCATCGCCGGCACCACCGTTGTGAGCCTCTTGTTCTTATCTTCTTTCTGAAAGGAAAAATATTCTTACTTGTATGTTTAGATAGATACTTGTATTTTCTTACTTTTATTATTGCATCTTATATAGTGCGATGGTTTTGGTATCCGCCCCCGTCGGCCCTCGTCCTGTCTATGATTCGGATGTGGTATATATTATCTTTTCATAACTATTGGTTCATTTATTGTTTATAAAAATTATGCCGACCAACGTGACATAGATTTTATTTATCTAGGAGGTTGTTGAACCGAAAATTCCAACCGACCTTATTGTCGAGAGGTTAAATTTAGTTGAAGAAGAAAACAATTTCTTGAAGAAAAAAATAAAAAAACTTGAGGAGGAGAAGATGATATTGGAGTTGCATGTTGCGGATATCGTTGATGATCACAAGATCAAGATGGATGCAATGCGCTTGAAGATTAGAAAGATTAGAAAATATGCCATTCATACCGAGGCTTGGTATCATTATGCCGTTGGATCAGTTGTTACCTTGGTTGCGATTATGATCGCATTTGTTTTCGCATTGAAATGTTTTACATAGTTTCAATGTATGGTTTAATTAATTTAGATGCTCTGCAGAGCTTTATGTTGTTAGATGAGAACTATGTATGTACTTTGGTTTTTATGTGATGATGAACTTCTATTAATTTGGTCACTTAATTATCTATTCATGATGTTCTGTAATAATTTTTGACACACTTAATTATATATAATGCACGCAGATGAACCGGCAATGGATGTACGGTGACAGACACACCTCCGAGTACATTAAGGGCATGCATGATTTTCTTGAAGGGGCTAAGGCAAACAAGCAGGATGGTTTTATGTGTTGTCCATGCCCTATATGTGGGAATATGAAGTCTTACTCTTACCGGAAAATCCTTCACACCCACCTACTTTACAAGGGTTTCATGCCACACTATAATGTTTGGACGAGGCACAGAGAAATAGGGGTTATGATGGAAGACGGCGAAGAAGAAGAGTACGATGACAATTATGTGCCCCCTGAATACGGTGATGGTCTCGAACATCAAGAGGAACCAGACGATGTGCGATGATCTTTGCAGCAGGAAGCTGCTGAAGATCAAAAGGAAGCAGACGATGTGCCCGATGATGATGATCACCGCCGGGTCATTGTCGATTCAAGGACGCAATGCGAAAGTCAAAAGGAGAAGCTGAAGTTCGATCACGTGTTAGAGGATCACAAAAAAGGGTTGTACCGCAATTGCGAAGATGGCAACACAAAGCTCGGTACCGTACTGTAATTGCTGTAGTGGAAGGCAGAGAATGTTGTGCCTGATAAAGGATTTGAGAAGCTACTAAAAATATTGAAGAACAAGCTTCCAACAGATAACGAATTGCCCGACAGTACATACGCAGCAAAGAAGGTCGTATGCCCTCTAGGATTGGAGGTGCAGAAGATACATTCATGCCCTAATGACTGCATCCTCTACCGCGGTGCATACAAGGATCTGAACGCATGCCCGGTATGCGGTGCATTCTGATATAAGATCGGACGAGATGACCACAGTGCTGTTGATTTGGCGAGCCTCCCGGAAGAGGGTTCTGCGAAGGTGATGTGGTATGCTCCTATAATACCACGGTTGAAAGCGTCTGTTGAAGCGGAGAGCATGCCAAGTTGATGCGATGGCACAGTGAGGACCGTAACAAAGGCGGGAAGTTGAGAGCACCGCCGACGGGTTATGATGGAGAAAATCAAGAGAAATCTGGGATGAGTTTGCAAAGGACCCAAGGGCGTATGGTTTGCTTTAAGCGCGGATGGCATTAATCCTTTCGGGGGCGAGCAGCAATCACAGCACGGCCCGTGACTCTATGTATGTATAACCTTCCTCCTTGGATGTGCATGAAGCGGAAGTTCATTATGATGTCAGTTCTCATCCAAGGCCCTAAGCAACCCGGCAACGACATTGATGTGTACCTAAGGCCATTAGTTGAAGAACTTTTACAGCTGTGGAATGGAAGCGGTGTGCGTCGTGGGATGAGCACAAAAGGAGAATTTGACCTAAAGGCGTTGCTGTTCGTGACCATCAACGATTGGCCCGCTCTCGGTAACCTTCGGAGACAGACAAATAAGGGATACCACGCATGCACACACTGTTTACTTGACACCGATAGTATATACAGGAAGCTGCGGGAAGAATGTGTACCAGGCCATCGTCGATTTTTTCGACCAACCATCAATGTAGAAAGAAAGGCAAGCATTTCAAAGGCGAGGCAGATCACGGAAGAAGCCGCCATGCGTATCGGTGATCATCACTTGCTATGGTCAATGATTTACGTAATCTTTGGAAAGGGTCCCGGCGGACTAGCTGTTCGAATGACGGCGAGAATCACGCACCCATGTGGAAGAAGAAATCTATATTTTGGGACCTACCCTCTTTGGAAAGACCTAGAGGTCCGCTCTTGATCGGCGTGATGCGTGACAAAGAACCTTTGCATGAACCTGCTAGGCTTCTTGGGCGTGTATGGGATGACAAAAGATACACGAGGCACGGAGGACCTGCAGCGCTTGCACGAAAAAGAGGGCATGCCTCCGAAGCGATATGAAGGTCACGCCAGCTACGCTCTTCGAAAGAAGAGAAAGAAATCTTCTTTGAATGCCTGCTCGATATGAAGGTCCCGGCGGCTTCTCGTTGAATATAAAGGGAATAATAAATATGCGGAGAAAAAGTTCCGAACCTAAAGTCTCATGACTGCCATGTGATTATGGCGCAAGCTGCTTCCGGTTGCATTGAGGGGCTTCTACCGAAAAACGTCCGATTAGCCATTGTGAAGCTATGTGCATTCCTCAATGCAATATCTCAGAAGGTGATCGATCCAGAAATCGTATCAACTCTAAGGAGTTATGTGGCGCAATGTCTCGTCAGTTTCGAGCTGGTGTTCCCACCATCCTTCTTCAATATCATGATGCACATCCTAGTTCATCTAGTCGACGAGATTGTCATTCTGGGGCCGTATTTCTACGCAATATGTTCCCCTTTGAGAGGTTCATGGGAGTCCTAAAGAAATATGTCTGTAACCGTGCTAGGCCAGAAGGAAGCATCTCCATGGGCCATCAAACAGAGGATGTCATCGGGTTTTGTGTTGACTTCATTCCTGGCCTTAAGAAGATAGGTCTCCCTAAATCGCGGTATGAGAGGAGACTGATTGGAAAAACACGCTTGGAAGGGACTCAATAATATGCAGGGACGGATATTCTTGGTCTCAAGCACAATACACAGTTCTGAGAACTCTACCTTGGTGACCCGTATGTCGATGAACACAAGAACGATCTGCGCTCAAACACGGAGCGGTCTGACGGATTGGATTACATGTGAACACATCGGGACTTTCAGCGTTGGTTGGAAACACGTCTCGGAGGTGACAACACTGTTTGTGATGAGTTGTACTTGTTGTCGAGGGACCATCTTCGACTGTAATGATTTGAAAAGGATCTGAGATAAATGGGAATACATTTTACACTATTGACCAAGATCAAAAGAGCACCAACCAAAACAGCGGTGTCCGCTTTGATGCAACAACCGAGAGGGAAAGGACACATATTATGGTTACATAGTGGACATATGGGAACTTGTCTCTGAGTAGATTTTAAGGTCCCTTTGTTTAAGTGCAAATGGGTCAATCTGCCGGGAGGCAGAGTGCAGGTAGACCCACGATGCGGAATGACAACAGTGGATCTGAAAAATCTTGGGTACCTTGACGAACCATTCGTCCTAGCCAATGATGTGGCACAGGTTATCTATGTGAAGGACATGTCTACCATACCGAGAAAAAGAAAAGATAAGGAAGCGAATACATCATACGATGAGCCAAAGCGCCACATAGTTACATCGGGAAAAGGGACATCCACAGGAGTGGAGGCAAGCAGACATGTGCGAAGAGTATGAAAAGTTTCATGAAATTCCTCCTTCAAAGTCAAGGCTGACCCAAGCATCCTGATAAATGATGAAGATTATCCATGGTTACGGCGCAATAAGCAAATGACACAAGCGAAGAAAAAGTAAAGACTTTCTCCATAACTATTATGATGATACCATGCCAACTTTGTAATGCAGTATGATACCATTGTCCGTTTTGTACATGCACATGCTATGCCAACTTTTTCAGAGTTCATTTGAAAACTATGAATTTAGGTCGGATTTTCTCTATAGGTGCATCTGTGTTCATTAGTCCACGGCCCATGCGGCTCGTCCTCCACGGCCCATGACCATTAGTCGGTTTGTGCCACAAACCGGGACTAAAGGGTTCCTCGTTCGCTCGAGTTTAGTCCCACCTCGCAAACTGAAGGGCGCTCACACCGGTCCCGCTCTGCCTTGTTGAACTCCTCTCAAAGTGAAAATAGATGCCCTATATGAGAATTTGACCTAAATTCATAGTGAATTTCTCTGAAATTCATAGAAATTGATTATGAATTTAGGTGAATTTTCTCTATAGGTGCATCTATGTTCATTTTTTAGTAAAGTTAATCACAAACTTGTGATTCACACAAATTTCAAAAATTCAAATTTTAACTATTCAAATTTAAAACTAATGGCACAAATAGAAAGTTTCTATTTTTTCTAAAACTAATGGCACTAACAGAAAGTTTATAATTTTGCTGACCTAAAAGCAAAACGAACTAAAAAATAAAGCAAAAACCAAAAGAAAATAAATAATGCAGAAAACAAAATAAAAAACTGGAAAAAATAAAAATAGCAACAATAAGTATTTTTTGTAAGTAAAAACAAAATAAAATAAATAAAGCAACAAAGAAAACAAAAAAAGTGTTTTCAAATTTGAAAACTGATGGCACTAACAGAAAGTTTATAATTTTTCTAAAACTAAAAGCAAAAAGAATTAAAAATAAAGCAAAAACAACAAAAAATAAATAATGCAGAAAACAAAACAAAAAACTAGAAAAAAATAAAAATAGCAACAATAAGTATTTTGTTGTAAGTAGAAACAAAATAAAATAAATAAATCAACAAAGAAAACAAAAAAGTGTTTTCAAAATTGAAAACTAATGGCACTAACAGAAAGTTTATAATTTTTCTAAAACTAAAAGCAAAATAATTAAAAATAAAGCAAAAACAACAAAAAATGAATAATCACGGAAAACAAAACAAAAAACTGGAAAAAATAAAAATAGTGCCGCCCTCTCGGGCCCCCATGGCTGAATACGACTAGAAACCCTACCATGGGCGGATTCAGGCCCTTGAGGAGGCCAAGTAGGCCACGGGCACATAGTGACAGATTAGGCCGAAGCCTGCAGTTGAGAGGAGCTCGAGAGGTGGGCGCAGCTGCGCTTATAAACTACTCTCGAGCCCTCTCAACTAGCGAGTGGGACTAAACTTTTAGGCGTGAGGCAGCACAAGGCCTTTGGTCCCGGTTGGTGGCACTACTTGGGACCAAAGGTCGCCGCTTCCGCCCTTTGGGCTGCTTTGAAAAGAGGCCTTTGGTCGGTTGGTGGCACCAACGGGACTAAAAGACATTAGTCGGTTGGTTTCACGAACGGGACCAATGCTCTTGCTATATATACACCACTTAGCGTTTTCGACCAAATCACCCACTTCTCCCCGAGCGCCTGCTCCTCCTCGTCCTTTGCCGCCGCCCGACGCCCTGCTCCACCTTGCCGCCGCCGCCGCCATCGACGTCAGCTGCTTTCGCCTTCGCCGTCGCCGCCACCCCTGTGAGCACAACCCTCCCGTCCGCGCCCTGCGCCCCCATCCCCTCTGTGCATGCCCGCGCCCCCGCTGCCTGCTGCCGTGCGCTGCCTCTCTCTGACGCAGACCTTGCGCGCCCGCCCACTGCCTAGCTGGCGCCCTTGCGCCTTGCCGCCCTGCCTTACTGTCGGGCGCCCCCCCCGTCCTCTCCTCTGTTTTTCAGATTATATGTATATATGGTGTTTTTTCAGATTATATGTATATGTGTGAGTATATGTATGTGTGTATATCTGTTTATATGTCCTTTTAGATTTTTTTGCATTTTTATAAAATGTATATATGTATGTATATATGTTCATGTATATATGCAAAAGATAGATTTTAGAAAAATAGTATTTTTCTGTTCATAGATTTTATTTGAACATTATTTTATAAAACAAGCAATACTACTTCATGTATTTTTAAGAAGAAAGAAGAAGAAAAAGAATGAGAGGAAAAAGGAAATAAGAAGAGGAAGAAGAGGAAACCAATACTACGTCATGCAAATGTTTGTTCATATATAATGTAGATGTCTATGTATGTATGGAATGATATCGATGGATGTATCTATATAGAACATTCGTACAAAATATGACGAATCCGCTATGACCAATGTCCCACTCCGGTTAACTCGGGAACACTAACTCTCCCGGAGAAAAAAATGTTATCGGGGTTGAGGGTCGTCGAACATGAGAGGAAGAAGAGGATAAAAAAAGAAGAGGAAGAAGAAAAAAAAGAGGAGTTCTCTCCTCTATTCTTTCTTCTTCTCTTTTTTTTCTTCTTCTTCCTCTTTTTTTTATCGGGAATGAGGGTCGTCGAGGGTCGCCGAGCGGTAGAGGAAACCCTAATTAAATAGCAAGTATCGTCGGTGTGAGATACATGTGGCCGTCGATGTCGGACACTACATCCACGTCTCACAAGTGACGCGGGCGTCGATGCCCACGTCACTTGTGGGACATATATGTAGTGTCGTCGTTGTTGTTGTCGATATACCCCCTCCCGATAGCTTCATGTATTTTTAAGAAGGAAAAAACAAGCATATTATTTTCCCATGTACGTATGTCATCGTTGGTGATATACCCCCTCCCGATAGCTTCAACACGTGGGGGGGGGGGTCGATATTACCCCCTCCTTGAAGCGTTCTCGAGGCCGCCCCTAACCCTTGAAGCGTTGTCGAGGCCACCCGAAACCCTAGAGAAGTAGCGTCGAGGCCACTAATTAATATGATTCCTTATTGTGATTACCTAGCTAGTTCTACGTTTGCCACTAATATATCCATATCTGTCATGTTTGAATAATAATTGCCATGTTGTAAATATTTGTATAAACTATGGACACCCCCCGAGACGAAGCACAACAAGCGTTGTTGAGGGACATAATCGCAGAAGGAAGTGATGCTGTCTGCTCGTTGATATTTCTCAACGACACCGATGGTCTGGAAGGAGAGGGTGAAGAAGCAGCTGGCTATGATTATGATGGCTCCGATGACCCAATGCGGTGCAAGAAGAAGTAGACCATGAGGGCGGCTCGGTGACCGAACCGAGTACGACCGGTATATATATTAGTTAAGTGCATGCTGACTAGCTAATTGATGCATTCATTGTTTTGGTATGTACACATATTAATTAACTCTCGTCTTTGTTCTTTTTCTAGCCCTTGGATCGAGCACAACCGGTAAAGAGACGAGGACCGAAGAAAGTTGAGCTCGGATGAAAGGTTTGAGATCATAGCAATGCTGTGACGGCCAACCGATTGAACCCATCCGGACAAAGAAGGCATTTGTTGCTCGGTCTTGGGGTTACGGTTAGGGACAAGATCCCGATTAGCATCCAGCAATGGTATAAGCCTAAGAACGAAGACCCTGAGGTGTCTTATGTCAATGATATGCAGAAAAATGATCTTTGGACTGAGCTGAAGTCAAATTTCACCCTACCGCCAGAGGATGATCCGGAGAAGCCAGTTGAGCAATTAATCAAGTCTTTTGCTCTTAAGAAGATGGCAGACCTATTCAGGAATGGGAAGAAAGACCTGAATAAGTTTGTCGATAAAAAAGAGACCCCAGAATTCAAGGGCAAATATGAGAAGATCAGAGATGATGGCCCGCATTTGTGGCCCACAAGACATCGGAAAATAGTAAAAAGATGTCGGCGACAAACAAGCAAAATGCTGCGAAGAAGAAGCTTCACCATCGCACAGGTCGGTGGCTACCTCATAGCCCGCCTAAGTGGGCCAAGGCTGAGAATGATCTGCTTGATAAAGGGATCGAACCGAGACAATGAACTGGCGAGACCGTTGCGGACTTGGTTCTTCGGGCTGGCGGAACCTTGGACCATGTATCGAGGAAGTGCATTTGGACGGACGATCAATTGGACATACCGGTCAAGAGGCTTCAGCAATATATCGAAGCGGCGCAGCAAGGGCGTTCTTTCAGACAGAGAGAAGCAGCGAGCTCACAATGGCCCTCGGGAATCCTCGAGCACCACAGGACGGACACGAGGCACGCCGAGCTCCGTTCGTGGAAGGCTGGGTTTCGGACGCAGCGGTTACAAATGCCGGAGAGGAGGAAGAAAGTGCAGAGACCGAGCTGCGGCGCTGCATGCAAGGGTACAAGCGATAGAGGAGCGGGAAGCAAATCGCAGCAAACGACATGCGAAGCTTCCCGGCTACCCCGCCATCTCGGCGGAGAAGCAGCGTGGCTTCCACCGAGCTGCTTCACCGGAGCATGCCTTGGCGGCTCTCGCCAGCTATCCGTGGATGCTATCACGGAGGCTGAAAATTGCCACCTTGTGGCGCAATGGATGAATTTGAAGGTCAAGGCGGTTGTTGGCTCTGTTTATCCTACTAAATCCGGCGCAACTTTTCACTGTCGGCCGATTCCAGAAGGATATGCTAGGGTGATGGTGGATGAAATAACGGAGGGATTTGAGGACCTCCGGCTTGACCACCCTACCGGTGAAGGGGAGACTCGGCTAGGTTCTACTCTGAAGACTCCATGCCTATGGCGGAAGGATCTCATCAACCTTCTGAACTGGACGCCTCCGCCTCCTCCTCCTCCTCCGGTGAGTCAGGGCACTCCGCCTCCTCCACCGCCTCCTCCTCCGGCGAGTGACGATCAGGGCACTCGACCGGCTCCTTCTCCGGCGCGTGGCGGCACTCCGCCTCCTTCTCCGCCTGCGCCGGCACGCCTGAGCAGCCAGCCTCCTCCTTCTCCACCTCGTCAGCAAGGGCGGAAGAGACCCGCCGCCGCTCTAGCTGCTCCGGCGCGTCGTAGTCGTTCTCCTCCACCTCGTAAGCAAGGAAAGAAGACATCCGCTCCGTCTGCTTTGCTGGCGTCTAGCAGTACAGCCAAAGGCGGGAGGACATACAGATTTGGTCCTTCTCTAAAGACTCCAGAGAAGTTACTATACGAGATGACCCCGGAGGAGAACGCGAAGATCGCGCGAACCGAAGTGAAGGACTGGTTTCAAGGGTTGAAAGCACAGAGACATCCACCTCCGGAGGAGAAGGTAGATCCGGAGGAGAAGTGGCTGCCCTGACAAAACCACCCAAGTTTCCGCCGAAAGACAACTATGAGCGCATTATTGGAAAGGCATTTGCCAAAGCGGAGAGGTCGGGAAGTACTGTCAATGATCAAAGGATGAAAGAACGATGAGCTGGGAAACAAATTGCCCAGCTCGGCGAACAAGCGAAGCAATCGTGCCCCTCGCTCAACGTGCCTGCTAGCGACATCGTTGATCCGAGGATGGTGCCCGGTTATAGCAATCCTGGAGATTACCTGTCCGACGATGTACATTATGATTTCTTGGAGGTGCAGATACAAAGATACGAGTACGGGAAGCCTCTCGTCAAAGATGAAAGATCTCTATCAACGATGATGCGAAGATTGCATGATTGGTACATGAAAACCTGCAGAGAGTCTGAGGGGAGGAGTACTTTGTATGTGAGAGTTAAAAAGGAGCATGACCTCATTGGAATTGAACTGTTGCCTATTCCATTTGAGGAGTTCTATCAGTTTTTCAATCAATTGGGCCTTGATAAAGCAACGGTCACTGCTCTTTATGCGTAAGTAGTACTACTACTGTCATTAAGTCTCTTTATATAACTCAGCTCTTTCATTGCATGTATTTATAATTATCCTCACTATATTATGCAGATTGAAGATCGCCGAATTGAAGAAAAGACAAGTGGGTGATATTGGGTTCATTAACACATATCTCATAGATGCAACTGAGGTTAAATATCATGCCGAAAATACCGAGGCCAACTTGCTACAATCGTTGGTAATAAATGAACACAAAGATATAATACTCTTTCCTTACAACTTCAAGTGAGTGTTACTATCTTGTGGCATATTCGGTTTCCCTTATTAGTCCAGGTTATAGTAATGTAATATTGATGAGTTATGCATGCGTGCGCAACTACCACTATATTCTCCTAGAGATTAAGATTGAGCAAGGAGTAGTAACTGCCTTAGACTCGAGACGAAAAGATCCCAAGGAGTATGCGGACATGACTGAAATGCTCAAGAAGTAAGTTAAATCAATCATTATCCACCATATCAGCAACTTTGTTCATTTCTGATATCAAGTAATTGTTTCCTTTGTATGGCAGGGTTTGGAGAAAATTCATCAAAAAATCTCCGGGACTGCCGAAGAAGCTGCAATTTAGACACCCGAAAGTAAGTACTATAGTAGCATATTCCACGCATCTCCTAGTGATTCAAGCGCTAGTTTTATCAATACCATTTAGCATGCTTGCTAATTATCAGTTTGATTGACCTCTATTTCTTATAAAGTGGTTGTGGCAGGAACAAGGGAATGATTTCTGTGGATACTACATTTTGAGTCCATCCGCCACACGACACTGTGAGCGGGCTACTCGACAAACAATATGAAGTGCGTAAATAACAATATTCACAATTTTATTTTATTACCATCATTTGTGTTGAGTTTCATTTATTCATATATATATATATATATATATATATATATATATATATATATATATATATATATATATATATATATATATATATATATATATGTATTGACCCCTTCTTAAAATTAGATGTTTTGGATGCGGATGAACTCCTAGCACCAGATCGCATGCGAGCAATTCAAGAGGAATTGGCGGCATTCTTTCTTGACCACGTGATCGCTGAAGGCGGAGAATACTATGTGGACCACAGCGTCCGTATGTTAGGAGATTATATTTGTAAAGATAATTATTGTATATATGTAGCCGGTAGTGTCGGATAGATATACGAGAACTTGTTGTTCGACCAATCTCGGAGAAGGAGAGGTGGTCGATATCACTTCTCTCTGTATACATATATGTTCATGACGATCTTCTGTTTTCCTTCGTTTGCTTACTAGCTAGCTAGCGTGTCTAGCTAGTCCTCTCTATCGTATGTATAGACGTAGCGCGTCGACCAAGCACGGACAAAAGAGAGGACACTTCTCTCTATTAATTAGCTAGCTAACACAATATATGAAACACCTAAATTAAACCCCAAACCCCCAACGCCCCTACATAAAAAAACAAAAACCAAGTTACGAAATCTTCGACGATGGATGCCTATTGGTCTCGGTTGGTGCCACTAATGGGACCAAAGGCCCTCCTACTGGGCTCGGCGCCTTGACGCACGTGGAGAGGTTCATCGTTGGCCTGATCAAGGACTAAAGGGTCGAGGCATTAAGACGACCCTTTAGTCCCGGTTCAGGAACCGGAACTAAAATCTCTTACCAATCGGGACAATATGCCCTTTTTCTACCAGTGCACGTGTTTGCTAATGTCACGCGTCGGTCGGTACGTACTAATTTTCTTCTTGTTTTCAGCAAATCCGTCCGTGCTTCTCGTAATGCTTTTGAGCCTTTGACCGTCGTATATGGAGAGTGTGTGCAGCTCTACATTTGTGGCCCACCTTTTTATATCGTGAACATCGGCGGCCCATGCTGGGATACCACGGACGCGCGCATTATATTCGCATTACATTCGCATGCCAACAAATTTCTATTCCTGTACACTGAAATCACTTGTAGGGTATCCTTTGCAAAGATCACTTTACCGTCTTCTACAATGATTACAAATGACGCATTGCATGTGTGACAATTATCACAACCTGAATGTTTTGCACTTCTTTCATAGATTTTTCTTCTTAATGTTTTAACTCTTTTAACATGTGTCCAAAGTATGAACAATTTTCACTGTTAGGTTTTTCGCGTCAAGATTTTGAAAACTAGATCTCATGTGAATAGCTTTAGATGATTTTTTTTGAAGAAACCGGAAACATGAAAAGAAAATAGAAACCAGGAAAAAAATGAAAACAATAAAAAACCCCGCAAAAATAAAGCAAAAACCAGGGAAGCACAGTTGTGCTTTTCATTTTTTCTGAAAGCGCGCATGTTCTTTTCACTTTTCGGAAAACACGTGTGTGCTTCATGCGAAACCACAGTTGTGCTTCTCCGTGAAGAAAACATGTACTTTCACTTTTTGGAAAATACAACTATGCTTTCTCTTTTGAGGAAGGACCGTTATGCTTCACGTGGAAGCATCCTTGTATCTTTCACATCCGAGAAGTACGACTGTGATTCACGCGGAAACACAACTGTGGTTTTTTCACTTTCGGGAAGCACAGCTGCGATTCATGCGGAAGCATGTGCTGTTTCACTTTCGGGAAGCACAATTACGATTTGTGCGAAAGTATGGCTGTGCTTTTTCACTTTCTGGAAGCACATATTTGATTCACGCGATAGCACAATTGTGCTTTTTACACAGTGTGTTTCATGCGAAAAAAATAAGAATAAAAACCCATTTTTTACCTCTTGAAGAAACCTAGGAAAAACCTAGCGAAATCCAAAAATCCAAAATAAAAAAACATGTGTAGAAAGTAGGAAAAAATTTGCTCCCTCGGGTGCGCCCAACATGCAAGGGCGTGCGCCGCGCTGGGAATCCCCCCGAAGGGGTACCTGCCAGTTACATGCTCCCGCTATACTCACATATTGCGAGATGTAGCACTGGCTTCCCTCTGGCACTCGCACCGCTAGCTGCTTGTGATCACGCGAGTAAGGACGTGTTGAGGAGCAGTTTTGCTTCGGTTTCACTTTTTTCTTCCCTTTGGTTTTCATTTTTTTCTTCATATTTATCAGTTTTTTCTTCAAAATTTTTTGTTTATTTTTCTTTTTTCAATACATGTCTACTTTTTTCATATGTACTGTACCTTTTTTTTATACAACATGAACATTTTTATATAAACATTAAACATTTTTAAATACATGAATTAAATTTTTAATTCTCCCTTTGATCCAAATAAATAATTGTCGCTGCTTTAGTATAAATTTGTACTAAAGTTGTATTAGAGTAACGTCAATTAACATGGATCGAAGGAGTATATATATTTATGTCTACTTTTTCCATACACAATATACAGTTCTCATATACATAAGGAATATGTTTTTATATCGTTAACCATTTTCAAATACGTGATTAAAATTTTAAAAGATACATTTTTGGATGCCTATTTTTCCTACATATTATATATTTTTGAATACATATGATACTTTTCTTATACATGTTCCACATTTTTTAATAAATGATTAATATATTTTGAAATATATGTCTTGATGTCTACTTTTCATACAGATTGTACTTTTTTGTGACACTTGCAACATTTTTATACATGTTTATCATTTTCAAATACATGATTAATTGTTTTTCAAATACATGTTTTCATTTTTTTCAAATACTTATAATTAAAATACAGGTTGAAATTTATTTATATGATACATGATTATTTTTTTACATCGTATAAAACATTTCTCATGAACATATTTTCTGAAACACATGAACAGTTTATTTGGATGCTATCAACATTTTTTCAAATTATACCGCGCTAAGATTTTTCAAATTCATGATTCAATTTTTTATTTTACGGAATATATGGATTTGAAAATATGAAAAGGAAGAAAAACTACTAACCTGGGCCGGCCCATAGCGACCAGAAGGCAGCGTTGCTTGAGGCGAGACAACCTTCCGTGTGTCTGTAAGCGACATATAGTCGCAAAAGTCGCCCACGCGCATTCTTCTGTTGGACAACAAAACTTGAACAAATAGTAGAAAGACCCGATTTGGTGGGTTCTCCTTCGGTCACCCCCTCCAGGGTGCGACTACACTATACACCTATACCTCGTGTGACACAAGGTGGAAGGTGGTGTCACTACAAGGAGCCGATGCTCGGTCGACCGATCAGGGATGTGGGTCATTGTGCTGATGTCATACCTACATCACAATATGTTCAACTTTCTTTATTTTTTAATTTTATTTTTATATTTTAAATTAATATAACTAGAAAATTAAAAACCATGATTTCAAGAAAATGTTAACATCATATTAAAAAATGTTGGTAGCTTTCAAAAAAATTGGTCGTGAAAACTACTTTTTCCTACAATTCAGGAAAATGTATGGGAAATTTTTCATTACTGTGTATACAATGCAAAAATTATTTTGCATAATAGAAAAATATTTGGTACCATTAATAAAATTGTGGAAGATAGTTCAAATAAATGTACTGTCTTGAAAAAATTTGTGAAGATTAAGAACTTTTTATATGTTGTAAGAAAATGTTTGTGTATTTTAAAAATGTTTATTATCCTTAAAATTTTCAAGGTTTATTTGAAAAAATGTTGACGTGTGTTCAGAAAAATGTTCAAAATATGTATTAAAAGAAAATGTACATCATGTATTTTAAAATGTTCAATGTGCATCAAAAATGTTTTACATGGACACTAAAAAATGTATATTGTGTACTAAGAATATCCTTGTGTTGAAAATAAGAAAAGAAAAAAGAAAAGCAAAGAACCGATGAAAAACCAAGAAAAAAATAAAATCAACATAAAACAAAGAAAAAATCAAACAAAAAGGTGAAAAAACAAAGAAAACCGAATGACAACGAAAAAACGAAGGAAACCAGTGAAGAAATAAAAATAAAACAAAAACAAGAAACCCCCAAGAAATCAACCCAAACAATGAAAACTGGACAAAGAAAACCCACACAAAAAAATCCAGCCCAAACAATGAAAACCGAACAAAAGAGAAGAAACAAACACGATCTGGGCCAGCCGGTCACGCCGCGCCATATCGTTACAAGCACTAGGAGACATTGTACTTGCACAGCGGAGATCCTATACGGCGCGTACCGCACCCACGAGCGCCGTGTACGCACCCCCCTCGCCCGCTGCAGTTTGTATGGGCCGGCCCATTTCGGGGTTTAACCCCAACCCGTTTTGGGAAGGTTCTAGAACCTTCCCTGAACTGGATTTTTATGTTTTTCTTTTTCTTATTTCGTTTTTTCTTTTCCTTGTTCTGTTTTCTTTTCATTTTTTCTTTACTTTTATGTTTTCATTTTTATTCTTGTTTTCAATTTCCGAAAAACTATTAAATCACAATTTGTTTGTAAAATCGTATTTTTTGAATGATGAACATTTTTTCCAAAATCTTGGTTTTATTTTTACTAAATTGTTACTCTTAAATCATGAATTATTTTTGAAACTGTGAACATTTTAACAATTTTTTTAGAAATTTGTGAACATTCTCTTAAGTCATGAGCATGTTTTTCAAATCATGAACATTTTTCTTGAAATAATGAACATCTTAAAATTAAAGACTACTTTTTCAAAATCATGAACAATTTTGTCAAATTTGTGAACATTTTTAGAATTAGCGAACATTTCTTCCAAATTCATGAACATTTTTTTGAATTGTGAATATTTTTTCCAAATTCGAGAACATTTTTTGAATTAGCGAACATCTGTTTGAATTTTTTCAATTATTACCATTTTTTAAGTTTGTGAACACTTTTTACAAATTCGTGAACAGTTTTTGAATTCCAGAGCATTTTTCTGTAATCATGATTTGCTTATTTGTGAACATTATTCAATTTCACGAACATTTTGTTTGGAATCTTGAACATTGTTTTAAATTCATGAACATTTTTTAACTTTGTGAACATTTTTTTGCCAAATTCATGAACAATTTTTGAATTACTGAGCATCTTTTTGGAAATCATGATTGTTCTATTCAGAATTAGCAACTTTCCAGAAATTTACGACCTTTTGATATCCTGAATTATTGAAAAAAATAAAGGAAAAAAAAGGAAACATCCGCAAAAAAACAGGCGGCCTCCCGGCCACACATGGGTCGGGTCGAAGGAGAGAGTGCGGTGCGACCGCTTCCTTCGCAGCGCGTGCTGCGCTCTATAGGCGCTCCCCTTGCACAACTCGGCGCTTATTTTTCTAGCAAAGCACGTTCGAAGCCGATGCGTACTGGCCCAGTTTCATCTTTTCTTTTTCGAAACAACAAGCATACTGTGTCCACTAAAAACCCGCCAATTACTCCTACAAAGGATGCTGGAATACCCGTCTCCCTGGCCTCCTTGCGAGCGAGAGCTCCTTCTTGTCGTCCGTTTCAGGCTAGCTTGTCACGGGAGCTTTTCAGGGCTGATGCGAGCCGTCTGATCTACTCGAACGGCTCACGCCCGGGTGCTGATGGAAGGGCCATGACGGGTGGACTGCTAGTTGCGCTGAGGGCCATCGTGACAGGGTGGCATAGGGTGCGCCCGTGGGCTAGGCTGTGCGTGCTTTGCCGCACACGCGATGGGCTAGGCGGACCTGCCTGTCGGCGTTTACGCCCGTAAGTACAAAGCTGAATTTTCGGTTTATACCAAACGCCCACGCCTACATGTTTTCCATGTCATATTCTCTCTACAAGTTATACACTGCCATAGTGGCACGACTCGACAGAAATCGACAACCATTTAACAACGTGTTTGGTAGCCTGCATTAGGTCTAACCAGGCCCGCGGGGCAAGAATCCGGTCTGTTTGGCTGCCCGTATACACTGTTGGGTCTGCATCACATGAAGTTTGAACCATCTCTGGGCCTGTCGAACCGGGAACGCTCAAATCAGCAGTTTCTCCAGAGCCAGGTCCGCATGATGCACGTGGGCGAAAGGGCGTGGACGCGAGGAGCCACACTCACAAGTGCCGAATCGAGCTTTAGTCCCGGTTCATAAGGACCTTTAGTGCCGGTTCTGCAACCGGCACTAAAGGGTGGGGACTAAAGCCCCCCCCCCCTTTAGTGTCGGTTCGTCACGAACCGGGACCAAAGGCCCACCACGTGCCACGAGCCCGTGCCGGGGGGCTGGGGGCCTTTAGTCCTGATTGGTTACACCAACCGGGACTAAAAGGTTTAGGGGTTTATGGTTTATTTTTCCTTTTCATTTTGTGTTTTCCTTTTTTTTTTCATTTCAAACATATTTTATGCTATTACATATTGTACACGTTATGCATATATATAAATAGAGTTTCTCGTAGAACCGATCATATATATATCATTGAATTTCTCGCACGACCATTCACATATATATGATAGCACTATTCTAATTCTAGAATTAGAATAATTATTTGGATCACATCTGGCACTATATAGACCCGAGGAGGTGCTCCCGAGATCCCGGCTGCAGATAAGAAAGAAAGAAAAAAGCACCCCGGCACCGTCCTCCCCTGATCCCCCACCCGACGCAGCCACCCACTACCAGCGCATCGCCGCCACAACTGCCCCTGGTGTGCCGCCGGCGCCATTTGCCCCGGCGATCCGCCTTCACCAACTGCCTCATCGCGTCGCCGCCGCCATCTGCCCCGGTGATCCGCCACCCCCAACTGCCCCCTTGCCGCCGCCGCCATCTGCCCCAGCCTCCTCCGGGCGCGAGGCCGCCGCCGTCCCCGCCCCAGATTCGGCCACCGCGCCCCCACCACCCCGCCTTTCTCCCCAAGCCGCACGCACTGCGGCCCCACCTTCCTCCTCCATGCGATGCCCCTTCCCCAATGTGCATCCCGCCGCCCTCCATGCCCAGCGCGCATCCCGCCACCGGCCTCCATACCCAACGCGCCTCCGCCACCGATCCCCACCTCCACTCACCGGCAAGCCACCTGCACGCACCTCTCTGGCGTCCTCGCCCCCCATACATCTCCCCACGGCGGCGCATAAATGACGACCCGTGACCCTGCCGCCCCATTCGGCCATCCCCGCATGACTCCGCAGCGGGATTCCTCCGCTGTCCGCATGTCCATCATGCCTTACTGCCCTGCCACCAGTCGACATCTTGCTTGATTGCAAGAGCCGCCCCCAAGCTCTGTCCGCAGAACCTCTGTTTCCTTTCTCCCCCCGGTTTCTATGCTGCCAAGGTTGAGAGAGAAGTTCGATCCATGCAGCCTCTTCAGTTCAGCCTAAATCGCGCCAACAACGTTGCCCTCGGCCTGCCGCCTAACGTCGGTGATGCGTCGCTGTCCCACGCCACGGAGAGTATCTAGACCGGCAGTCTATTTTTTAGAACGAAGGCTCGCAAAGAGCCCGACTTTGAATTAACAAAGCCATCAACCGGCCAGGAATTACACAAGGCCACCAAGCACTAGCGACCGAAAGATACAATGGAGCTTAGTGAGCAGCTAACAATGCAACACACACTACAGCAGAAAGAAAATACATGAAGAGCCCTACTAGTAGTGTCGAAGCCTACTGCACATAGTCAGCATAGAGAGGAGCAGAGAAGCCTCGATGATCTGCCGATAGCCAGAGAAAGGTGTGGACTGTCTGAACCCAGGGACAAGGGAAGAACATCGCTCCCAACGCCGAAGAGGAACCCTTTCCTCTCGCCTAGGCTCGAAGGCGCCGCACCGTCGGATCGTTGGCGCTCACCCGAGAACTAGAGCAGACGTCAGCCGGATTCCCATCGCAGACAAGGTGCACAACCCTCGCCACGCCGCTGGCACACACCACAGCTACACTGCCACCTCTCCAGACCAAGCCAGGAGCAGAAGGATAGCCGTCGGGAGGTCGCTGAATAAGAAAGCTGCAGAGGCCAAGAGGCGGAGCAGAGAATCACCAGGTCCCGTTCCGATGGCCGCAAGACGGACTCTTGTAGGAACGAGCACCCTCCACAGAAAACGCAGACTTGGCCTCGCAGCCGACGGACGCCCACCAACCACATTGACCCTCTCCCGAAGAACCAGACACCCCAGACGGCGCCTCCAACGAGGACGCGACGCGCTAGGCGCCGCCGCCGGCCAACCCGAGACGGTTTTTGGGTTTTCACCCGGGGTCTGGGACGGGGGTAAAGAGGAGAGCCCTCAACGGCGCCTCCAGGGGAGAACACGACGCACACACGCGTCGTCGCCGTCGTGGCCGGAGGACCGGCCAAGGGTTTCCCCCGAGCTCGAACCTGAGCACCCGCGCCCGCCAAAGACGGATCTGGCGACGAGTCGCGAAGGGAACGAGCGGAGGGATGAGAGCGCAGGGAAGAGGCGCCTAACCTTCGGGATCTGGGCGGAGGAACTCCGCGTCGTGACCGCCCGCCGTATCATCGCTGCCCGGCAGCCGAGGATGCCGGCCACCACTTCCTGCGGGCGTCGCCAGTCACGGAGGCAGCGCCGCCTCGCCTTCCGGGCCGCCACCCCGGCTTCGTGTCGCCAGCGGGGCACGAAGCAGCGGCACTCACCGCCACCTTCATCGACGACCCACGGGCTTGCCGTCGATCCCCTCGTGGCGGCGAGGAGGGACTGGATTGAGAGGGTGGCGGGCGGGAAACCCTAATCGCCCTCCGGACGACGCGAGGCCGAGGGGGGAGGAGGGACTGGGATTGAGAGGGGTGGCGGCGCGGGGGAAACCCTAGTCGCCCCCGAGTCGCGACCGGCAGTCTATGCGTGCAGACCAGGGAGGACGACGAACTACGCCTGGTGCCGCTACCCTCGTGAACAGATGGAGGAAGGTCAACATGGAGGCAGAGAGAAGGTCACATAAGGTGCATGAAGATTGTCAGAGTTCAAGAACGGGGTATGATCTTTGTGTTGTTTTTGGGGTGAAAATCAACATGGGTATGCGACCTCACATCATGTGTATTCTTGCTAATTTTTTTAAATAATACATTTTTTATTAATTTTCATAAATATTACGCTGGGTAAATTTTTTCCAAAATAATACACCGTCGGCCCGCTGCAGGCCGACTGGGCCTAGTCGGCCCACAGCAGGTCGATTGGATTCCATATTTTGGTGTCAACTTTTTTTCATACACATTCTATATTTTTTGTATCAATAAGGAACATTTTTTATACACACATTTAACAATTTTTAAATACATGCTTAACAATTTTTAAAACATATTTTTTATGTCAACTTTTTGCATATATATTGTACATTTTTGTATACATCAGGAACATTTTTTATACACGTTTAACATTTTTTAGTTACATGATTAACATTTTTTAAAAACTTATGCCTACTTTTTTTGCAAAATCAATTAGCCCACAACGAGCCAATTAGCTCCAGTCGGCCCACAGTGGGCCGACAGGACGCAATGAGCCCACAGTGGGCCGACAAAGGGCCAGTCGGCCAGCTGTAGGCTGACTGGAATCCAATCGGCCTGCTGTGGGCCGACTAGGCCCAGTCGGCCTGCAGCGGGCCGACGGTGTATTATTTTTGAAAAAAATTTATCCAGCGTAATACTTATGAAAATTAATAAAAAATATTTATTATTTTTTTAAAAAATAGCTGTATTCTTGAGATGGCCTCCCTTAGCCTCAAAACCGTATTGCCTATCAAAGTGATAATCCCAATCCTACCGTCACGTGTAAAAGAAAATTAGATATATACATGTACAGAACCTACAACAACTTTACGGGGAGTTGATGGATCATTCAGTGGTTGCTGCTGCCACTACTGAATTTTTTCTTGAGATGATCTTGATCGCCCTTCAATAATTAACTTGTTTCTTGGTTGCATCTAGTTCCCCCCGCTCCACCTCAACACTGCTGCCTTCAGCTAGATCTCCCTTGTTATTTTGTATTCTTTTCATTTTCTTTTCTGAAAAGCATTTGCTCTGAAATCCGAATCCGATGATGTAGCTTTGGCTATTATTGAAAACGTGGAGAAAATTGTACATGCTCTGTGGGTAAAAAAAATGGCTTTACTTTACTTATTCCGAAGGTTCAAATGTTGTGTTCGAGAAGGTCGAGTGTGTTATCTCAGCAAGTTCGAATAAATTTAGACATGCAAGATAAAACATGCGAGAGTTGTGTTTTTTTAGAACTGGAAGTGACAAACAAATATAAAAAGAGCACAAAACAAAATTTGAGGCTAGAAAAATCACTTCAAAACACTAACAAGAAAAAGAATTTTCTCTTTGATGCAGTGTTCGCTACAAACATGGCTAGATGGGTACTACAGGGGTAATTTTTTCGGTAATTACCCGCCAATTGTTTTGTAAATTGTTGTGTATATAAGAGAAAGAGAGAAGTTCAAATATAAGAAATGAAAAAGTTCAAAACATGTAACATGATAAAAAGTTTCATGTACGAATATCGTGTGCAGAAATAAAATGTAAATTCACAATGAAGTTCATATAAAAAAGTGGAAGTACCCTAAAAAAGTGGAAGTGAAAAAAGGGGCATTTCTGAAAACGATGTACTAAAAAGTACATGTTTTCTAAATTCCAGATGCTTATATGGTCGTCCTGTGACACTGAAATCTTTTCCACTTTAGGTGAGCAATTTTTGTGTGTGGATGTGCTATGCATGTGCTTGTGCGTAGTACACTGAATAGAACAAAAAAAACTATTATGGGTGCCCTCTAAAATGTTTGTCCTATTGCTTATGAGAATTGACCCAAATTTTCCTATTGTTTTTGCACATGTTGGATTCAAGGGAAAATGTGTATAAAAAAGGTGTGATTTCGAAACTTCAGGTGTAACGAACATCGAAGTTCAAACCAAAAAAATGTAAACAAAAAATCATGGAATTCAAAGAATAAAAACTATGGAGTTTAGTGAAAAAAATCAATAGCACGCGAAGTTCATGTTTCAGAAATTCCGAAGTTCACGTGCCATGTACAGAAGAAAACTCATCAAATGAAAAAAGTGACCGCCTAGGCCATTTCACCGAAAAGCAAAAAATGCATAAATGTCGCAACAAAATTCTATTAGAAGTTCAAATTTAAAAATCGAAGCAGGTCAACGTTAAAAAAAATGAAGTTTTTGATATCTAAAATACAAATTTGGAAGTTCAACAAATTTGAGCAAGAAGTTCAAAAAAAAGTTGTTCAAAAATCTTTATAACGGATTTTCCCCGTTTGTAAAAAAAATCAGAGAAGTTCAAATTAAAAAGAGGAGCATTTCAAAAAAAAGTATAAAAACTAATTTCCCCATTCTATAAAAACTAGAAGTTCAAATTAACATAATGGCGTTGTATCATTGTTTATATACAAAAGCATTTTCCCCGTTACTAACCAATAAAACTAAAAAGTTCAAATTTAAAAAATGGTGAAGTTCGATGTCTATAAAAATTTAGGTTTTCACATTATGTAAAAATAAAACCAAGAAGTTCAAAATTTTAAAACGAAAAGTTCAAAAACCTCGATTCTCGATTTTCCTCGTTACTAAAGAATAAAATCTAAGAAGTTCAAATTTAAATAACAGAGAAGTTCAAATTTATAGAAACCTCTGATTCTCGTTGTAAAGAATAACTAATAAGTTCAAATTAAAATAAGGGAACAACAAAAAAGTTATAAAAATATTTTCCCGTTTTTTTAATTTTGGATTTTCCCAGTACTAAAGATTAAACCAAAAGTTCAATTTAAAAATAGAATAATTCTGTGTACATTAAAAACTCAGTTTATCTAGTTACTAAAGAATAAAGCAAGAAGTTCGATTTAAAAATTTGGAGAAGTTTGATATTTAATTAAAAACTAAAAATGGTAATTAAAGAATCAAACAAATAAGTTCAATTCAAAATAACGAAGAAGTTTGATGTTTCTAACAAAACTATAATTTTCATATTTCTAAAAATACATAAAAAATTCAAATAAAAAAGTTAGTGAGGTTCGATATATGTAAAAAAGAGAGTTTTTCATAACTAAAGCGAAACAGAGTGAGGTTCAAATTGATAACTGTCGAAAGTTCACGCACTGCATGGTGTGCATTTCGTATGAGAAAAAAAGAATAAAAAGATAAAGTCTAAAAAATTTGTTGCTAGAAGTTCAACTGCTTTGTACAGGGAAGTTCAAAAATTCTTGAGAGAGAGGTTCACCGCGTATTTCCATGATTGAAAACACAAAAATAAATTGTTCTTTTGTGTTTTAAAATAATTCTCTCAACCCACGAAGAAGTTCAGTTATTATATGGGAGAAATTTGATTTCAAAAAAGAAAATAAAAATTCAAATTATAAAAATGGGAAAAGTTCATGTACTACATAGTGTGTGTTTAATATGAGAAAAATGAATTAAAAGGCAAGGTCAAATTTTGTTGTTGTTATAAGTTCAAGTCCACGATCGGAGAAAGTTAAAAAAAATATTGTGAGAGAGGTTTGTACAAAAGGAATATCATTTGTGTAACACTTACGAATGGATGAGAAAATTGCAAACGAAAATACGTCAGAGAAATTCAACGTGAAAACAGCAGAAAGTTCTACTACTACAATGAATTTCAGATGAAAAACTTTAAAAACCGTCGCGAGTATGAAAAAATGATAAACACGGGAAAGTTGTGTGTTTACAGCAACATTCCATCGTTATATCACGTGCTCAATTCCCGTGAGTGGATGGAGAGCTACGAGCAAAAAAAGCACGTGAAAAACAGAGTGAAGTTCAAATAGACATGCGAAGAAGTTCAAGTTCTTCACGCGGTGCATTTTCGAAGAATCTGTTTCGCGATAAAGGTAGAACGCATGATCTCGCTGTTTTCACAATTACTTGAAAACAGCTAGGAATTAGAAAAAACCATCAACACGAAAAGGTTTTGCATTATCCGTAGCTTTTGAACGGTATATTTTTTGCCCCATTCCGATAAAATTCGTAGAAATTGCAGCCAAAAAACGTTTTTAGCCATTTTCGAAATTGACTTAAAACTGTAAGGAATTGAGAGAAACAATATATACCAAAAAGTTTCGCATTTGTTCAAACTTTCCAACGCCATATCATTTGCTGAATTTGGACGTACAGTTAAAACATTACCTAAAAAATACAAACTCGGTAGAACTTGTACCGTTTTCTAAATTACTCTTAAATAGTTCAAAATTAGGAAAAACTTTGAACATGAAAGAGTAGCGCATTTTCATAAGCTTTCCAATGCCATATCATTTGCCTCAATTGGATTAGCTGTTTAGAAATGGTATAGAAAATACGAACTTGGCTGTTCGGTTTGCGAAATTTTATGATTTTCCAAATTACTCTTTAACCATAGGGAATTAGAGAAAACTTTCAACATGTGGAAGGAGCGGTTTTGCAGCATATTTCCAACGCCATATTATTTGGCTTATTCTGATAAACGATTTAGAAATGCGATCGAAAATACGTTTCACATTTTTTGTATGAAGAAAAAACGGTTTTCAAAACTGCTCTTAAACCGCTTACGTTTTACCAAAAAAATTAACTTGGCTCATGATACTCGTGTCCATAGCTTTCCAACGGTATAACGCAAGCCCCATTTGGGAAATGTTTGTGGAAGTTCAACCTAGCACTGGGGAAGTTCAGGTCGAACAACTCAGGTAGTAAAATTGCAACAGACGCATGTTCATCACGCCCGAAGAGCAAAATCCGCCAAAGAGTGAGATTCCTATTTAAAACAGGCATTTAGTTGCTAAAACCCGTTTGCAGCTTACACTTGCGTCACATAGAACACGACTCACCTGAAAAATTCGCGCGGGAAGACACGGCTGCGAAGATAGCCTGAAGGTCGGGTTCCTACAAAGGGAAGTTCAGGTTTGTGTAACTCAGGAAGGTCAGGTTGTGATCAGAATAATATTCTGATCCCGTGATCAGAATAGTGTTTATATATATAGACACACACACACACAATTTGGTATATACAATGTATCCTACAATTTGCAGATCATTACATGGAGGCATTACAGCTTGTAATGGTATTCTCCTTTGGGATCTATGACCTGGTCGAGCAAAAATCCCGCTATTTCCTCTTGACTTGCTCATACGCAATCCGTTGGTAGGAGCTTATCCCGCATCTCTTGCATCTTTATTAAAGAAGGAGATCGATATGAATATATTAGTTGTGTGTATATATATTAGATTATGAAAAAAAGATTTGTGAATTGTGTTCTGGCAAACGTACCCATAGCGCTCTGTCAGATATGCTCCTTTCGGACGTCATCATGCGAATGTTCTCGCAAACGTAGTACGCATATAAATTATTCCCCGACACCTGCCTCATGGCCTTTACGAGAATAGAATTCAATCAGATAATAATTAATCAAGCATGATAATGGTATTGCTCAAAGTAGAATTAAAGAGATGCGCAGACGTAGCTAGTAGTACTTAATTACCTTGTGTCGCACCCATTTCAGCTGTTGTTTCCATTCGCCTTCAACCTGTTTGATGAACTTTTGCCAAGCCCTGCCCGCCGGCAAAGAAAATGAATAAAGGAGTTATTAATTAGTTAATATCAGGAAATGAACTAAAGAGGCCGACATAGTGCGATAATGATTGAAATTACCTGTCGACCATCCCCCTCACGGTTGCGTATTCATTACTATCTTTATATAGTGAGTCCAGTACTTGAACTCTTCCCACGTCAACTTTAATGATTATCAAGATCCAGTGGAAATGCATGCGCACACGTTTGTATAATTAAGCGGGCATGTGCATAACTCATCAACTACACTTATTATTAACATCTAGTAAGCAATACATAATTTGTAGTACAAGATATAGTAACACTCACCCGAATTTGTAAGGAAGTAGTATTTATGGTTGGGTATTTAGTCGCTTCAAGAACTCTAGCAAGCTTATCTCTGTGTATGGTCGATCATATTCACATGACCATGTCTCTTGATTGATGGTATTTGGGTCAATGAACCCAATGCCATAGCGTCCAGCTCTTTTCATTTCATACATCTTTATTCTGCATAATACCACAGAAAAGAATATAGTGAGGATAATTACAGGTAATGAACGAGCACTACAGATAGCTAGGGACTTAAATACAGAATGAAATCACTTACAGACAATAGCAACTGACGATAGATTTGTCGAGTGCGTCTTGATTGAATAACTGAAACATTTCTTGAAACTCAACCCACAAATCTTTTTCATGGAAGTAATGCTCTGCCTTGACTTTCACCACGAGGGACTCTCGGTTGGTCTTTACTTCTCTCAGGTACCATTCATGCAATTCATACATTCTCGTTGATAGAAGCCGTACCTCCTCAGGCTTGACCAGAGGTTGGCCGCAGACATATTTCCATTTTAGTTCCCCCTCTGTAAACCGGGGGAGTTCCGCGATGCCTAGGAGTTGTTCAACAGTGATAGCTGCCTCTTCAGCCTGCCTTCTATGATCGTTGGTTATTACCAGCTGATCGGCAGTACTCATATGTGTTTGTACAATGAGCGGGGGATCGATTGCATTGCCTGTTCTCCCAGCTGGGGAACAATTTTCCCGCTTTTTTGCCAACTGTTTGGCTCGAGCTCGAGCTCGACTCCTTCTTTTTTTGTGCATGATATGACTTCTTGATAGAGTGCTCATAGTCTGAGTCCCTATGCTTGGCAGCTGGTTGAGCATTATCAATAAAGTGATGTATGACATGCTGAGGTACTTTCTCCTTTGGCGGCGGGGGCGGTTTCGGTCCAAAATGGGCCTTCACTTGGGCAGCAACTTCGGCTTCGTTTTCCTCCTCATTCAGGTGGTAAGGCAACTTCGGAAGAGGCTTGAGGCTTGGACCATATTTGTATTTCTTGCCTCCTTTTGTACCGCTAGCCGCCGTAGCTGCGGCGCCTCTCTTCCGTTGTTGCTGAGGCGGCAGAGCCCGCTGAGGCGGCGGAGACGGCTGACGCAGTGCCTGACTTGGAGGAGGAGGCAGCTGACGCGGTACCGGACTTGGAGGAGGAGTCGGCTGACACGGTGCCGGACTTGGAGGAGGAGGAGTGGGCTGACACAATCTTGCGGACTTGGAGGAGCAGGAGTCTCTGATCAAGATGGCGGACTTGGAGGAGCGGAGTCACGACGTGATAGCAGAACTTGGAGGAGGAGCCGGCTGACGCGGTGTTGGTGGCCTTGGAAAGACGATGCAATCCTTTTTCCATAGAATGATATGATGTATTGCCTCTCCCAGTGTGCGCTCATCGTCACCTCTAGGAATGTCAAGCTCTAGCCCTACATATCCTGTCATCACTTCATCAACCCCGACACGAGCATAGCCAGCTGGAATCGGATTGCAACGGAAGGTTGCTTTAGGGGGATAAGCATAGCCGTCCGCCACCTTCATGGATATGTTCTTCACTTTAATGTGTAGCTCACAAGTTGTTGTAGCTATCATATCATCCATAGGGTATCTATCCAGCAGTGCATCATTGCCTGGGGTGGAACCCACGTTGCTTCTCGACATGGATGGGACTGTGCTATCCAATGTTGGATCCACTAGCTGTTGCCGCTGCTGAGACCCCCTTTCCTGGCTAAGTGAGTCGATCTGCTGCTACCGCCGCCTGAAAGCGAGATCCAACTCCACGTGCTTTGATTGTACGATGCGAAGGCGGTCTACTTCCTGCTTCCTCTGTTCCTCCTCCAGCTTCCTCTTCTGTTCCTCCCGCTGCTTGTTTCTCGCGCGACTTCTATAGTCGGTGTTCCAATCCGCAAACCCCTCAAACCACGGAACAACGCCTTTGCCTTGTGTTCTTCCCGGGTGTTCAGGATTCTTCGGCACGCATGTAAGCTCATCGTTCTCTCTGTTGGGCGTGAACACCCCCGTTCGTGCCTCTTCTATTGCAACAAGTAAACTATCGGTGGCTCCTTTAAGACTTGCCCGCTCCAAAACCAGCCCTGTCTTTGGGTCCAACTCCCCCCATGTGCATAGAACCAAGTCCTGCACCTGGGGGACTAACTCAATGTAACTGGAGTGACCCTTGCAGCCATCATCTCTTACTCAACGAGATCCCACTTAGGTCGGGCCACCTCGTAGCCACCTGGCCCCAGTTTATGGTGCCACTGATTTTTCACGGCATTAAATTTCTTTATTCACGACCGTTCCTGAGCTACTTCCGATTCCTTGAATTTCACAAAAGCATCCCAGTGATCTCTTGCCTTCTCCAGTGTTCCCTTGAATTCTGGAGTCTGCTTTCCTGCTTTGACGTACGCGGCCCATATAGTTTTCTTGTGGTTGTTGAATGCTATCGCCATCTCCTTAAGAGCACTGTTCTTGACTTTCTCCAGATCTGCATCTGTCACATGATCTGGTAGGGTGAAATATGACATGAGCGATTCCCAAAGCAGATCTTTTGTCCTTTGGTCGACAAAAGTAACATCTAGATCTCCCTTTGCTGGCCTTTTCCATTCTTGAACGGAGATCGGGATTTGGTCCCTGACAATAACTCCGCATTGATGACTGAACTTCTTCGCATTCTTCTTAGGTTCAAGCGGTTCACCATTAGGTTTGATGGCATCGATGTTGTACTTTACGCCAGCCTGCAACATTTTGACTGGGCCTCGAACTGCCCTGCTGCTTGTAGAAGATTTCCTCGATTCGGAGGGCTAAAAGAAAAGAAAGATCATTTTGTTAATATATATACAAATCAATTAAAACATGTGATGATCACCAGATGCCTTATATAAATATACCTCGTCGGTCTTTGTTATTTGAAGAACAACATTTCGTTCGTCATCATTGTTCTATACTTCATCTATTCGTTTGTCTTCATCAAATATCATACCCTCAACGGTATTGTTCAGATATTGCGAGCCGTCATCTTCTTCATTCTCATCTGGTGGGCTCGGGGAGCGTATGATGTCGAACATAGTCTCATCTCCTTCTCTGCCGGTATTGTCCATATCTTTTATTTAACTTATCCAGAAGAAAGCACTACAAAAATAGTACACTTCTGTGATGATACATGTTTGTCATAGTAGGTCACGTTTTCTATCATGCATGTACATCCATGACGATTTTATGACAGAATCAAGATAGTCATACCTGTGCTATCGTAGAAGTGTTCCATGACATTACCAAAATTATCATCATGGAAGTGTCCACTTCCATGACGATAAATCGCGCGTAATAGAAGTGCTTTCGTCAAGGGTGACCGACACGTGGCATCCACTGTAACGCGTTGCCGTTAAGCTATTGGGTTCCGGTTTGGATCCGATAACCCGTTAACAGCCCAGACCAATGGGGATTTTCCACGAATTGGCTGGAAGAAACACGTGTCGGCTCCCGTTGGGACAGATGTCATCCACTCATTGGACAGAAGGCGCCAATGATACGCCACCACGTGGCACGGCCCAACAGAGGACCATTCCTGTGAAAAGGCCAGCCTGTTGGACTTGGTCAAAAGATAGCGGGCCGGCCCACGGAATGTGTGTTAACGACCTGTTCGCGCACAGCCCATTTATAGCCCGCTAACCCAGGGCCCGTTACGGCCTATCCGAATTAGGCCAAGTAGCGCATCTGGGCCATCCAATATGATTCTAGCCCGTTGTAACTTCCGGTCATGTATGCCCATGACGTCTTTCAGCCCATATGAGGCACTTTGTAACTCTTTGCCCATTAACGGCCCGTGGTGAAACTGGCCTCTAATGAACAGTATATCGCTTTATACCCATTAACGGCCCATTATTCCATCGGGCCGTTTCAAGCCCATGTTATCTTTCGGCCTTCTTAGGGCCCATTTATTCTTGGGCTCATTTCTAGCATTCGGTTACTTATGTCATGTTACTCGCCTTTTCTGCTTGTGGGCCAAATTCAGCCCGTGGTTACAGCCGGCCCGTTTGTGGCCCGTTAATCCATTGGGCCGCTTTCATAGCGTCATCAAATACAGCCGATTAATGACGGCCCGTTATGGTCGGCCCATGAACGGACGATTCCAACTCTAGCCTGTTTATGATCCATAATGCGGTCCGTTATTGGCCCATGTGTGGCCAATCGATCATACGGCCTGATGTGGCACGGACTAGTGAGATGCTAATTCGTGCGTGTAGATGGCCCGATCTTTCACGGCGATACTCGATCAACACCTCGTCTCCCTGTTCCTCCTCGTAACCTCCAAGAACAATTTTTACCTGTGTACAAAAATACACAAACGAAAATAATGACCCCCTCGGATCAGCACGTAGGCGTTGATGTGATGATCAACCCTCCGTTGCTAGTAAATTTCCACGATGGAAAAATCACAGATAATACACAAGATATGGTCGTCCGTAACCCGGACGTTTTTCTGTATATCTCATACTCGGAATAAAACTCAAAACTAATCTGCGTACAATGGGCATAGCCTGACGATTAAATAGCCAACTCCCGTGACCCTTCCGCAAGAAAAATTTCTAATGCTACATGTTGCCGAACAAGTCATGCGTGACTTGACTACGAAAGAAAACAAAGATCCTAACTAACTAATTAAGCGGGAGCTACTATCTAGGAAACCTTCCAATAAAATATTCTAATTATCAATCATGCACGCATGCATGCCTCTTTTCAGATTGCATGTGATCATGCACTCCTTGTTTGATGGCAATTAAAATTGCACCGATCTTGATCCATCCGGGTGGAGTTCTAAACGTGGGTTGTACCTCTTCTGGTTCTGGTTCCTGATCGGCATCCGACCTGGGCCTTTGATTGTATACACACACTTTATGCCTTTCAAATACAGGAGCAATTCTAGGTCCACAAAGTTGACGTAAAACACCATCTTTTCCTCGATGAAACTCAGCCGCATGCACAATATTATGTTCCACGACTTTTCCATGACTTGATTTCTTAACCGGCTCAGCATCTTTAACGTCAACAATCGATTGTGCCATGTGTGTATCACGGCCCGTAGAAGGCCCATTGATGCTACTCCCCGTAGAAGGCCCATTGTTTCTACGGCTCGTAGGAGGCCCAGGGTCACTACAGTAAATATGTAGCCCATGGTTATTGTGGCCTAGTTTTAAAAAATAGGTTATTGCGGCCACTAGCAAACCGTGGAAAAATAACTACACTGACTACAAGCAAATAAATAAACAAGACAACAAGGAAATAAATAAGCAAGCAAATTACACTAGGCTATCACGACTATTACACATATTACATCCACTGGGCATCAAAGTTCGCCATCAGTGCAAATATAGGGAACAAATCAGCATATCACATACACTGGTTGTCAAAGTTGGCGACCAGTGCAAATAAACGCTGCAGCATAACAAGTCCAGAACTGAGACCACTTCAGAAGAGCTCAAGAAAAAATATCCTGGGTACCCATAATGATGTCAAGATGCTTAGCAAGCTTATTAACCTTTTCTTGTTTGGCGCTTAAATCCTCCAGCGCTTGCTGTTGCACAAGAAAGTATGCATCTGAATTCTGCAGGGACTTCCTCAGACCTTCGGCTTCTTGCCGCAGCACAGCTGACTAATGCCTTTCAGCTTGGAGCTGAGACTGAAGAAGCCGAAGTGATTTAGGTAGCGAGTTCTAAGAGTTTGTGCCAGCGGTACTGGCCAGTAACTCGAACACTACATCAACGCAGGATTGGGGTTTTTCTCACTGTCTACAAGATCGTTTTTATCACCTTTCTTGGAGACCAACAGGGTTGTCTCACTATCTTGAACCTTATCTGCATTACTTTCTCTACCATTGCATAGTGGATGCTCTTCTCCAATATTCTGTTCGCATACTACAAGAGAAACAAGCAGACACATCACATGTTTATGAAGGAAATATGCCCTAGAGGCAATAATAAAGTTGTTATTTATATTTCCTTATATCATGATAAATGTTTATTATTCATGCTAGAATTGTATTAACTAGAAACTTAGTACATGTGTGAATACATAGACAAACAGAGTGTCCCTAGTATGCCTCTACTAGACTAGCCCGTTAATCAAAGATAGTTAAGTTTCCTAGCCATAGACATGTCTTGTCATTTGATGAACGAGATCACATCATTAGAGAATGATGTGATGGACAAGACCCATCCGTTAACTTAGCACTATGATCGTTTAGTTTATTGCTATTGCTTTCTTCATGACTTATACATTTCCTATGACTATGATATTATGCAACTCCCGAATACCGGAGGAACACTTAGTGTGCTATCAAACTTCACAACGTAACTGGGTGATTATAAAGATGCTCTACAGGTGTCTCCAATGGTGTTTGTTGAGTTGGCATAGATCGAGATTAGGATTTTTCACTCCGATTGTCGGAGAGGTATCTCTTGGCCTTCTCGGTAATGCACATCACTATAAGCCTTGCAAGCAATGCGACTAATGAGTTAGTTGCGGGATGATGCATTACGAAACGAGTAAAGAGACTTGTCGGTAACGAGATTGAACTAGGTATGGTGATACCGACGGTCGAATCTCGGGCAAGTAACATACCGATGAAAAAGGGAACAACGTATGTTGTTATGCGGTTTGACCGATAAAGATCTTCGTAGAATATGTAGGAACCAATATGACCAACCATGTTCCGCTATTGGTTATTGATCGGAGATGAGTTTCGGTCATGTCTACATAGTTCTCAAACCCGTAGGGTCCGCACGCTTAACGTTCGATGACGATCGATATTATGAGTTTATCTGTTTTGATGTATCGAAGGTAGTTCGGAGTCCCGGATGTGATCACGGACATGACGAGGAGTCTTGAAATGGTCGAGACATGAAGATTGATATATTGGAAGGTTATGTTTGGACACTGGAATGGTTTTGGATGAGTTGAGGCATTTACCGGAGTACTGGGAGGTTACCGGAACTCCCCGGGGGCTTAATGGGCCTACATGGGCTTTAGTGGAAGAGAGAGGAGGCGGCCAAGAGGTGGGGCGCGGCCCCCCAAGCCCAATCCATATTGGGAAGGGGGCCGACCCCCCTTTTCTTCCTCCCTCACTACTAGGAAAAGGCCTACTAATGGCGCATTACCAGTGCGCCATTAGTAGCACGCCACTAGTATTTCTTACTAATGGCGCACCACCGTGCGCCATTAGTATCTGATATACTAATGGCGCACCAAGCAAGGCGCCATTAGTATGTAACACCATGCACCATTAGTGTGCCTCCTGGGGCCATACGTAAGCATGTGCTTTGTCATACTAATGGCACATTACGTGTTGATCGCCATTAGTATCCTTTGAGATACTAATGGCGCTTTGGTGGTGATGCGCCATTAGTATGAATATTTGGTTTTTTCTTTTCTGATTTTTGCACAGGTTACAAAATATATTATTGCACGTAATATAGACAGCAGCACACAGCAACATCAGATTCATCGAATACAATAGAAGATTAGTCTCCGAATACAATTCATCATATTAGTCTCCGAATTCAAAAGACCGAACAAAGATAAAACATTACAAGTCTCAAGACCGCGAGTATCGAGTTTGTCTTCACATTACAAGTCGATATCGATCATCTAAACTACCATCACATAGAAGAGAGTTGTGGTCATCACGATGAGCATCATCGTGATCAAACTGGTCTTCATCCGGTTCCTCCAACGCTCCCTCCTCTCTCCCGCTAGATAGCGGCGTATCTAGATTCGCCTCCGCCCTAGTGGTGTACCTTTGTAGCTATTACCGCTGAAGCGGTGAACCTGTCTCCGACACTCCTCCCGATCGTCGAGACTCAGGGAACCTTACCCTTGTACACGACATACGACAAGCATCTCTATGCACAAGCCAAACAATGCACAATACATAAGCAATATGTAAGTATGCAACAAAAGGATCGGAAGAGAAAAGCAAGACATTAATAGCATGATTCATGGTCCTACTAATAAATAGCATCGATTACATCTAAGTTGAACGACTGTCCAAACCAAAGAGACATACGAATTCATTAAAGTATAATTACAACATGAGCCAATCAATGTTTCAGAACTACACATCACTACTTTCGACTCGACTCATCGGACAGGAGCGTGGATGAAGCCGCCGTCTGTCGTGATGGTCATGAAATCTTGGTTGTTGTCACCCTGCATTTGTAGCGTTTCATCTATCTCACCGTTGGACGGTTGATATCGAGGAAGAACTGCCCGAGGTATGAAGGACATCTTGATGGATGATGTCCGCAAACTCCGATGGATGCGAAGAATTCTTGTGCGAGGTCCGCATCTGGACTGCCGACAAGCTCATGGCCCAATCTTTGAGATTATCTGGTAGCGAAGTTGATGATGGTCCTTACGATCGCCCACATGTGATGGAGGGCGTAGTAGGCATCCTTCGATCGCCCGGCTGCTTGACGCAGCAGAACTTCAGATTGTGTGAGAACATGTGCTTGCCGTGCTTACAAACTGCCACGTGAAGGTGCCTCCAGATTTGGCGAGGCGGGAGAACATCATCAAGAACTTTCTTGACATCTGTGTAGTCTATCTTGGAGTTACGGTTTGGTCGAAATACGTGGCCATGGAATATTTCGGGCTTAAGAGGATGAGTGTGCAATGTGTGTCACCGCACGTAACACGGAATGTTAGAACAAAAAGAACGATGAAAATCTAAGAAATCATATGTTACGGGCGGTTAAGGGATGACTTACTCGGAAAGTAAGCCACAAGGAAGTTATCCTTATCGGGTTTGCGAATGACGCCTTCGAGGTGTGAACTCGCAACTTGGCGGTCCCAGCGCTGCTCAAGTGCTTGGCACGCATGTAGAAGGGGTCGACTATCACGATGTCCGAGTCTTGTCTCTAATGATCCGCATCTCCATACTCGTGAAAACAGCCGAACGAAGGTGTAGTGCAGCGGATGAAGGTTAAACATAGCAAAGATGTCATCAAACCGCAGGACGATCGTACCCCGATGTCGCCATCCACAAAGCCTTTGCCCTCGGCACCTTGGCCACGAAAACCGGTATGCCACATCCTTCTCTACGAGACGCCGCTTCTCCAAAGAAAGAACAACATCATGCAGACTCCGTGATAGCACCGGTTGCAGCATTCAGCATATTTGGCGGTAGCATCGCCTACCCGCCACATGCACCTCCTCGAGATATCCTTAGGTGAAGGTGGCCCGCCCCGAGCACGGATCGAACTTCGGTGCCGGCTGGCTCGCACCGGCGCCCTTTTCCAATTTTTCAACAGCTCGTCTATTTCCTTGCCGCTCCTCGTACAGGCGTTTTGGGTTCGGTTTCACCATCGAACAGATCCTTGCGTTTCCTCCACGGGTCATCGTCGAAGCCACCTTCGATGTCCCATGAACACGGTTTTCAAAGACCGGGATCTCTATCTAGTGGCGATCGTTGTGCCATCCATGCACCTTACGCATCCGAAAATCCGTGGACTACCTGCCCGCGAGATATCCGTAATCGAGATAGTCGTGCACCGTTGTGAGCAAAGGCGGCTCTCATAGGGAAATATTCTTTCTGCGGCATCCCACGTATTGGCTGGCGTTTTCCACAGCGTGTCTAGCTCCTCCTTCAAAGAGCCCGGATCTGATTGATGTCGTTCCCTGGTTGTTTCGCCCTTCAATTAGCATACTCATGTGAATGTACTTCCTCTTCATGCACAACCAGGGGGGAAGGTTGTACATCCACACAAACACAGGCCAGGTGCTATGTGTGCTTCTTTGGCTACCAAACGGATTGACTCCATCGGTGCTCGCGCCCAGCATGATGTTCCTTGGATCCTTCCCAAATTCTGGGTATTCGAAGTTCAACGCTACACCGCTCGCATCCTTAGGGTGACTCAGCATCTTGTCTTTTTTATTTATCTCCGGATCATTTTCGTCATATTCCCGCTTCTTCTCCTCCCTATCCGCGTGCCAACGCAGGAGCTTTGCTACCTTAGGGTCCGCGAAATACCGCTGCAGACGAGGAGTGATCGGAAAGTACCACACCGATTTTCGAGGAGCTTTCTTCCTCTTCTTGTATCGAGTGACGCCGCACACCGGACATATGGTAGACTCCGCGTGCTTGTCCCGATAAATGATTCAATTGTTCATGCACACATGGTATTTCACGTGCGGTAAGTCCAGAGGACACATGATTTTCTTCGCCTCCTCGAAACTGGTCGGGCACTTGTTCCCCTTGGGAAGACGTTCGTGCCAGAATGACATGTTCTCGTCGAAGCATGCGTCGGTCATTTTGTGTTTTGCCTTCATCTCCAGAGCCATGAGCGTTACTTTCAGGTGGGTATCCTCGGGCCTGCATCCTTCATACAATGGAGTAACCGCGTCTATCTCCAGTTGATCCAGCTTGGCTTTCTCTCGGGCTGCAGCTCTTGCGTTATCCGTCTGCTTGAGAAGCAGCTCTTGAATATGAGGGTCCTGCACCCAGCCTCCATCGTCGTCTGCTCCGGCATCTTCATCTTCATGATCATGCCCTTCGTCTTGATCTTCCTCATCATCATGTACGACATCTTCTACATGATGATCGTGTACAAACATCACCGTCGTGATCATGTCACGGAGATTCTACGTCTTCTCGCCCGCCCTCGCCGGTGGTACTTGTCTTGTTGCCCTTCCTCATTTCTTGCCCGCCCCATGGGCGACTTCATAGTCATCTTCATCACCTTGCCACCGATAGCCATCCATGAAACCACGCAAGAGCAGGTGGTCCCGCACCTTCCCGGAATCCGGGTCCGCAATAAGGCTCGTCAGCTTGCATCTTCGACACGGACATCTTATCTCCGTCTCATTCTTTTGAAGCATCTCGGCCTTCGCGGAGCTCAAAAACCTATTCACGATGCCTTCGGTCATCGTGCGGACCATGGTCGCCTGCGGGGTAGAGCAAAACGATATTTTAGAACCAAGAAAAAATTTGGCATGACCTTCCCTAAAAATAGGACCAAAAAGAATGCATAGTGCCAAAATTCTCGCCGAAACGGAAATGAATCAACATTCCGGCAAATATTGGCAACTATCGCATTTCAAATACCGGTACCTGCAAACACAAACATATATGCAACACCACAAACATACATAGATCTAGCTAGGCCACAAAAAGTGCATGTGCACGTTGTTGGAGCGAGCTAGGGAGAAAAAAAGTAGATCTACAACATGAAGATAGCTTTCCCCTTACTTACCTACCAAAAAAAAAGGTAATTTCACCACTTAATTTTGATGAATCTATGGTGGAAATGAGGTGAGGAGGAGGAGGCAGCCGAAAGCTTGGAGAAGGAGGTGGAGGGAATGAAGTGGGGAAAGTGAGTGGGTAGGTGCGGGGCTATCCAAAATATCTTGTTGGGGTCCCAGGTTACTAATGGCGCACCACATGCAAATGCGCCATTAGTAACCCTGGTTACTAATGGCGCACCTGCACGTGGTGCGCCATTAGAGTTTTGCAGAAAAGTAAAAAAAAAATATATATATACTAATGGCACACTGTGACACGGTGCGCCATTAGTAGTTTAAACTAGTAATGGCGCACTGTGACACGGTGCGCCATTAGTAGTTTTGCAAAAATAATAAAAAAACATACAGTAATGGAGCACTCCTAGGTAGTGCGCCATTACTAGTTAGAACTAGTAATGGCGCACTACGGTCGGATGCGCCATTAGTATGTATGTAAAAATGAAAAAAAAATTATCACTAGTGGCGCACCTTTTGTATGGTGCGCCATTAGTGTCTTCCACACTAATGGCGCATCACAAACCGGTGCGCCATTAGTATATAGTAGTGGCGCACTGCTTCCCTGGTGCGCCATTAGTGTCAATCCTATCTATAGCCCTTTTCCTAGTAGTGCCTTCTTCCCCTTCCTTCTCCCTCCTATTAGGACTAGGAAAGGGGGGAACCTACTCCTAGTAGGAGTAGGGGCGCACCATGAGGCCGGCCGGCCCCCTCCTCCCCTCCTTTATATACGGGGGAGGGGGCACCCATAGACACACAAGTTGATTCTTAGCCGTGTGCGTTGCCCCCTCCACATATTTCCACCTCGGTCATATTGTCGCGGTGCTTAGGCGAAGCCCTACGTCGGTAACTTCATCATCACCGTCAACACGCTGTCGTGCTGACGAAACTCTCCCCTGACCTCAGCTGGATCTAGAAGTTCGAGGGACGTCACCGAGCTGAACGTGTGTAGATCGCGGAGGTGCCGTGCATTCGGTACTTGATCGGTTGGATCTCGAAGACGTTCGACTACATCAACCCCGTTGCATAATGCTTCCTCTTTTGGTCCACGAGGGTGCATGGACACAGTCTCCCCGCTCGTTGCTATGCATCTCCTAGATAGATCTTGCGTGATCGTAGGAATTTTTTTGAAATACTGCATTCCCCAAAAGTGGCATCCGAGCCAGGTCCATGCGTGGATGTTATATGCACGAGTAGACCACAAAGAGTTGTGGGCGATAATAGTCATACTGCTTACCATCATGTCATACTTTGATTCGGCGGTATTGTTGGATGAAGCGGCTCAGACCGACATTACGAATACGCTTACGCGAGACTGGTTCTACCGACGTGCTTCGCACACAGGTGGCTAGTGGGTGTCTGTTTCTCCAACTTTAGTTGAATCGAGTGTGACTACGCCCGGTCCTTGTTGAAGGTTAAAACAACAAGCTTGACGAAAAATCATTGTGGTTTTGATGCGTAGGTAAGAACGGTTCTTGCTAAGCCCGTAGCAGCCACGTAAAACTTGCAACAACAATGTAGAGGACGTCTAACTTGTTTTTGTAGGGCATGTTGTGATGTGATATGGTCAAGACGTGATTATAAAATTGTTGTATGAGATGATCATGTTTTGTAACACAATTATCGGCAACTGGCAGGAGCCATATGGTTGTCACTTTATTGTATGAAATACAATCGCCATGTAATTGCTTTATTTTATCACTAAGCGGTAGCGATAGTCGTAGTAGCAATAGTTGGCGAGACGACAACGATGCTTCAATGGAGATCAAGGTGCCAAGCCGGTGACTATGGTGATCATGACGGTGCTTTGGTGATGGAGATCAAAGGCACAAGATGATGATGCCCATATCATATCACTTATATTGGTTGCATGTGATGTTTATCCTTTATGCATCTTATTTTGCTTAGTACGGTGGTAGCATTATAAGATGATCTCTCACTAAAATTTCAAGGTATAAGTGTTCTCCCTGAGTATGCACTGTTGCTACAGTTCGTCGTGCCGAGACACCACGTGATGATCGGGTGTGATAAGCTCTATGTTCACATACAACGGGTGCAAGCCAGTTTTGCACACACAGGATACTCGGGTTAAACTTGACGAGCCTAGCATATGCAGATATGGCCTCGGAACACTGAGACCGAAAGGTCGAGCGTGAATCATATAGAAGATATGATCAACATAGTGATGTTCACCATTGAAAACTACTCCATCTCACGTGATGATCGGACATGGTTTAGTTGATATGGATCATGTGATCACTTAGATGATTAGAGGGATGTCTATCTAAGTGGGAGTTCTTAAGTAATATGATTAATTGAACTTTAATTTATCATGAACTTAGTACCTGATAGTATTTTGCATATCTATGTTGTAGATCAATAGCTCACGATGTAGCTCCCCGTTTATTTTCCTAGAGAAAAAGATATGTTGAAAGATGATAGTAGCAATGATGCGGACTAGGTCCGTGATCTGAGGATTATTCTCATTGCTGCACAGAAGAATTATGTCCTTGATGCACCGGTAGGTGACGGATCTATTGCAGGAGCAGATGCAGACGTTATGAACGTTTGGCATGCTCGGTATTATAACTACTTGATAGTTTAGTGAGCCATGCTTTACGGCTTAGAACCGGGACTTCAAAAATGTTTTGAACGCCACAGAGCATACGATGTTCCAAGAGCTGAGATTGGTATTTCAGACTCATGCCCGAGTCGAGAGGTATGAGACCTCTGACAAGTATTTTGCCCACAAGATGGAGGAGAATAGCTCAACCAGTGAGCATGTGCTCAGAATGTCTGAGTACTACAATGGCTTGAATCAAGTGGGAGTTTATCTTCCAGATAAGATAGTGGTTGACAGAGTTCTCTAGTCACTATCACCAAGTTACTGGAACTTTGTGATGAACTATAATATGCAAGAGATGACGAAAATGATTCCCCGAGCTCTTCGTGATACTGAAATTAGCAAAGGTAGACATCAAGATAAGCATCAAGTGTTGATGGTTGACAAGACCACTAGTTTCAAGTAAAAGGGCAAGGGAAAGAAAGGGAACTCAAGAAGAATGGCAAGCAAGTTGCCACTCTCATGAAGAAGCCCAAAGCTAGACCCAAACCTGAAACTGAGTGCTTCTACTGCAATGGAAATGGTCACAGGAAGCGGAACTGCCCCAAATACTTGGCGGATAAGAAGGATGGCAAAGTGAACAAAGGTATATTTGATATACATGTTATTGATGTGTACTTTACTAGTGTTTATAGCAACCCCTCGGTATTTGATACTGGTTTAGTTGCTATGAGTAGTAACTCGAAACGGGAGTTGCATAATAAACAGAGGCTAGTTACGGGCGAGGTGATGATGTGAGTTGGAAGTAATTCCAAGGTTGATAAGATCACCATCGCATACTCCCTTTACATTCGGGATTAGTGTTAAACCTAAAATAAATGTTATTTGGTGTTTGCGTTGAGCATGAATATGATTGGATCATGTTTATTGCGATACGATTATTCATTTAAGTCCAAGAATAATTGTTATTCTGTGTACATGAATAAAACCTTCTATGGTCATACACCCAATGTAAATGGTTTATTGAATCTCGATCATAGTGATACACATATTCATAATATTGAAGCCAAAAGATGCAAAGTTAATAATGACAATGCAACTTATTTGTGGCACTGCTGTTTTGGTCATATTGGTGTAAAGCGCATGAAGAAACACCATGCTGATGGGCTTTTGGAATCACTTGATTATGAATCACTTGATGCTCGCAAACCATGCCTCATGGGCAAGCTGACTAAGACTCCATTCTCCAAAACAATGGAGCGAGCAACTGACTTATTGGAAATAATACATACTGATGTATGTGGTCCGATGAGTGTTGAGGCTCGCGGCAGGTATCATTATTTTCTGACCTTCACAGATGATTTGAGCAGATATGGGTATATGTACTTAATGAAACACAAGTCTGAAACATTTGAAAAGTTCAAAGAATTTCAGAGTGAAGTTGAGAATCATCGTAACAAGAAAATAAAGTTTCTACGATCTGATCGCGGAGGCAAATATTTGAGTTACAGGTTTGGCCTTCATTTAAAACAATGTGGAAATAGTTTCACAACTCATGCCACCGGGAACACCACAGCATAATGGTGTATCCGAACGCCGTAACCGTGCTTTATTAGATATGGTGCGATCTGTGACGTCTCTTACCGATTTACCACTATCGTTTTGGTGTTATGCATTAAAGATAGCCGCATTCACGTTAAATAGGGCACCATCTAAATCCGTTGATACGACACCGTATGAACTATGGTTTGGCACGAAACCTAAGCTGTCGTTTCTTAAAATTTGGGGTTGCGATACTTATGTGAAAAATTTCCAGCCTAATAAGCTCAAACCCAAATCGGAGAAATGCGTCTCATAGGATACCCAAAGGAGAATGTTGGGTACACATTATATCATAGATGCGAAGGCAAGATATTCGTTGCTAAGAATGGATCCTTTCTAGAGAAGGAGTTTCTCTCGAAAGAAGTGAGTGGGAGGAAAGTAGAACTTGATGAGGTAATTGTACCTTCTCCCGAATTGGAAAGCAGTTCATAACAGAAATTAGTTCCAGTGATTCCTACACCAATTAGTGAGGAAGCTAATGATGATGATCTTGAAACTTCAGATCAAATTACTACTGAACCTCGTAGGCCAACCAGAGTGGTACGGTAAACCTATTCTGGAAATCATGTTACTAGAACATGACAAACCTATGAACTATGAGGAAGCGATGATGAGCCCAGATTCCGCGAAATGGCTTGAGACCTTAAAATCTGAGATGGGATCCATGTATGAGAACAAAGTGTGGACTTTGGTTGACTTGCCCGATGATCGGCAAGCCATGGAGAATAAATGGATCTTCAAGAGGAAGACAGACGCTGATAGTAGTGTTACTATCTACAAAGCTCGAATTGTCACAAAAGGTTTTCAACAAGTTCAAGGTGTTGACTACAATGAGGTTTTCTCACTCGTAGCGATGCTTAAGTCTGTCCGAATCATGTTAGCAATTGCCACATTTTATGAAATCTGGCAAATGGATGTCAAAACTGCATTCCTTAATGAATTTATTGAAGAATAGTTGTATATGATGCAACAAGAAGGTTTTGTCAATCCTAAAGGTGCTAACAAAGTGTGCAAGCTCCGGCGATCCATCTATGGACTGGTGCAAGCATCTCGGAGTTGGAATATACGCTTTGATAGTGTGATCAAAGCATATGGTTTTATACAGACTTTTATAGAAGCCTGTATTTACAAGAAAGTGAGTGGGAGCACTACAACATTTCTGATAAGTATATGTGAATGACATATTGTTGATCGGAAATAATGTAGAATTTTTCTGGAAAGCATAAAGGAGTGTTTGAGAGGAGCTTTCAAAGAAAGACCTCGGTGAAACCCTAAAAAAATGACCTCGATGAAGCTGCTTACATATTGAGCATCAAGATCTATAGAGATAGAACAAGACGCTTGATAAGTTTTTTCAATGAGTACATACCTTGACAAGATTTTGAAGTAGTTCAAAATGGAACAATCAAAGAAGGAGTTCTTACCTGTGTTGCAAGGTGTGAAGTTGAGTAAAGACTCAAAACCCGACCACGGCAGAAAATAGAAAGAGAATGAAAATTCATTCCCTATGCCTCAGCCATAGGTTCTATGAAGTATGCTATGCTGTGTACCAGACCTATTGTGAACCTCACCATGAGTTTGGCAAGAGGGTACAATAGTGATCTAGGAGTGGATCACTGGACAGCGGTCAAAATTATCCTTAGTGGAATAAGAAGATATTTCTCGATTATGGAGGTGATAAAGAGTTCGTCGTAAAGAATTACGCCGATGCAAGCTTTGACACTGATCCGGATGACTCTAAGTCTCAATCTGGATACATATTGAAAGTGGGAGCAATTAGCTAGAGTAGCTCCGTGCAGAGCATTGTAGACATAGAAATTTGCAAAATACATACGGCTCTGAATGTGACAGACCCTTGACTAAGCTTCTCTCACAAGCAAAATATGATCACACCTTAGTACTCTTTGGATGTTAATCACATAGCGATGTGAACTAGATTATTGACTCTAGTAAAACCCTATGGGTATTAGTCACATGGCGATGTGAACTAATCACATGGTGATGTGAACTATTGGTGTTAAATCACATGGCGATGTGAACTAGATTATTGACTCTAGTGCAAGTGGGAGACTGAAGAAAATATGCCCTAGAGGCAATAATAAAGTTGTTATTTATATTTCCTTATATCATGATAAATGTTTATTATTCATGCTAGAATTGTATTAACCGGAAACTTAGTACATGCGTGAATACATAGAGAAATAGAGTGTCCCTAGTATGCCTCTACTAGACTAGCTCGTTAATCAAAGATGGTTAAGTTTCCTAGCCATAGACATGGGTTGTCATTTGATGAATGAGATCACATCATTAGAGATTGATGTGATGGACAAGACCCATCTATTAGCTTAGCACTATGATCGTTTAGTTTATTGCTATTTCTTTCTTCATGACTTATACATGTTCCTATGACTATGAGATTATGCAACTCCCGAGTACCGGAGGAACACTTAGTGTGCTATCAAACGTCACAATGTAACTAGGTGATTATAAAGAAGCTCTACAGGTGTCTCCAATGGTGTTTGTTGAGTTGGCATAGATCGAGATTAGGATTTGTCAATCCGATTGTCGGAAAGGTATCTCTGGGCCCTCTCGGTAATGCACATCACTATAAGCCTTGCAAGCAATGTGACTAATGAGTTACTTGCGGGATGATGCATTACGGAACGGGTAAAGAGACTTGCTGGTAACGAGATTGAACTAGGTATGGTGATATCAACGATCGAATCTCGGGCAAGTAACATACCAATGATAAAGGGAACAACGTGTATTGTTATGCGGTTTGACCGACAAAGATCTTCGTAGAATATGTAGGAACCAATATGAGCATCCAGGTTCCGCTATTGATCGGAGAAGAGTCTCGGTTATGTCTACATAGTTCTCGAACCCTTAGGGTCCACACGCTTAACGTTCGATGACGATCAGTATTATGAGTTTATGTGTATTGATGTACCGAAGGTAGTTCGGGGTCCCAGATGTGATCACGGACATGACGAGGAGTCTTGAAATGGCCGAGACATGAAGATTGATATATTTGAAGGTTATGTTTGGACACCGGAATGGTTTCAGATGAGTTCGGGCATTTACCGGAGTACCGGGAGGTTACCGGAACCCCCGGGGGCTTAATGGGCCTACATGGGCTTTAGTGGAAGAGAGAGGAGGCGGACAAGAGGTGGGGCGTCCCCCAAGCCCAATCCGAATTGGGAAGGGGGCCGGCCCCCCTTTCCTTCCTCCCTTCTTCCCCTTCCTTCCCCCTCCTATTAGGACTAGGAAAGGGCGGAACCTACTCCTAGTAGGAGTAGGATTCCCCCCCTTGGGGGTGCACCATGAGGCCGGCTGGCCCCCTCCTCCCCTCCTTTATATACGGGGGAGGGGGAACCCCATAGACACACAAGTTGATTCTTAGCCGTGTGCGGTGCCCCCTCCACATATTTCCACCTCGGTCATATTGTCGCGGTGCTTAGGTGAAGCCCTGCGTCGGTAACTTCATCATCACCGACAACACGCCGTCGTGCTAACGAAACTCTCCCTCGACCTGAGCTGGATCTAGAAGTTTGAGGGACGTCACCGAGCTGAACCTGTGCAGATCGCGGAGGTGCCGTGTGTTTGGTACTTGATCGGTTGGATCGCGAAGACGTTCGACTACATCAACCGCGTTACATAACGCTTCCGCTTTCGGTCTACGAGGGTACGTGGACACACTCTCCCTGCTCGTTGCTATGCATCTCCTAGATAGATCTTGCGTGATCGTAGAATTTTTTTTGAAATACTGCGTTCCCCAACAGTTTAGCATGTAGTATACGAAACTCATTTTGGTAAACCGGTTCAGTTGTAAGGTGGACAGGATAACAACATGAAACAAACATATATCTATGTACTATGGTCACTATATTGTCCATATCATTCTAATTTATGTTGCCAAATCAAGATAGAGACACAGTTCAACTCATATATTTTTAAGACACAGCAGCATAGACAAAATATAAGTGTGAGAAACTACACAACATTGGCAACACTTGTAATATGCATCACATGAGAACATAACTGTTTATACAACTGAAACTAAAATCAACATAGAGCAAGATGTTAGAACAGCAATGCAGTTAGTGAAATAGGTTTAAAACATACATGTTGCGGCATTGGAGTTTCAATTGGATCCTTCAAATTCGAAAGTAGTTGGTATGAGTTAATACAGTGATGCTACAACAAAGGAGTATGGACCATAGCTACGGAATCTGACCAGAGAACAGTTGCTCTTCTGCTTTAAACATGGAGTTTGGGTTCGCTGTGGTGGTCTTTGTGCTTTGGGCACTGCAGTTGCTTTACAAACTGCTCGTGTGGGGGTACTCTGTGGTGGACATGGTGTTGTGTCAACTAGAAGTGGGTTACTATCCGCTGAGGTTGGGGCTAGATGGGTTGTAGATGGTTCTCTATCCAACGGTGTAAGTGTGTAATCTGGAAGAGTCTCGATTATGTGTGGTGGGGCTAGTTCGTGGGCCAGTACAACCATGGTTCTATCTGCATCGACGGGTAGCACCGTATTTTGTGAAGAACATGTTTTTGCTCCCTTAGATACTGCCATCACCCCTCCAATTCCAATGACTGATAAACAAGAAAATAAATTGAAATTACAGACATTGTATGATAGACAGATGTGGTAATTCACATATATTTTGTCGAATCAAACATGACAACATGACATAATTTCACATATATGATGCCTAACTAAACAGGATAGCATGACACAGTTACAGATATATGATGGATAACTCAACATGATATAATGGCATAATTCAACATATGATGAGTATCTAAATAGGATGACATGACAAAACTATATGATGTCTTTCTAAAATAGGTTGGGATGAAATAATTCACATACATGTTGTCTAAGTATACATGATGGCATGATATAATTGACATAATTGATTCATATACTAAGCAGCTGGCACTCGCATATATGATCTCTAAACTAAGTAGATGGAATTCAATATTGTGCATATGATGTCTATACTAAGCAATGCAAGACACCATATGCATGATGTTGGGGATATTACCATTGGGCGTAAACCGGCCAGGACAGGCCGGGTTAACTTCATCAGTAGTTGAGTATGTTAAAGCCCAAGTATGCAGATGAGGGCTTAAGGCCCATAGCCGGTTTAAGGCCTGTAGCCATAAACCGGCATCATTATGTAACTTGTATTGTAAGTTAGGAATAGCAGAGACCGAGCCGGATACATCTATAAACCAGTGTCGGGACTCTGTGGACCGACGGGCGCCAGCCATGTATATAAAGGGGACGACCCGGAGGCAATTCAGGAAAACAGAAAACAACTCGAGACTTAGGCGAAGCTTGTTTGCTCCCTAGTCATCGAAACCCCCATCAATTCCATCACAACTAGACGTAGGCTTTTACCTTCATCGAAGGGGCCGAACTAGTATAAACTCTCTTACATCCTTGTGTCCGCTTTAACCCCTTCAAGCTAACCCATGGTGATGGCTCCACGACTAAGTCCTTTCATGAGGACATCTGCCGTGACAAAACCACGACAGTTGACGCCCACCGTGGGGCTATCGCACGATGGTTTCAAGTTCTTGGAGGGCAACTTCGAAGGACTCAAGGGTTACGCTGTAGGCCGGATGACCAAGAGTCGTCGTGGCAAGCTCTACATTGACGATGCAGGCTGGGGCCCCGAGGCCGGCTCGATTGAGTACGGGTACTGGGTCCCCTTTGGTGGCATACACGTCTTCATCGGCAAGATCGGTGAACCGGGCCCTGAGCCGGACATCTGCACCGACCTTGTCGAAACGGCTCAGCATGCGAGATCTGCCCAGGTTAAATCGGCTGTGAAGCGTGCCTTCGTGGGAGTCATCCACGGGGGAGAATATGAGTATGGATCGACATCTGGTAGCGAGACCGTCGTTTATTCCGGCGACGAGTTCTCAACCGGAGAAACCAAATCATTGTATCAGCTACAAGACGACCGGATTGGGGGCTGCTCCGATGGTGACAGTATTCCGGACCCCTCTGATCTGCCCAACCGGGTTGGAATATTCATGGCTGGTACGCAGGCGGCAATCCACTCTTCGACCGCAGCAGCAATGTTCTCTGGGTCAGCAGCGGCGGCGGCGGCCGGGGCAGGAGGCTCTGTGCACCCGCCGGCTCAAGTTTTATCTGATCTGTTTGATGCGTTGGCGGTGCTTATGGCAGAGGCTAACCCGGCGGATCAGGACGCCCACAACGTGGAGATTGCAAAGGTGAGGGAACAGATCACTCAGGCCAAGACCGACCTGGCAGCCGAGAACAACAGGATGGCCGTAGAGCGGGCCGCTTTGGATGCGCAGGCCTATAGGCTTATGCTGGACCAGAACGCGTCACATGAAGTCCAGAAAAGGAAGCATCGGTCTCGCCTGCCGACGGGTTTCGACGCCAGAAACCTCTTTAATACCCCAGGAGCAGGGACTAGTAACCCGCCAGTGATAAACCGGGCGGAGGCACCTGGGCCGGGTGCACCGGTTCAACCTCGCCTGATGGAGCCGCCTCGACAGAACAATGTCGTGCCTCAGCCTGTCCAGACACCTCCAGGTCATTATTCCAATCCAATGGACAATCTTGTCTCCGCCGCTTCACGACTGGTGGCCATCCCAATTGAAGTGATTCTCCGCAGGCGGTGGAGACGCGCCGGGTTAAGGAGCTTCTTTGAACGGCCTTGATTCAACAGGAAGCATATTCATATAGCCATGACCGAATTCATTCCAACCCCCGCCCGAGCCGGAGTTACAGCAGGTGGATGGATGAACCAGCCGTATCCAGTAATGCACAGAACCGTGAAGCGCCCCATGGCAATAACCCGGCAGGTGATGCTCAGGAAGTGGTGGACCGGCCCGAGCGCGCAGGGACGCCGAGTTAGCGGCGCAGCATGAGGCTCATCAGCTTACGCCGGTTCGTCCAACTACCTCGATCGAGCCAGGAGTTACTTCTAGTTCTTTGGGAGTGCCTTGTCTTGTCCCCGCTTTATGCAATGTGCGCCTGCCCAAGGATTTCAAGGGCCCGCGCAAGGTGCCAAATTACACGGCCGATTTGTCTCCATAAACATGGGTGGAGAGCTATGAGATGGCCATGGAGATGCTTGACGTAGATGAAGCGGCATGTGCAAAATATTTCACCATGATGCTTGAAGGGACATCCCGTATTTGGTTAAAGAGCTTACCGGCCAATTCTATCAGTTCATGGGCCCAGTTGCGAGCCCGGTTTATCCAGAATTTCAAGGATACATGTAAGCAGCCCATGTCGATAGTGGACTTGGCGGCCTGTGTCCAGGAGGAAGGAGAGTCAACAACCCGTTGGGTGCGCCGAGTTTCGGAAATTTTGCACTCATCAGACCATATCAACGCTGACTCCGCGGTTATAACCTTGGAAAGCAACTGCCGGTTTAAGCCTCTGAAGTTGAAATTGGGACGGATGAAGCGCCATTGTAACGATATGGGGACCCTCATGACTGTGTTAGTGAAGTATGTTGATTCTGATAGTACCAAGGATCCCGAGTCTGATGACGACAAGACAGGGAAGGGAAACAAGAGCAGCAACTCCAAAGGGCAGCAGCACAACACGACAGGTCATGGTAACGGAGGCAAGCGTAAAGCGGATGGCAGCATGGACTTTGTGGCTAATACTAGCGCGCAGGACAAGGGCCAGCGACAGAAGGGTAAACCGCCGAATCGCGGTGGAGCTCCAAATCCCAACCCGGACCGCCTGACCTATCTGTTAAACCAGCCCTGTCCGAAACACGGAACGAAGGAGTCGCCAGCCAACCACCTTTGGAAGGATTGTTATATTATGCAGGAGTTCAAGAATTCTAATGCTTTCCGATACGATCACGGATCAGGTGGTGGCTCAGGATCCGGATTCCATGGGCCGGGTCACGGTGGAGGAAATGCCGGTTCAGGCTTCAATGGAGATCAGGGTGGACATAACAATCAAAATAATCAGAATAGCCAAGGTGGTTACAACCAGCAGCAGTAGTCGGGTTATCAGAGCAATCCAAAGCAGTTGAATAGCGGGCAATATCATGTATTCACCACTAGCTTGGATAAGCGAGACCGAAGCTTCAAGCGAGCGGTGAATTTCGTTGAACCGCCGTGCCTCGTTATTTACGCTGGTCCGAACAACCAATCGTATGGAGCGAGAGGATCACCTCCGGGTTGACAATCCGGTCGGTGGCGTTAGTGGTGGCACCTCGGTGGGAGGTTATAAGTTCACCAAGGTGCTCATGGATGGAGGAAGCAGTATTAATATCTTATATTATGAGACCTTCCGCCGTATGGGGCTAACAGATAAGAATCTTAAACCGTCCAATACGGTATTCCATGGTGTGGTACCTGGTAAGTCAGCATATCCTGTTGGCAAGATAGCTCTGGAAGTGGCCTTTGGAAATGATCATGATTCCAGGTCAGAGACATTGATTTTTGAGGTGGTGAAGATCCAAAGCCCATACCACGCTCTGTTTGGGCGGCCGGCTTATGCCAAGTTTATGGCACGGCCCTGTTATATTTATCTGCAGCTCAAGATGCCGGGTCACAAGGGGACCATAACCATTCATGGAAGTTGCAAGATTGCCTTGGAGTGTGAAGAAGGTGATGCGGCCTATGCAGAGTCGGTTTGTGCCACGGAAGAGTTGAAGTACTACAAGGATACTGTTGATCCGGCGGACATGACTCCATTGAAGAAGCCAACCACAGAGCATGATCCGGCTCTAAAGTTCAAATCGGCAGCTGAGACTAAGCTTGTTGACTTCGTACCTGGTGATTCGTCCAAGCAGTTTAGTATCAGTACCAACCTGGATCTGAAATAGGAAAGCGCGCTCATCGAGTTCATCCGTGAGAATCGGGACATTTTTGCATGGAAGCCTTCTAACATGCCAGGTGTACCGAGGGAACTCGCTGAGCACACTCTTAATGTTGATCCTAAGTACAAACCGGTGAAGCAGTTTCTCCGCCGGTTCAACGAAGAAAGGCGCAAGGCTATTGGAGAGGAGGTGGCCAGGCTTTTAGCAGCTGGCTTCATTGTTGAAGTTTTTCATCCTGATTGGTTGGCTAATCCGGTGCTGGTCCTTAAGAAAAATGGCACCTGGCGCATGTGTGTGGATTACACAGATCTTAACAAGGCGTGTCCAGCAGATCCTTTTGCCCTCCCTCGCATTGATCAGACTATTGATGCTACTGCGGGTTGTGAGTGTTTGAGTTTTCTGGATGCATATTCCGATTATCATCAGATCAAGATGGCAGTTAAGGACCAGGAGAAGAAAGCGTTGGTAACTCCCTTTGGAGCCTTCTGCTATGTATCTATGCCCTTTGAGCTCAAGAGTGCCCAGGAAACTTATCAACGGTGTGTACAGAATTGCCTTCATAAGCAGATCGACCGTAATGTACATGCCTATGTGGATGATATTGTGGTTAATTCAAGGGAGAAAGAGACTCTGGTTGATGATTTGAAGGAAACCTTTGATAACCTACGGACATACAAGATGATGCTCAACCCGGCCAAGTGTGTTTTTGGTGTATCGGCAGGCAAGTTATTGGGTTTTCTGGTGTCCAACAGGGGAATTGAGACTAATCCAGAGAAGATCACAGCTATCACCTCCCTGGCTAAACCGAAATGTATCAATGATGTTCAGCGCTTGGCAGGCCGGATTGCCGCGTTGAGCCGGTTTATCAGCCGCCTCTGTGAGAAAGCGATCCCTTTGTATCAAATGCTGAAGAAAGCAGATCCCTTTGTCTGGAGTCTGGCCGCTGATAAAGCATTGGAGGATTTAAAGCGGCAGCTAGCCAATCCGCCTGTTCTTGCTGCTCCAATTGACAAAGAACCATTGCTACTATATGTGGCAGCTAATGCTCGCGCAGTCAGCGTAGCTATTGTGGTGGAGCGCAAGGAGGCGGGCAAGGAATATCCGATTCAGCATCCGGTTTACTATATCAGCGAGGTGCTTATTGAGTCCAAGCAAAGATACCCACATTGGCAGAAGCTGGTGTATGGAGTTTTCATGGCAAGCCGGAAGCTTAAGCAATACTTCCAGGGACATCCCATCACAGTGGTCAGCTCTGCTCCTTTGGGAGATATAATTCAAAACAGGGAGGCAACTAGCCGGATTGCCAAGTGGGCTATAGAGCTTGGGCCGCACGGTTTGAAATACATGCCTCGGACGGCGATCAAGTCTCAAGCACTTGTGGATTTCATCAATGATTGGACGAAGCTACAAGCACCTGAAGAAAAGACGGATCACACCTATTGGACTATTCATTTTGATGGGTCCAGGCAATTGGAGGGCTCGGGGGCTGGAGTCGTATTAACTTTCCCATGAGGTGATAAGTTCTGTTACGTTCTCCTCTCAATGTTCCCTTGTACTAACAATGCAGCTGAGTACGAAGCTTTACTCCATGGTCTCCGGATGGCTAAGGAGATGAATCTCAGCCGAGTTAAGTGCTTCGGTGACTTGGACCTGGTGGCCCAACAAGTGTCTTGTAACGCCCTCGATGCAGCTATATCTCCCACGTGTCGAGGCACGACTTAGAGGCATAACCGCATTGAAAGCAATGTCGCAAGTGAGGTAATCTTCACACAACCCATATAATAAATAAGGGAAAGAGATACATAGTTAGCTTACAAATGCCACTTCACACAAGACATAAATAAACATCCATCATCTGAGTACACTCAAGGTCCGACTACGGAACCAAAATAAAAGAAGATACCCCAAATGCTACACAGATCCCCGATCGTCCCAACTGGGCACCACTACTGATCATCAGGAAAAGACACATAGTAACGACCACGTTCCTCGTCGAACTCCCACTTGAGCTCGGTTGAGTCACCTGCACTGGCATCATCGGCACCTGCAACTGTTTTGGAAGTATCTGTGAGTCACGGGGACTCAGCAATCTCACACCCGCGAGATCAAGACTATATAAGCTTATAGGAAGGATAGAGTAGTAAGGTGGAGCTACGCAAGCGACTAGCATATATGGTGGCTATTTCGCAAAAGAGAGCGAGAAGAGGAGCAAAGCACGGTCGTGAAGCTAGTAGCGATCAAGAAGTGATCCTGATCTACTTACGCCGACATAACTCCAACATCGTGTTCACTTCCGGACTCCGCCGAGAAGAGACCATCACGGTTACACACGCGTTGATGTGTATTTTATTTGAGGTCAACTTCGGGTTTTCTACAACCGACATTAACAAATTCCCATCTGCCTCATAACGCGGGCACGGCTTTGAAAGATATTACCCGCAGGGTGTCCCAACTTAGCCCATTATAAGCTCTCACGGTCAACGAAGGATATTCCTTCTACCGGAAGACCCGATCAATCTCGAATCCGGACTACAAGACATTTCGACAAGAATAAAACAAGACCAGCAAAGCCGCCCGAATGTGCCGACAAATCCCGATAGGAGCTGCACATATCTCGTTCTCGTGGCACACCGGATGAGCAGTCCGCATAACTAAAACCAGACCTCAAGTTTCCTTGAGGGGCGCTGCAAAGCACTCTAGTTTGGGCCAGCACTCAAGGAGCACTGGTCCGGGGTTAAAATAAAGATGACCATCGGCTCATGAAAACCCGGGGAAAAAGGCTTAGGTGGCAAATGATAAAACCAAAGTTGGGCCTTGCTGGACGAGTCTTATTCAAAGCGAACTGTCAAGGGGTCCCATAAATCACCCAACCGTAAGGAACGCAAAATCAAGGAACATAACACCGGTATGACGGAAACTAGGGTGGCAAGAGTGGAACAAAACACTGCATAAGGCCGAGCCTTCCACCCTTTACCAAATATATAGATGTATTAAATTATAGCAGATATATATTGTGATATCCCCAACAAGTAAACATGTTCCAACAAGGAACAACATCTCCATGTTCCAACAAGGAACAAACTTCAGCTTCACCTGCAACTAGCAACGCTATAAGAGGCTAAGCAAAGCGGTAACATAGCCAATCAACGGTTTGCTAGGAAAAGGATGGTTAGGGCCTGACATGGCAACATGGGTGGCATGATATAGCAAGTGGTAGGCATCGCAGCATAGGCATAGCAAAAGAGCGAGCATCTAGCATAGCAAAGATGGAAGTGATTTCGAGGGTATGGTCATCTTGCCTGCAATGTTCTCAGAGTTGTCGAAAGCTTGATCCTCGTAAGCGTTCTCAACAGGTTCCTCGCTCACGCACTCGCCTCCGGCTCTACCCAAAGCAACAACACAAACAAAGGAACCACAATAAATCACGGTGCAATGCACAATCAACATGATGCAAAACATGACATGATATGCGGGATGTGATATGCAATGCGTATGCGCGCTCCAGAAGGAAAATGATGAACCAGGCATCAACTTAGCAAACCAAGTATGCCACTGGAAAGGTGAGATGATTTCGGTTGAAATCGATATAAAGATCACCGGAATCGGATGCACGGTTTGGAAATGACAAGCAAAACAAGAATGGCACAAATCTGCCATTAACAACATGATGCCACTTAGCAAGCAACAAGAAATTAAGCTACTGCACCCAAACGTATCAACAAAGTACATGGCAGTGATCTACACAAGATGCTCGACAAAAGATGAACACTGAGCTACGGCTAGTTCACATCATAACAGGTTCAAACAAGCATGGCAAAAGTGCACAAAATATCAGGCTGGACATGGCAAAAACAGCATCAGGTTGCAATGTTCAGAACAACAAAACTACATGCTACAGGAACTTAAAATAGCAAAACATGGCATGGCATGAATCTGCTCAAAGCATAGAACAAAAGTCCCTTACTGACCATAAGCCAAAAAGGATCAGAAAATATAGTAACATCCATGTTAATATTGAAAGTTTCGTTAACAGATTCAGCAACATGGCATGTCAAAAACTGATAACAAGTAGGCATGTTTACAAGCTCAATGCACTCACTACAGAGACTTATATGATAAACTAAGCATACATACATCAAGAAGACATGGCATAGAAGACATACATGGCAAGAACAATAACATAGCATACATGGATCAACCACAACAACCTTGGCAAAATTGAATAACATGTAAACAATCTGCCAGGAAACATTTGATAGCAAAAGTAGAGCTCGATTGACTCAAGCTATGGCACTCCATAATTGCAAACAAAGGCATGGATGGATAGAGCAAGACATGTTTTACAAAACATCCTTACTGAAGTATCTCAAAATATGCATGGATCTCTTGGTAGCATCAAGTTAACATGACATCAAAATATCAGCAAAACAGAGCTGAAAACAGCAACATCAGGACACCTACTTTGCATGCTTGTGCTAGTCACCACATAGATCACAAAAATACATGGCATACACCCCTGGCAAGATGGCATGGCATATTACAAAACACATGTAGGACTCAAATTCATAGGGTGCACACATCAATCATGGCAAAAATAACAAAAGTGCAAGTTCTGTTAAGAAACAGAAACTAACATCACATAGCCCTCTTCCAACATCATTTCGGGCATCAAGATGAGCTCAAATGAAAATGATGCAATGAGATGAAATGATCTACTCTTCGAGGCGAACATTTCGATATATTATACGCGCAAAATGGGCCTACAGATGCAAAGATATAGCATGAAGAAAATGACACAAAATATTAACGGAAGAAAGACTTAGAAGAAAAAATATGAGGGGGAAGAGGTCAACGGGCTCGGGATCCGGTCGAGATCCGGATCGGGCGAGGTGGCGGCGGCGCGGGCTCGCCGGAACCCGCCCGGGCGAGGAGGAGAGGCGCGCTGGCGGGCCGGGGCCGCCGGCGAGGCGAGGTCGCTGGCGAGGAGGCGGTGTGGCGCGCTTAATGGAGGCGGCGGCGTGGCGAGGCCGCGAGGTCCGGCAGCGCGCGGGGGCCGGCCGGGCTGGGCGGGGCGCCGCCGGTGCGGGCGAGGTGGCGGCGGAGGGAGGCCGCGGCGGCGGAGGGCGGCGGCGGCGGCGGGCGGGCGGGGCTGGCCGTGCGGGCGGCGTCATGGCGGGCGGGCGTGCGCTGGTGGGGCGGGCTCGCCTGGCCCGCGGTCAGGCGTGGCGGGCGGCGGCGCGGGACAGGTGTCGCGCCTCAGTGGTGCGGACGCGGGCGGCGTTTCGTCTGGGCGGAATGGACGTCGTCCGGTCTGTGAGGAGGGATTTTTAGGGTTTCGGGAAGAAGACCCGGATTTGGACGGTGAGATGTTTAAATAGGCATAGAGGGAGCTAGGAGAGTCCAAATGAGGTGTAGTTTTCGCCCACACGATCGTGATCGAACGACGGAGAGCATGGAAGTGACTTACATGGGTTATTGGGCTGCAACTTAAAAGAGGCCTTTGCGAGAGTGCGGTTAACCGTTGGAGTACCAAACGAGCTCCAAATGACCCGAAACTTGACCGGTGGTCTACGGGTGGTATACCAAGGCCACTAGACAAACCTCGGTCCATTCCGAGAAGGTTTAGTACCCGCACACGGAAAAACGTAAAAGGGGCCGCCGGGGGAGATAGGAGTGTCGGATTGCAAAACGGACAACGGGAAAAATGCTCGGAATCATGAGACGAACACGTATGCAAATGCGATGCACATGATGACATGATATAAAAATGCATGACATGGAAAAATGCAAAAGGAGAAAAACCCAACCACGGAGGGAATATCATATCACAATGCCGAAAATGGCAAGAGTTGGAGTTACAAATATGGAAAGTTACTTCCGGGTGTTACAACACTCCACTACTACAAGAGGATCTCGCCCGAGATCTAGGACTGAAAGAACTCCGGATATTCGAACGGAGGTGATCCTCGCGCCCGTGTAGCTTCTCGGTCGGAATGGTGTGACCACTTCACTTTCAGGAATTTGATTGACTTGTTGCGAGTCTTGCGCTCGGTTTCTTCAAGAATAGCAACGGGTGCTCATGATAAGAGAGATCTTCTTGAAGGTCAATCTCTTGAAGTTGATAGTGCGCTCAGAGTCTTGAAGCACTTGCGAAGGCTGTGACATGTGAAACACATCGCACGCTTGCAAAGTTGGATGGAAGCTCAAGTTGATAGGCGAGATCACCTCTTTTGCCAATGATCTTGAAAGGACCCACGATCTAGGGGCAAGCTTCCCTTTGATACCGGGCGACGAAAGTGCCTTTCATTGAGAGACGCGGAGGTAGACATGGTCTCCAATTTCAAAAGCCACATCACGGTGCTTATCATCATAATAGTTTTCCGCGCGATTGCGGCGGCTTTGAGATTCTCACGAATGACCTTGCACATCTCCTCCGCTACGTGATCAAGTCATTGCCAAGAAGTTGGCGCTCACTGTCTCGCACCAATTGAGAGGAGTACGCACTTTTCGCCATAGAGAATTTCGAATGGGGCCTTTCCGAACTCGCTTGGAAACTGTTGTTGTAGGAGAACTCGCATATGGAAGACAATCTTCCCACTTCATACCGAAAGAAATGACACAAGCCCCGAGCATATCTTCAAGATTTGATTTACTCGCTCAACTTGGCCACTTGTTTGAGGATGGAAAGCTTTGCTAAAACGAATGTTGGTGCCCATGGCCTTCAAAAGAATCCCAAAACTTGGAGGTAAAGATGCTGCCACGGTCTCAAGAGATCACTTGTGGAATGCCGCAAGGAGACAATCTCGAGGTGTATAGCTCGCCAACTGAGCTGCTGTGATAGATTCTTTGATAGGAAGAAAATGAGCCACTTTAGTAAGCTTGTCAATGACAACGAAGATAGCATCATTTCCACGCTTGGACTTAGGAAATCCAGTCACGAAGTCCATTTCAATATGATCAAACTTCCATTCTGGAATAGCAAGAGGTTGAAGGAGACCAGCTGGTCTTTGGTGTTCTGCTTTCACTCTTCTGCAGACATCACATTCATTCACGAATTGAGCAATTTCTCGCTTCATTCGAGTCCACCAATATGACTGCTTGAGGTCTGGTACATCTTCGCATTTCCGGGATGAATGGATAGAAGCGAATTGTGAGCCTCGCTCATAATGACTTTTCTCAGATCACCCTTAGGAACCACAATCCGTCCTCAAAGAAAAGAGTATCTTTGTCATCAATGTGGAAGCACTTGTACTTGAAATGCCCTTGTCGATACCACGTTTCACCTTTTTCACCATGGTATCCAGAAGTTGAGCCTCACGAATCTGATCTTCCAAAGTAGGAGAGACTATGAGGTTGGCAAGAAAGCCTTGAGGAACAACTTGAAGATTCAGCTATGGAAAGCTTCACAAAGATCCGGCTGGAGGGCTTGAGGATTAGGCATTGCAAAGAAGCCTTCCCTGCTCAAAGCATCTGCAATGACATTGGCCTTGCCCGAGTATATTCAATACTTGGGTTGTACTCTTGAATCATTTCACCCATCGAGTCTGCCTCGAGGTTGAGGTTGGGTTGAGTGAAGATGTACTTGAGACTCTTGTGATCGGTGAAAATGTCCACTTTCCTTCCCAACAAGAGATGTCTCCATGTTATCAATGCATGGACAATCGCCGCCAACTCAAGATCATGAGTGGGGTAGTTCTTTTCGTTGGCTTCAATCTGGCGAGAGGTATAAGCCACAACTCTCTTCTCTTGCATTAACACAGCACCGAGACCTTGAAGAGAAGCATCACGAAAACTTCAAATGGCTTGGATTCATCAGAGGAGTCAAGACAGAGCTGTGACGAGTTTCTCTTTAAGGGTATTGAAAGCAATGTCACTCGGGAGACCGGACATACTTCACATGCTTCGGAGAAGGTTGGAAAGAGGCTTTGCAATCTTGGAGAAGTTCTCAACGAATCTTCGCAATAGCTTGCAAGACCAAGAAAATCATGGAGCTGCTTGACATCTCGAGGAGGTTCCCAATTCACAATTGCGGACACCTTCTGGATTAAGAGCGATGCCCTTGGCGGAGATGATATGACCAAGATAAAGCACTTCATCAAGCCAAAATTCACATTTGGAGAACTTAGCATAGAATTGATACTCTCGAGCTTGTCTAGCACCAATCGCAAATGTTTGGCATGATCCTTCTTATTCTTGGAGAAGACCAAAATATCATCAAGATAGACCAAGACGAATTCATTGGTGTAGGGGTTGAAGATGAAATTCATCATCCGAGAGAATGTTGGAGGAGCATTGACAAGGCCGAAAGACATGACAATATATTCATAAGAACCAAAGCTTTTCGAATGCTGTCTTGGGAATATCTTGTTCATGAATGCGAATCGATGATAACCCATACGAAGGTCAAGCTTGGAGAACACTTTAGCACCTTTGAGTTGCTCGAAAAGCTCATTGATGTTGGGAAGTGGATACTTGTTCTTGATAGTCTTCTTATTCAATGGACGGTAATCGACGCAAAAGTCGGTCCGCGCCATCCTTCTTCCGACAAAAAGAACACCACAACCCCAAGGAGATGAACTCACCGATGAAACCCAGACGCTCTTGTTCATCGAGCTGCTTCTTCAATTCCTTCAGCTCATCAGGTCCAAGCTTGTATGGACGCTTGCAAACGGGTTCGATGCGGTGCTCAAGATCGATAACGAACTCAAGCGGCCGATGAGGAGGCATACCCGAAGCTCTTCCGAAAGACATCTTGGTACTCACAAACGATTGGAATCAGAGATAGCATCCAATTCGCCCTTCTCATTGAGAGAAAACAACCAATGGTTTCATCACGAAGCGGCATAGATGATCACATCATTAGAAGAGTGAGTCAATTGAATTTCCCTGGCAGCACAATCAAGCTGAGCTTTGTGCTGATAAAGCCAGTCCATTCCAAGGATAAGATCAATATCCGAGTCACCGAGAACAATTGGTTTAGCCAGAAATCTATAATCGCCCATCTTGATAGAAACATCCGGGACATAATTATTAGCTGTCATTTGCTTACCCGGGGACACAATTGATAAGGAACTAGGCAATTCTTGATAACCCAACTCATGCTTAGATGCAAATGGTCTTGAGATGAAACAATGCGATGCACCAAAGATCAAATAAGACTTTTGCAGAATATCATTAATCGAGAGATTACCCATTATCACATCGAAGATTCCTCCGCTTGAGCTGCATTCATCATATTGACCTTGGCATGCTTTGGATTATGCTTGACCACCGCATTGCTGGAAGATTTCACAGAGGAGGAGGGCGGAAGGCGCCTTTGGTTGAAGCACTTGTTCGCATAGTGACCTTTCTGCGACATTTGTTGCAAGTCACCTCGTAGAGCGGACGGTGGTAAGGAGCACTTGACCTTGGAGCTTGAGAATTGGACTTGTTCTCGTAGCTTGGGTTGGGTGGGTGGGAAGATCCACGGCCACCTGAGTTCTTCTGGCGATAAGGCTGACGGAACGGAGGAGGAGGAAGGTAGAACTTCGCTGCTTAAGCGCCACTTGAGAGGAAGAAGAAGACTGAACTGCATCCCCGATTCTCTTCTTAGAAGCCTCACATTTGAGCTGGGCAGCTTCTTGCTTCAAATGCCATGTTGTAGAATTCATCATACTTATCTCGCTCAAAAAGCACAAGAGCTAATTGCAGATCTTCTCTCGCACCACCTCTGAATTGATAGATCATACTCTTTTCATCAGCACGCCTTTCTTAGCAAAGCGAGCGAGAAGCTCGAACTGGATATTGTATTGATAGACAGACATGTTGCCTTGCTTGAGATTGCGGAACTCCTCACGCTTGCTCTCAACAACACTTTTCGAATGTGGTGAGCTCAAATCTCGGCGAACTCATCCTGTAATGACACGACCTCCTCTGGAATCTTTGTATTGCTGGTACCACTCAGCAGCTTGATCCTTGAGTTGAAACGATGCAAACTTGACAAAGTCCTCAGGTCTAACATTGCTACAATCAAAATGCTTGCAGATGTCCACTAACCAATCGTCAGCATCTGTGGCCTCGACACAGAAACTGAAAGACTTCGGCTGATTAGCGAGAAACTGACTGAGAGTAGCAAAGTGCGGCTGGTTGTTGCCTTGACCTTGATTTCCTTGATTGCCTTGCCTCGAGTACGTTCTTGCAAGAGCTGCAAAATCATCGAGCATTGGCATTGGTGGCTGCCATGATAGCTTGCCAGCCTCCGGAGGCGGAGGTGGAGGTGGAGGTCTGACCGATCCCCATCATTGCGATCCGGATTCAGACGCTGGCGGAGCCATCTCAAGAGGGTGACATCCGTTAGTCCTTTGATTGACAAAAGATAAGTAGAATCAACGGATAGAAATTGCAACATATAGTCTTCACAATAAACATTCAACAAGAATGAACGAATGAATTCCAAAAGTTAATCATCACACGCCCATTAAGGTGAGAAGCCACTAAGATAAAGATATGGAAAACACATCCGTCTTAGAAACAAATCGAATAACACAACTGAAAACAAAAGATTGGCTTCTAGAATGAGCCGGAACAAACACATGATAGAGATTTTACCAAAGTGTTCGTGGTGGGGCCCACACGACACGACGATAGCGGACGTCACGAATGACAAACAAGACGTCCCGAATCAGCATAGCCAAGGATTCTTTAAGACGCCTCGCGACCATCAGAATCGACCGTGAATGGGCGGACCACTAGACGTTGAACCCCAATCTCAAATCATTCATCCGTCGGAAAGATATCCCGTAAGCTACTAGAATTCCCACCTATAAACTCCCAAACTTTCTGGTTATGCAATCTGGTGTTGGGGATACAGGGACACAAAATATATCACCCAAACTAACAATACCTAGATCCAATTGTATCCATCCGTCAACACATAACCAAGAAATCCTCGAAATCGTGTACCTCGACCTTGAAAAACATCCGTTATACAAGTCATGGCAATACTCCAAGACTCACCCCAAAGATCGGGTTATCGGGTTATCTCACCAACAACTGCACAAAAGAGATTTCGATGTCGGTAAAACTCAGGTATTCCAGAATCGCAACGATAAAATTGTGACGACAACACCTCGGAGCTCAACTCCCGGGACACCGCCACAACCCCTAAATGTCGAGGCACCAAGAACAATGTTCTCGCCACAAAACCATCGGAACGATTCCAAGATACCCACGTGATCCTAAAAAAATTTTTAGTGAAATTTGAGGAGAGAAGAGTCAAAACTCTACGTCGGGATACCTCACCAGAGCGACGAAAGGACCGGGAGTAAAAGAATCCTACTCTCGATATATATAATCCTAAGACTCAAAACATTTTCCATTCTAGACTCAACAACGCCATGACAAACAATCAAGTAGGGGCTCCTAAGTCGGGAAGGCTCGATTACCAACTTAACGCCTCGATGCGGCTATATCTCCCACGTGTCGAGGCACGACTTAGAGGCATAACCGCATTGAAAGCAATGTCGCAAGTGAGGTAATCTTCACACAACCCATGTAATAAATAAGGAAAGAGATACATAGTTGTCTTACAACGCCACTTCACACAAGACATAAATAAACATCCATCATTGAGTACACTCAAGGTCCGACTACGGAACCAAAATAAAAGAAGATACCCCAAATGCTACAGATCCCCGATCGTCCCAACTGGGCACCACTATCGATCATCGGAAAAGACACATAGTAACGACCACGCCTCGTCGAACTCCCACTTGAGCTCGGTTGAGTCACCTGACCGCATCATCGGCACTGCAACTGTTTTGAAGTATCTGTGAGTCACGGGACTCAGCAATCTCACACACCGAGATCAAGACTATATAAGCTTATAGGAAGGACAGAGTAGTAAGGTGGAGCTGCAGCAGCGACTAGCATATATGGTGGCTATTTCGCAAAAGAGAGCGAGAAGAGGAGCAAAGCACGGTCGTGAAGCTAGTAGCGATCAAGAAGTGATCCTGATCTACTTACGCCGACATAACTCCAACACGTGTTCACTTCCGGACTCCGCCGAGAAGAGACCATCACGGTTACACACGCGTTGATGTGTATTTTATTTGAGGTCAACTTCGGTTTTCTACAACGGACATTAACAAATTCCCATCTGCCTCATAACCATGGGCACGGCTTTCAAAGATATTACCTTGCAGGGTGTCCCAACTTAGCCCATTATAAGCTCTCACGGTCAATGAAGGATATTCTTCTACGGGAAGACCCGATCAATCTCGAATCCCGGACTACAAGACATTTCGACAGCAATAAAACAAGACCAGCAAAGCCGCCCGAATGTGCCGACAAATCCCGATAGGAGCTGCACATATCTCGTTCTCGTGGCACACCGGATGAGCAGTCCGCATAACTAAAACCAGACCTCAAGTTTCCTTGAGGGGGCGCTGCAAAGCACTCTAGTTTGGGCCAGCACTCAAGGAGCACTGGTCCGGGGTTAAATAAAGATGACCCTCGGGCTCGCGAAACCCGGGGAAAAAGGCTTAGGTGGCAAATGGTAAAACCAAAGTTGGGCCTTGCTGGACGAGTCTTATTCAAAGTGAACTGTCAAGGGGTCCCATAAATCACCCAACCGTAAGGAACGCAAAATCAAGGAACATAACACGGTATGACGGAAACTAGGGTGGCAAGAGTGGAACAAAACACTGCATAAGGCCGAGCCTTCCACCCTTTACCAAATATATAGATGTATTAAATTATAGCAGATATATATTGTGATATCCCCAACAAGTAAACATGTTCCAACAAGGAACAACATCTCCATGTTCCAACAAGGAACAAACTTCAGCTTCACCTGCAACTAGCAACGCTATAAGAGGGCTGAGCAAAGCGGTAACATAGCCAATTAACGGTTTGCTAGGAAAAGGATGGTTAGGGGCTGACATGGCAACATGGGTGGCATGATATAGCAAGTGGTAGGCATCGCAGCATAGGCATAGCAAAAGAGCGAGCATCTAGCATAGCAAAGATAGAAGTGATTTCGAGGGTATGGTCATCTTGCTCGCAATGTTCTCGAGTTGTCGAAAGCTTGATCCTCGTAAGCGTTCTCAACAGGTTCCTCGCTCACGCACTCATCTCCGGCTCTACCCAAAGCAACAACACAAACAAAGGAACCACAATAAATCACGGTGCAATGCACAATCAACATGATGCAAAACATGACATGATATGCGGGATGTGATATGCAATGCGATGCGCGCCCGAAGGAAAATGATGAACCAGGCATCAACTTGGCAAACCAAGTATGCCACTGGAAAGGTGAGATGATTTCGGTTGAAATCGATATAAAGATCACCGGAATCGGATGCATGGTTTGGAAATGACAAGCAAAACAAGAATGGCACAAATCTGCCATTAACAGCATGATGCCACTTAGCAAGCAACAAGAAATTAAGCTACTGCACCCAAACGTATCAACAAAGTACATGGAAATGATCTACACAAGATGCTCGACAAAAGATGAGCACTGAGCTACGGCTAGTTCACATCATAACAGGTTCAAACAAGCATGGAAAAAGTGCACAAAATATCAGGCTGGACATGGCAAAAACAGCATCAGGTTGCAATGTTCAGAACAACAAAACTACATGCTACAGGAACTTAAAATATCAAAACATGGCATGGCATGAATCTAATCAAAGCATAGAACAAAATTCCCTTACTGACCATAAGCCAAAAAGGATCATAAAATATAGTAACATCCATGTTAATATCGAAAGTTTCGTTAACAGATTCAGCAACATGGCATGTCAAAAACTGATAACAAGTAGGCATGTTTACAAGCTCAATGCACTCACTACAGAGACTTATATGATAAACTAAGCATACATACATCAAGAAGACATGGCATAGAAGACATACATGGCAAGAACAATAACATAGCATACATGGATCAACCACAACAACCTTGGCAAAATTGAATAACATGTAAACAATCTGCCAGGAAACATTTGATAGCAAAAGTAGAGCTCGATTGACTCAAGCTATGGCACTTCATAATTGCAAACAAAGGCATGGATGGATAGAGCAAGACATGTTTTACAAAACATCCTTACTGAAGTATCTCAAAATATGCATGGATCTCTTGGTAGCATCAAGTTAACATGGCATCAAAATATCAGCAAAACAGAGCTGAAAACAGCAACATCAGGACACCTACTTTGCATGCTTGTGCTAGTCACCACATAGATCACAAAAATACATGGCATACACCCCTGGAAAGATGGCATGGCATATTACAAAACACATGTAGGACTCAAATTCATAGGGTGCACACATCAATCATGGCAAAATAACAAAAGTGCAAGTTCTGTTAAGAAACAGAAACTAACATCACATAGCCCTCTTCCAACAGCATTTCGGGCATCAAGATGAGCTCAAATGAAAATGATGCAATGAGATGAAATGATCTACTCTTCGAGGCGAACATTTCAATATATTATACGCGCAAAATGGGCCTACTGATGCAAAGATATAGCATGAAGAAAATGACACAAAATATTAACGGAAGAAAGACTTAGAAGAAAAAATATGAGGGGAAAGAGGTCAACGGGCTCGGGATCCGGTCGAGATCCGGATCGGGCGAGGTGGCGGCGGCGCGGGCTCGCCGGAACCCGCCCGGGCGAGGAGGAGAGGGCGCCAGCGGGGTAGGGGCCGGCCGGCGAGGCGAGGTCGCGGGCGGAGGCGGCGTTGGCCGCGCCGGTGGAGGCGGCGATCGGCGTGGCGAGGCCGCGAGGTCCTAAGAGCGGGCGGGGCTGGCAATGGCGGCGGGCGCGGCCGGGCGGGCGGCGGGCGCCGCCGGGTGCGGGCGAGGTGGCGGCGGAGCGAGGCCAGCGGCGGAGGGCGGCGGGCGGCGGAAGCGGCGGGCGGGCGGCGGCGGGCGGCGCGGGCGGGCGCGGCGCGGCGGGGCTGCTGGCCGGCGGGTTTCGCCTGGCCAGGCGGCTGGGCGGCGCGGGGCGGCGGCGGGACAGGTGTGTCGCTCCAGTGGCACGGACGCAGCGGGCGTTTCGTCCGGCGGCGGACGTGTCCGTCTTGTGAGGAGGGATTTTTAGGGTTTCGGGAAGAAGACCCGATTTGGACGGGGAGATGTTTAAATAGGCATAGAGGAGCTAGGAGAGTCCAAATGAGGTGTAGTTTTCGCCCACACGATCGTGATCGAACGACGGAGAGCATGGAAGTGACTTAGATGGGTTATTGGGCTGCAACTTAAAAGAGGCCTTCGCGAGAGTGCGGTTAACCGTTGAAGTACCAAACGAGCTCCAAATGACCCGAAACTTGACCGGTGGTCTACGGGTGGTATACCAAGGCCACTAGACAAACCTCGGTCCATTCCGAGAAGGTTTAGTACCCGCACACGGAAAAACGTAAAAGGGGCCGCCGGGGGAGATAGGAGTGTCGGATTGCAAAACGGACAACGGGAAAAATGCTCGGAATCATGAGACGAACACGTATGCAAATGCGATGCACATGATGACATGATATAAAAAATGCATGACATGGACAAAATGCAAAAAGGAGAAAAACCCAACCACGGAGGGAATATCATATCACAATGCCGAAAATGGCAAGAGTTGGAGTTACAAATATGGAAAGTTACTTCCGGGGTGTTACATGTCTGGTACTTGGGATTCTAAGGACCCGCTCATGGCAACATACCGTGTGAGGTGGATATTATTGCAGGCCACTTCAAGGGATATCAGGTAGATCACATGGACAGACGGAAGAACGAAGCGGCGGACGCTTTAAGCCGGCTGGGCTCTCAGTGTAAACCGGTCCCGCCTAATGTCTTCTTAGATGTCCTGCATAACCCGTCGGTCAAGCTCCCTAGTGAAGAGGATTTGGCTATTCCTGATCCGGAGGCTCAGTTGGTGGCGGCTCTGCATGTCATTCCGAATTGGACGGTTCCTTATCTTGCGTACATGAACCGGGGCGAGTTACCAGAGGATGAGACGCTGGCCAGGCAGATAATCCGGCGATCCAAGTCCATGACTATTATCAATGGCGAGTTGCATCATTGCAGTGTATCAGGAGCGTTTCAACGTTGTGTGTCGCCGGAGGAAGGCTGTGAAATCTTGCGCGAGATCCACGAAGGAGATTGTGGTCACCACGCCGGTTCAAAATCTCTGGTGGCTAAGGCGTTTTGTCACGGTTTCTATTGGTTGACTGCTCATGCTGATGCGGAGGACCTGGTTAGGCGATGTGACGGCTGTCAGAAGTTCTCAAGACGCGCTCATGTGCCGACTCAAGAATTGAGGATGATTCCAATTACTTGGCCGTTTGCGACCTGGGGGCTGGATATGGTTGGGCCTTTCAAACGGTCCAAGGACAAGAAGACCCACCTTTTGGTGGCGGTTGACAAGTTTACAAAGTGGGTGGAAGCGGAGCCCGTCAGCAAGTGTGATGCAGCCACGGCGGTTCAATTCATTAAAAAGGTGATTTTCCGGTTTGGCTTTCCGCACAGTATCATTACTGATAATGGTACCAATCTGTCTAAGGGTGCTATGAAGGAGTTCAGTGAACGTGAGCACATCCGGCTTGACGTTTCATCAATGGCTCACCCATAGTCCAATGGCCAAGCAGAGAGAGCTAACCAAGAGATCTTACGAGGCATCAAACCCCGGCTTATGGTTCCTTTGCAGCGGACGCCGGGTTGTTGGGTTGAGGAGTTACCATCTGTATTATGGAGCATCAATACTACGCCCAACAGATCGACAGGATACACACCGTTCTTCATGGTCTACGGAGCGGAGGCGGTTCTCCCCAGTGATATCCGTCATGATTCACCTCGTGTAGCAGCTTATGTTGAAGCGGACAACGAGGTAGCACGGCAAGACGCTTTGGACCTGTTGGATGAGGAGCGTGACATTGCAGCTGCCCGTTCGGTGATCTACCAGCAGGATCTTCGTCGCTATCACAGTCGCCGAGTTAGAACCAGAACCTTTCAAGAAGGAGATTTGGTGCTCCGGCTCATCCAAGACCAGACTGATATGCACAAGCTATCCCCACCTTGGGAGGGACCTTTCGTGGTCAGCAAGAATCTGCACAACGGGTCATACTATCTGATTGATATTCGAGAGCATAAAGACTCACATACATCAGAGGAGGAGACCAATAGGCCGTGGAACATAGCTCATCTTTGGCCCTACTATACTTGAGCCATAGGCTCTACTTATGTACATATTATGACAATGTATATATTATGATTAGTACAATAAACCGGAGCCTTAACTAAAGCGGGGTCTCTGTTATTTTTACATCATGAGTGGTTACACAGAGTTTTTATCTTAAAGCGGTCTCCAGTTTACCCCTTGAGTTAGCTTTTTAACAAGCTTTATATCATATCACTTGGGGGCTTGGTCTTGTCCGAACCAATGCAACACCTTTTGATAGGCGAAAGCCACGGAATCACTTGGGGACTTGGTCACGTCTGAACCAGTCACGCCTCTTGATCGCCTAAGGCCACATAATCACTTGGGGCTTTGGTGAACCCAACCATTGCTACACCTCTTGATCGGCGTAATGCCTTTGCATCATTTGGGGACTGGCTGACATGAACCATAGCTACGCCTTATCGGGGCTTGGTCGTGTCCGACCATGGTAATGCCACTTGATCGGCTCAAATAGCCTCTTTTCGCAAATGATTTTGTCTTTGCCTGTGCTTGAAATTCGTTTCTCTTTTTGCATATTTCTCTTGTTGTGTTCTTAAACCGACAATTATTAAATCGATTCGACTGCCATTTGACGGAACACGGTTTGTTTTTCATCCGGAGACACTTTGCCTGGTTTGATTTTTCATAAACATCCTATTATGGAGTAACACCGGTGTTCATCGTAACCCGGAACGGTTTACCTGGTAAACCGACCCTATATACACAGGAGCTGTTTTCTCCTCCAGCAGAGCGGGTTTCTTACAACTCCGCCTCAAGATTGGCACAACCAACTTCATGCCCTACGATGGCAAGTATCATACATTCCCATATTTTATCATATGTTTAAATCTAAGGTATTATCTTTGATTTCACATACATAGATATGATGACCCGCCTGGTGATACAACCACAATGGCGTTTTAAGCTTTTTTGCTACAGACAACAATTTAGCATTGGTGATTCAACCGAAGCATAAGTTGCAATAAGTATGCACGAAGGCATATCAACACAAAGTGTGGCAGCTAGTCTATTACAAGGCAACACGGTGCCCAGATAAGATAATTGTTTTTCTGCATAACATAAGGAAGCAGTAATGTAAACCGGCCTCCGGTTCATGCTTGGTCGCCAGCCTGGCCGATGGTTGCGGGTCATCTGCGCCGCTTCAACTTCGATTCCCTACCCCGGTGGCGGAAATCAACAGTTGTCGGTCGATCCCCATTAATGCTTGGAATACAGCTTCATCAGCGATCAGAACGACGGTTCAATATCGGAGCGTAAGTATGCTTACGGATTGGAGGTATAAGGTTCTCCGCTTCAGGAATCGGTGCAGCCACTCGTTTATTTTCACCATCATATTGGGCTTGATAGTGAGACAGATTTGCCTCTTCAGCCAACTGACAAGCCAAAGGGCGCACTTCCCGGTTTATAGCTCGGAGATCCTCTTCGCTGAATTCTGTCTCGTCTTCCTTCAAGCTTGGGAAACCATGGGCCGCTTCAACAGGGTCAAAATCCGGTACCCATGCTTTGGCCCGGATTAAGGCGTTTATGGCACCGGTTCTCGCAGCAGATTTCTTTAACTCTTCAACCTGGGCAGGAAGCATTGACAACCTTTTAATGGTGTCCTGGATCAAGGTCGGTGCCGGGTTGTTGTGAGAAGCAGTGCTGATGATCTGTTGCGCACCAGTATACGGTTGTTCTATCAATGTATAAGCGGCTTTCAATTTCTTCCGCACATCTGATCCCAAGTGGCCAATACATGTCCCTGTATCATTCAAAGGGTTTATAAACCGGCAATTACATGAGAAGGCTTCGTTAGGTCAGAAATCAAGAAGACTTACCAAAAACAGCAGCGGTCATGGCATGCACTTGCCGCTTTACACTGGTCAGTTCATCAACCACCGGTTTGAGTGCAGCTTCAGCATTCTCTGCCCGTTGAGTTAAAGCGGTCTTTTCAGTGGCCCAATCCGCCCGCTCCTTGTTGAAACCCTCCTTAAGCTTTTCCATGACGCTTAAAGCGCTGGTTAATTCATTCTTTGCTTTAGAGGTTTCATCTTGCTGGGATTTCAGGTTTTCTTGAAGATCAGTGATTTGGTTTTCTTTCTTGCTCGGATCAGCCTACATACAGATAATCATTGGATAAAGATTAAGGTACAGAGTTGAAGTACCAACCCCATAACAAGTTATGCCCTTGGTACTTGGGGGCTAATGCATATTTTCTTTTCATCCTACAATTTCTATATAAAGCCCCAAGCTCAATACAAGCATTTAACTTGGCACTTGGGGGCTAATGCCTATTTGCTCTATCCTTGAAGTGATACTGGAATTCTTATGGTATAAAAGTCCCGGTTTAACTACATCAAGTTGAACCGGCCCTTGGGGGCTACTGTCCCAAAAGTTAAGCTTTGCTCAGGATTATATTGGGAAGTCCTGGTTTAAGTTGACATCTTAAAACCGTCACTTGGGGGCTATTAGAGTTGATAGATTGAAATGTACAAGGAGAGAGTCATATGGATTTTACCTCATATTTGTTCTTCATCATGTTTACCAGACCGGCTTCATAACCATGGCTGGTACATAGCCGATTCAGATAACCGGAATGAAGATCTTGGGGATTCAGAGCGGCATAAGTAGCCAAGTCGGCATTCCATTTGCCTTTACCAAACACAGTAAATTCATCTTTGGCAGTGTGCTTGGACAAGGCGACAGGATTGCCTGGCTCAGAGTGACCAAAGCCAGTAATAACAACATCATCATCCTTGGCTTCGTCGGTCCGCACTGGGGTTGCCGGTTTATCAGTATGCTTTGATGGGCTCCCTGTTTTGTCAGTCTGAACAGGACTCGTGGGTTGATTAAGAGGGCCTGTGGCATCAACATGTGCCTCTTCAACATTAACATCTTGATCTGGCAATGGTGGGTCGTTCAGTATATCATTGTGGATGTGTTCTTCGGGATCTGGTATTTTGGTCGGTTCAGGAGCGTCGTCTTCTTCTGCCGCTTTGCCAAGACGAGCTTTCTTGCTTGGCCTAGGCTTGGCCCTGAAAGGAAAAAGACGGATCAGTCCAGTAAACATTGAAAGTGATATATCAAACAACATTATCAAGAATATGGCTCACCCAAGCACTGTCTTGAGTGGTGGTAGCTGGGTGGCTGACGACTCGCCGAAGGAAGAATGAGAAGTCACCTGATAATCGGAGTCAGATGGATTAATAGGTTGACGAACACAACCCGCTTTAGGATAAACATTGATGAAACAGTTAGAGACCTCTGAACGGCGTTTCCGAACCAGACTGTTCGGTAAATCGGCGGAGGTAACTACCTGGCCGCTGTGCCGGGTTGCGCGACAAGCTTCATGCTGTTGTGTCTTCATAAGAAAGTTTCGGTCCAAATAAGCAAGAGGATGAGAAAATTTAAATTTCCGGTTTGCCCGACGGATTTTTACTGAAGGTAAAGGGTTTGAATCGGAAGAAAGAGCGATTACCTCTACAACATCAGTATGGATCGACTTCACATCATCGACAATAATCATTATCAATAAGGCGTGTGAAAAATAAACCAAGTGAGTCAAGCTCTACCTCAAGATCCGGATTACCCACATCATCGTCAGCTGGTGGATCGGAGGAGGCAGTGGTTCTCTTTCTATGGGCCGGTTTCTTCACCACTCTAGTCTTGGGCCGGGTTGTTTTCTACGGTTTCTCTTGTGGAGGCTTCTTGCTCCAAAATGCATCATCACCCTATTTGAAAGATGTTCATATCAACAAAGAGTATTTAAACATAATCAGATTTCTTGAAAGCATAAGATAAGAGTCTTGCAGCTGGCGGTTTGTTAATGGCAGAAAAGGGACGCATGCCGGTTTGAGCGCAAGCGGCTTCCGGTTCATTTAACATCCTCTTAACAGCCTCAGTAACTTCGTCGTCTATCAGCTGGATCTCAATATGCCGTAGAGGGTCTTTTACATCTTCTGTTTATTTGCACATCAAACCGGAGCGCAGGCTTAAGGGTAGTATACTCCAAGATACCCAGCAGTGAGCAAGGTCAATTCCAGTCAACCCGTTAGCCATGAAGGCCCGGAGCTTGGATAGTTGAGGGGCATATTTACTTCTTTCCTTAGCAGTCAGTCTTTGAGGGAAGGGATGTGTGTTGCTTAGCCGCTCCGGACGGTAACCCGGTAAAGGATTTTCTCCATCAGGAGAGGTATCTTTGCAGTAAAACCATGTTTAATTCCACTCTTTGGGATGGCTGTGCAGTTTGGTGTGAGGGTAAGTGACCTCTTTCCGCTTTTGAATCGCCATACCACCTAACTCTGTGTTGGGACCGTCAGTAAATTCGGTGCGGCGGTTTACATGGAAGCAATCTCTGAATAATTCAACTGTGGGCTCCTCTTGAAAGAATACCTCACAGAGCACTTGAAAGTGACAGATGTTGGTTATGGAGTTGGGGCCAATATCTTGTGGACGCAGTTGGAAGTTGGCCAAGACATCCCGATAAAACTTTGAACCAGGCGGACTGAAGCCCCGGGCTAAATGGTCAGAAAAAACAACAATCTCTCCATCCTTGGGTTCTGGAGGACTCTCCGGGCCAGGGACCCTCCAATGAATGACGTCTTTTTTGCCTAAAGCGCCGGTGCTGACTAAGTTATCCAGTTGAGTTTCAGTCACCCGAGAAGGGACCCAGTTACACTCGTACACTTGCTTGGCCATGGTGCAATCTGCAAAGCAGTAATACAGGTTCAAGAATATGTTGGAAGGCTATACATTGATACATTCATTGTTAAACCGGAAGAAGTTGCTTATAAACCAGAGTTCTGGAAGGTGGCAATACATAGCTGGGAAATCCTGGCGGTTCAACAAGGGGACTAATGGTATATGCCGAGTTGTCAATTTTTCTACAAAGTTAAACCGCCTCGGATGCGAAACATTGAAGAATCAAGAGTGGATGTGCGAAAACAGGTTTCACAAAAGTATTTCACAGTTTTGGATCTGGAGCATGTTCAGAAAAGAAATAAATATTCAAGGTCCAAAACGGAGCGGTACCAAATCAATGAGCAAGGATACAGGGAGATCTATGGCCTTGAGATGCACAAGTGACAACGGATGCTAAAAACTACCGCTACGCAGAACAAGGATTCACAGACTTGACTAAGAGTTATCATATGAACAAGAAGCAAGCGATGAACGTTGAAGAACATGGAAACCCTATAACGGATCTATGGTGAAAAGATAGAAGACTTACCAGAGCTGAGGAAGAAACGGAAGACCGCCGCGATGCTCTGGTATACTAAAGGTGATGCAGTGGCCAAGGTTAGTGCAGAAGTTGACGGCGGTGGCGAAGCTCCGAAGCTGGGCGGCGCGAGGAAGACGAAGCAGAGGGGCACGAAGGGGGAAAAGAAATGACCCTTCGGTCTTATTTATAAAGCAAGGGACATGTGTCAGGCGCGAAAATCAAGGGGCCGCGAGTTTGGAAACGGAACTGTCACCTCGATTGTCGCAGATCTATTAAACCAAAAGAGGTATTGTGGATAACTTTATGACAGGTGACATCACGCAGGTTTACGACGACCAGAGAAGATGACATCATGGCGATTCACCCAATTACACAAAGATGCTGAAGACGAAGTTTTTTGCTGAGGATTGACATGAACCTGTTCAAATCAATCTGGGGCCTAATGTTGGGGATATTACCACTGGGCGTAAACCGGCTAGGACAGGCCGGGTTAACTTCATCAGTAGTTGAGTATGTTAAAGCCCAAGTAGGTAGATGAGGGCTTAAGGCCCATAGCTGGTTTAAGGCATGTAGCCGTAAACCGGCATCATTATGTAACTTGTATTGTAAGTTAGGAATATCATAGACCGAGCCGGATACATCTATAAACCGGCGTCAGGACTCTGTGGACCGACGGGCGCCACCCATGTATATAAGGGGACGACCCGGAGGCGATTCAGGAAAACAGAAAACAACTCGAGACTTAGGCGAAGCTTGTTTGCTCCCTAGTCATCGAAACCCCCATCAATTCCATCACAACTAGACGTAGGCTTTTACCTTCATCTAAGGGGCCGAACTAGTATATACTCTCTTGCATCCTTGTGTCCGCTTTAACCCCTTCAAGCTAACCCATGGTGATGGCTCCACGACTAAGTCCTTTCATGAGGACATCTGTCGTGAAAAAACCATGACACATGATATGAGAAATATAAACATTGCAACTTAGAGCATACACCTCAGGTGGGATATAGGACTGATCATTTGTCTCTGAATCCTCCTTTAAGGGGCTACCTGTAACCATCGAGATATATGCTTCAACAGGTACCATTGCCTGCTCTGAAGACCTTGTTTTCACTCCTGAGTTTTCCATAACCGGCTCAAATGGCTAATACACATGAAGAGTAGTTCAATATACACAGATTGTCGACAAATGGAATATGTAATGGAAAAAAGATGGCATGAGATAATTCACATATATGATGCCTGGCTACATGGCGGTGCATAATTCACATATATGACAACTGGCTGAAAAACATGGCATTGCATAATTCACATATCTGATATAGAAAACAAACAGGAGGCATTCACACAAAGCATGTCTAATCTAAGCACATAGCATGGCAATGCAAGACACCATATGCATGATATGAGCAATATAACCCTACCAAGCTAGAGCATGCACCTCAAGGGGGGGATACGACTGGTCATCTGTCTCTGAATCCTCCTTTGAGGAGCTATCTATAACCAGCAAGAAATCTGCATCGACAGGTAGCACTGACTGCTCAGAAGACCTTGTTTTCACTCCAGATTTTCCCATGACCGACTCAAATGGCTGATGTACAGGAAGAGTAGATGAATGTATAAACATTGTTGACAAATGGAATACATTATGAAAAAAAAATGGCACGATACAATTCACATTTACGATGACTGGCTAAATTGGATGGCATTGCATGATTCACATATATGATGTCTGGCTAAAGAAGATGGCATTGCATAATTCCCATATACTCCCTCCTTCCCTAAATATTTGTCTTCTTAGAGATTTCAAATGGACCTAAATATTTGTCTTTTTAGAGATTTCAAATGGACTACTACATACAGATGTATATAGACATATTTTAGCGTGTAGATTCACTCATTTTGCTCCGTATGTAGTCACTTGTTGAAATATCTAAAAAGACAAATATTTAGGAATGGTGGGAGTACGATATAGAAACCAAACAAGTGGCATTCACACAAAGCAAATCTAAACTAAGCTGATGAGATATAAGATGAATAATGTAAGCAATGCAAGGCGCCATATGCATGATATGACCAACATCAGCATGCCAGGTTAGAGCAAACACCTCATGTGGTAAATAGGAGTGGTCGGCTCCCTCTGAATCCCCATCTGAACAGTTATCTTCCTCTGGAATACAATCTAGAATGGCGGGAGGGGGGGGGGGACTTCGGCCACCATGGAGCGGCGTCTGCATGACATTGTATTCCCACGCAACGGTCTTCTCTTTTTCTCTACATGTTCAGTACGATTGTGTAAAATAACTGACATGCATAATAAAAAATTAGTCAGATTTTGTAAGGCCTAAGGGGTGCATGCAGAAATCAAGACTGATGGTAGCAAATGAGTGGATAGATCCAAAACTAATGATAGCAGGTAGATTATAGCTTCAGTTTAAAAAGATAGACAATGGATCATCTACTGTTTGTTGCCCACCCAACATGAACCACATAGAAGATCTCAGATGAACCAGATAGTAGACAGATACTATTCATTGCTGCCTCGATATGTACCCCACGGGCATTTTAAAACTCATGTTTGAACGATAAAGTAGCAGGTAATGATAACCAATGTATAACGTAAGCAAACACGAAAGAGTGCGAACTCTCTTCCGGAACTGTGTAATCCTCAGGTTCATCTGCTTAGTCGATGATGGTAATGCAGTTGGCATGGCTGCCGGCAACGGGGAAGATGATCTGAGGCGGTGAAAGAAAGTCTGCAGGGGGAATCTCTGCTGCAGTGAATGCTTCCATCGATGGTGCACCTCAGGTGGGGTGGATGATGGCACGGTAGGAGCAGGACATAACACACAGAGTTTTCTTTGACGCCTATCTGAAAATGAAGTAAATCTATAAGGGCTCCTTAGAATCGGAGGATTCTATAAACGCAGGGACAGGAAAACACAAGAATAGGATAGGAATGCATGTGCAAAACACAACATTTGCAAACATAGGATTTCTGTCAACCTGGGTGTTTGGTTCACATGAATTGGAAGAACACGGGAATGGAGAATCCTGGTCAAATTAAAGTCAAACCACGTGAAAAAAAAAATAAGAATCTTATTATGCCAGGAATGCAATTAGTCCTGTTCTTCATGCATATTAATTTGAAAAGGACGTCCAAGTGCAGATTAAAATTCCTACATTTTTTCTTTGAAAGAGACACCAAAGGAAAAAAATCCTCCAGTTTTGCTTTGCTCCACTCCTTCTAACCAAATGCATGAATAGTAGTACCATAGTAGTTCCATAGCATAGGATCCCTGAGGGATCGACATGAATGCAGAGTAACAAAGCGATGCGACGAGTGTACAACCTCTTTGGCATAGCCTTGTCGACCTCAGCATCATTGGGTTGGACGTGGAGGATGGTGATGCTGGTGTGACTATCGGAGGCGGGGAAGAAGATCTGAGGCCTCTGGAAACGGCACGGAGGATACTGCTCCGCGGTGATGGACGGTTTCGTCGTTGGAGCAGCTCCAATGAGTTGTACGGCGGCGAGGCTGAAGCAGAACAAGGCAAACAACGTTAATCTGAAGTGGGGCTCTAATATCATCTGCAATAGATGATATAAAGTACATCAAAAGTGCTAGATGTAAAACGCATCAGCCGTGCCACGGCCGCTCCGACAGATGCTGTAAATACTGTTCACTATGAACTTAACTGAAGAAACTGAACTTTACAGTCGAAACTAAATTTTACTGTCGAAACTGATTGAACTAGTAACAGAGCATTGCAATAAATGTTTAGGGCGTTCAAGCACTAGTAGCAGAGAAGCAGTGATCTAAATCGGCAGCCGCTCGAGCAGGGAACGCACTAGGAGAGAGCAAGTCGTGCAGCAGCACCGCGAGCGAGTGCTAAAGCAGCAACTCCTGCAGCTGCCAGAGGTCGTGCAGTAGCAGCGCGAGCGAGATCAAGAGCAGAGCAGCAGCACGAACGAGAGTAAGAGCAGAGCAGCAGTGCGACCGACAGCAATAGTAGAGCAGAGCAGCAGCACGAACGAAAGCAAGAGCAGTGCAGCAGCGTGACCGACGGCAAGAACAGAGCCGCAGCGCGAGCGAGAGCCGGAGCAGCAGCACCAGCGTGAGCGAGAGCTGGAGCAGCTGCAGCTAGTGCCGGTGTGGAAGTCGCTGCCGAGGAAGCAACGACATGGGGGAGAGACGTCGTGCATGAAGTGGCGGCGACGGCGCCGTCGATGGAGACCCGCCATGGCTGCTCGGTATTGAGCACCGGCAGCCCCGTGAGATCGAATAAAAGATAAAATGCATCGATGAGTGCAGAACCTCCTTGGTGGCACCGAGTAGGCCTCGACTTCATTGGAGGAATTGGTGAGGGTGCTCTGGTTCTGGTGGGGCAGGTCAAGATGGCGCTGTGGGGATGGAGGTGGCACGATAGATCGTTGAAGAGGTAGGAGTTTCACATCAGATGAGACAAAAGATACTCGAGCTTGAAAATTTCGGGATAACAAGGCGCGGATTCTATGTTCGGCACAACAAACTTAACGTGTACAAAAAAACAATTCATACAAGACACAAGAGAGTTATGTCGCCTTTTACTATATTGCTATAAATGCCATTGAAAAAATACAAGAAAAATGTAAAAAAATTAGGAGAACAAGATTACCCTGTAGAGTACCAAATCAATTCGCACTTCCCTCAACAACAACAAAAAACAAATCAACTCCCACCACAAGAAATAGTCATGTCCCTTTTTATATGATTACAGATGCCAGGATCTTGAATTTCAATTTTTTAATCCATGTTTTGTTGAATTCGAATATATCATTAGGTGAACTTGCGGTTTATAATGGATGTAGTCCTACATTTTGATCTTCCATCATATATGAACATTTTACTCCACCCTATGAACATATATATTGTCGTCTACCATATGGACTAAATTTGAATCAATTTTCCTTATTTGAATACGATTGTTGTCAAGTTATACCATCATTTAAACATTATCTTGATAACAAAAAACATGCATATAGCAGTAATCATATTTCACTATGAACTACATGTACCATACGATCTCCAATTCAAATATTTGTATCCATTTTATGTTGAATTCATATCGCAGTACATTGGTCTAGGTAGCGAGATGTTCGGATAATCTAAACCCTGTTTTCATATGTATAACTTTTGGCTGAACTGGGACAAGTTTTGGTATAAGCTTTGATAACCCACAAGTATATTGGATCGCAACAGTTTTCGAGGGTAGAGTATTCAACCCAAATTTATAGATTCAACACAAGGGGAGCCAAAGAATATTTGAAGGTATTAGCAGCTGAGTTGTCAATTCAACCACACTTGGAGATTAATTATGTGCAGCAAAGTGATCAGTAGCAAAGTAGTTTGATAGTTTTGATAATAGTGACAGCAGCAACGGTAACAGTAACAGTGATAGCAGTAATTTGTAGCAAGTGTAACAGTAGCAGCAGCAGTAGTAACTTAGCAAGATCAATATAGGAAAAATTTGTAGGCATTGGATCGGTGACTTGTTGGATGATATTCATCATGTGACAGTTATAACCTAGGGCGATACAGCACTAGCTACAGTTCATCGATATAATGTAGCCATGTATTCCGTACATAGTCATACGTGCTTTATTAAAAGAACTTGCATGACATCTTTTGTCCTACCCTCCCGTGGCAGCGGGGTCCATATTGGAAACTAAGGGATATTAAGGCCTCCTTTTAATAGAGAACCGTAACAAAGCATTAACACATAGTGAATACATGAACTCCTCAAACTATGGTCATCACCGAGAATGGGCTCGGTTGTTGTCACTCCGAGGTTGTCGGATCATAACCGTAGTAGGTGACTATAACTTGCAAGATCAGATCTAACATGGATATAACGATGAATTCATAAATGGTTCAGATTTGAGTTCATGACACCCGGGCCCAAAGTGACAAGCATTAAGCATAGCAAAGTCATAGCAACATCAATCTAAGAACATAGTGGATACTAGGAATTAGGCCCTAACAAAACTAACTCGATTACATGATGAATCTCATCCAACTCCTCACCGACCAGCGAGCCTACGAAGGAATTACTCACTCCTGGTGGGGAGCATCATGGAATTGGCGATGGAGAAGGGTTGGTGATGACGAAGAACGAAGATCCCCCTCTCCGGAGCCCCAAATAGACTCCAGATCTGCCCTCTCTAGGAAGAACATGCCTTGGCGGTGGCTCCGTCTCATGGATCGTGATAATTCTTTCTCCCTAATTTTTTTCCGGAAATATGTGATTTTATAGTATCGGGGAGGGTCGTCGTGGGCCACCAGGTGGGTACAACCCACCTGGGCGGCCAGGAGAGGGGTTGTAACGCCTGGATAATCATGCTACAGTAATCCCACGCTAATCATGCCATGTCACCTCGGTTACTGTTGCTAACCTCGCAATGATTCGAAACCGTTTCAAAATTTAAATTCAAAATATGTCAAACAACAAAAGTTTTCAGAAGTTGAAACAAAAATGTTCGGTGAGTGCCGAATATTACAAGGGTAATTATAGTAAAGAAAACATATTTTTAGAAAATGCCTATATATTTCAAAATGAATTAGAACAGAAAAGAGTAATAAATAAAAGAAAAAGGGAAAACACAAAAACAGAAAACAAAACTAAAAAGAAAAGAGAGGAAGAAAACCCCCCTGGGCCGTGGCCCAAATGGGCCAACCCACCAGGCCCAGCCGGCCACCCACCCCCACTCCTTATTCACTCACCGCACCCCTCCCACTCCACCGACACCCCCACTTCCCCCCCACGAAAATATCTCCTCCCCCCCTCTCCCCCCCCCCGATTGGGTCGGGATCGAGGGAGGAGGCCGCCGCTCGCCACCTCGGAGCAGGACGTTGTCGTCGCCCGGACTGCCTCCCCGTCGTCCTCTACGTCATCGGCGCCTCGCCGAATCGTCCCCGTCACCCTCCTCGACCCCCACTTCCGCGTGCCCTACACCCCCTGTGAGGCCCTCCTCCTTCTCTGCCTCCACCCTTGGCCGCCTTCGCCTCGCCGCCAAGACGCCACGCTTCGGCGCTGCTGCACGCACCGGCGCAGCAACTCACGCGCCGTCCTCGCCCCCCATGGTGCCTCTGCTCGCACGCCGCCGCCGCCGTGCGGCGCTGCCTCGCCTCACCGGGCGATGCGGCCTCGCCAGCCTGCCCGCCGACCACGGTCGCGCCACCACTAGGTCGCGCATCATGCCGCCACGCGCGCACCCGCAGCTCCGCTCACCCTCACGCGAGCCTGCGCCGCCCATGACCAACTCCGGCGCCCGCCGCGCCTCGGCTGCTTTCGCGTCCGTGTCCCGTTCCTCTCCTCGCCTCGCCACATCGCCGGCCGCTCCCACTCGCCATCTTGCTCGCTACCTCGCCGACCACGGCTGCCTCCTTGTCGCCGGGCGGCGCGCCGAGGCAGCGCTGGCTCGCCTCAGTGGGCGCCGTGGCGCTCCCATGTGCATGCGCCAAGACGCCTGTTAGGCCCCTATGGCCCTATGACATGTGGGCCCCCCCTGAAACGTTTATAAAAAGGAATTAAAAATATATATAATAAATAAATAATTAATAATAAAATTAATTAATTAATTAACTTAATTAATCATGTTTAGTTAAACTAATTAAATGTGATTAACCTAAAATATATAATTAACCTAATTAATCTGTTAGTTAGGGTGATGTGTCTATGACAGACGGGACCCACACGTCAGTTTGACCCAGTCAACCCCTTGTTGACTGCTGACGTCATGATGACGTCAGCAAACACTGTAATCCTAAAATGATTTAAATCTTTTAAAATTAATATAAAATAAACCGTAGCTCACATGAAAAATGCTTTCTACATGAAAGTTGCTTACAACGACGAGACGAATCCGGATACGCAGCCCGTTTGTCTGCCACACACCCCTAGCATATCGAACACGCAACTTTCCCCCTCCGGTACATCTGTCCGGAAACGCGAAACACCGGGGATACTTTCCCGGATGTTCCCCCCCTTGCCGGTATCACCTCTTACCGTGTTAGGGCACACCTAACACCGCTGTTTGCTTTGTCATGCATCCTTATGCATCTGTTTGCATTGTATTCATTGTTTCTTCCCCCTCTTCTTCTCCGGTAGACCCCGAGACCGACGCCGCTGCTACCCAGTACGACTACAGTGTTGACGACCCCCTCCATCTTGCCAGAGCAACCAGGCAAGCCCCCCCCCCTTTATCACCAGATATCGCCTATTCTTCTCTATACTGCTTGCATTAGAGTAGTGTAGCATGGTACTATTTTCTGTTAATCCTATCCTAATGCATAGCCTGTCCTTGCTACTACTGTTGTTACCTTTACCTGCAATCCTACATGGTTAGTATAGGATGCTAGTGTTTCATCAGTGGCCCTACATTCTTGTCCGTCTGCCATGCTATACTATCGGTCCATGATCACTAGGGAGGTGATCACGGGTATATACTATATACTTTATATACATGATACATGTGGTGACTAAAGTCGGGTCGGCTTGTGGAGCACCCGCGAGTGATTCACAGATTGGGGGCTGAAAGGACCTTTGTCCCAATGGCCCTCTGTGTGGATCTTTGTGGCGGAGCGATAGGGCAGGTTGAGACCGCCTAGGTGAGAGGTGGGCCTGGCCCTGGTCGGTGTCCGCGGTTACATCCTTAACACGCTTAACGAGATCTTGGTATTTGATCTGAGTCTGGCCATTTGGTCTATACGTACTAACCAACTACATGGGAAAGATATGGGCACTCGACGTCGTGGTATCAACCGAAGCCTTCGTGACGTCAGCGACTGAGCGGCGCGCGCAAGATTGGACCGCGTAACGTGACTTCCTTTGTAATGGAGGTTGCTAGGTCTGCTTCCGGCCGCCCACGCAACGTGCAGGTGTGCTAAGGGCGATGTGCCCAGACCCCTGTGCGCTTAGGTTTAGACCGGCGTGCTGACCTCTCTGTTGGCCTAGGTGGGGCTGCGACATGTTGATCTTCCAAGGCCGGGCATGACCCAGAAAAGTGTGTCCGGCCAAATGGGATCAAGCGTGTTGGGTTATGTGGTGCACCCCTACAGGGAAGTTTATCTATTCAAATAGGTGTGATATTCGGTAACAGGACGACTTGGAATTGTACCTTGACCTTATGACAACTAGAATCGGATACTTAATAAAACACACCCTTCCAAGTGCCAGATACAACTCGGTGATCGCTCTCTAACAGGGCGGCGAGGAGGGGATTACCGAGTAGGATTATGCTATGCGATGCTACTTGGAGGACTTCAATCTACTCTCTTCTACATGCTGCAAGACGGAGGCTGCCAGAAGTGTAGTCTTCGACAGGATTAGTTATCCCCCTCTTATTCTGGCATTCTGCAGTTCAGTCCACCGATATGGCCCTTTAAACATATACCCATGCATATGTAGTGTAGCTCCTTGCTTGTGAGTACTTTGGATGAGTACTCACGGTTGCTTTTCTCCCTCTTTTCCCCTTTCCCTTCTACCTGGTTGTCGCAACCAGATGCGAGCCCAGAGCCGACGCCACCGTCGGCGATGACTCCTACTACCTTTGGAGGTGCCTACTACTACGTACAGCCGGCGGCGACGCACTGTGAGTAGTTAGGAGGATCCCAAGCAGGAGGCCTGCGCCTCTTTCGATCTGTATCCCAGTTTGTGCTAGCCATCTTATGGAATCTTGTTTAACTTATGTTTGTACTCAGATATTGTTGCTTCCGCTGACTCGCCTATGATCAAGCACTTGTATTCGAGCTCTCGAGGCCCCTGGCTTGTATTATGATGCTTGTATGACTTATTTTTGTTTTAGAGTTGTGTTGTGATATCTTCCCATGAGTCCCTGATCTAGATCGTACACGTTTGCGTGCATGATTAGTGTACGGTCAAATCGGGGGCGTCACAAGTTGGTATCAGAGCCGACTGCCTGTAGGAATCGCCCTTTCCAACTCCTTGGCCGAAGTTGAGTCTAGTCGTTGAAAAAGTTTTTACTAACATGGCTGTGCGGCCCATGGGCTCACGTCGCCATTGGGTGGTATTAGGATCTTTTATTCCTCGTCTATACTCTGGGACTCTAAACTCTCTTCTATTCGGGTTAAATGATTTTTTTAAATCTAACTTTAGGTTCTCGAAAATACTTCCTCCCGGAGAGCCCCTTCAGGCCAGATGATCGCCTGCTACACCAAAAGATTCTGAAGACACTCTCTGATGCTTTCCCGAGACCCATGTGCCCTTCGCCATTGCGATCCCTACCACCGATAAATCTTTATGGACAACTACATACTTTTGTCATTCATACCTTCATCCCTAGTTGCCCTTGTTATTACAAGGTGCCCTCAAATACTCTTGGATGTTCCAAGCATCCTTTATGCTTACTACCCCGTAGTTCCTTGCCGCATGAATACCCCTATGAATAATTCTTCACCCTTATCGAGGAACTGTTCATTACTAGTTGATCATATGGTCCACAAGGTACATTGATATACTATCCGGTCTTCCGGTAATTCTCTGCCAGCTGTTGTTGTGCAAATACTTGTCTGCTTGCATTATGGTTGTGTTCCAAATGTCTAGGAATATTCATTAGTATCCCTTGTCATCATCATTTTCAGCCTTTGATTTGATATGTGGTGAATTCTCGCAATCCTCAATCGAAATCCTAGAATTCATCCTTCCGGATCAGACGTCATTTTAAACATGAACTGGTTCTCGACCAACCGAATTGCTGTCGGTTGTACTCCTAAGTCTACTCAACTTATCCATCCTTAATCAGAGCGTTTGCTTCTGATCCCTTGATTTGGAAATCGCAATTCCTTTGCATTTGAGATTTGAATTAATTAGTCAATGGTTTCTATAATCTGATACCTTGCATTCTTTTCCCTTCTGATTGAGTATCGATACTCACATCAGGTTCCTTGTGGTCCGCGAGACCATTTGCTTGGTTATTATCCGACCGTGTCCTTCATTTCCAATAACCTTGAGAGTTTCTCCCCTGATACATAATGCCTTTGGTAAATTATGTCTTCTGCCTTTGGCAAGTTATATCCTATGCCTTGTCAACCATGCTCTGCTTCGAGCACGTGCTAATTGACCCTAAAGTTCATGGTATATGTTCTAAGTTGCCCTGATGGGTTGACCCTATGCTTTCCATAATCTGTGTGAACCCGAAAGTTTTCACGGGTCATACTCCTCTGGTAATTCAACAGGTAGGTTTTGACACTGTAATCATTTTTATTTTGAGTGAATGAAAGGTTATGCATTGGAGAAGTGGGAGTCGACCTTGAACTTTTCGTTCATGCCCATGGACACGATGTAGAACTTATCATGGAAGCTGCTCGTTAAAATAATTACCCCCTTGTTATAAGTTCATCTTGTATCCGTGGTTTGATCATTTATAATTGTGGTTCCGACCATAATTTCTTCCTTTGCTTCCATTTCTTAGACAAGTTAAAGTGCTTGTCTTCTATAGATCAATACACCCCATTTTAACCTTTAATTTGATATACCTTCGAGTATTATCCACCTGGTACCTTGAGGATATCATGCCATTGCACTACATCTTATGAAATTGTAATGGAGTAATACCTTTCCCTGTCATAGTCACTCCACGAGTTCTGGGTTGTCGTCAACCGAGAACACGGAATAGTGGACCGAGTCCGCACTATGATTCGACAACTTTTATTAATCTTCATTGCTTACGAGTTTGCACTTGATCATGTCGTTCCCAACGGATTGACTACATCATCATCGTTAGGCTGACTGCTTGACCATTCTACCTATGTCCTTCATCCCCGGGACACAATCCCGACAGTGCTCTAAGCTTACATCAAACTTTCCGCATCATATTGTTTGTCTTGAGAGACAACTCCGAATTATGAGATGGCGTCTTATCTATGGTTATAGTAACCTTTTACTTCACCATTCCCTTGATGTGATGTCTTCGCTGATTGATTACATCTTCTTGAAACCTCTCGATAAATGTGTCATGATCATCGTCAACATTTTAACTTCTTCCGAGACGTACATTGAGTTCCTGATGAGAAATTCCATGCTTGCCCCCTCAATGATTTGGGTTAACATCGACAACATTATTGCATTCCCTCCAACACAAAACTTGTTCTTGTTTTGTGTTGTACCTTGAGTTCCTTGCTATCCAACTTATGTTATGTTCTACCTTGGAGTATTACCATCTTTTATGTCAAAAATGTGGTGAGAATTTCACCACCTCTTAAGAATTCTTGATATAGTAATACTTCTCACCATCACCATTCCTTCTTGGTCCCCGTGTTGTTTCCAACCGAAAAACCGACAATTGAACTTGGATGTGCGAATTCTAAACTTCTAGCGACCCTATTGCTTTGAAGTTAATGGTCGACATTTCATTCTTAGACCATTGGTTATCGAATCACCATTCTAAGCATTAATCATGCTACATAGGCCCATATTTTGGGTGCACCTTTTCAACCAATGTTTAGTTGTGTATGTTTTCCTAGAGCATACATCATTATATCATTTGATGTGACTAATGTTATCTCCTTGTTCACATGATTGTGGAAATCCATCTTTCTAGAAATTTCGATGGGTTGTCGCTGAGTCCATCGGCCACCTCCTCATCCTCTCCTTGGTTTAATGATGAACTCTTGTTCGAAACTCGCTTCCATAGTTCATTTCCCGAGAATCTTACAATGTCGTCTCGTCAATTTGTGTTGCACCTTTCCTTCTCAGGCATCCCGAGTCTGAGGTACCCTGACACCAAACAGATCTGAATCTCGGTCAGATATGATGGTTGGAACATATTTTAAGGGTTATACCATTGGTCTTTATATGACCCGGTAAGGTGATGTCATGCCTAGCACACCTGGCCGGAGGACCTATTGTTATAGTTTCCTTTTCTGCAAGATTATCCAATCTTCCATGAGGAGATTGTAAGACTTATTCTACAAGATGTTCCTGATGGATCCCTTGTGTAACCCAAAATCCGACCTTTGCTTAAAGACCATGTCAATGCTATCTCAAAGCATGTATGTGGTACTCCGATTTTCAACAAGAACATTTGAAGCCCAATGCTAAATGTTTCTTGCTCAATTATCCAAACACCGCTCTGTTTGGGTAATGTCATGAAGTTTCTTCCCCCTTACCTAAATGGTTTTCTACGTTATATCCTATCATGGATATCATGCTCTACTTGTCCTTGGGAAGGATATACCCTTGAAATATGTGTTTAGACACATTTTCCTTTCCATTGTTCTGTTTGATCTGATAATCATATTTTCCTTTCCATTGTTTGGTTTAACCTTTCTTGTGATCTATATGATCTAAGCAACAATATTCCCCTGCTTATGTAAACACCTCGATGTACAATTTTGTCAGTAAGACCCTGTTACTATTGTTGATAGCATTCCGATAATCGCCGATGGATGAGAACTCTACCTTTTGCTCTGCCTCGTTCAACGAGCAGGAAAATGATTCTCTTCATCCCTCGCCCTTGGTACCGATGTTGTTGCCGAGATAACCGACAGACTATCCTCTGACATGCCTTGCTTACATGATCGTGCAAGATGTCACCACCCTTCCAACTTTTAACCCACATGGTGGGCCCATAACACACAGGTCCCACGATCGAAACCTGACTCTCCGGTACACCCTGTTTCCAAAGTTAATCCTCACGCTTGGCTTCGTATGCAATTCGCGAGCCACATTCCTAGTGATCTATTCTGGTATCAGACGCAATACTTATTCATGTTGCCCTGAGACCCTTTCACCTTCTGACTAGGCATTGAACGATTGCCTATGCGCTTGAAACTTATATTTTGCGCCTTCTTACTTTGCTCCCGATAATTTCTTAAGTTTCAATTCGAGAGTTACTTCCGCCACCTTCCCCGATGTTATAGACCCGATAGTCAACCTTGCAGAGGTTCGCTACACTGGAATACCCACCCCCTTTATTCTTTCATAAGTACGATGGAATTCTCGAAGAAAGGATGCCGACTTCATCATGATGAACTGAAGCAGAGAAATGGAGACCTCAAGTAATGGATTGAACTCTTCAAGAAGAGCAACCAAGACCGAGAAGGCTCGTTAGAATTTCACAACCAAATCCCTTCCCACTTACTTCCACTCTTAAATCTTGGGACGAGATTTCTTGTAGTGGAGGAGATTTGTAACGCCCAAATAATCATGCTACAGTAATCCCACGCTAATCATGCCATGTCACCTCGGTTACTGTTGCTAACATCGCAATGATTCGAAACCGTTTCAAAATTTAAATTCAAAATATGTCAAACAACAAAAGTTTTCAAAAGTTGAAACAAAAATGTTCGGTGAGTGCCGAATATTACAAGGGTAATTATAGTAAAGAAAACATATTTTTAGAAAGTAACTAAATATTTCAAAATGAATTAAAACAGAAAAGAGTAATAAATAAAATAAAAAGGGAAAACACAAAAACAGAAAACAAAACTAAAAAGAAAAGAGAGGAAAAACCCCACAGGCGTGGCCCAGCTAGGCCAACCCACCAGCCCACCGGCCACCCACCCCCACTCCTTATCCACTCACGCACCCTCCCACTCCCTTGACACCCCCACACCCCACTAAAATATCTCCTCCCCTCTCCCCGATTGGATCGGGATCGAGGAGGAGCCGCCCTTCGCCACCTCGGAGGCGGGGCCGCCGTCGCCGCCCGGACTGCCTCCCCGTCGTCCTCTACGTCGTCGCCGCCTCGCCGAATCGTCCCCGTCACCCTCCTCGACCCCCACTGCCGCGTGCCCTACAACCCCCCTGTGAGGCCCTCCTCCTTCTCTGCCTCCACCCACAGCCTTCGCCTTGCTCTTGCGACGCGCCCGGCCTTGCGCCCCCTCCCGTGGTGCCTCTGCTCTGCACGTCACTCGCCGTCGGCTTGGCGGGCCCGCCTCCGGCGTGCGGCCTCGCCGCCCGCGCCCCGACCACCGGTCGCGCCACCACTAGGTCGCACGCGCCATGCCGTTCACGCGCACCGCAGCTCCGCTCCCCTCACGCGAGCTGCGCCGCCCACGCTGACCAACTCCGGCGCCCGTCGCGCCTCGATCGCTCGCGCCCGTGTCCGTTCCTCTCCCCGGCCTCGCCACATCGCGGCCGCTCCCACTCGCCGCTGCTCGCTACCTCGCCGCCCCTGGCTGCCTCCTTGTCGCCGGGCGGCGGCGCCGAGGCAGCGCTGGGCTCGCCCGGTGGCGCTGTGGCAGCGCCCATGTGCTGCTGCCAAGACGCCCTTAGGCCCCTATGGCCCTATGACATGTGGGGCCCTGCCCCAGAACGTTTATAAAAAAAGGAATTTAAAAAATATATATAATAATTAATTAATTAATAATAAAATTAACTAATTAATTAACTTAATTAATCCTGTTTAGTTAAACTAATTAAACGTGATTAACCTAAAATATATAATTAACCTAATTAATCTGTTAGTGAGGGTGATGTGTCTATGACAGACAGGACCCACACGTCAGTTTGACCCAGTCAACCCCTTGTTGACTGCTGACGTCATGATGATGTCAGCAAACACTGTTTTGGATTATGTTGAATTAAAATATTTAAATTAATCCTAAAATGATTTAAATCTTTTAAAATTAATATAAAATAAACCGTAGCTCAGATGAAAATACTTTCTACATGAAAGTTGCTTAGAACGACGAGACGAATCCGGATACGTAGCCCGTTCGTTCGCCACACACACCTAGCATATCGAACATGCAAATTTCCCCTCGGTACATCATCAGGAACGCTAAACTACGGGATACTTTCCCGGATGCCCCCCCCCCTTGCCGGTATCACCTCTTACCGCGTTATGGCACACCTAACACCGTTGTTTGGTTTGTGATGTATCCTTCTGCATCTGTTTGCATTGTATTCATTGTTTCTTCCCCCTCTTCTTCTCCGGTAGACCCCGAGACCGACGCCGCTACTACCCAGTACGACTACGGTGTTGACGACCCCCTCCATCTTGCCAGAGCAACCAGGCAAGCCCCCCCCCCTTGATCACCAGATATCTCCTATTCTTCTCTATACTGCTTGCATTAGAGTAGTGTAGCATGTTACTGTTTTCCGTTAATACTATCCTGATGCCTAGCCTGTCCTTGCTTCTACTGTTGTTACTTTTACCTACAATCCTACATGCTTAGTATAGGATGCTAGTGTTTCATCAGTGGCCCTACATTCTTGTCCGTCTGCCATGCTATACTATCGGGCCGTGATCACTAGGGAGGTGATCACGGGTATATACTATATACTTTATACATGATACATGTGGTGACTAAAGTCGGGTCGGCTCGTGGAGCACCCGCGAGTGATTCACGGATTTGGGGCTGAAAGGACCTTTGTCCCAACGGCCCTCTGTGTGGATCTTTGTGGCGGAGCGACAGGGCAGGTTGAGACCGCCTAGGTGAGAGGTGGGCCTGGCCCTGGTCGGTGTCTGTGGTTACATCCTTAACACGCTTAACCAGATCTTGGTATTTGATCTGAGTCTGGCCATTTGGTATATACGCACTAACCAACTACGTGGGAAAGATATGGGCACTCGACGTCGTGGTATCAGCCGAAGCCTTCGTGACGTCAGCGACTGAGCGACGCGCGCCAGATTGGACCGCGTAATGTGACTTCATTTGTAATGGAGGTTGCTATGTCTGCTTCCGGCCGCCCATGCAACGTGCAGGTGTGCTAAGGGCGATGGGCCGGACTCGTGGCGCTTGCGCTTAGGTTTAGACCGGCGTGCTGACCTCTCTGTTGGCCTAGGTGGGGCTGCGACGTGTTGATCTTCCGAGGCCGGGCATGACCCAGAAAAGTGTGTCCAGCCAAATGGGATCAAGCGTGTTGGGTTATGTGGTGCACCCCTGCAAGGAAGTTTATCTATTCGAATAGCCGTGATCTTCGGTAACAGGACGAGTTGGAGTTGTACCTTGACCTTATGACAACTAGAACCGGATACTTAATAAAACACGCCCTTCCAAGTGCCAGATACAACCCGGTGATCGCTCTCTAATAGGGCGACGAGGAGGGGATTGCCGGGTAGGATTATGCTATGCGATGCTACTTGGAGGATTTCAGTCTACTCCCTTCTACATGCTGCAAGACGGAGGCTGTCAGAAGCGTAGTCTTCGACAGGATTAGTTATCCCCCTCTTATTCTGGCATTCGGTAGTTCAGTCCACCGATATGGCCCTTTACACATATACCCATGCATATGTAGTGTAGCTCCTTGCTTGCGAGTACTTTGGATGAGTACTCACGGTTGCTTTTCTCCCTCTTTTCCCCTTTCCCTTCTACCTGGTTGTCGCAACCAGATGACGGAGCCCAGGAGCCAGACGCCACCGTCGACGACGAATCCTACTACACTGGAGGTGCCTACTACTACATGCAGCCCGCTGACGACGACCAGGAGTAGTTAGGAGGATCCCAGGCAGGAGGCTTGCGCCTCTTTCGATCTGTATCCTAGTTTGTGCTAGCCATCTTATGGCATCTTGTTTAACTTATGTCTGTACTCAGATATTGTTTCTTCCGCTGACTCGTCTATGATCGAGCACTTGTATTCGAGCCCTCGAGGCCCCTCGCTTGTATTATGATGCTTGTATGACCTATTTATGTTTTAGAGTTGTGTTGTGATATCTTCCCGTGAGTCCCTGATCTTGATCGTACACGTTTGCGTGCATGATTAGTGTACGGTCAAATCGGGGGTGTCACAGGGGTGCACGCCCTGGTAGGTTGTGCCCACCCAGGTGCCACTGTCCGGCAGGTCTTGGCTCCAGAAATTCTTATTATTGGTATAGAAATCCTCGCAAAGTTTCGTTCCATTCCGAGAACTTTTATTTCTGCACAAAAACAACACCACCATGGTAGTTCTGCTGAAAACAGCATCAATCCGGGTTTAGTTTAATTTAAATCATGCAAATTAGAGTCCAAAACAAGAGGAAAAACGTGAGAAAAAGTAGATACCTTGGAGACGTATCAACTCCCCCAAGCTTAAACATTTGCTTGTCCTCAAGCAATTCAGTTGATAAACTGAAAGTGAGAAAGAAAAACTTTTACAAACTCTTTTGCTCTTGTTTGCATAAATAAGCTTAAATAGCACCCAAGTTTTCAGCCAACATTATAACTAACCATGTGAACAATAACTCTTAAAGATTATATTAACTCATATCAATAACATAACCAGCTAGCGAGCAATAATAAGATATCTCAAACGGCAACACGTTGTCAAAACAACCATGATACAATATGACAATAGTGAAGGAAATATGCCCTAGAGGCAATAATAAAGTTATTATTTATTTCCTTATTTCATGATAAATGTTTATTATTCATGCTAGAATTGTATTAACCGGAAACATAATACATGTGTGAATACATAGACAAACATAGTGTCACTAGTATGCCTCTACTTGACTAGCTCGTTGAATCAAAGATGGTTAAGTTTCCTAGCCATAGACATGAGTTGTCATTTGATTAACGGGATCACATCATTAGGAGAATGATGTGATTGACATGACCCATTCCGTTAGCCTAGCACTTGACCGTTTAGTATGCTGCTATTGCTTTCTTCATGACTTATACATGTTCACGTAACTATGAGATTATGCAACTCCGTTTACGGAGGAACACTTTGGTGCTACCAAGCGTCTGGCGTAATCGGGTGATTATAAAGGAGTACTACAGGTGTCTCCAAAGGTACATGTTGGGTTGGCGTATTTCGAGATTAGGTTTTGTCACTCCGATTGTCGGAGAGGTATCTCTGGGCCTTCTCGGTAATACACATCACATAAGCCTTGCAAGCATTACAACTAATGAGTTAGTTGTGAGATGATGTATTACGGAACGAGTAAAGAGACTTACCAGTAACGAGATTGAACTAGGTATTGGATACCGACGATCGAATCTCGGGTAAGTAACATACCGATGACAAAAGGAACAACGTATGTCGTTATGCGGTTTGACCGATAAAGATCTTCGTAGAATATGTAGGAACCAATATGGGCATCCAGGTTCCGCTATTGGTTATTGACCGAGAATAGTTCTAGGTCATGTCTACATAGTTCTCGAACCCGTAGGGTCCGCACGCTTAAGGTTTCGATGGCAGTTATATTATGAGTTTGCATGTTTTGATGTACCGAAGGAGTTCGGAGTCCCGGATGAGATCGGGGACATGACGAGGAGTCTCGAAATGGTCGAGACGTAAAGATTCATATATTGGATGATATGTTTAGGCCAAGGGGTCAAACCCATGAGGCTTTAGGTCGGTGCAAAAGGAGTTTTGCGGAGGCCAGGGGGCCAAACGCCGGAGACCCTGGCGTCTGGCCCTGGGCCAGACGCCGAGGCCCATGGCGTCTGGGCCAGACGCCAAGGATTGTGGCGTTTGGTCCTGGAGTCCGAGTGGGACTCTTGCCTTTCGGGCAAAACCAACTTTGAGGAGGTTTTTGCTCCAAGTTTCGACCCCGGGGCTCAACATATAAATAGAGGGGCAGGGCTAGCACCAAAGACACAACAATTGATCCCTTGGATCTCTTAGCCGTGTGTGGTGCCCCCTTCCACGATATTCCACCTCGGTCATATCGTCGCAGAGTTTAGGCGAAGCCCTGCGTCGGTGGAGCATCAACATCGTCACCACGCCGTCGTGCTGACGGAACTCATCCCTGACACTTTGCTGGATCGGAGTCCGGGGATCGTCATCGAGCTGAGCGTGTGCGAACGCGGAGGTGCCGTCGTTCGGTGCTTGGATCGGTCGGATCGTGAAGGCGTCGACTACATCAACAGCGTTGTTATAACGCTTCCGCTTTCGGTCTCACGAGGGTGCGTGGACGGACCTCTCCCTCTCGTTGCTATGCCATCACCATGGTCTTGTGTGTGCGTAGGAAATTTTTGAAATTACTCGTTACCCAACAGTGGCATCGAGCCTGGTTTTATGCGTTGATGTCATATGCACGAGTAGAACACAAGTGAGTTGTGGGCGATATAAGTCATCTGCTTACCAGCATGTCATACTTTGGTTGGCGGTATTGTGAGATGAAGCGGCCGGACCGACATTACGCCAGACGCTTACGCGAGACTGGTTTCACCGCTTGAGCACTCGTTGCTTAAAGGTGACGGCGGTGTCTGTCTCTCTCACTTTAGTTAAACCGAGTGTGGCTCGCCCGGTCCTTGCGAAGGTTAAAACAGCACCAACTTGACAAACTATCGTTGTGGTTTTGATGCGAGGTAAGAACGGTTCTTGCTCAGCCCGTAGCAGCCACGTAAAACTTGCAACAACAAAGTAGAGGACGTCTAACTTGTTTTTGCAGGGCATGTTGTGATGTGATGTGGTCAAGGCGTGATGCTATATTTTATTGTATGAGATGATCATGTTTTGTAACGAGTTATCGACAATGGCAGGAGCCATATGGTTGTCGCTTTATTGTATGAAATGCAAAAGCCATGTAATTGCTTTACTTTATCACTAAGCGATAGCGATAGTCGTAGAAGCAATAGTTGGCGAGACAACAACGATGCTACGATGGAGATCAAGGTGTCGCGCCGGTGGCGATGGTGATCATGGCGGTGCTTGGCGATGGAGATCACAAGCACAAGATGATGATGACCATATCATATCACTTATATTGATTGCATGTGATGTTTATCCTTTATGCATCTTATCTTGCTTTGATTGGCGGTAGCATTATAAGATGATCTCTCACTAAAATTATCAAGAAGTGTTCTCCCGAGTATGCACCGTTGCGAAAGTTCTTCGTGCTGAGACACCACGTGATGATCGGGTGTGATAGGCTCTACGTTCAAATACAACGGTGCAAAACAGTTGCGCACGCGAATATTCAGGTTAAACTTGCGAGCCTAGCATATAACAGATATGGCCTCGGAACACGGAGACCGAAAGGTCGGCGTGAATCATATAGTAGATATGATCAACATAGTGATGTTCACCATTGAAACTACTCCATCTCACGTGATGATCGGACATGGTTTAGTTGATTTGGATCACGTAATCACTTAGATGACTAGAGAGATGTCTGTCTAATTGGGAGTTTTTAATATGATTAATTGAACTTTAATTTATCATGAACTTAGTCTGGTAGTATTTTGCAAATTATGTTGTAGATCAATAGCTCGCGTTGTTGCTTCCCTATGTTTTTATATGTGTTCCTAGAGAAAATTGTATTGAAAGATGTTAGTAGCAATGATGCGGATTGGATCCGTGATCTGAGGTTTATCCTCATTGCTGCGCAGAAGAAATATGTCCTTAATGCACCGCTAGGTGACAGACCTATTGCAGGAGCAGATGCAGACGTTATGAACGTTTGGCTAGCTCAATATGATGACTACTTGATAGTTTAGTGCACCATGCTTAACGGCTTAGAATCGGGACTTCAAAGGCGTTTTGAGCGTCATGGACCATATGAGATGTTCCAGGAATTGAAGTTAATATTTCAAGCAAATACCGAGTTGAGAGATATGAAGTCTCCAACAAGTTCTATAGCTAAAAGATGGAGGATAATCGCTCAACTAGTGAGCATGTGCTCAGATTGTGCGAGTACTTCAATCGCTTGAATCAAGTGGGAGTTAATCTTCCGGATAAGATAGTGATTGACAGAATTCTCTAGTCACCATCACTAAGTTAGTAGAACTTCGTGATGAACTATAGTATGCAAGGGATGATGAAAAGATTCCCGAGCTCTTCGCGATGCTAAAATCGCGAAGGTAGAAATCAAGAAAAACATCAAGTGTTGATGGTTGACAAGACCACTAGTCTCAAGGAAAATGGCAAAGGGAAGAAGGGAACTTCAAAAGGAGCGGCAAGCAAGTTGCTGCTCGGTGAAGAAGCCCAAGTCTAGACCTAAGCACTGAGACCGAGTACTTTTGCTGCAATGGAACTGGTCCTTTGAAGCGGAAATACCCCAAGTATTTGGTGGATAAGAAGGATGGCAAATTGAATAAGAGTATATTTGATATACAGGTTATTGATGTGTGCCTTACTAGTGTTTATAGTAGCCCCAGTATTTGATACTTGTTCGGTTGCTGAGATTAGTAACTCAAACAGGAGTTCTGAATAAGCAGAGACTAGTTGAAGGGAAGTGGCGATGAGTGTTGGAAGTAGTTCCAAGATTGATATGATCATCATCGCACACTCCTATACTTTCGGGATTAGTGTTAAACCTAAATAAATGTTATTTGGTGTTTGCGTTGAGCATAAATATGATTTGATCATGTTTATTGCAAAACAGTTATTCATTTAAAGTCAAAGAATAATTGTTGTTCTGTTTAAATGAATAAAACCTTCGATAGTCATACACCCAATGAAAATAGTTTTGAAGCGGTTATTCATTTAAAGTCAAAGAATAATTCTTGTTCATTTAAATGAATAAAACCTTCAATGGTCATACACCCAATAAAATAGTTTGTTGGATCTCGATCGTAGTGATACACATATTATTGATGCCAAAAGATGCAAAGTTAATAATGATAGTGCAACTTATTTGTGGCAATTGCCGTTTAGGTCATATTGGTGTAAAGCGCATGAAGAAACTCCATCTTGATGGGATTTTGGAATCACTTGATTATGAATCACTTGATGCTTGCGAACCATGCCATATGGGCAAGATGACTAAAGACTCTGTTCTCCAGAACAATGGAGCGAGCAAATGACTTATTGGAAATAATACATACTGATGTATGCGGTCCAATGAGTGTTAAAACTCACGGCAAGTATCGTTATTTTCCGACCTTCACAGATGATTTGAGCAGATATGGGTATATCTACTTGATGAAACACAAGTCTGAAACATTTGAAAAGTTCAAAGAATTTCAGAGTGAAGTGAAGAATCATCGTAACAAGAAAATAAAAGTTTCTACGATATAATCGCAGAGGAAAAATATTTGAGTTCTGAGTTTGGCCTTCATTAAAACAATGTGAAATAGTTTCACTACTCACGCCACCTGGAACACCACAGCATAATGGTGTGTCCGAACGTCGTAACCGCACTTTATTGGATATGGTGCGATCTATGATGTATCTTACCGATTTACCACTATCGTTTTGGGGTTATGCATTAGAGACAGCTGCATTCACGTTTAATAGGGCAACATCTAAATCCGTTGAGGCGACACCGTATGAATTATGGTTTAACAGTAAACCTAAGCTGTCGTTTCTTAAAGTTTGGAGTTGTGATGCTTATGTGAAAAAGTTTTCACGTGATAAGCTCGAACCCAAATCGGAGAAGTGCGTCTTCATAGAATACCCAAAGGAAACTGTTGGGTACACCTTCTATCACAGGTCTAAAGGCAAAACATTCGTTGCTAAGATGGATCCTTTCTAGAGAAGGAGTTTCTCTCGAAAGAAGTGAGTGGGAGGAAAGTAGAACTTGATAAGGTAATTGTACCTTCTCCCTAATTGGAAAGTAGTTCATCACGAAATCAGTTCGATGATTCCTACACCAATTAGTGAGGAAGCTAATGATGATGATCATGAAACTTCAGATCAAGTTACTACAAAACCTCGTAGGTCTTCCAAAGTACAGTCCGCACTGAGTGGTGCGGTAATCCTATTCGGAAGTCATGTTACTAGACCATGATGAACCTACGAACTATGAGGAAGCGATGATGAGCCCAGATTCCGTGAAATGGTTTGAGACCATGAAATCTGAGATGGGATCCATGTATGAGAACAAAGTGTGGACTTTGATGGAGTTGCCGATGATCGGCAAGCCATATTATATAAATGGATCTTCAAGAGGAAGACAAATGCTGATAGTAGTATTACTATCTACAAAGCTCGACTTGTCGCAGAAAGGTTTTCGACAAGTTCAAGGTGTTGACTACAATGAGATTTTCTCAAGCTGTAGCGATGCTTAAGTCTGTCCGAATCATGTTAGCAATTGCCACATTTTATGAAATCTGGCAAATGGATGTCAAAACTACATTCTTTAATGGATTTATTAAAGAAGAGTTGTATATGATGCAACCAGAAGGTTTTGTCAATCCTAAAGGAGCTAACAAAATGTGCAAGCTCCAGCGATCCATCTATGGACTGGTGCAAGCATCTCGGAGTTGGAATAAGCGCTTTGATAGTGTGATCAAAGCATATGGTTTTATCAGACTTTTGGAGAAGCCTGTATTTACAAGAAAGTGAGTGGGAGCACTACAGCATTTCGATAAGTATATGTGAATGACATATTGTTGATCGGAAATAATGTAGAATTATTCGCAAAGCATAAAGGAGTATTTGAAAGGAGTTTTTCAAAGAAGGACCTCGGAGAAGCTGCTTACAAATTGAGCATCAAGATCTATTGAGATAGATCAAAAACGCTTGATAAGTTTTTCAATAAGTACATACCTTGTCAAGATTTTGAAGAAGTTCAAAATGGAACAGTCAAAGAAAAGTTCTTGCCTGTGTTGCAAAGGTGTGAAATTGAGTAAGACTCAAATCCCGACCACGCGAGAAAATAGAAAAGAGAATGAAAGTCATTCCCTATACCTCAGTCATAGGTTCTATAAAGTATGCTATGCTATGTACGGACCTATTGTATACCTTGCTCTGAATTTGGCAAGGAGTACAATAGTGATCTAGGAGTAGATCCTTGGACATTGGTCAAGAACATCCTTAGTGAGGACTAAGGAAATATTTCTCGATTATGGAGGTGATAAAAGAACCCGTCGTAAAGAGTTACATCGATGCAAGCTTTTTACACTAATCCAGATGACTCTAAGTCTCAATCTGGATACATATTGAAAGTGGGAGCAATTAGCTAGAGTAGCCCGTGCGAGCATTGTAGACATAGAATATTTGCAAAATACATACGGCTCTGAATGTGACAGACCGTTGACTAAGCTTCTCTCACGAGAAAAACATGATCATCCCTTAGTACTCTTTGGGTGTTAATCACATAGCGATGTGAACTAGATTATTGACTCTAGTAAACCCTTTGGGTGTTGGTCACATGACGATGTGAACTATGGGTGTTAATCACATACAGATGTGAATATTAGTGTTGAATCACATGATGATGTGAACTAGATTATTGACTCTAGTGCAAGTGGGAGACTGAAGGAAATATGCCCTAGAGGCAATAATAAAGTTATTATTTATTTCCTTATTTCATGATAAATGTTTATTATTCATGCTAGAATTGTATTAACGGAAACATAATACATGTGTGAATACATAGACAAACATAGTGTCACTAGTATGCCTCTACTTGACTAGCTCGTTGAATCAAAGATGGTTAAGTTTCCTAGCCATAGACATGAGTTGTCATTTGATTAACGGGATCACATCATTAGGAGAATGATGTGATTGACATGACCCATTCCGTTAGCCTAGCACTTGATCATTTAGTATGTTGCTATTGCTTTCTTCATGACTTATACATGTTCTGTAACTATGAGATTATGTAACTCCGTTTACGGAGGAACATTTGGGTGCTACCAAGCGTCACAGCGTAATGGGTGATTATAAAGAGTACTACAGGTGTCTCCAAAGGTACATGTTGGGTTGGCGTATTTGAGATTAGGTTTTGTCACTCCGATTGTCGGAGAGGTATCTCTGGGCCTTCTCGGTAATACACATCACATAAGCCTTGCAAGCATTACAACTAATGAGTTAGTTGTGAGATGATGTATTACGGAGCGAGTAAAGAGACTTACGAGAATGAGATTGAACTAGGTATTGGATACCGACGATCGAATCTCGGGTAAGTAACATACCGATGACAAAAGGAACAACGTATGTTGTTATGCGGTTTGACCGATAAAGATCTTCGTAGAATATGTAGGAACCAATATGGGCATCCAGGTTCCGCTATTGGTTATTGACCGAGAATAGTTCTAGGTCATGTCTACATAGTTCTCGAACCCGTAGGGTCCTTGCACGCAAGGTTTCGATGGCGAGTTATATTATGAGTTTGCATGTTTTGATGTACCGAAGGAGTTGAGTCCGGATGAGATCGGGGACATGACGAGGAGTCTCGAAATGGTCGAGGCGTAAAGATTCATATATTGGATGATATGTTTAGGCCAAGAGGTCAAACCCATGAGGCTTTAGGTCGGTGCAAAAGGAGTTTTGCGGAGGCGAGGGCCAAACGCCGGAGACCTGGCGTCGGCCTTGGGCGACGCCGAGGCCCATGGCGTCTGGGCCGACGCCAAGGATTGTGGCGTTTGGTCACTGGAGTCCAGTGGGACTCTTGCCTTCGGGCAAAACCGACTTTGAGGAGGTTTTGCTCCAAGTTTCGACCGGGGCTCAACATATAAATAGGGGCAGGGCTAGCACCAAAGACACAACAATTGATCCCTTGGATCTCTTAGCGTGTCGGTGCCCCTTCCACGATATTCCACCTCGGTCATATCGTCGCAGAGTTTAGCGAAGCCCTGCGCGATGAGAGCATCATCATCGTCCCACGCCGTCGTCTTGTGGAACTCATCCCCGACACTTTCTTTGGATCGGGTCCGGGATCGTCATCGAGCTGAGCGTGTGCAGAACTTCGGTGGTGCCGTGCGTTCGGTGCTTGGATCGGTCGGATCGTGAAGGCGTCGACTACATCAACAGCGTTGTTATAGCGCTTCGCTTTCGGTCTCACAGTGCGTGGACAGACACTCTCCCCTCTCGTTGCTATGCCATCACCATGGTCTTGTGTGTGCGTAGGAAATTTTTTGAAATTACTACGTTACCCAACAAATAGTGGTATCTCGCTAGTCCTTTCTGAGACCGCAAAACATAAATGTAGAGCACCTCCAAAGTTCAAGCAGCGACTAAACATTGTAATTCATGGTAGAAAAGATCCAGTCATAATGCACCCGACATTTGCTACACACAATGCATAAATCATGACAGCTGTGCTCTACTCAGTTTCTGGCACTTGTTTTAGAAGGTGATGACACACCATAAAAGTAAGTAGATAGTCCCTTCGCAGAGGGAAGCAGTGATTTGTAGAGGTGCCAGAGCTCAGTTTTTAAAACAGAGATAAATGATATTTTGAGACATGCACCCTTCTTATTCACTTCACGATCATCAGTTATCAACATCTTCCATGCTAAGCACGCTAGTAGCGGTTCCCAAGCGGTAAAAGTAAAGGTTTTGACTCCATTGGGAGTTTTTGTTTGATTATTTAAGAGATGAACTCTTTTTCATGTTTGCAGTTTGGGATTGGGCATCCCTATTACCGCCTATTTTCTCGTGCGATGGCGAGTGAATAAACACTCGACCTGAGAATAACCCTCTTAGCACGTAAGATATCGACTGTCGTGGTTCTAAGTCTGACAGTAGAATGGGGGTAGGTATGGAGAGGCAAGTTCCTAGCTATGGAGTAGTTGTATACGCAAGGGATTTACGAGTTCAGGCCCTTCTCGAGGAAGTAATAGCCCTACGTCTCGGAGCCAGGCGGTCATTGGATTATATGCGTATGTGTTACGAGGTGCGAACCCTTCTACGTGGAGGGTGGCTTATATAGAGTGCGGGACCTCAGCCAGCCCACGTAGCAGAGGGTTCAAGGTGCGTTAAGGCTAGGCGTTACTGGTAACGCCTTACATAAAGTGTCATTAAGATCATAAAGACTATTTAACTACAGACCGTTTGGGCACCGAGTGGCTCTTGGACTCCTGGTGGTCGAGTGGGTCTTCATGGTCGAGTGTCTTTGAATCTGTCGAGTGGAAACCTACCAGGTCATTGGAAGGCCGCTTCTCTTGCGAGTGTCCTTGTGGGGGTACCTTTGGGCAGGTCTATGACCCTACCCCAGGTACATGACTTCATCATTAGCCCCCGAATGGATCGAGGTTTGAGTGAGGAAGGAGTTGATAATCTTTCCGACCTGTTCTTCGTGTTGCGAGTGTGTCTTACTCTGGATCAACGACCTTTTAGTGATGGCATCAACTTCTCTTTCAGTCGCCTTGATCCATTCTTCACGTTTTGTCGAGTGAACTCTGTGAACTTAAGGATTTCGGCGACGGATCGGAGGAAATCTGCTATCGACAGGTTGCTCCGCGGTTAGCGGATTTGCGAGATCTGAATTTTGGGAAGCGAAGCGAGAAAACTGCGGCACTTTTCGGATGGGATAAAGCGATGGCGCCTTGATCTTCATGCCGCTTTTTTCGCCACGTATCGCGTCTTGGCGCTTTATTCTTGAGATTTGACGGGATTGCCTGGGCCTACCGGTCAGCCACTCGGAAGCGGCCCCATATAAAGCGTCGGACATGGTATTTTGAACAGTGCGACCCCAATCTTCTCCTCCCTCCGCTTCCAAAACTTCTCGCTGCGCTCTTAGCCTGTCTAGCGCTACAGCTCAGTACTTGCTTCGCCGGCGACCATGGTGAAGGAGAAGACCGCAGCCCTGGAACGGGTGAAGAAGGCGACGGCGAAGGCTAAGGGGAGAGCGCCCAGTCGGGGCGGATCCTCTTCGCGGTCCAAACTGCCGCAAGGCTGGGTCCAAGGAGATTGGATCTGCTCGACCATCACCGAGAAGGACCTCACCGATCTGGCCAATGAAGGACTGATCCCCATGGGTCGGCGAGGCTTCCGGGAGCGGAGTGGCAACGCGCAGCTGAAGAGGGTGAGTCGTTCTCCTGGCCACCCACGTAGATCGGGATTTTCTCCGCCTTGAATCCTTTTTTCTGGGGTTTTCTGAACTTTTTTGGAGCGCAACTCCATCATTTCACTCCCAACTCCATTGTCTATCTTGCTGCTTTCATTTCGTTATGCAAGAACTTCTTGGGTTGTCGACCGCACTGGGGTCTCTTCAAGCACATATTCACCTGTCGCTCTCAGACGGTGAAGAAAACGAACCCGAATGACGAGAGAACCCAAGTAATCCAGATGTGTGGGGTGAAGGAAATATTCCCTAGAGGCAATAATAAAAGTTATTATTTATTTCCTTATATCATGATAAATGTTTATTATTCATGCTAGAATTGTATTAACCGGAAACATAATACATGTGTGAATATATAGACAAATAGTATGTCACTAGTATGCCTCTACTTGACTAGCTTGTTAATCAAAGATGGTTATGTTTCCTAACCATGAACAAGGAGTTGTTATTTGATTAACAAGGTCACATCATTAGTTGAATGATCTGATTGACATGACCCATTCCGTTAGCTTAACAGTTGATCGTTTAGTATGTTAATGCTTTCTTCATGACCCATACATGTTCCTATAACTATGAGATTATGCAACTCCGTTTACGGAGGAACACTTTAGGTACTACCAAGCGTCACAATAATTGGGTGATTATAAAGGAGTACTACAGGTGTCTCCAAAGGTACTTGTTGGGTTGGCGTATTTGAGATTAGGTTTTGTCACTCCGATTGTGGGAGAGGTATCTCAGGCCTTCTCGGTAATGCACATCACTTAAGCCTTGCAAGCATTACAACTAATGAGTTAGTTGTGAGATGATGTATTACGGAGCGAGTAAAGAGACTTACGTAGCGAGATTGAACTAGGTATTGGATACCGACGATCGAATCTCGGGTAAGTAACATACCGATGACAAAGGAACAACGTATGTCGTTATGCGGTTTGACCGATAAAGATCTTCGTAGAATATGTAGGAACCAATATGGGCATCCAGGTTCCGCTATTGGTTATTGACCGAGAATGGTTCTAGGTCATGTCTACATAGTTCTCGAACCCGTAGGGTCCATACGCTAACGTTCGATGACAGTTCATAATGAGTTTATAAGTATTGATGCACGAAGGTTGTTGAGTCCCGGATGTGATCACGGACATGACGAGGAGTCTCGAAATGGTCGAGACATAAAGATTGATATATTGGAAGCCTACATTTGGACATCGGAAGTGTTCGGGTGAAATCGGGATTTCTCGAGATGCAGGAGGTTACGGAACCCCGGGAAGTCTATGGGCCTTAATGGGCCATGGGAGAAGAGGAAGGGCAGGCCAAGGTGGGCTGCGCGCCCCCCTCCCCCCTCTAGTCCGAATAGGACAAGGAAGGGGCGGCGCCTTCCTCTTCCCCTCCTCCAATCCTAGTCCAACTAGGAGGGAGTCCTACTCGGTGGGAGTAGGACTCCTCCTTAGCGCCTCCCCTAGGGCGGCCACCTCCCCTTGGCTCCTTTATATACTGGGGCAGGGGCACCCCAAGACACACAAGTTGATCTACGGATCTTTCCTTAGCCGTGTGCGGTGCCCCTTCCACCATATTCCACTTGGTCATATCGTCGCGGAGCTTAAGCGAAGCCCTGCGCCGGAGAAGTCATATCGTCGCGGAGCTTAAGCGAAGCCCTGCGTCGGTGGAGCATCAACATCGTCACTGCGCCGTCGTCTTGACGGAATTCATCCCGACACTTTGCTGGATCGAGTCAGGGGATCGTCATCGAGCTGAGCGTGTGCAGAATTCGGAGGTGCCGTCGTTCGGTGCTTGGATCGGTCGGATCGTGGAGGCGTCGACTACATCAACAGCGTTGTTATAACGCTTCCACTTTCGGTCTCACAGTGCGTGGGCGGACACTCTCACTCTCGTTGCTATGCCATCACCATGATCTTGCGTGATCGTAGGAAATTTTTGAAATTACTCGTTCCCCAACGATGGCATCCGAGCCTGGTTTTATGCGTTGATGTCATGTGCGAGTAGAACACAAGTGAGTTGTGGGCGATACAAGTCATACTGCCTACCAGCATGTCATACTTTGGTTCAGCGGTATTGTGAGATGAAGCGGCCGGACCGACATTACGCGACGCTTCGCGAGACTGGTTTCACCGCTCCGAGCACTCGTTGCTTAAAGGTGACCGGCGGTGTCTGTCTCTCTCACTTTAGTTGAATCGAGTGTGGCTCGCCCGGTCCTTGAGAAGGTTAAAGCGGAGTCAATTTGACGAAATATCGTTGTGGTTTTGATGCGTGGTAAGAACGGTTCTTGCTCAGCCCGTAGCAGCCACGTAAAACTTGCAACAACAAAGTAGAAGGCGTCTAACTTGTTTTTGCAGGGCATGATGTGATGTGATATGGTCAAGGCGTGATGCTATACTTTATTGTATGAGATGATCATGTTTTGTAACCGAGTTATCGACAATGGCGGAGCCATATGGTTGTCGCTTTATTGTATGAAATGCAAGCGCCATGTAATTGCTTTACTTTATCACTAAGGAGTAGCGATAGTCGTAGAAGCAATAGTTGGCGAGGCGACAACGATGCTACGATGGAGATCAAGGTGTCACGCCGGTGGCGATGGTGATCATGGCGGTGCTTGGCGATGGAATCACAAGCACAAGATGATGATGACCATATCATATCACTTATATTGATTGCATGTGATGTTTATCCTTTATGCATCTTATCTTGCTTTGTTTGACGGTAGCATTATAAGATGATCTCTCACTAAAATTATCAAGAAGTGTTCTCCCTGAGTATGCACCGTTGCCAAAGTTCGTAGTACCCAGACACCACGTGATGATCGGGTGTGATAAGTTCTACGTCCATCTACAACGGGTGCAAAACAGTTGCACACGCGGAATACTCAGGTTAAACTTGACGAGCCTAGCATATAACAGATATGGCCTCGGAACACGGAGACCGAAAGGTCGAGCGTGAATCATATAGTAGATATGATCAACATAGTGATGTTCACCATTGAAACTACTCCATCTCACGTGATGATCGGACATGGTTTAGTTGATTTGGATCACGTGATCACTTAGATGACTAGAGAGATGTCTGTCTAAGTGGGAGTTTTTAATATGATTAATTAAACTTAAATTTATCATGAGCTTAGTACCTGATAGTATTTTGCTTGTCTATGTTTGATGTAGATAGATGGCTCGTCTTTGTTGTTCCGTTGAATTTTAATGCGTTCCTTGAAAGCAAAGTTGAAAGATGATGGTAGCAATTACGGACTGGGTCCGTAACTTGAGGATTATCCTCATTGCTGCACAGAAAAATTACGCCCTGGAAGCACCATTTGGGTGACAAACCTGCTGCGAGATCTTGAGCGAAGTTATGAGCGTCGGCAAAGCGAGCTGATGACTACTCTATAGTTCGATGTGCCATGCTTTACGGCTTAGAACCGGGTCTTCAACGGCGTTTTGAGCGTCATGGAGCATATGAGATGTTCCAGGAGTTGAAGTTAATATTTCAAGCAAATGCCGGATTGAGAGATATGAAGTCTCCAATAAGTTCTATAGCTGCAAGATGGAGGAGAATAGTTACATCGGTGAGCACATACTCAAAATGTCAGGTATAACAATCACTTAATTCAGCTGGGAGTTAATCTTCCGGATGATAGTGTCATTGAGAATTCTCCAATCACGCCACCAAGCTACAAGAGCTTCGTGATGAACTATAATATGCAAGGGATGACTAAGACAATTCCTGAGCTCTTAGCGATGCTAAAAGCAGCGGAGGTAGAAATCAAGAAAGAGCATCAAGTGTTGATGGTCAACAAGACCACTAGTTTCAAGAAAAGGGCAAAGGGAAGAAGAAGGAAACTTCAAAAAGAACAGCAAGAAAGTTGCTGATCAAGAGAAGAAACCCAAGTCTGGACCTAAGCCTGGCGAGTGTTTTCTGCAAGCAGACGGACCTTTGGAAGCGGAACTGCCCCAAGTATTTGGCGGATAAAAGGATGGCAAGGTGAACAAAGGTATATGTGATATACATGTTATTGATGTGTACCTTACTAGAGCTCGTTGTAGCACTGGGTATTTGATCTTGGTTACATTGCTAATATTTGCAACTCGAAGCAGGGACTACGGAATAGGCGAGCATTGGCAAAGGGCGAGGTGACGATGCGGCGTGGGAAATGGTTCCAAAGTCAATGTGATCATGATCGACACGCTACCTCTACATCTACCTTGGGATTAGTTTTAGACCTAAATAATTGTTATTTGGTGCAGCGTTGAGCATGAACATTATATCTGGATCTTGTTTAATGCGAGGCGGTTATTCATTTAAATCAGAGAATAATGGTTGTTCTATTTATATGAGTAATATCTTTTATGGTCATGCACCCTTGAAGAATGGTCTATTCTTGTTGAATCTCGACAGTAGTGATACACATATTCATAATGTTGAAGCCAAAAGATGCAGAGTTGATAATGATAGTGCAACTTATTTGTGGCTTGCCGTTTAGGTCATATCGGTGTAAAACGCATGAAGAAACTCCATCTTGATGGGCTTACGGAATCACTTGATTATGAATCACTTGGTACTTGCGAACCGTGCCTCATGGGCAAGATGACAAAACGCCGTTCTCGGAACTATGGGCGTGCAACGATTTGTTGGAAATCATACATACTGATGTTTGTGGTCCAATGAATGTTGAGGCCTTGGCGGATATCGTTATTTTCTCACCTTCACAGATGATTTGAGCAGATATGGGTATATCTACTTAATGAAACACAAATCTGAAACATTTGAAAAGTTCAAAGAATTTCAGAGTGAAGTGGAAAATCATCGTAACAAGAAAATAAAGTTTCTACGATCTGATCGTGGAGGAGAATATTTGAGTTCTGAGTTTGGTTTACATTTGAAACAATGTGGAATAGTTTAGCAACTCACGCCACCGGAACACCACAGAGAAATGGTGTGTCGAGCGTCGTAATCATACTTTACTAGATATGGTGCGATCTATGATGTCTATTTCCGATTTACCGCTATCGTTTTGGGGTTATGCTTTAGAGGCGGCGCATTCACGTTGAATAGGACACCGTCAAAATCCGTTGAGACGACGCCTTATGAACTGTGGTTTGGCAAGAAACCAAAGTTGTCGTTTCTTAAAGTTTGGGGCTGCGATGCTTATGTAAAGAAACTTCAACCGGATAAGCTCGAACCCAAATCGGAAAAATGTGTCTTCATAGGATACCCAAAGGAGACTGTTGGGTACACCTTCTATCACAGATCTGAAGGCAAGATTTTCGTTGCTAAATTCGGATCCTTTCTAGAGAAGGAGTTTCTCTCGAAAGAAGTGAGTGGGAGGAAAGTAGAACTTGATGAGATAATCTGTATCTGCTCCCTTATTGGAAAGTAGTTCATCACAAGAAATGGTTCTGTGACAACTACACCAATTAGTGAGGAAACTAATGATGATGATCATGAAGTTTCAAATCAAGTTGCTCTTGAACCTCGTGGGTCAACCGAGTAAAATACGCACAGTGGTGCGGTAATATTATTACGGAAGTCATGTTACTTGACCATGGCGAACCTACAAACTATGAAGAAGCGATGGTGAGCCCAGATTCGCAAAATGGCTGGAAGCCATGAAATCTGAGATGGGATCCATGTATGAGAACAAAGTATGGACTTTGGTTGACTTGCCCGATGATCGGCAAGCCATTGAAAATAAATGGATCTTTAAGAAGAAGACTGGCGCCGATGGTAATGTAAGCGTCTACAAAGCTCGACTTGTTGCAAAAGGTTTTCGACAAGTTCAAGGGTTGACTATGATGAGACTTTCTCACCGTGGCGATGCTTAAGTCTGTCGAATCATGTTAGCAATTGCCGCATTTTATGATTATGAAATTTGGCAAATGGATGTAAAACCGCATTCTTGAATGGATTTCTAGAAGAAGAGTTGTATATGATGCAACCAGAAGGTTTTGTTGATCCAAAGGGTGCTAACAAAGTGTGCAAGCTCAACGATCAATTTATGGTGCGGTGCAAGCATCTCGGAGTTGGAATAAGCGCTTTGATAGTGTGATCAAAGCATATGGGTTTCTACAGACTTTTGGAGAAGCTTTGTATTTACAAGAAAGTGAGTGGGAGCTCTGTAGCATTTCTAATATTATATGTGGACGACATATTATTGATTGGAAATGATATAGAATTTCTGGATAGCATAAAGGATACTTGAATAAAAGTTTTTCAATGAAAGACCTCGGTGAAGCTGCTTACATATTGGGCATCAAGATCTATAGAGATAGATCAAGGCGCTTAATTGGACTTTCACAAAGCATATACCTTGATAAAGTTTTGAAAAAGTTCAAAATGGATCGAGCAAAGAAAGGTTTTTACCTGTATTACAAGGTGTAAGATTGAGTCGGACTCAATGCCCGACCACAGCAGAGAAAATAGAGAAAATGAAAGATGTTCCTATGCTTCAGCCATAGGCTCTATCATGTATGCAATGCTGTGTACCAGACTGACGTATGCTTAGCTGTAAGCTTGGCGGGAAGGTACCAAAGTAATCAGAGTGGATCCTTTGGACAGCGGTCAAGAACATCTGAAATACCTAAAAGGACTAAGGATATGTTTCTCGTATATGGAGGTGACAAAGAGCTAGTCGTAAATGGTTACGTCGATGCAAGCTTTGACACTGATCCGGACGATTCTAAATCGCAAACCGGATCGTATTTTTATTAAGCGGTGGAGCTGTCGGTTGGTGCAGTTCTAAACAAAGCGTCGTGGCGGGATCTACATGTGAAGCGGAGTACATAGCTGCTCGGAAGCAGCAAATGAAGAGTCTGGATGAAAGAGTTCATTTCGATCTAGGTGTCATACCTAGTGCATCGGGACCGATGAAGATCTTCTGTGACAATCTTGGTGCAATTGCCTTGGCAAAGGAATCCAGATTTCACAAGAGGACCAAGCACATCAAGAGGCGCTTCAATTCCATTGGGACCAAGTCCAAGTGGGAGACATAGAGATTTGCAAAATACATACGGATCTGAATGTTGCAGACCGTTGACTAAGCCTCTTCCACGAGCAAAACATGATCAGCACCAAGACTCCATGGGTGTTAGGATCATTACTTTGTAATCTAGATTATTGACTCTAGTGCAAGTGGGAGGCTGAAGGAAATATGCCCTAGAGGCAATAATAAAGTTATTATTTATTTCCTTATATCATGATAAATGTTTATTATTCATGCTAGAATTGTATTAACCGAAAACATAATACATGTGTGAATATATAGACAAATAGTATGTCACTAGTATGCCTCTACTTGACTAGCTTGTTAATCAAAGATGGTTATGTTTCCTAACCATGAACAAGGAGTTGTTATTTGATTAACAAGGTCACATCATTAGTTGAATGATCTGATTGACATGACCCATTCCGTTAGCTTAACAGTTGATCGTTTAGTATGTTAATGCTTTCTTCATGACCCATACATGTTCCTATAACTATGAGATTATGCAACTCCGTTTACGGAGGAACACTTTGGTACTACCAAGCGTCACAGCGTAAGCTGGGTGATTATAAAGGAGTACTACAGGTGTCTCCAAAGGTACTTGTTGGGTTGGCGTATTTGAGATTAGGTTTTGTCACTCCGATTGTCGGAGAGGTATCTCGAGGCCTTCTCGGTAATGCACATCACTTAAGCCTTGCAAGCATTACAACTAATGAGTTAGTTGTGAGATGATGTATTCGGAACGAGTAAAGAGACTTACCGTAGCGAGATTGAACTAGGTATTGGATACAAGCGATCGAATCTCGGGTAAGTAACATACCGATGACAAAGGAACAACGTATGTCGTTATGCGGTTTGACCGATAAAGATCTTCGTAGAATATGTAGGAACCAATATGGGCATCCAGGTTCCGCTATTGGTTATTGACCGAGAATGGTTCTAGGTCATGTCTACATAGTTCTCGAACCCGTAGGGTCCTTACGCTTAACGTTTCGATGACAGTTCATAATGAGTTTATAAGTATTGATGCACGAAGGTTGTTCGAGTCCGGATGTGATCACGGACATGACGAGGAGTCTCGAAATGGTCGAGACATAAAGATTGATATATTGGAAGCCTACATTTGGACATCGGAAGTGTTCGGGTGAAATCGGGATTTTCTCGAGATGCAAGGAGGTTACGGAACCCCGGGAAGTCTATGGGCCTTAATGGGCCATGGGAGAAGAGGAAGGGCAGGCCAAGGTGGGCTGCGCCCCCTCCCCTCTAGTCCGAATAGGACAAGGAAGGGGCGGCGCCTCCCTCTTCCCTCCTCCAATCCTAGTCCAACTAGGAGGGGAGTCCTACTCGGTGGGAGTAGGACTCCTCCTTGTCGCGCCTCCCCTAGGGCTGGCCACCTCCCCTTGGCTCCTTTATATACGGGGCAGGGGCACCCCAAGACACACAAGTTGATCTACGGATCTTTCCTTAGCCGTGTCGGTGCCCCTTCCACCATATTCCACTTGGTCATATCGTCGCGGAGCTTAAGCGAAGCCTGCGCGGAGAAGTCATATCGTCGCGGAGCTTAGGCGAAGCCCTGCGTCGGTGGAGCATCAACATCGTCCACCACGCCGTCGTCTTGTGGAACTCATCCCGACACTTTGCTGGATCGAGTCAGGGGATCGTCATCGAGCTGAGCGTGTGCAGAACTCGGAGGTGCCGTCGTTCGGTGCTTGGATCGGTCGGATCGTGGAGGCGTCGACTACATCAACAGCGTTGTTATAGCGCTTCCGCTTTCGGTCTCACGAGTGCGTGGACGGACACTCTCCCCTCTCGTTGCTATGCCATCACCATGATCTTGCGTGATCGTAGGAAATTTTTTGAAATTACTACGTTCCCCAACATGGGGGACTCGGGGTCCAGATGAGGGGGAAGAGCGCCTTTCCGGCTATGACTCTCCCTGACTCGGTTAGAGGGTGGCAGTCGACCTGGTTCTACTGCCAAGACCAGCCGACGCCGGGGCAGTCGACTGGGCTCCCTCCTTTCTCCATGAGTCGAGTGAACAAGCCATCTTCCCTGAAGGTGTTACCAGAGGAGAAGGCCCAAGTAAAATTGCTGATGGAGCGCGTAGTCCAGCTCATTCGCGACGGGGTGACCGGCATGGATCTCCTGGAGGTTTTCCTCCGACGGCGTATTCAGCCACTCCAATACGAGGTCATCCGATGTGGATGTACTCGCATGCGGATGATACCACTCGGGTCCATCCAAAGGAGGTCGATGGCGCCCACTGGAGAAGTGGATGACTGCCATCACAGAAACAAAGATAACCCTCGCGGAGCTAGGAGGATTCCACCACTCGACCGGACTTACGAAGTAGACAAGGTACAACCACTTATCTTATTGTGATTGGCTGCATTCATTACATTTAGATGCCAATTAGTCGACTGACTTTCGCCTTGTTTTGTTGTCTTCTAGGTCACCACTTTGAGATGTACTCGATGCCCAGCAGGCGCAGGAAACAGTCGAAGAAGAAGGAAGTGGAGGTGAAAGTCAGGAGGAATGGGAGTCAACGGCGAGGAGGATGAGGGGATGACAGCTCGATGAAGAGGAGGAGGAGGAGGAAGAGGAGGAAGATGTCGATCCTCCTCGCTCGGAGGAAGGTCAAGTTGGCCATGACCCGGCGGCGGGCGCGGTAAAGCTGTTGTGCCTTGGGCGGTCGGCAAGCGACCTAGGACAACTTCCCTGCGCCGGCCGAGAAACCGCGAAGCAACCTCGAACAACGTCGTCAAAGCGGCGAAGGCTCTGCCAAGATGCGGATGGTCATCCCCACCATCTCGGGTAACCAACGAAACTTGTTTTCCTTATTTCACATGAGTGAACTTTTGGTCGACTTGATGACTGATCAGCCGATTCTTGAAATCTCTGATTGCCGCTACCTCCGAGACTTCAGCCAAGCACGAAGATCGGAAATGGAGGATGCTGCCACCTCCAACCTTGGTATGGTCTCTCGAGGTTTTGCTTTTAGTCGATTGGACTTCCATGTTTACCTTTGAATCTTTCTTGTAGTTCCGCCTCCGTCATTGATCTCCCGATGATGACGAGCGCCATTGAGGAAGAGGAAGAACAAGAGAGTGCCTGCTGGCAAGGCTGCTCGATCATGGCGATTCTGAGATGCTGGTTTCGAGGAGGCAACCCCACTTGGGCTTCTGTGTCTTTCGCTGTACGGTGACAAGTGCCGACCCACTTAAATCATTGTTGATCCACCATCTCTCTTTGCTATACACCACGTCCGGAAGACCAAGTGAGTGCTGCTAAGGAGGCCATCATGAGCAGGGATCATGATGGAGCAAGTGAAAGCGGTCCGAGAGGCTAGCCAGTGACCTATGATGCTAGTTCAGCTCTCGAGCAATGTCCAAGTAAGTCGATCATTGCTTGCTTTGTTAGGATATGCTACAAACTGCTTCCTTTCGGAGATCTCCATATCTGTACACCCTTTGGGTGGGTGTGTCGATTAATTTTGTGGGGGCACGCTGAGTGCACCCACTTGAGTGTAGTCCCGAGACTATGGTCGATGCGTGCGATCGGCTATAATCTTTATCTTCTGTGAACTTCTTCACTCGACACAGACGGACCAAGTCGAATGGAACGTAAAACTGGTGGGGGCACGCTAAGTGCACCCATCAGGTGTAGTCCCGAGACTATGGTCGATTGCGTGCGATCGACTATAGTCTAAAGAACTGTGTGTTGTTGTTATATTTTTTATCATGGCTGACCGTGACACATACCTTTTGCCTCTTTTGGTCGTTGGTGAACCAAATTGGTAAAACCAGTGGGGAACACGCTGAGTGCACCGCTGGGTGTAGTCCCGAGACTACTTGTCGAATGTTTTGATTCGATTGTAGTCTTAGAAATCTACTATTTTTCCTTAATCTTAATCGGAAGTGATCTATCTTTGATGTCTTTCGTTGGTTGACTCTTTGTAGAAATCTTGCGAGCTTGTGGCTCGCTATACTGAGTTAGAGAACAAACAGGTCCAGCTCAACCTCGATTTGAAGCTTGCTCAGGAGAATTTGCAGAAGGCAAAGGATGAAGCAAAAGGTATGTGTTGGGGATACAACTACGGTGTGAACCGCCCGGGCTCGGTTTACCCTCATCGTGTTCGAGGCCCATATGGAGGCACTGGAGCCGAAGGTGAATTAAGGTCCATACATGTAAACCGCCTTAGTTTTATAGCTTGTATTGCAAGGCAAGGAAAGAGAAACCAAGCGGACTCTTGTATGAGCGGATTGGGATTCTATAAACCGGCAGAGGCGTCAACCCGTGTATATAAGGGGCGACCCGGCGAGTTAAAGACGAGAGAATTGAGGCTAAGGCAAAGCTATTGCTCCTAGTCGCGAAACCATATCAATCACACTACAAGCTGGGCGTAGGTTTTACCTTCATCGAAGGGCGAACCGATATAATTCCGTGTCTTGTGTCGCATTAACCCTCTAGGTTAACCCGTCACGATGGCCTGCGACTAAGTCCTTTCATGAGGACATCTGCCGTGACAATTCCCGACGGTTGGCGCCCACCGTGGGGCTATCGCATGATGGTTTGATGATCTTAGAGGGCAAGTTCGAAGGACTCGAAGGCTATGCGATGGGCGGATGACTAAAAGTCGTCGCGGCAAACTCTATCGGCGATGCGGATTGGGGCCCGAGGCGGCTCGGTTAATCTACGGGTACGGGTCCCCTTTGGCGGCATACACGTGTTCATTGGCAAGATTGGCGAGTCGGGGCTGGGCGGACGTCTGCACCGACCTCGTCGAGAGCGGCTCAGCGAGGCGAAGAAGAGTCCTGCCCTAGCTGAACGGCGGTCAAGCATGTTTTCGTGGGAGTCGCCCACGGAGGTTACTGGCGGATCGGTGTCTGGCGTGACGAAACCGCCGTTTACTCTGGCGATTTATAAATCGGCGGGCTGAGTCTTTATACCAGCTGCAGGATGGCGGATCGGGGCTGTTCGGCGGTGAGAGTATTCCGGACCTCGATCTACCCAACGGGTTGGGGTCTTCATGGCGATGCAGAGGCGCTTCACTCTTGACATGGCGCCCTGGTCGCCCGGTTCAACAATGGTGATGGCGGCGGGCGGAGGCCTGTCGCCCACCGCTCAAGTTTTATCGAGCTTTTCGGCGCATTGGCGGTGCTCATGGCGGAAGCTAATCCACGGATCAGGACATACTGCGCAGAGATTGCAAAGGTGAGGAACAGATCACTAAAGCTAAAGCGGACTGGCGGCATGACGAGCGGATGGCGATGGAGCGAGGCCGCTTTGGATCGTGAGCTTATAGGCTCGGTGGACGAGTGCATCACGAAGTCATGAAAAGGAAGTACAGGTCCGTTTGCCTTGATTTTTGAGGTAGGAGCTTTCAATACCAGGAGGCGAGGGGCGATAATCCGCGCTGTTGGTGAACGGCGGAAGCACTGGGGCGGCCGACAGTTCAGCCCGTCCGGTAGATCTGCCTCGCCACCATACGGTCGCCCCGGACCTTGACACCTCGGGTCACTACTCCAACCCGATGGATAATCTTGTGGCGGCTGCGGCGCGGTTGGGCGATTCCGATTGAAGGCGATTCACCACAAGCGGTAGAGACCCGCCCGGGTTAAGGAGCTCCTCGGACGGCCTGGCTCGGCAAAGAAGCTTACTCGCTGATCGGGATCGGATCCACTCCACCCCCGCCCGAGCGGAGCTATAGCCGTAGCGTCGGCGAACCGGCCGTATCAAGCAATGCGCGGCGTGGTCCGCCTCGCGGCAACAATCGGCAAGCGGCTTTGAAGATGCTCAAGTGGTAGTGGACCGGGCGGAGAGCGCGTAGGGAGGCGAGTTAGCCGCACAAGTAGAGGATCATCCGGCTGCGCGGTTCGTCCGACCATCTTGAGCCAGGGTGACGTCGGCTCTTTAGGGTGCCTGCCTCGTCCCGCTTTACATAGCGTCGCTTGCCCAAGGACTTCAAGGGCCCCGCAAGGTGCCAAATTATCTTGCCGACTTGGCTCGGAGGCATGGATAGAAAGCTTCTGAGATGGCCATGGAGATGCTAGGCGTGGATGAAGCTGCATGTGCAAAGTACTTCACAATGATCTTTGGAAGGTACTGCCGGACTTGGTTGAAAAACTTGCCGTAACTCTATCAACTCGTGGACACGATTCGCGAACCGGTTAATCAAAATTTCAAAGACACTGTAAACAGCCCATATGCGTGGTGGATCTGGCGGCTTGTGTCGGCGGAGGAGAGTCTACAACCCATTGGGTGCTGGCGTCTCGGAAGTTTACATTCTTGACCGGATCAACCCCGATTCCGCGATCGACCTTGGAAGCCAATTGCGGTTCGAGCCATTGAAGCTGAAGCTGGAGTCGCATGAAGCGTTTTGTCATGACATGGGCACTCTAATGGGCGTTTTGGTAAAATGCGCTGATTACGATAGTACCAAGGATCCCGAATCGGAGAATGATGAAGTGGGGAAGGGAAAGCGAGCGGCAACTCGAGGCCAGCAGCATCGGTCGGCGAGCAATGGAGGAACAAGCGTAAAGTTTAACGGCAACATGGGCTTTGTGGCCAACACCAGCGTGGGACAAGGGTCAGCGGCGCGGGGTAGGCAGTCAAACCGGGGTGGTCACAATCCGGATCGTTTGAATTTCATATTGAATCAGCCTTGTCCGAAGCATGGGACGAAGGAGGTGCCGGCGAACCACCTTTGGAAGGATTGCTATATTATGCAGGAGTTCAAAAACTCCAACTCTTTCGGTATGATCAAGGGCCGGTGGCGGTTCAAAGTCCGCCCAGGTTCTGATGGAGAGATACCGGCCCAGGATTGAGTGGTAATCCGGGCGGGCAAAACAATCAGAATAATCAAGGTAATCGAACAGTCGGACCCAAGGGGCTACAATCAACAACAGCAGCGGTCGGGTTATCGAGCAATCCAAAGCAATTGAATGGTGGGCAGTACCACGTCTTTACCACCAGCTTGGACCGGCGAGACCGAAAACTTCGAAGCGGGCGGTCGGTGTTGTTGAACTGCCGCGCCGCATTACTGCGCTGGTCCGAGCAGACCCGATTGTGTGGAGCAGAGAGGACCATCCTCCCGGGTTTACAATCCGGGTCGATTAGCCCTGGTGGTGGCACCCGGGTGGCGGGTACAAGTTTACCAAGGTTCTTATGGATGGAGGAAGCAGCATCAACATCACGTACTACGAAACTTTCCGGCGTATGGGGTTAACGAGATATGCATCTCGGGCCATCGATGCAGTGTTTCACGGAGTGGTGCACAGTAAGTCGGCATACCGGTCGGTAAAATAGCTCTGGAGGTAACCTTTGGAGGCGAGCATGACTCGAGCGAAGCGTTGACATTTGAGGTGGTGAAAATTCAAAGCCCTTACCACGCCCTCTTTGGGCGGCGGCTTATGCTAAGTTCATGGCACGGCCTGTTATGTTTACTTACAGCTGAAAATGCGGGTCACAAAGGAACAATAACGGTTCATGGGAGCCGCCGGATCGCTCTGAGTGCGAGGAAGGTGATGCGGCTTCGCAGAGTCGGTTTGTGCCACGGAGGAGTTAAAGTATTATAAGGATAATGTTGATCCGCGGATATGACCCCTTTGAAGAAGCCAACTTCTGAGCATGATCCGGACTTGAAGTTCAAATCGGTGGTGAGGCGAAGCTTATTGATTTTGTGCGGCGATTCATCCAAGCAGTTCACCATCGGTGCCAACCTGGATCCTAAATAGGAAGCGCGCTCATCGAGTTCATCCGTGAGAATCGGGACATTTTGCATGGAAACCGACATGCGGGTGTACCGAGGGAACTCGCTGAGCACACTCTTAATGTGGACCCGAAATACAAACCGGTAAAACAGTTTCTTCGGCGGTTTAACGAGGAAAAGCGCAAGGCCATCGGAGAAGAAGTCGCTAGACTTTTGGCAGCGAGGTTTATCATCGAAGTCTTTCACCGAGTGGCTTGCTAATCCGGTGTTGGTCCTTAAGAAAAATGGCACTTGGCGCGTATGCGTGGATTACACAGATCTTAACAAAGCTTGTCCGGCGGATCCTTTCGCCCTCCCGCATTGACCGGATCATTGATGCAGCGGCGGGTTGTGGCGTTTGAGTTTTACGGATCGTATTCGGTTATCATCAGATTAAGATGGCGGTTAAGGACCAGGAGAAAGCGGCGTTTATCACCCCTTTGGAGCCTTCGCTATGTGTCCATGCCTTTTGGGCTCAAGCGCCCAAGCAACTTATCGGCGTTGCGTGCTGAATTGTTTGCATGAACAGATCGGCCGTAATGTACGCGCTTATGTGGATGATATCGTGGTGAAATCAAGGCAGAAGGAAACATTGATTGAGGACTTAAAGAAACCTTTGACAACTTGCGGGTGTACAAGATGATGCTCAACCCGGCCAAGTCGTCTTTGGTGTTCGGCGAGCAAATTGTTGGGTTTTCTCGTGTCGGCCGGGATTGAGGCTAATCCGGAGAAGATTACAGCTATCACCTCCTTAGCCAAGCCAAAGTGCATCAATGATGTCCAACGTTTGGCAGGCGGATTCTGCGCTAAGCCGGTTTATCGATCGCCTAGAGAGAAGGCCATTCCTTTGTACCAGATCTTTGAAGAAGCGGATCAATTAAATGCGGAGCTCATTCTTGATGAGGCATTGGAGGATTTAAAGCGGCAGCTGGCCAACCCTTTGTTCTTGCTGCCCTATTGACGAGGAGCCGCTCTGTTATATGTTCTTTGCTAATGCCGAGGCGGTGAGTGTGGCCATTGTGGTGGAAGCGCAAGGAGGCGGGGAAGGAGTATCCGGTTCAGCGACGATTTACTACATCAGCGAGGTTCTCATCGAATCTAAACAAAGATATCCACATTGGCGAAGCTGGTATATGGAGTTTTTATGGCAAGCGGAAGCTGAAGCAATATTTCAAGGGCACCCCATTACGATGGTCGATTCGGCTCCCTTGGGCGATATCATCTTGAACCGGAAGCGATCGGCGGATTCCTAAGTGGGCTATAGAACTTGGGCCGACGGTTTATGGTATGTGCCCGGACGGCCGTAAAGTCTCGAGCACTTGTGGATTTCATTAATGATTGGGCCGGAGTTGCAAGCGCCGTAAGAGAAGCCGGATCACACCTATTGGACCATCCATTTTGATGGGTCCGAGGCAGTTGGAGGGCTCGGGGCTGGAGTCGTATTAACTTCCCCACGAGGTGACAAGTTACATTATGTTCTCCGTCTAATGTTCCTTGTACTAACAATGCAGCTGAGTATGAAGCTTTGCTCCATGGTCTCCGGATGGCCAAGGAAATGAATCTCAGCGGGTTAAATGCTTTGGTGACTTCGGACTTGGTGGCCCGGCAAGTATCCGCACTTGGGACTCAAAGATCCACTCATGGCTGCATATCGTCGGGAAGTGGATGTTGTTGCAGGACATTTTAAAGGGTATCAGGTGGACCATGTGGATCGTCGGAAGAACGAGGCGGCTGATGCTTTGAGCCGGCTGGGTTCCCAGCGTAAACCGGTCCCGTAGCGTTTTCTTGATGTGCTGCACAAACCGTCAGTTAAACTTCCTGATGAAATTGATTTGGCTATCCCTGATCCGGAGGCTCACTTGGTGGCGGCCTTGCATGTCATCCCGGATTGGACGCTCCCTTATTTGGCATACATGAACGGGCGAGTTACGGAGGATGAGGCGTTGGCCCGGCAGATAGTTCGGCGGTCTAAGTCTATGACCATTGTTAATGGCGAGTTGCACCGTCGCGATGTGTCGAGGCGTTTCAGCGTTGTGTGTCCCTGAAGAGGGCTGTGAGATATTGCGAGAGATTCATGAAGGGATTGTGGTCACCACGCGGTTCAAAGTCCCAGTGGCCAAAGCATTCCGCCATGGTTTCTATTGGTTGACTGCCCATGCTGATGCGGAGGATTTGGTCAGACGATGTGACGGTTGCCAAAAGTTCTCCAGGCGTGCTCATGTGCCAGCCCAAGAATTGAGGATGATTCCAATTACTTGGCCATTTGCGACTTGGGGGCTGGATATGGTTGGACCTTTCAAAAGGTCCAAGGATAAAAAGACCCACCTGTTGGTGGCGGTGGATAAGTTTACCAAGTGGGTCGAGGCAGAGCCTGTTAGCAAGTGTGATGCAGCCACGGCGGTTCAGTTCATCAAACGGGTGATTTTCCGGTTTGGGTTTCCCCACAGTATCATCACGGACAATGGCACCAATTTGTCCAAAGGAGCTATGAAGGAATTTTGTGAACGAGAGCACATCCGGCTTGATGTTTCTTCTGTAGCCCACCCGCAATCCAATGGTCAAGCGGAACGAGCTAATCAGGAAATTTTGAAGGGTATCAAACCCCGGCTTATGGTCCCTTTAGAGGGCGCGGGTTGTTGGGTGGAAGAGCTACCATCGGTGATATGGAGTATTAACACTACCCCCAACCGATCCACTGGATACACGCCGTTCTTTATGGTCTATGGGCGGGGCGGTCCTTCCCGATGATATCCGTCACGACTTCGCCTCGAGTAGCAGCTTATGTTGAGGTGGATAGCGAGGCAGCACGGCAAGATGATTTGGACCGACCGGACGAAGAAGCGCGATATGGCAGCAGCCCGTTCGGGCGGTCTACCAGCAAGATCTTCGTCGGTATCACAGCCGGCGGGTTAAAACCAGAACCTTCGGGAAGGAGATTTAGTGCTGCGGCTCATTCAAGATCGAAAGATATGCACAAGCTATCCCCACCTTGGGAAGGGCCTTTTGTGGTCAGCAAGAATCTATACAACGGTTCCTACTATCGATTGATGTTCGAGGCGAAAGGACTCACGACGTCGGAGGAGGAGACCAACAGGCCGTGGAACATTGCTCATCTTCGGCCTTATTATACCTGAGCCATTGGCTCCACTTATGTACAAATCAAGACTATATATTATGAATAAAAGCAATAAACCGGATCCTCGGCTAAAGCGGGGCATCATTACGTATAAAGACGGTTTGGGTACATGGAGATGCTGTTGTGAAGCGGCCTCCGGTTCAACCCTTAGCCTTGTTTTCAGAAACTTTTGTCATTTGGGGGCTTGGTCGTATCCGAACCAATGCAACGCCTCTTGGCGGTAAAGCCACCAGATCATTTGGGGACATGGTCACGTCTGAACCATCACGCCTCTTGGTCGACCTAAGGCCATAGAATCACTTGGGGCTTTGGTCGAACCCGAACCATTGCAATGCCACTTGATCGGCATCATGCCACGAGTTCGATTGGGGACTGGCTGACTTGAACCATCGCTTCGCCCGTATAGGGGCTTGGTCTGTCCGACCATGGTAACACCATCGATCCGGCTCAAGACAGCCTTGTCTCGTAAAGCGGTTTTCTCATTGATTTTGTTTCCATGTGGTTTTGATACCTATCATTTGGCTTTTGTCGGCCTTCGTAAACCGGAATTTTTTTCTTAAACCGGATTTACGTTGTCGATACGTTTTTTAAGTTTGGCGATTTTGTTCGGTTTGATTTTCTTGTTAAACATCCCATTGTGGAGTAACGGGGGCTTATCATGCCCGCACGATTTACACGATAAATCGGTCTTATCTGAGGTTGCCCTCCTTTGACGATGATGGTTTATAAGACCTCCGCTTGGATTGGCTAAAGCCAGCGTGTGCCCGATCTTTGGCAGGTATGTTAAGTATCACATAATTTTGATCGTATACCTCGGTATTTTCTCATATAAATATCGGTATCGATGCGGTTGGAGGTGTAAACCGCCATGGCGGTTTAAGAACTTGTGATTGCAGGCAAAATATGTTGCAGGGTTTACTACAAAAGCCAACGGATCCAGCACCGCCATGCAAAAGTTTACAGACCAAGGTTGTACCGACATTGTTCAATGACAGACACTTGCTATCCTATTACAAAAGCCTTTCGAGGCCCGGCGTTTTACGCGGAGTTATGCCTTAAGCTTTGGATATGTCACCCGGCTTGACGGATTACGCTGCTTCACCGGGTTGGCGCGAGGTGGAGGGGACGGCGCCTGGCGTCGGTTCAGCTTCTTCTTCTTACTCACCCAAAGCCCGGAAGTCATTGGTAGACCGGTCAATCCGGGTTAAGGCCGAAGACAGCTTCTTCACTTATCAGTTCAGCGGATCAACGTCGGGCGTAAGTGTGCTTACGGATTGGAGGAATCAGGCTCGCACTTCCGGATGACAAACTCCACCCGCTTGTTATTGGCGTCATAAAAGATCGGTGAACCTCCAGATTGGCTTGGCGGCCAGTTGACTCGCCAACGGACGACTTCCTTTGTAATCCGTTTGTGGCATCGTTATCAAAGGCTTCACCATTCTCTTGAGCACTGGGAAAACCTTTAGCTATGTCGGCGGATCAAGATCCGCTATCCATGCTTTGGCGCGAGTCGAGCCGATGGCGTGCCAGCCGGGCTGCGGATCGCTTCATCTCTTCAAGCTGCCCGGAATCATGGACAGCCGGTCCAGCGTCTCTCGATCGTGGACGGCGCCGTGTTGTCATATGAAGTGGCGCATATGACCGCTGGGCGCCGTATATAGCTGCTCAATCGAGTGTATGAAGCCTTGAGCTTTTTCCGCACGTCGAGCCCGGATGAGCAATACGTTTGCCTACACCAGGTTTAGACAGCTCAAGTTAAACCGGCGGAAGCATTAACACGAGCATATTCGGTGTAAATTTGCTTACCAAAGATGGCAGAGGTCATGGCATGCACTTGGCGTTTGAGTCCGGTCAGCTCTTGATCACCGGTTTAAGGGCGCCTCGGCTTCCTCCGCCGCTTTACTAAACCGGCCTTCTCGGTGTCCCAGTTGACCCGCTCGGATTTGTACCACTCCTTCAGTTGTTCCATGGTGGTCGGGGCAGTTTTTAGCTCATCCTTGGCTTTGGTGGCTTCTGTTATTTGGGTTTCCAGATTGGTTCGGAGGTCCTTGAGTTGCCTGACTTCTTTGGTGTATTTCATTCGATGAAAAGGAAGCAGGTTAGTGGTTTCATTATACAAGTCCCAAGCTTAATACAAGTATTCAACTTGGCACTTGGGGGCTAATGGCTAGTTGATCTCAATTTGCTATGAGGACACACCTTAAGTCCCGGTTTAATTTTACAAAGTTAAACCGACCCTTGGGGGCTACTATGCAGTTAAAATAAAAGAAAGGTCAGCCCATTACCTCATAGCGGTCCTTCATGCGATTTACTAGACCGGCTTCGAAGTCACGGCTTGTGTAAAGCCGGTTCAGAAAGCCGGAATGAAGCTCTTGGGCAGAGAAATTGTCGTAAGCCGACATATCAGCCTTCCCCTTGTCCTTGATCATAGTAGTGGAACTTTCTTTGATGTTGTGCTTTGCTAAAGCGACCGGTTGGCTAGGAGCAGTATAGCCAGTACCTGTCACAATAACATCGTCGTTTTCAGCGGTCTTGTTTGGGCTCGATGTCGTTTTGCTCTGGCTCGGCGGTTCAACGGTCACGACCGGCTCGGCAGACGGGTTTGATGGAGCAGGCTGGGAAGTTTCCACTTGGACCTCCGGTTCAACTTCTGGCGGATCAGCAGTGTCGTCTTTGTACAATTTGCCAGAGCTTTCCTTGGCGGCTTTAGGATTTTCGTGTGGTTGTTCTGGGGTTTTCTCCGGATCAACATCCGGGGTAGGATCAAGAGTTTTCGCCTTCTTGCTCAAGCGAGCCTTGGTGCTGCAATATTCAGAATCGGATCAAGACAAATTGACCAAGGTGACGGTGAGTCGAATTGACAAACAGTAATTACATACCCGCGGCGATGTTCAAGCGGAGGCGGTTGTGTGGTGGATGAACCGCCGACGAGTTGGAAGAGGCCTGATAATTGGTCGACGGATTGAGAGGACATTGGAAGAAACCTTTAAGGGATAACGCCGGAGAGCAAGTCACCTCGGGACGGCTTCCGGATTGGTGTGTCTGGTAAACCGGCTGAGGTAACCCGTTGGCCACTGTGCCGGGTTGTACGGCGCTCTTCAGCTTGCTGTGTCTTCAAGTTAAGATTTGGATTCAAGTAAGCACAGGAATGATATTTTTTCACTTTCCGGACGGCGCGACGAATTCTCTTAACCGGCGCAAGATCGGATTCGGAAGAAAGTAAGATTACCTCAACAGGGTCGGCATGGCTGGCTTCAGCATCATCCTGGGAAGAAAATTGTCAGTAAAAAGAGTGTAAAGGGGCCAAGCATATGCAGGAAGAAACACAAAGCGGAAAGCCGGTTTACCTCAGCTTCCGATTCTTCGTCCTCCGGCGGATCAGAGGACTCGGCGGTCTTCTTCTTGCCTGTTTTCTTAGTGGCCTTGGACTTTACACGCGGCGCCCGAACCGGTTTGGTGCGTTTCCAGAAGGAGCTGTCAGCCTGAGAAGTAACAAGGATTAGCATATATCAACAGAGTATTAAGAGCCTGAAAGGCAGTGAGTAGAACGTATCGCCGCGGTTTGTTGGCGACACAAAATGGAGCCAACCGGTTAGGCTCTTGAGACGAGATCGGCTCATCAAGCATCTTCTTTGACGATCTCGGTGACCTCCTGTTCGATTATGGGCAGCTCGTGGCGCCTTTGAGGATCTTTGAGGCTGCCGTGTCTTGGTGCATCAATCCGGGCGGCGGCTTAGTGGCAAAAACACCCCAAGAGACCAAAGAACGTACAAGATCCACGCCGTTAAGCCGTTGGCCATTAGAGCTCGGAGCTTGATTATTTGCGGTGCGAAGTTCTTCCGTTCCGCGGCGGTTAAGCGTGCAGGTAGCGGATGCTAGTTGCTGAGCCGGTGAGAACGGTAACCCGGCAAGGGGTTTTCGTCGGCAGGGGCAGTGTTCCGGCAGTAGAACCAGGTTTGGTTCCAGTCTTTTGGATGGCTGTGGTGCTTGGCGTGAGGAAAATCGACTTCCTTCCTCTTACGGATTGAAGCGCCGCCCAGCTCCGTGTTAGGACCATCGAGAAAATTCTGTGCGCCGGTTTAGATGGAAAAATCCGGAACAACTCCACAGATGGTTCTTCTTGAAGATAGACTTCACAGAAAACTTGAAAGTTGCATATGTTTGACACAGAATTCGGGCCGATATCTTGCGGATGGAGTTGCAAGCTGGCAAGGGCGTCCCGAAAAACTTTGAACCGGGCGGGCAGAACCCCGGTCTAGGTGCTGCATAAACACATTACTTCCCCTTTCATGATTCGGAGAAACTCGCCTTCGGAACACGCCAATGGAGGACATTTTTGGAGCCAAACCGCCGGTGGTGACATAGCCGTTGAGCTGCGTTTCAGTGACTGGACGGACCCGCTTGCAAGCGGAGAATTGAGGAGCCATTCCGGAAGACTAAAGCTGCGAAAGAAAGGAAGAAAACGGTTCACCGTCGAACGGGTCAGTGTTGTAGATATTGTTAAACCGGCGATTCAGCAGCCGCTTCTCATTCCGTTTAACGAGGACTAATGGAGTGACGGATTAACTATCAAAAGTTAAACCGCCAAAGGAGGCAGAGCTGAAAAAGTTACTAAGTGCAGACAGAAACAGGTTTCCCACGCGAATGAAAGTAAACTAGATCTACCGAAGTTCAGTAAGGAAAATTTTTTACGACTTATGCAAACCGCGTACAGCGCAGGAAGGTTCAGGCATGTTAAAATAAAGGATCTGAACAGGAAAGGGGAAGATGCAGAGTTGGACGAACGGCGAAAGCAGCCATTTGCACAGGATGAGCGGTACGGCTGGGCCGTACGGCCGCGGCGGAGCAAGCAGGAAGAACCGGTACGAACGCTTACGAACTATGAGACGAACAGAGGTCAGATGAGATCTAGGGTTCGAAGGAAACCTTACCTGACGAGCGGGAACCGCGGAGGAGCGCTGAAACTCTGGTAAGATCAGGTTGATGCAGCGGCCCGGCGGGAAGCGTCGGTCGAAGGTTGAGGACGACGGCAAGAGCTTGTGGTCGGTGGTCGCGAGGAAGAAGAAGAAAGGAAGAAGAAGAAGAGAATGGCCCGACCGGTCTATTTATAAGGGACCGGAGTAATCAACGGCGCGAGAATCGAGGAGTCAAAAGCGGAAGGAAGGTGGGCGCCTCGATTCCCAGGATAGCCTTAATGAAGGGAATCTTCTTGTTTGGATCTTTTTGTTCAAAATGACGCGTCGGTGCCCCGACACGAAGATCGAGAGGATGATGTCACGGCGGTTCAAGCGGATGGCGGTTTCTGAGGGAGATCAAGAGTTGCCTGAAGATGTAGAAGATTAACCTGAACCGGTTCAAGTCAATCTGGGGCCTAATGTTGGGGATACAACTACGGAGTGTGAACCGCCCCGGAGGGGCCGGTTTACCCTCGTGCGTGTTCCAGGCCCATATGGAGGCCTGGAGCCCAGAGGTGAATTAAGGTCCATACATGTAAACCGCCTTAGTTTTATAGCTTGTATTGTAAGGCAAGGAAAGAGAAACCAAGCCGGACTCTTGTATGAGCCGGATTGGGATTCTGTAAACCGGCCGGGCGTCAACCCGTGTATATAAGGGGACGACCCGGCGGCGAGTTAGGGACAGAGAATTCGAGGCTAAGGCAAAGCTATTGCTCCCTAGTCGCCGAAACCATATCAATCACACCACAACTGGGCGTAGGTTTACCTTCATCGAAGGGCGAACCTGTATAATTCTTGTGTCTTGTGTCCGCATTAACCCCTCTAGGTTAACCCGCACGATGGCCCCGCGACTAAGTCCTTTCATGAGGACATCTGCCGTGACAATTCCAAAGCGGTATGGCTGGTGAGAACTTTTGACGACTGCCTTTGTTTTCTGTTCATTCTCAACTCTGTTCTCATTGTTGCTTTGAGATAAACTGGAAGAGACTTTGAAGAAGAAGGACCTTGACCTTGCGGAGAGGTATGGAAGGCGGCTTTGGAGAAAACAAAGCTCGTTGAAGAGAAGCTGCCTCGGTCGACAAACTTGAAGATGAAAATGCCAAGCTGAAAGCCGGTCTTGACGCTGCTAACAAGGAAGTTAGTCGATGAAGAGCGACAAGATTGCTCTGTCGACAAGGCTGGCCAATGGCGGGAAGCGAAATGACACGGAGATTTATCTTGGAGGGCTCGCCAAGAAGTTGTTTCTCATGCTTGAAGGTAATCTCTTTTACCCATTGTCTTGCTATCACCGGCTCATCACATGATCGTTATTTTGAATCTGAGCTGTGTTTTCAGAATTCATCAAAACTTGAAGAAGAAACCGGTCGAGTGGAAACCAGTTTGGACCCCATCAACTCTCTGTGAAGGACGAAGCTGCTATGAATGTGCTCCATTTGGAGTCTCGCGTTGCTAGCGTGGTGGATTATCTTGCTCGATTGAAAGTTGTAGTGTCGCGGATCGACTCGACTCTGGCGGCCGATCGACGCTTGAGAATGACCTTGAATCTCGATGACTCGGTGAATGAGATTCCAAGTCGAGTGCAAGAATGGAAAAGTCTTCGCGGTGTGGTGCTGATGTTGCTCTATCTACGGTTCGTGTCCCTTTGCAAAGAAGCGCAAGAGGACAAGCTGGTGTCTCTCAAGGTTGCCAACACCGGGAAGCACGACTTGAGATCTTTCATGGAGACTTTCATCGCTGCTGCTACCCGTATTGCCGACGGAATCGACCTCGACCAGTTTGTTGCACCTTCCGGTCCTCCCGGAGGAGTAAAAACTTCTAAGTCCCACCTTAAATTTGCCTCGGAATGCCGAAAGTGGTTTTGTAACCGATAAACTTTAAGGCTTAACGCTGAGCACCTTTGGATCCGTGGGGCGTTTATCCGAACTTGATTTATCCTTTAACATGCTTTGTTTGCCTTGAGAGAACTTTATTCCTCACTCGGAAGATATTCCGTTGAAACTCCAGTCGACTTGTGCTTCATCTATCCTGCAGGTAGAGATGGAACACAGACTGCGACTAACCTCGTCGTCCTTGCGGATTGGGATGAACCGCACGTTGTACTTATTGCGAAGCTCCGAAGGAGGAGGTAGCAGTCGACCTGCACCTCGTCGTCCTTGCGGATTGGGATGGACCGCACGTTGTACTTGTGGCGAAGCTCGAAGGAGAAGGTATGATCGACCTGCACCTCGTCATCCTTGCGGTTGGGATGAATTCCTTACTTAGGCGAGCACTTGGACGCAGCTAAGCTCCCAGTGGGAGGTTTGCTCTCCACTCGGTAGGGTTTTATTACTTAGGCGAGCACTGGGCTGCAGCTAAGCCTCCAGTGGGAGGTTTGCTCTCCACTCGGTAAGATTTTTATTACTTAGGCGAGCCTTGGGCTGCAGCTAAGCCTCCGAGTGGGAGGTTTGCTCTCCACTCGGTAGGATTTCTATTACTTAGGCGAGCCTTTGGGCTGCAGCTAAGCCTCCAGAGTGGGAGGTTTGCTCTCCACTCGGTAGGATTTCTATTACTTAGGCGGCTGGGCTGCAGCTAAGCCCCAGTGGGAGGTTTGCTCACCACTCGGTGGGATTTCTATTACTTAGGCGAGCACTTTGGGCTGCAGCTAAGCCCCAGTGGGAGGTTTGCTCTCCACTCGGTAGGATTTTTTTATGGCGTAGCTTTGAAGGAGGAGGCACGGTCGACCTGCACCTCCTCGTCCTTGCGATTTTCATTATTTTGGATGTTAAGGCGAATCCTTGGGCTGTTGCAAGCCCTCGAGTGGGAGGCTGGCTCACCACTCGGTAGGATTTGAATACTTAGGCGAGTACTTGGACTGCAGCTAAGCCTCCGAGTGGGAGGCTGGCTCGCCACTCGGTAGGATTTTGAATACTTAGGAGAGTACTTGGACTGCAGCTAAGCCTCCGAGTGGGAGGCTGGCTCGCCACTCGGTGGGATTTTGAATACTTAGGCGAGTACTTGGACTGCAGCTAAGCCCCAGTGGGAGGCTGGCTCGCCACTCGATGGGATTTTGAATACTTAGGCAGTACTTGGACTGCAGCTAAGCCCCAGTGGGAGGCGGCTCGCCACTCGGTAGGATTTTGAATACTTAGGCGAAGCGGATTCGCAGCTAAGCCCCGAGTGAGAGGCGGCTCGCCAATCGGAAAGGATTTTTTTACAAACTTAGGCGAACCGGATTCGCAAGCTAAGCCACCCACTGGGAAATTTCAACAAAAAGTAATAACAATCCTTTGGGAAAATTATAACATTCTTGTCTTAGATAAACAAACTACAAAAGTACTTTTATTACATCTCAACCGAGTGAGTATTAAGTGTAAAAGGCGGAGCAGCTCCGCGTTCAAGCTCGAGGCTCGTCGATCTGGCGATCAACGTTGTAGAGATGATCGCTCCGTTGTGGAGAACTCTTGTGACGATGAAGGACCTTCCCAAGTGGGAGGCGAGCTTGTGTGGTTTCTGTTGATCCACTCGGAGGACCAAATCTCCCTCTTGGAAGGCTCGACTCTTCACATTTACGGCATGGAATCGGCGCAAGTCTTGCTGATAGATAGTCGAGCGGATCAGGGCCATTTCTCTCTCCTCTTCCAAGAGGTCGTTGCATCTTGCGGGCTTGTTCCGCTTCTTCTTGAGTATAGTTCGACTCGAGGCGCATTGTGAAGCAGGTCACTCGCAGAGCTGCTTCAGCTCCATAGACCGGGAAGAATGGAGTTCTCTCGATCGACCGATTAGGAGTGGTCCTCAATCCCGGAGGCTGATGGAAGTTCATCGACCCAAGCTCCTGCTGCGTGTTTGAGATCACGCATCAGCCGTGGTTTCAGCCCTTTGAGAATGAGGCCGTTTGCGTTTCGCTTGTCCATTCGGCGAGGATGAGCCATGAAGCATAGTCGACCAGCGTGCCTTGAGAGCGCGAAGGCTTTGAACTTGTCATTATCGAAGTTTGACCCATTGTCGGTGATGATGCTATCACGGAACTCCATATCTGAATATCAACTCTCGATGAAAGCGATAGCGATGCATGCATCGAGGTTCTTGATGGGCTTGGCCCGATCCACTTGGTGAACTTGTCATTGCTACTAGCAAATGAGTGAAGCCGCTTCGCCAGATTCTCAACGGTCCAATCATGTCCAATCCCCAAACAGCGAAGGGCCGACGAGTGGAATGGTCTTCAAAGGCTGAGGCGGGCTTGTGCGACATGTTGGAATAGAACCGACATCCTTCACACTTGTCAACTATTTCTTTTGCCATTTCATTTGCTTTCGGCCAGTAAAATCCGCTTTCGGTATGCTTTAGCCACAATGGTCTAAGAGGGCGCATGATGGCCACAGGTCCCAGTGGATATCCTCAAAATTATCGACCTTCTTACGGCGTGATACACTTACGGCCAACTCGATCCACGCTTTCTCGAACAATTGTCCCTTGATCCTTGTAAAGGCCTTGGATCGTCGGACGATCTGTCGAGCCTCTTCTTCATTCTCTGGGAGCTCTTTCCTTAGGATATATGCGATGTAACGGCACCGTCCGATCGGGAGTGATGACCACAACTTCCATAATTAGGTCGACCACGGTGGGACCTCAACTTCGGTCGGATCATTGGCACTCTTTTGCTGCGGGCTTCTTACGTGAAAGGATCCTCCTGCACCGATGGTGCATGAATGTGCTCCAAAATACATTACTAGGAATGGCTTCCCTCTTGGATCCTACCTTCGCCAAATCATCCGCAGCTTGATTTTTGATCGTGGTATATGATGAAGCTCTAACCCCTCGAATTTCTTCTCCGGCTTTCTCCTGCATTACAATAACCTGTCATAGCTGGGCTTGACATCCACTCCTTCATCACTTGATTAACAACCAGATCCGAGTCGCCAGTAGACCATAAGGCGGCGGACGCCGAGTGAAATGGCCATGCGCAACCCATACAGGAGTGCTTCATATTCTGCATCGTTGTTGGAAGAATCAAAGTGAATCTGGAGAACATATTTGAGCCTATCTCCTCGGGAAACCAATACAACCCTGCACGAATCGTTCAAACATCTTGGAACCGTCGAAAAACATAGTCCAGTGCTCCGAGTGAACTTGAGTCGGAAGCTGCTGTTCAGTCCACTCGGCGAGGAAGTCTGCTATTGCTTGGGACTTGATGGCTTTCTTTGCCTCGAATTTGATATCAAGGGGAAGGAATTCAATCGCCCATTTTGCTACTCGACCAGTTGCATCTCTGTTATGAAGAATTTCCGACAATGGGGCGTCACTGACGACTGTAATGGAATGATCGGAGAAATAATGAGCAACCTTCTTTGTGGTCATATAGATCCCATAAACAAGCTTCTGATAGTGAGGATATCTTTGCTTTGATGGGGTTGATACTTGAAAGATAATAAAGCTGGGCGTTGAACTTTGAAGGCTTTTCCTTCTTCTTCCCGCTCGACCGTAAGTACGGTATTAACGACTTGTCCAGTGGCTGCAATGTAAAGCAGCAAAGGCTCTTTGCTGATTGGGGCAGCAAGCACCGGCTGGGTGGAGAGCAGAGCTTTGAGCTCTGCAAACGCTGCATCAGCTTCTAGAGTCCACTCGAACTTGTCTGACTTCTTCATCAGTCGGTAAAGAGGCAATGCCTTTCCACCAAGGCGAGAGATGAATCGACTTAAAGCGGCCAAGCATCCAGTAAGTTTCTGGACATCGTGCACACGCACAGGGCGCTTCATTCGGAGTATGGTGCCAACCTTTTCGGGGTTAGCATCGATTCCTCGCTTAGAAACGAGAAAACCGAGTAACTTTCCACCAGGAACTCCAAATGTACACTTTGATGGGTTAAGCTTGATATCATACCTCATGAGATTGGCAAATGTTTCAGCAAGGTCGGTCAACAGGTGGAACCCTTTCGTGACTTGACCACTATATCATCCATATGCGCTTCTACATTCCGACTGATTTGAGTGAGCAAACACTTACGAATCATCCTCATGAATGTGGCTCCGGCATTCTTGAGACCGAATGGCATGGTGACATAACGAAGCACCGAATGGAGTGATGAATGTTGTTTTAATATCATCGGGTCCATCTGAGCGGATCTGATGGTACCGAAATAGGTGTCTAAAAAGACAACCTCTCACATCCCGCAGTTGAGTCGACTATTTGGTCAATGTGAGGAAGAGGGAAATGATCTTTCGGGCAGGCCCGATTGATATGCTTGAAATCGATGCACATGCGCAGCGACTTGTCCTTCTTGGGGACCATGGCGACATTGGCGAGCCACTCGGAGTGGTAGATCTCGGATGAACTCTGCCGCTAAGAGCCGAGCCACCTCCTCGCCAATGGCCTTTCTCTTACGGGCGGCGGACGCGAAGATATTCTTTAACGGTTTGAATTTTGGGTCGACTTCGTGGCGATGCTCAGCCAGCTCCACAGGAACACCCGGCATGTCGTGAGCTTCCATGCAAAGATGTCCCAGTTCTCACGGAGGAACTGGATGGCGCTTCTTCCTATTTTGAGTCGAGTGTTGTTGAGATGTTGGTCGAGCAGCATTGGGATCAGTCGGGTGAATGTGAACCTGTTTTGTCTCACGGTCGGTGAAATGCTGACTCCATAGCGAGCTTCTTAGCTCGCAACAAATCACTCGGATCTGTAGTTTTCGATACTCTTGTAGCTCTACCCGCCAACCGAGCATCGGCGATCTTAGAGCCTTTTGGAAGCACTCTTCCGCCTTCTCCCGATTGCCCGTTACGGTGATCACGCCCTTGGGACCAGGCATCTTGAGTTTAAGATACACGTAACATGGTGGGCCATGAAACATGCATAAGCTGGCCTTCCCGAGAATAGCGTGATAAGCGCCTGAAATCCACGACCTCAAAGGTCAACTTTTCTTTCGAAATGCTTGAATCACCAAAAACTACATCAAGGGCAATTTGGCGAGTGACTCAGCCTTCTTTCGGGAATGACTCCGTGGAAGCTCATATTCTCGGTCTTGAGTGCGGACATTGGAATGCCCATTCCTTTCAACGTCTCCGCGTACAATATGTTCAAGCCACTACCACCATCCATCGGGACTTTGGTCGGTCGAGTGCCCTCAACAACTGGGTCGACCACCAATGCTTGCCTCCCGGGGTGGCAATGTCGTCGGTGTCGGGCTGGTCGAATGTGATGGCGGTGCAGGACCATTTCAGATAATTGGGAGTCGCCGAGCAACCAAGTTCACTTCCGATTGATAACCTTCAATCGACTTTTGCTTCGGCGTCGCAAAAATCATCGGTGGAATTGACACAGGGATATCCATCATTCTGTCATCTTTGTCCTCAACTTTGTTTGTTTCCTTATCCTTATCCTTGAGTTGTTTCCTTGGAACTGCTGAATCAAAGCCGACACTATCGAGTGGTATGTTTGGGTAAATGAGTTTACCCTCTTCATCTTTCTTTGTATGAATATGACATGGCAAATCCAACACGTCGTTTCCATCCTGGTCTTTCACCTTCTTGGGGTTCCAAGGACCCTTGGGTTTCCCCTTGAACTTTCCAGGGGTCATGACCAAGGCCTCTCCGGAGAATGGTGGCTCGGCTTTCGCTACGCTTCCATTGGAATTTCCTCCTTGGCCTCATTGGCGGCGATTTATATTACCACTCCGGGTCGATCCTCTTCTTCACCATTTGCATACTTGGTGGCAATCTCCATCATCCGACTCGGGTCATATCTCCGGTTCGACCAAATTTCAAACTGAACTCTCTGTTCTTGACACCTTCTTTGAAGGCACAGATCGCTGGTGATCGATACATTCTCATTGTGTGGTGCAAAGTGATCCACCTCTGGATATAATCTCTCAAAGTTTCACTCGACTTTTGCACACACGATCGCAACTCCGTCAATCCTGCTGGTGGTTTGCAAGTTCCTTCAAATGTCTGACAAACACTGGGCAAGATCTTCCCAAGTGTAAATCTGCTGGGTGCTAAGCGATTCAACCACGCATACTGGCTGAACCTTCCAACATAAGAGGCAAATGTTTCATGGCTACCTCATCGTTGCCACCGCCGATCTGAACAGCCACTCGGTAATCTTCAAGCCAAGTGTCGGGGCTTGGATTCACAGATGAACTTCTCGACTCGATCGCCAACCTGGAGTTGGGAGGAATCACCGCGACTCGATGGCTCTGCTGAAACACTCGGTCCCGAGACATGAACTCTGCTGCTTGGAGGAACATCTCTATCATGGCCGTCTCGGTGAGCTCTGTTCTGTCGACCAAACCTTGAGCGATAATAGATATCGCATCAAAGCACGGTTCCACAGGGTCGATTGGAACTCTTCGCCCAACACTTGTCTTTGGCGTCTCGTCGTCCTGCTGCCGAGGGCGTATGATCCACCCCTTGGGGAGGTGGGCACTCGGCGTCGATCGTTGCGATCGAATCGGTGCTCATCTGCTCATGACCCTTGTCTTGATCATCACGCCGCCCCACGTTCCTCACGCCTCGAGGCGATCTCGGACTATGGGCTGGTGGACTGAATTCACAGCGACGGATCGGTTGTGAATCTGTTCTGATCGTGATACAACTGAGTTTTGATCTCCTGCTGCCCGGAGCAGATCTCGATTTGCAGAAACCTCTACCCGCCTCCATTTGGGAAGGCTGAATTGACTCTGCTATCTCGGGCGGCGGCTGCTAAATTCTGAATCGGAGTTCGATATACCTGAGTTGGCGGTTGAAAGAGCCGGCGTCATTGGATTACGGAACCCTTGGTCGCGCGACTTTCGTCGAGTACTCGCTGAAGGTTCTCGGTCGAGTGCGCTCAGCCAGGTTAATAGCGCGCATCCTCCAAGGCACGAGCCTCGGGGTTTCTCCAACGATAGGAGTGTGAAGTGCATCCATGTTCGGCGATGCTCCTCTCTGGAGCGAAGTGAGGGGCTCGGGCAAGTACTCTTCGTGGGCTTGCTCGGATCGCCTCCACCGTCACCTCCGTTGGTGTGGGTGAATCCGGGGACTGCGTGGTCCATCGACCATCGGAACCTCTGCCGCGGGTCATTGCTATCGCATTGGACGCAGATCTCTCTGAACCCGGTCGAACAGGCCGTAGAGATTCGTCGGGCTCGATCGCCGCAACTTGGGGTGTGGCCATTGGCGGGCCATCACATGCCTCACCCACCGCTGAAGCCTCGACCGGCCGGGCAGCTTGCGCGGTGGGAGGCTGAAGCGAAGGCAGCCACGAGAGCCGACCCATCTTTGGGTCGGCGGTTGCCGCAGGAGGCGCCCATGGACACACGCGCAAGTCGTCGCCCAGCGGACGGGAGGCGCGTCCACGTCGAATGGAGCCTCCACGAAGCCAAAGCGGAGTCATCGGCGTGAGCGTGGCGCACCGAGGCGGATCTCGTGGCCGTCAACCGAACTCCACTTGAAACCATGATGTAGGAGATCGAAAGAATCCCAACTTCTCCAACAAATCGCTAGAACACCGGCCCCAAGGTGGCGCCAAGCTGTCGATGGTTCTAAGTCCGGCGGTAGAATGGGGGTAGATATGGAGAGGCAAGTTCCTAGCTATGGAGTAGTTGTATCGCAAGGGATTTCTGAGTTCAGGCCCTTCTCGGAGGAAGTAATAGCCCTCGTCTCGGGCAGGAGGCGGTCATTGGATTATATGCGTATATGTGTTGAAGTGCGAACCCTTCTACGTGGTGGAGGGTGGCTTATATAGAGTGCGTTAGGACCTCAGCCAGCCCACGTAGCAGAGGGTTTAAGGTGCGTTAAGGCTAGGCGTTAAGCCCACGTAGCAGTGATTTGTAGAGGTGCCAGAGCTCAGTTTTTAAAACAGAGATAAATGATATTTTGAGACATGCACCCTTCTTATTCACTTCACGATCGTCAGTTATCAACATCTTCCATGCTAAGCACGCTAGTAGCGGTTCCCAAGTGGTAAAAGTAAAGGTTTTGACTCCATTGGGAGTTTTTGTTTGATTATTTAAGAGATGAACTCTTTTTCATGTTTGCAGTTTGGGACTGGGCATCCCTATTACCGCCTATTTTCTCGTGCGATGGCGAGTGAATAAACACTCGACCTGAGAATAACCCTCTTAGCACGTAAGATATCGACCAACTCCTGTCATTCCATGAACGATCCAGGCACACAAAAAGGATATTTTTTTTAGAAGTTTTTAGAGGTGGCACATACAAATATACTTAGGACGGCAGGTTACGTATATAGGTAGGTATGGTGGACTCATCTGGAATAACTTTGGGTTCAAGGTTTTTGATGTACAAGCAGAATTCCCGCTTAGTACAGGCGAAGGCTAGCAATTAAGATTGAGAAGCAGCCAGCTAGAGAGCAACAACGATCATAACCATGCATTGTGCATAAGTAACATTGGACACTAGCATGGGTAGGATATGAACACCATGAACATAAATATTATAGAGGCTATGTTGGTTTTGATTCAACAACATGCATGAACATGTACCAAGTCAAGCCACTCGAACATTCAGAGGAGGATACCATATCATCATACTGCATCACAATCATTTTAACACTATGTTGATATCCAAGATAAATCATTATCCACTCCCAGCTACTTATGCATGGCATGAGAAACTATAATCTCTAATTTTCATTGCAAACATGTTTAATCATAATGGGCTGAAGCCTGGATACTAGGTTAAACATATTTATACAAACATGACAAGTCGAGTTCATACCAGTTTCTCTTTGCCACGACCAGTTCATTGAATGTCGTCATTATTGCCTTTCACTTGCACGACTGAATGATATGAAAATAATAATAATAATAATAATAATAATAATAATAATAATAATAATAATAATAATAATAATAATAATAATAATAATAATAATAATAATAATAATAATAATAATAATAATAATAATAGTGCAAGAGTGTCGTGGACTAAGCTAGAATCTGCAAACATTTTATTCAATAGGAGAGGACAAGGTAAAATGCGATCTTTATTAGTTCAACAGTTATTCAAATGAGAGCCATTCAACATTTTCATGGTCTTCTCCTCGGTAAGACTCGAATAAAAAGAAAAGAAATTCAGAGAAACACACTGAAATATTTTTGGAGTTTTTGGTTTTCTTGAACAAGCAAATTAAAAGCAAAAACGAGAAAAACTATTTACACAGGAAAGCTCCCAACAAGCAAAAGAAGAACAAGGAAATCTTTTTGGATTTTCTTTTTAATACTACCACTAAGCATGCCTAGAAAGTAAATTACTACAACTATTTTTTTTTTGGTTTTTCTTAAGTTTTTCAAACACACGAGAAGAAAGCAAGAATATAAATCTAAGCATGGATGGTACAATGAAAAAGTGAGAGCACCGACAAATAGAATGATATGTGAACATGAATGTAATGTCGGTGAGAAACACGTACTCCCCCAAGCTTAGGCTTTTGGCCTAAGTTGGTAATTGATCAGTAGCCTGGAGGGTAGTAGTCGGCATGGTAGCTCACAGAGGCTCTCGGTGCGGATGCCTCAGAACGTTGTGCCGCCACCACTGCTGCGTTATGAGCTCGGGCCTCGCTCTCAAGAACAAAATATCTTTCCTTGCTGTTATAGTCAAAGAGAGCAGGCGCAGGCAAATATGTGTCCACAACATGTGATTGGTTAAACAACAAATTATAAGTGAAGTTATCAGCCCTTCCCTTGAGAAATGTATGCTCTTTTAAGGCATCGAAATCTAAGTACCGAGTAGGTAGGATAGGATCAAAGGGCAAAGGTGAAACACCCAGCCCTCGTGCTAGACGTGTGGCATAAATTCCACCATAGAACCAACCACTTTTGGCGTTATGCTGAAGTCTACGTGCGACAATCGCTCCAAGGTTGTAATTACTTTCACCAGTGAGAGCGGTGTGAATGAGGCTCAAGTCTGGAGCACAAAGTATGCTACAGTCTTGCTTGCCTACTATGCATTTCCCGTTAAATAATGTGAAGTACTGAATTGCGGGAAAGTGAATGCTCTTTATTCTTCCTTGTCTCACTCCTCTATTTTTACTGTAACAAAGGCTAGTCAAGAAAGACTCATACTCAGCCTTTGGTGGCTCATCAAGCGAACCCCAAAATGGAAGTTTGCAATGGTAAGCAAAATTCTCCAGTGGAATGGTATATGGATTATCATAAGGCATAAACGACACCCTAGACTCATGTGGAAAATATTTAAATCCTTTGACAAATGATTCAGTGAGAAGTTGGTGTTGTTCACACTTATCTGAAAGGTAGGGACCGAGACCGGCATTGTGAACATATTGCTCAAATTCCTCCTTAATGCCCACTTGCATCATATACTCATCGCAAGGCCATAAGCATGTTTTTGTAGCGGCATCTCATGTGGAACTTTCACTTGGTTCAACATAAGACCGGCGAGCAGAACTGTCACTAGAAGATGCCCCCGAGGATCGTCTCCTCGAAGAACTCCTTCCAAATAGGTTCATCATGTCCGCGTGCAATTTTCTGAAAATAAAAATTTTGGGGTGACAAAAATTTGTCAACAAAACTTCACAAAATTGATAGCAACTACTCATAGGGATACATAGAGGCCATAGCAAGCATTCAAACTACTTAGAACACTAAGAATTCAACATGCAAGAACATCTAAAACAGCACCAAGAATAGCTAATTATTCAAAGTATAAACCACTAAAACAAAAACTAATTGGACAAACAGTGGAGTCACATACCAAGCAACAATCCCCCGAAACAGTTTCAGAAATGGAGCTTCGAGCTAAGAGATCGAAATCCGCGGGTTTGAGCTCAAGAACACGGGAGCTCAAGAACACAGGTCTTGCCTCTAGAAATTCTTATTATTGGTATAAAAAATCCTCGAAAAGTTTCGTTCCATTCCGAGAACTTTTATTTCTGCACAAAAACAACACCATCGTAGTTCTGCTGAAGACAGCGTCAGTCCGGGGTTTGTTTCATTCAAATCATGCAAATTAGAGTCCAAAACAAGAGGAAAAACGTGAGAAAAGGTAGATACGTTGGAGACGTATCAAGCTTCTTGCAAAACTGGGGATTCTCTCAACAAGCCTCGTGGTTCCAAGAGGGAACGTGTCACCTTTGTGTGTGAAACGATATACACTGCCTCCCCCCTGATTTTCTTTACAGAGAACCCCCCCCCCCCCACACACACACACACACACATATATATATATATAGGTTGGAGGGGAGAAGAGGCAGCCAAGAGGGCACCCCAAGTAGGAGGAATCCTACTTGGGCGCCTCCCCAATTTTCCCCCCTTTCCATAAGTTTCGGAGGGGGAGGAAGGAGGAGGGGGGAGGGAATGAAGGGGGAGGCTGAATCCCTCCCCTTCCTTCTCTCTTCCCATCTTTCCTTCTCCTCCTATTTCGCCTATATGGGGGCGCACCAGCCCCTTAGGGGCTGGTCTGTCCCCCTATGGCCCATTAGGCCCATATAGTTGTCGGGGGGGTGCACGGAACCCCTTTCGGTGAACCGATATGTACCCGGTACCCCCACATAGAACAGATTTTGGTATAAGCTTCTTGCAAACCGTAGCTTCTCTCAACAATGCTCGTAATTCTGAGAGGGAACGTGTCACCTTTGTGTACGAAACGATATACGCTGCCCCCCCCCCTTGATTTTCTTTACAGAGGCAACATAGAACTATATGAGTGTCATGTTAAATTTTGGAATTATTCCGGGTTCGTTTGGCCTTTTTTATACATTATTTGAGTTTCTGGTCATTTAATGCGCATAATTCAAATTTGAACTACAAGCACATGCTCCAGTGCACCAAAGTTGGTTGAAAAATCACATGTGTGTCCTCGGGTAAATTTCTAGGTCCCATGCAAGAAATGGGAATGAAATTCAAACATCTGGGCGTCGTGGCTCAGCTGGGAACATTGAGAAACTTGGTTTTTTAATTCCTGTAAATCCAAAACACGCATGAAAATCATGAAACTAGGCTTGGTGTCATGACATGGCACCAACATGTTGTGGTAATTTTGCTGTCCGATTTGTGAAGGCGCACAGATTAACAATCAACAAAATAATTTTGGAACAAGTGTTGTCACGTTACAATCAGAAACACAAGTATTACTGAAACCGTGGGCATTCTACTTACCATTTACGTTTTGTCACGCGTCCCCTTTTTTTATTAGCTAGGAGCGCCGTGCAGGGTAGCTATTTGAGTACGGGAGGCGTGCGATCAGACCCGTGCGATCAGACCCCTGCGCGTGCTTATCGGGAGGAGAGCCCTTTGACCTCCATCTGCCGCCCACCTCTCTCCCAAGGTCTCCATTAATGGCACCCGAGCCCCTGTTTAATGGCGTGGCTATGTCTCACTCGACTGAGATTTAAGAGAGAAAAAATAAAATCTGAAAAGAAAATTTTGCACGGATCTTGATGTAAGATCCGACAGACCTATATAGCATCTACTGCGACTTATAGCAAGACTGATGAATATATAAGGACGACGACAGTGGATAATAATTGTCTTACATAATTAGGAAGATAATTAAAAAAGCCACATCTTGACTCGCCAAAAAATACACAAGGGCAAAAGAAGAAGGAAGACAACAATCTGGCTCGTTGATCTCTACTTTCTTGATGCGTTGCTGCAGGCCGCAGGAACTAGTCTCTGCGGTGAGCGGCGATGAGCTCTGTCGTGTCCTCAAGATGCTGCTTGAGAGCATCCACGGATTCCTCCACCAGCCTTTGGCGCTCGATGCGGAGCATGTCATTCTCGTCCATAAGTTTCTTGACGATTACGCCGGTCCTCTTCAACGAGGCACTGGTCTCCTCCTGCTGCTCTGCACTTCCGACGATCTTCGCCCTCAGCAGGTTGCGCTCGGCCCAAATCCTCTCATTGCCCTCCCTTAGTTGCCGGATGACACTGGTAGTCTGTTCAAACAAGGCTTTCATGTCATCCTGCAACATCGCCCAACCGGAGATCTGATCCATCTGGCTATGGACGATCGCATGCATGCGCCTGTAAGAGTCGTCGCCTGCGTGCGAGACATTTTCCCAGGCCACGGCGGCGCGGTAGGACATCTCTGCTGCATTCGTGGCGCGGTGGGACATCTCTGCTGCTTCTCCGGCACGGCCGGACCAGTCTGCTGCATCAACGGCGCAGCGGGACCTCCATGCTGCTTCGGCGGCGCGGCGGGACCTCTGTGTTGCTACTTCCGCGCGGCGAGGCAGGACATGTCGGCTGCTTTTGCTTCAATGCTCGCCTCTCCCTTGTGGTAATCTCTCGACCCAGAACTCACGCTGGCCATGGCAGATGCAAGGGAAGGATGCTGAATGACTTGTTTGTTTTTGTGGATGAGGATTTGAGGAGGAATGTGCAATCATCTTGGCATAGTAGTATTTATAACCGAGTAGTAATACGCTCCTAAGTGGGAAACCGTTTAGGTTGTGATCGGTGTGAACAGGTTTGCAATTGATATAGCGTGGTAGTAATTTGGAATGTGACGAGACGCAAGCTCAAAATTTATTGACGATTCTAGTTTCGAAGTGCGGCACTATTCCCGGATGGCGTAACGTGGGCGCGTGTTCTCGGCCGTGGTGTAGCATATGCCATGGTACTTCTTTTTCTACTGCTGTGTACGCGCAATAACTGGCACCTTTGGATACATATCTTACGGTTATTGGGGCGTTCAACAGGAATAGCCTCGTGGCGAGCTATAGACTAGTCTTTTTTTCACACGCATTACATCGACACATATCATTTCTCTCCCTCTTTCCCACGCACACAACTATCTCTCGGGACTTCTCACACGCACCATCTCTAGCTCCCTAGGTCGATGCCACCCACATACACTTGTACTCTGAGTTTAGTACGTTATACAGGAAGAGAAGAGGTGCACGCACGCACTCGTCCTCTCTCACACACGCATCTGTAGCTACGAATTGTAGTGTTCTCAACCATCCGATTGGCTCTATCATAGGTTTCCCGTTGCTCCTTGGCCTTGAGATTGAGAAGTTTAAAACGCGGAGGCTAAGCTGGAGGCGCGAGGTTTTGGTTAATGTGCGGGCCGCACACGATACCAACACGACACGAGCTTTGTCTGTCTAGTGCGCAAGTCGGGTGACTTGTCCAAGTATAGACACAACCAGGCCCTCCTTGGTATCTGCGCCTCGACTTATGCACAGAGAAATTAGGATCAGAGGGAGTACTACTAGTAGTAGTACTACTTTGATGTGTCGCGTCAAATCGCACAAGTATGCAACACTTCCTGAACAAACAAGCATATAAGTTGTTATACTTCTTACCCAAAGGATCTTTATATCCAACAGACACAAAACATCTATTTGACTGTTGAAAATTACTTTAACTGATGATTTGATGTCGAAGTAGTTGCTGCATCGCCACCAAAACCCACCATCTCTTAAGCTAAAGTAGACCGAGCTAACCCCTATATTACCATATTACTAAGATAAACAGAAGGCACTGTAGAATCATTTAGGAGGTGAGCTTGTCAATCTGAATGTGGAGGGACACCATCCTCAACAACCCAGCCCCGGCCAGCTGCTTGGGCGGAACTGTGAAGAAGGTCAGCTCTTGCACGGCGACGTCGCCGGGATCCTTGCTGCTTGTCACCTCCATTTCCACCTTGACAGCGTCGGTCCTGCCTTTGGGCTCCCCCGGTGGGCCGTTCGCCCACAGCTTGGCCATGTAGTGCGGCAGTGGGGACGCCCCCGCTCTGATGCAGACGACCGACACGGTGATAGGTGTGCCGATTTCGAGCACGCCGCCGACCAAGAAAAACACGCGACCGTCCTCCTCCGCGAACGGCAAGAGCCGTGGCTCCGATAGTGGCACTTGCGGCTGGAGAACCTTGCCGTACTGGATCCTGTGTACGGGCATGGGATGCATAGTGCTGATGTGGTGGGAGAGCGCCGGCGGCGGGCCTTCGTAGCTGTAGAAGGGCACGGGGCATTTGCAGGGCACGTGTAACACCCCGGAAGTAACTTTCCATATTTGTAACTCCAACTCTTGCCATTTTCGGCATTGATATATGATATTCCCTCCGTGGTTGGGTTTTCTCCTTTTTGCATTTTGTCCATGTCATGCATTTTTTATTATGTCATCTTGTGCATCGCATTTGCATACGTGTTCGTCTCATGATTCCGAGCATTTTTCCCGTTGTCCGTTTTGCAATCCGGCACTCCTATCTTCCCCGGCGGTCCCTTTTACGTTTTTCCGTTTGCGGGTATTAAACCTTCTCGAAATGGACCGAGGTTTGTCTAGTTGCCTTGGTATACCAACCGTAGACCACCGGTCAAGTTTGGTCATTTGGAGCTCGTTTGGTACTCAACGGTTAACGCACTCTCGCAAAGGCCTCTTTTAAGTTGCAGCCCAACACCCCTCCAAAACAGCCCAATAACCCATCTAAGTCACTCCCATGCTCTCCGTCGTTCGATCACGATCGTGTGGGCGAAAACTACACCTCATTTGGACTCTCCTAGCTCCCTCTATGCCTATTTAAACACCTCCCCCGAAATCCGGATCATCCTCTTCCCCGAAACCCTAAAACCGTCCCCGCGCGCGCCGGACGTGTCCGCCGCCAGCCGGACAAATCGCGCCGCCGCCCCGCGCCAATCGGGGGGCGCCACGTGCGCCGCCGCCGCCCATGAGCCCTTGAGCCTGGCCGCCCTCCCGCCCATGGCCGTCGCGCCGCGCCCCGCCGCGCTTCGGCCGCGCCTCACGCGCTTCCGCCTCCGACGCCGCCGCCGCGCCGCCTCGCCGCCGCCGGCGCCCGCGCCACCACCGACCCGCCTTGTAAAGCGCCGCCCGCCGCGCATGCCTCGCCGCCGCCATGCTGCGCCGCCGCCGCGCTCGCCGCCGGCTTGCCCGCCGCCGCCGCCGCCCCGCCGCCGCCCGGCCCCAGCCGCCTCCTCCTCGCCGGCCGACCCGCGAGCGGCGCCTTCCTCCGCCCGCGCCCGATCCGATCCGATCCGGCCGGCCCGAGCCCGTTGACTTCTCCCTCCTCTTTTTTTCACTAAGTCCTAAATCTCTTGTTATTTTGTGCATTTTTCGCAGTGGTATATCTTTGCATCTGTAGATCCATTTTGCGCGTATAATATGTCAAAATGTTCGCCTCGAAGAGTAGATCATTTCATTCCATTGCATCATTTTCATTTGATCTCATCTTGATGCCCTAAATGCTGTTAGAAGAGTGCTATGTGATGTTAGTTTCTGATTTTTATCAGAACTTGCACTTTTGTTATTTTTGCCATGATTATTGTGTGCACCCTATGAATTTGAGTCCTACATGTGTTTTGTAAAATGCCATGTCATCTTTCCAGGGGTGTATGCCATGTATTTTTGTGATCTATGTGGTGACTAGCACAAGCATGCAAAGTAGGTGTCCTAATGTTGCTGATTTCAGCCCTGTTTTAGCTGATTTTGATGCCATGTTTACTTGATGATACCAAGAGATCTATGCATATTTTGAGATACTTCAGTAAGGGTGTTTTGTAAAACATGTCTTGCTCTATCCATCCATGCCTTTGTTTGCAATTATGGAGTGCCATAGCTTGAGTCAATCGAGCTCTACTTTTGCTATCAAATGTTTCCTGGCAGATTGTATACATGTTATTCAATTTTGCCTAGCTTGTTGTGGTTGATCCATTTATGCTATGTTATTGTTCTTGCCATGTATGTCTTCTATGTCATGTCTTCTTGATGTATGTATGCTTAGTTTTTCATATAAGGCTCTGTAGTGAGTGCATTGAGCTTGTTAACATGCCTACTCGTTATCAGTTTTTGACATGTCATGTTGCTGAATCTGTTAACGAGAATTTCAATATTGACATGGGTGTTACTATATTTTCTAGTCCTTTTTGGCTTATGGTCAGTAAGGGACTTTTGTTCTAGGCTTTGATTAGATTCATGCCATGCCTTGTTTTGCTATTTTAAGTTCCTGTAGCATGTAGTTTTCTTGCTCTGAACATTGCAACCTGATGCTGTTTTTGCCATGTCCAGCCTGATACTTTGTGCACTTTTGCCATGCTTGTTTGAACCTGTTATGTTGTGAACTAGCCGTAGCTCAGTGCTCATCTTTTGTCGAGCATCATGTGTAGATCACTGCCATATACTTTGTTGATACGTTTGGGTGCAGTAGCAATTATTTGTTGCTTGCTAAGTGGCATCATGCTGTTAATGGCAGATTTGCGCCATTCTTGTTTTGCTTGCCATTTCCAAACCGTGCATCCGTTTCCGGTGATCTTTATATCGATTTCAACGAAATCATCTCATCTTTCAGTGGCATGGTTTGCCAAGTTGATGCCTGGTTCATCATTTACCTTCCGGGCGCACATAAGCATTGCATATCTCATCATGCATATCATGTCATGTTTTGCATCATGTTGATTGTGCATTGCACCGTGATTTATTGTGGTTCCTTTGTTTGTGTTGTTGCTTTGGGTAGAGTCGGAGGCGAGTGCGTGAGCGAGGAACCTGTTGAGAACGTTTTCGAGGATCAAGCTTTCGACAACTCGAGAACATTGCGAGCAAGATGACCATACCCTCGAAATCACTTCTATCTTTGCTATGCTAGTTGCTCGCTCTTTTGCTATGCCTATGCTGCGATGCCTACCACTTGCTATATCATGCCACCCATATTGCCATGTCAGCCCTAACCATCCTTTCCTAGCAAACCGTTGATTGGCTATGTTACCGCTTTGCTCAGCCCTCTTATAGCGTTGCTAGTTGCGGTGAAGCTGAAGTTTGTTCCTTGTTGGAACATGGAGATGTTGTTCCTCTTTGGAACATGTTTACTTGTTGGGGATATCACAATATATATCTGCTATAATTAATACATCTATATACTTGGTAAAGGGTGGAAGGCTCGGCCTTATGCAGTGTTTTGTTCCTCTTGCCACCTAGTTTCCGTCATACGGTGTTATGTTCCTTGATTTTGCGTTCCTTACGGTTGGGTGATTTATGGGACCCCTTGACAGTTCGCTTTGAATAAGACTCGTCCAGCAAGGCCCAAATTGGTTTTACCATTTGCCACCTAAGCCTTTTCCCCGGGTTTTCGCGAGCCGAGGGTCATCTTTATTTTAACCCCGGGCCAGTTCTCCTCTGAGTGCTGGTCCAAAACTGTCGACCGCCGGTGCCATCGAGGGCAACTTCGAGCTGGCCTATCGGAAGTTTGGACAATCCGGTGTGCCTCGAGAGCGAGATATGTGCAGCTCCTATCGGGATTTGTCGGCACATTCGGGTGGCTTTGCTGGTCTTGTTTTATTCTTTGTCGAAATGTCTTGTAGTCCGGGATTCGAGATTGATCGGGTCTTCCGGTAGAAGGAATATCCTTCGTTGACCGTGAGAGCTTATAATGGGCTAAGTTGGGACACCCTGCAGGTAATATCTTTCGAAAGCCGTGCCCATGCGGTTATGAGGCAGATGGGAATTTGTTAATGTCGGTTGTAGAAAACCCAAAGTTGACCTCAATTAAAATACACATCAACGGCGTGTGTAACCGTGATGGTCTCTTCTCGGTGAGTCCGGAAGTGAACACGATGTTGGAGTTATGTCGGCGTAAGTAGTTCAGGATCACTTCTTGATCGCTACTAGTTTCACGACCGTGCTTTGCTTCTCTTCTCGCTCTCTTTTGCGATGTAGCCACCATATATGCTAGTCGCTTGCTGCAGCTCCACTTTACTACTCTGTCCTTCCTATAAGCTTAAATAGTCTTGATCTCGCGGGTGTGAGATTGCTGAGTCCCGTGACTCACAGATACTTCAAACACAGTTGCGAGGTTCCGGCGAGGCGGTGCAGGTGACTCAACCGAGCTCAAGTGGGAGTTCGACGAGGCGTGGTCGTTACTATGTGTCTTTTCGGATGATCGTAGTGGTGCCCAGTTGGGACGATTCGGGATCTGTGTAGCATTTGGGGTATCTTCTTTTATTTTGGTTCCGTAGTCGGACCTTGAGTGTACTACGAATGATGGATGTTTATTTATGTCTTTGTGTGAAGTGGCATTGTAAGCCAACTATGTATCTTTTCCTTAATTATTACATGGGTTGTGTGAAGATTACCTCACTTGCGACATTGCTTTCAATGCGGTTATGCCTCTAAGTCGTGCCTCGACACGTGGGAGATATAGCCGCATCGAGGCGTTACAAGTTGGTAATCGAGCCTTCCCGACTTAGGAGCCCCTACTTGATTGTTTCTTTGGCGTTGTTGAGTCTAGAATGGAAAATGTTTTGAGTCTTAGGATTATATATATCGAGAGTAGGATTCTTTTTACTCCTCGGTCCCTTCATCGCTCTGTGAGGTCTCTGGCGTAGAGTTTGACTCTTCTCTCCTCAAATTTCACTAAAAAAATTTTAGGATCACGTGGGTATCTTGGAATCGTTCGATGGTTTTGTGACGAGAACATTGTTCTTGGTGCCTCGACATTTAGGGGTTGTGGCGGTGTCCCGGGAGTTGAGCTCCGAGGTGTTGTCGTCACAATTTTATCGTTGCGATTCGGAATACGAGTTTTGCCGACATCGAAATCTCTTTTGTGCAGTTGTTGGTGAGATAACCCGATAGCCCGATCTTGGCGAGTCTTGAGTATTGCCATGACTTGCATAACGGATGTTTTTGAAGGTCGAGGTACACGATTTCGAGGATTTCTTGGTTATGTGTTGTGGATGGATCTGGTGGATCTAGGTATTGTTAGTTTGGGTGATATATTTTGTGTCCCTGTATCCCCAACACCAGATTGCATAACCGAGAAAGTTTGGGAGTTTATAGGTGGGAATTCTAGTAGCTTACGGGATATTCTTTCCGAGCGGATGTATGATTTGAGATTGGGGTTCAACGTCTAGTGGTCCGCCCATTCACGGTCGATTCTGATGGTCGCGAGGCGTCTTAAAGAATCCTTGGCTATGCTGATTCGGGGCGTCTTGTTAGTCATTCGTGGCGTCCGCTATCGTCGTGTCCATGTGGGCCCCACCACGAACACTTTGGCGAAATCTCTATCATGTGTTTGTTCGGCTCATTCTAGAAGCCAACCTTTTGTTTTCGGTTGTGATATTCGATTTGTTTCTAAGGCAGATGTTGTTTCCATATCTTTATCTAAGTGGCTTCTCACCTTAATGGGCGTGTGATGATTAACTTTGGAATTCATTCGTTCATTCTTGTTGAATGTTTATTGTGAAGACTATATGTTGCAATTTCTATCCGTTGATTCTACTTATCTATTTGTCTATCAAAGGACTAACGGATGTCACCCTCTTGAGGATGGCTCCGTAGCGTCTCGAATCCGGATCGCAATGATGGGGATCGATCGAACCCTCCACCTCCACCTCCGCCTCCGGAGGCACGGCAAGCTATCATGGCAGCCACCAATGCCAATGCTCGAGATGATTTTGCAGCTCTTGCAAGAAGCGTACTCGAGGGCAAGGCAATCAAGGCAATCAAGGTCAAGGCAACAATCAGCCACACTTTGCTACTCTCGATCGGTTCCTCGCTAATCAGCGAAGTCTTTCGGTTTACGTGCCGAGGCCACACGCTGACGATTGGTTAGTGGACATCTGCAAGCACTTTGATTGTAGCAATGTCGGACACGAGGACTTTGTCAAGTTTGCATCGTTTCAACTCAAGGATCAAGCTGTTGAGTGGTACCGACAATACAAAGATTCGAGAGGAGGTCGTGTCATTACAGGATGAGTTCGCCGTGATTTGAGCTCATCACATTCGAAAAGTGTTGTTGAGAGCAAGCGTGAGGAGTTCCGCAATCTCAAGCAGGGCAACATGTCTGTCTATCAATACAATATCCAGTTCGAAGCTCGCTTCGTTTTGCTAAGCAAGGCGTGCACGATGAAAAGAGTATGATCTATCAATTCGAGAGGTGGTGCGAGAGAAGATCTGCAATTACCTCTTGTGCTGTTTGAGCGAGATAAGTATGATGATTTCTACAACATGGCTCTGAAGCAAGAAGCTGCCAGCTCAAATGTGAGGCTTCTAAGAAGAGAATCGGGGATGCAGATTCAGTCCTCTTCGTCCTCTCAAGTGGCAGCTAAGCAGCAGAAGTTTTACCTGCCCCCTCCTCCGTTCCGTCGGCCTTACGTGAGAAGAACTCAGGTGGCGTGGATCTTCCCACCCACCCAACCCAAGCTATCGAACAAGTCTAATTCTCAAGCTCCAAGGTCAAGTGCTCCTTACCACCGTCCGCTCTCGAGGTCACTTGCAACAAGTGTCGCAGAAGGGTCACTATCTGAACAAGTGCTTCAACGAGGCGTCTTCCGCCTCCTCCTCTGTGAAATCTTCAAGCAATGCGGTGGTCAAGCATAATCCAAAGTATGCCAAGGTCAATATGATGAATGCAGCTCAAGCGGAGGATTCTTGATGTGATCATGGGTAATCTTCTTGTTAATGATATTCTGCAAAAGTTCTTTTTGACTTTGGTGCATCGCTTAGTTTCATCTCTAAACCATTTGCATCTAAGCATGACTTGTCTTTCCAAGATTTGCCAAGACCATTAGCAGTTGTCTCTCGGGTAAATGCATGAATGCAAGCTACATGGTTCGGATGTCTCTATCAAGATGGGCGATTATAGATTTCTGTCTAAACCAGTTGTTCTTGGTGACTCGGATATTGATCTTATTCTCGGAATGGGTGGCTTTATCGGCACAAAGCTCAGCTTGATTGTGCTGCCGTGGAAATTCAATTGACTCACTCTTCTAATGATGTGATCATCTATGCGCTCGTGATGAAACCATTGGTTGTTTTCTCTCAATGAGAAGGGCGAACTGAATGGCATCTCTCAATTCGATCGTTTGTGAGTACCAAGATGTCTTTCGGAAGAGCTTCGGGTATGCCTCCTCATCGGCCGATTGAGTTCGTTATCGATCTTGAGCACAGCATTGAACCCGTTGCAAGCGTCCATACAAGCTTGGACTGATGAGCTGAAGGAATTGAAGAAGCAGCTCGATGAACAAGAGCGTCTGGGTTTGATCGGACGAGTTCATCTCCTTGGGGTTGTGGTGTTCTTTTGTCCGGAAGAAGGATGGCGCGGACCGACTTTGCGTCGATTACCGTCCATTGAATAAGAAGACAATCAAGAACAAGTATCCACTTCCCAACATCAATGAGCTTTTCGAGCAACTCAAAGGTGCTACTGATGTTCTCAAGCTTGACCTTCGTATGGGGTATCATCAGATTCGCATTCGTGAACAAGATATTCCCAAGACGACATTGAACAAGCTTTGGTTCTTATGAATATCTTGTCATGTCTTTCGGCCTCGTCAATGCTCCTCCAACATTCTCTCGGATGATGAACTTCATATTCAACCCCTACACCAATGAATTCGTCTTGGTCTATCTTGATGATATTTTGGTCTTCTCCAAGAATAAGAAGGATCATGCCAAACATTTGCGATTGGTGCTAGACAAGCTCAGAGAGTATCAATTCTATGCTAAGTTCTCCAAATGTGAATTTTGGCTTGATGAAGTGCTTTATCTTGGTCATATCATCTCCGCCAAGGGCATCATTGTTGATCCGAGAAGGTGTCCGCAATTGTGAATTGGGAACCTCCTCGAATGTCAAGCAGCTCCATGATTTTCTTGGTCTTGCAAGCTATTGCGAAGATTCGTTGAGAACTTCTCCAAGATTGCAAAGCCTCTTTCCAACCTTCTCCGAAGCATGTGAAGTATGTACGGTCTCCCGAGTGTGGCGTTGCTTTCAATACCCTCAAAGAGAAACTCGTCACAGCTCTGCTCGACTCCTCTGATGAATCCAAGCCATTTGAAGTTTTACGTGATGCTTCTCTTCAAGGTCTCGGTCTTTGTGTTAATGCAAGAGAAGAGAGTTGTGGCTTATACCTCTCGCCAGATTGAAGCCCAGCGAGAAGAACTACCCACTCACGATCTTGAGTTGGCGGCAGTTGTCCATGCATTGATAACGTGGAGACATCTCTTGTTGGGAAGGAAAGTGGACATTTTCACCGATCACAAGAGTCTCAAGTACATCTTCACTCAACCCAACCTCAACCTCGAGGCGGACTCGATGGGTGAAATGATTCAAGAGTACAACCCAAGTATTGAATATACTCGGGCAAAGCCAATGTCATTCAGATGCTTTGAGCGGAAAGCTTCGCTGCAGATCTAATCCTCAAGCCCTTTCGGCCGGATCTCTGTGAATCTTTCCATAAGCTGAATCTTCAAGTTGTTCCTCAAGGCTTTCTTGCCAACCTCATAGTCTCTCCTACTTTGGAAGATCAGATTCGTGAGGCTCAACTTCGGATGCCATGGTGAAAAAGGTGAAGCGTGGTATCGACAAGGGCATTTCAAGTACAAGTGCTTCCACGTTGATGACAAAGACACTCTGTTCTTTGAGGACGGATTGTGGTTCCTAAGGGTGATCTGCGAAAAGTCATTATGAGCGAGGCTCACAATTCGCTTCTATCCATTCATCACGGAAATGCGAAGATGTACCATGACCTCAAGCAGTCATATTGGTGGACTCGAATGAAGCGAGAAATTGCTCAATTCGTGAATGAATGTGATGTCTGCAGAAGAGTGAAAGCAGAACACCAAAGACCAGCTGGTCTCCTTCAACCTCTTGCTATTCCTGAATGGAAGTTTGATCATATTGAAATGGACTTCGTGGTGGCTTTCCAAAGTCCAAGCGTGGAAATGATGCTATCTTTGTTGTCATTGACAAGCTTACTAAAGTGGCTCATTTTCTTCCTATCAAAGAATCCATCACTGCAGCTCGGTTGGCGAGCTATACACCTCGAGATTGTCTCCTTGCGGCATTCCACAAGTGATCTCTTGAGACCGTGGCAGCATCTTTACCTCCAAGTTTTGGGATTCTTTTGAAGGCCATGGGCACCAACATTCGTTTCAGCAGAGCTTTCCATCCTCAAACAAGTGGCCAAGTCGGCGAGTAAATCAAATCCTTGAAGATATGCTCGGGGCTTGTGTCATTTCTTCGGTATGAAGTGGGAAGATTGTCTTCCATATGCCGAGTTCTCCTACAACAACAGCTTCCAAGCGAGTTCGGGCAAGGCCCCATTGAAATTCTCTATGGCGAAAGTGCGTACTCCTCTCAATTAGTGCGAGGCAGGTGAGCGCCAACTTCTTGGCAATGACTTGATCCGAAGCGGAAGAAATGTGCAAGATCATTCGTGAGAATCTCAAAGCAGCATAATCGCGCGGAAGAACTATTATGATGATAAGCACCGTGATGTGGCTTTTGAAATTGGAGACCATGTCTACCTCGCGTCTCTCAATGAAAGGCACTCGTCAACCCGGTATCAAAGGAAGCTTGCCCCTAGATCGTGGGTCCTTTCAAGATCATTGGGAAAAGAAGCGATCTAGCCTATCAACGAGCTTCCATCCAACTTTGCAAATGTGCACGATGTGTTTCACGTGTCACAACCGCAAGTGCTTCAAGACTCTGAGCGCACTATCAACCGAAGAGATTGACCTTCAAGAAGATCTCTCTTATCATGAGCACCCGTTGCTATTCTTGAAGAAACCGGCGCAAGACTCGCAACAAGTCAATCAAATTCCTGAAAGTGAAGTGGTCACACCATTCCGACCGAGAAGCTACACGGGGCGCGAGGATCACCTCCGTTCGAATATCCGGAGTTCTTTCGGTCCTAGATCTGGGGCGAGATCCTCTTGTAGTGGTGGAGTGTTGTAACACCGGAAGTAACTTTCCATATTTGTAACTCCAACTCTTGCCATTTTCGGCATTGATATATGATATTCCCTCCGTGGTTGGGTTTTCTCCTTTTGCATTTTGTCCATGTCATGCATTTTTATTATGTCATCTTGTGCATCGCATTTGCATACGTGTTAGTCTCATGATTCGAGCATTTTTCCGTTGTCCGTTTTGCAATCCGGCACTCCTATCTTCCCGGCGGTCCCTTTTACGTTTTCCGTTTGCGGGTATTAAACCTTCTCGAAATGGACCGAGGTTTGTCTAGTGGCCTTGGTATACCAACCGTAGACCACCGGTCAAGTTTGGTCATTTGGAGCTCGTTTGGTACTCAACGGTTAACGCACTCTCGCAAAGGCCTCTTTTAAGTTGCAGCCCAACACCCCTCCAAAACAGCCCAATAACTCATCTAAGTCACTCCCATGCTCTCCGTCGTTCGATCACGATCGTGTGGGCGAAAACTACACCTCATTTGGACTCTCCTAGCTCCCTCTATGCCTATTTAAACACCTCCCCCGAAATCCGGATCATCCTCTTCCCCGAAACCCTAAAACCGTCCCCGCGCGCGCCGGACGTGTCCGCCGCCAGCCGGACACATCGCGCCGCCGCCCAGCAATCAGGCGCCACGTAACGCCGCCGCCGCCCTGCGCCGCCATGAGCCCATGAGCCCACGGAAGCCACCGGCCCCGCGGCCCGGCCCGCGCGCGCCGCCGCGCTTCGGCGCGCCTCCCCGCGCCTCCGCCTCCGCCGCCGCCCAGCGCCCGCCTTCGCCGCCATGCGGCGCCGCGCCACCACCGACCCTTGCCAGGCCGCGCCCCGCCGCCGTACTCCGCCCGCCCAGCCCGCCGTAGCCTCCGCGCCCATGCCGCCGCCGCCGACCCAGTCGCCGCCCGGCCCCCAGCCGCCTCCCCTCGCCCGGCCGACCCGCGGCGGCGCTTTCCTCCGCCGGCGCCCGATCCGATCCGATCCGGCGGCCGAGCCGTTGACTTCTCCTCCTCTTTTTTCACTAAGTCCTAAATCTCTTGTTATTTTGTGCATTTTTCGCAGTGGTATATCTTTGCATCTGTAGATCCATTTTGCGCGTATAATATGTCAAAATATTCGTCTCGAAGAGTAGACCATTTCATTCCATTGCACCATTTTCATTTGAGCTCATCTTGATGCCCGAAATGCTGTTAGAAGAGTGCTATGTGATGTTAGTTTCTGATTTTTATCAGAACTTGCACTTTTGTTATTTTTGCCATGATTATTGTGTGCACCCTATGAATTTGAGTCCTACATGTGTTTTGTAAAATGCCATGTCATCTTTCCAGGGGTGTATGCCATGTATTTTTGTGATCTATGTGGTGACTAGCACAAGCATGCAAAGTAGGTGTCCTAATGTTGCTGATTTCAGCCCTGTTTTAGCTGATTTTGATGCCATGTTTACTTGATGATACCAAGAGATCTATGCATATTTTGAGATACTTCAGTAAGGGTGTTTTGTAAAACATGTCTTGCTCTATCCATCCATGCCTTTGTTTGCAATTATGGAGTGCCATAGCTTGAGTCAATCGAGCTCTACTTTTGCTATCAAATGTTTCCTGGCAGATTGTATACATGTTATTCAATTTTGCCTAGCTTGTTGTGGTTGATCCATTTATGCTATGTCATTGTTCTTACCATGTATGTCTTCTATGTCATGTCTTCTTGATGTATGTATGCTTAGTTTTTCATATAAGGCTCTGTAGTGAGTGCATTGAGCTTGTTAACATGCCTACTCGTTATCAGTTTTTGACATGTCATGTTGCTGAATCTGTTAACGAGACTTTCAATATTGACATGGGTGTTACTATATTTTCTAGTCCTTTTTGGCTTATGGTCAGTAAGGGACTTTTGTTCTAGGCTTTGAGTAGATTCATGCCATGCCTTGTTTTGCTATTTTAAGTTCCTGTAGCATGTAGTTTTCTTGCTCTGAACATTGCAACCTGATGCTGTTTTTGCCATGTCCAGCCTGATACTTTGTGCACTTTTGCCATGCTTGTTTGAACCTGTTATGTTGTGAACTAGCCGTAGCTCAGTGCTCATGTTTTGTCGAGCATCATGTGTAGATCACTGCCATATACTTTGTTGATACGTTTGGGTGCAGTAGCTTAATTATTTGTTGCTTGCTAAGTGGCATCATGCTGTTAATGGCAGATTTGCGCCATTCTTGTTTTGCTTGCCATTTCCAAACCGTGCATCCGTTTCGGTGATCTTTATATCGATTTCAACGAAATCATCTCATCTTTCAGTGGCATACTTGGTTTGCCAAGTTGATGCCTGGTTCATCATTACCTTCGGGCGCACATAAGCATTGCATATCTCATCATGCATATCATGTCATGTTTTGCATCATGTTGATTGTGCATTGCACCGTGATTTATTGTGGTTCCTTTGTTTGTGTTGTTGCTTTGGGTAGAGTCGGAGGCGAGTGCGTGAGCGAGGAACCTGTTGAGAACGTTTTCGAGGATCAAGCTTTCGACAACTCGAGAACATTGCGAGCAAGATGACCATACCCTCGAAATCACTTCTATCTTTGCTATGCTAGTTGCTCGCTCTTTTGCTATGCCTATGCTGCGATGCCTACCACTTGCTATATCATGCCACCCATATTGCCATGTCAGCCCTAACCATCCTTTCCTAGCAAACCGTTGATTGGCTATGTTACCGCTTTGCTCAGCCCTCTTATAGCGTTGCTAGTTGCGGTGAAGTGAAGTTTGTTCCTTGTTGGAACATGGAGATGTTGTTCCTCTTTGGAACATGTTTACTTGTTGGGGATATCACAATATATATCTGCTATAATTAATACATCTATATACTTGGTAAAGGGTGGAAGGCTCGGCCTTATGCAGTGTTTTGTTCCTCTTGCCACCCTAGTTTCCGTCATACCGGTGTTATGTTCCTTGATTTCGCGTTCCTTACGGTTGGGTGATTTATGGGACCCCCTTGACAGTTCGCTTTGAATAAGACTCGTCCAGCAAGGCCCAAATTGGTTTTACCATTTGCCACCTAAGCCTTTTCCCCGGGTTTCGCGAGCCGAGGGTCATCTTTATTTTAACCCCGGGCCAGTTCTCCTCTGAGTCTTGGTCCAAACTATCGACCGCCGGTGGCCATCGAGGGCAACTCGAGCTGGCCTATCGGAAGTTTGGACAATCCGGTGTGCCACGAGAGCGAGATATGTGCAGCTCCTATCGGGATTTGTCGGCACATTCGGGTGGCTTTTGGTCTTGTTTTATTCTTTGTCGAAATGTCTTGTAGTCAAGGATTCGAGATTGATCGGGTCTTCGGTAGAAGGAATATCCTTCGTTGACCGTGAGAGCTTATAATGGGCTAAGTTGGGACACCCCGCAGGTAATATCTTTGAAAGCCGTGCCGCGGTTATGAGGCGAGATGGGAATTTGTTAATGTCGGTTGTAGAAAACCCAAAGTTGACCTCAATTAAAATACACATCAACGCGTGTGTAACCGTGATGGTCTCTTCTCGTGAGTCCGGAAGTGAACTGAGTGTTGGAGTTATGTCGGCGTAAGTAGTTCAGGATCACTTCTTGATCGCTATTAATTTCACGACCGTGCTTTGCTTCTCTTCTCGCTCTCTTTTGCGATGTAGCCACCATATATGCTAGTCGCTGCTGCAGCTCCACTTTACTACTCTGTCCTTCCTATAAGCTTAAATAGTCTTGATCTCGCGGGTGTGAGATTGCTGAGTCCCGTGACTCACAGATACTTCAAACACAGATTGCGAGGTTCCGACGAGGCGGTCACGGTGACTCAACCGAGCTCACGTGGGAGTTCGACGAGGCGTGGTCGTTACTATGTGTCTTTTCGGATGATCGATGAGTGGTGCCCGGTTGGGACGATTCGGGATCTGTGTAGCATTTGGGGTATCTTCTTTTATTTTGGTTCCGTAGTCGGACCTTGAGTGTACTCGAATGATGGATGTTTATTTATGTCTTTGTGTGAAGTGGCGTGTAAGCCAACTATGTATCTTTTTCCTTAATTATTACATGGGTTGTGTGAAGATTACCTCACTTGCGACATTGCTTTCAATGCGGTTATGCCTCTAAGTCGTGCCTCGACACGTGGGAGATATAGCCGCATCGGGGGCGTTACAGCACGAGCGGACACACGCTTAATAATGGTGATCGGCGAGCTTGTGGTAAGTGACGTAGAGCCCACAGCCTTCATGCCGGCACTCCACCCTCACCGAGGAGAGGACGACATCCTTCGTCGTGTTCCACGTCGAAGCCACCGCTTGGCACTACAGCAGCTTGCCGCTGGTTCCGGGCTCGCCACGGCGATCCATTGAGCAGTGCCCCTACCTTTGCACAAATCAATCAAGCAAGACATCAATCAAGAAACACGCACCTTGCTCGATCGGTAGAGCAGACGAGGTGTATTCGAAACTCATCACTAGAGGCTTTAAGGGGCGGAGGCACAAGGGGCGGTGGAGCAAGGTGAGGTCCATCCAGACCATAGAGAGCTCCATCGTCGGGTCCTGTTCCGTCGGTATGATCTCGCCCTCCTCGTGCACAACCATCTCTCGCTTTAGGGCCGGGGCATTACAAAGTTTTACCGTCACATATTCATCTCTTCTTTACTCTTATAAAAAACCGAGTTGATGATGATGGTGTGCCTGCCATCTTGTAATATAGACCGTCCGTTCTACATATGAGGATAGAAAGCAAACTATGACAATTTTACAAAAGATACCCGCACCTCTCTCCACATTTACAGATAAGGCCTTGCCTCGTTCATCCATATTTCCCACAACCTCATTGCTGAGCAATTAAAAAAGGAAGTCTCTGGAACAATCTAGCATGGTGGCCGCTGCCGGCGCCGTCCATCCCCATGCCTCTGCCCAGTCCGACCACCGGTCACCATCATGCCCCACTCCTCCTCACCTTATCTCTCATCTTTCTCGAGATATCATTTTTTCGATGAAATTCTCGAGATACTGATAAAATTCTTGAGATATCATTAGTTTTTACACATGGGATTACTCCTGCATGGGTCAATCACAACAGGTGTTTTGTAAAAAAATGCATCTTGATGTTCCATGCAATGCACGGGCATCTTGCTAGTACTACTTCAAGGTGCAATAAATCAACACATGCAAGTATCAAAAGGAAAGTCACGGCATGCATGCATGCGTTGTAATTAATGCATCGGTAAACGCAAATTATTGAAACATATCGAGTGCACTGCTTTGATGTGTCGCGTCAACTTGTACAACAACGAGAAGTTTGATTACAACGCCCTCTCCCTCACGGGTGAGCTCGGTGCCTTATGAAACTCGCCTTTGGCGATATGATGAGTGGGCGGCGATTGTTAGGCCCACCTGTCATACCACTACACCACAACACTGATGTAAGAGCAGAAAAACTGCCAAGAGAAGGCACTTATAAGGGCAGAAAACTGCCGGCACAATGTTTCTCCCGGCAGATAGAACTGCCACAAGAACCGCTGCCGGGGATTACTTCTCCCGGCAGATAAACTTCTACCGGCAGTTTCACTGCCCCAACCCATGTATTTGCCGGCAGTGCGTTTTCTCCCGGCAGATTGGCCAAGGCACATGAAAACTGCAATTGCCGGCAGTTCAACTGCCTGCAAAAGCATCTTTACCCGGCAGTTATTATGCCAACACTTTGGTTTCACTAACAAACTATTGTAGACGTCCCTAATGTAAATCCATTCATTATATTTAGCCAATGAGGACACATCACGTAATTTATACATACACTTCAAAGTAACATATAAGCCTCATCGAAACCCTTGAACTTCATTCAATAAACGTATAAGCAGGTTGTGGCACAAAAGGAGAAGTACATATATGTTTCTGGATGTGCCACGCAACCAAAATGAATTAGTGCCACAAAGGGAAAAGTACATATGTTTCTAGATGTGTCACACACTGAAAACGAGCATACGTGGCTATGTGCCAAAACAAACAGAATTTGCCAATGTCTTCAGGTTCAACAAACATGGCGCATTACATTATAAATCCACCAACTTAATTGTAGGTCTTGCAACCTTCAACAGCTTGTAGATTATCCAAACCTCCACCAACTAGTGTATCAGGATAAGCCACCAACAATAGACGCCATCTCATTCAAATAATGTGCTTGTATCAGGATAAAAAGTTTGCTGCGGTCACCTTTGGCAAAACTGCTAAAATGGATGCAGAGACCTCTAACTTGATTTGATACAAATGTCTAGTTTTATCCATTTTAGCAGTTTTATCAGGATATGAACTTAAGAATTTACAGCACAAAGAACTCAACGGGTTCTAGATGTACGATACAAATGTCTAGTTTGAGTTGTATGCACATATATTAAGAATGTACTATGCACCCACATGCAAAATTACCATAAGTGGTCACCATATTGTCCTAACACACAACTAAGAATGAGGCTTAAAAAATATGTTTACTTGGGGAATCAGAATATCAGATTCATTTTGTTGCAACATTTCTTTTTTTTCTTCTATTTATTTAGTAAAAGAAGCACGAATTAATACCTAATACATTCAGCAACAGTTCAAGTCAGTAACATTAACTGATAAACTAATTAAGTTCATGTGACCTTTTCGGGGATGCAAAAACCAAAATAGCAGTAAGAATATCACTATCCATATAAAAAAACTGCACTTGTTCTGTCCAAATATCAGACATACAAAACACAAATAAACAGCTGAGAAGAACCACACAATTGAAAACTACTCCCTCTGTAAATAAATGTAAGATGTTTTAGGATACTAAATTAGTGACCTTACGTCTTACATTTCTTTACAGAGGGGGTAAATCACAGAATATCTACATCTATAGAACTAGGACTAACTGCAAAATTTCAACACTATATGAGTGCCCCTTACTAGATTACTAAGGGCTAAATGGTATTGGTAGCAAAAAAATCTCACCGTCTGTCTAGAAGTAGAGGAGGTGGTGTTGCTCGAGCGACGACGCAGATGACGTAGGCAGTGCTGCTCGGACGAGGAAGTAGAGGTGAGGCGACACTACTTGCAGCCAAGGACATAGAAGATGCACTACCCGGGGGAGATGACGTTGTAGACGCTGCTTGGCAGAGAGGACAAATAAGATGCACACTGATCACAGGAAAAACAACCCAAAAAGATTATTTCAGTGAAAACACCAAGTGAAAATTAGAGAACAGTTTGCAAGAATTACATCTAGGAGAAAAGAGCACGATACTCAGCTAGCATCATGACCCATGTTCTTCCAATTTTAAGATTTAGGAGCATATCTCCCCATTCCCATTACTAGAGACTGATAATACTCAACCACATGTCTCAGATTCGTCCCCATCCAGGGGTACCCTCTAAACATCACAAACTATACCACACAGATCAGCACTAATACCAAACCTTGAGCCCTTGACGCAGAACCTAAACAACAAGCACCCAGAACGTCCAAATTATCAGCAACAAAACAACAGTCTTATTGCAGAGATGAGATCCATGTTACAAAAAACAAGGCTAACAAATCATATGTCAATCCATGTTTTTTGTTTTAAAAAATCTTAACATAAAAGGAAAACAACATGTGTGCAGAGATGAGAACCATGTTACAAAAAAGAATTCTGCTGACTTCAAAGCTCAAATGATAACTGGAAAGCAAGTATACGTGATCCTGATTATAGTTTCCAGTTGTTTCTATAAAATCTGTACCACAAGTAGATAAATATTACAACATTGATATTGTTTCTGTTTCTTACCGCATCCAAAGTACATAGCTGTTACACAACTTCAAAAGTAAAAAAAATGGCTAGTTTGATCACTTAACAACACAATAATGAAGTGCCTCCCTAGTGAAAACATCCAAAAATAATATGAAAATAAACTGTTCCCATAAGCGTAAAATACAGTAAGAAATGAGCACTCAGTATACTTTTGATGGTGTAATTCAATAACTGGGTGATTATGTGCAGTATAACAAATTTAAAAGTATCATATATGAATCATGTTTTTAAATATACAACAGCGCGGACAGCAATCATAAGCTTAAGAGTATCTTACATCAGAAGGGGTTGCATCATACTTTTGATGTGCAAAATTGTTTCCACTTGAAAAGTAAAGTTAATGGATCCAAGGAACTAAACCATAGATGGTATTCTGGTACATACATGAGATTTAACAGTAAACCACAATAGGACTTCAATTCCACTTCCAATAGATCAGGAAAACATACAATAAAAAAGATGCAATCAGTACAAGAGTAGAAATTTATGTGTACAGACAACATATTCCTGATATGTACTAATTACGGGCTCTGTGATTAGGGGAAGGCATTAAGAGATAGTATGGCAGAGAGCACATCAGTGAACTGAATCATGCCATTTCAGGAAATTTTCAACACCATATCAGTGCCCATTACAAGATTACTAAGGGCTGAATGAGAGAAATAGCAGATAAATCTCACCGTCAGTTGAGAAGTAGAGGAAGTGGTGCCACGGGAGAGGCGAGGACGTAGATGAGGCGCTATGCAGGGGAGATGATGTACTCGAAATGGCACTGCTTGGCACAGAGGACGAATAGGAGGCATGCTGCTCACAGGATAGGAGGACCAATTACACGGCATATAACATACAAATTGAAGAACTAAATCAATGTTATAACCATGTTAAATCAAATAATACAAGCTACATGGATCCTTGGATAACCATATACTTCTACCGATATAATAAACAAAAAGAAAGCTTAGGAAAATTATTGTGGATATGGGTCCAGGCATGTCCTAAATAGATCCAAACGTATAAACTAGAGGTTGGCAAACCAGATATGCTATGTATCATAGTGTTCGATAAGTCAACTAATATATATATATAGCTCATATATATATATATATATATATATATATATATATATATATATATATATATATATATATATATATACACACACACATGCCCAACGAATAATTATTTAGTATATCAGGTAGCAAGGCATGTTTCAAAGTTCCACAGAGAAAAATCTACAGTTGATTCAATTTCTTCTAAAAAATATCTACTTCTAACTGAACTACAGTACTTTCCTACATCACTACTCGACAGAAAATAATTTCCTTGATATCTTCACATCAAGTGCAAGATTCAGATGTCCACAGATTAGAATAGACAACATCTAAACAACGCATTTTTAAGTACTAACTAAAAGCAATGGCAGTGCCAGCCATAACAACTACATAACGTAATTACAAGTGCATAATTTTATCCATTGGCATTCTAACCATGCTGCGAGTGCTGCTGCGATGGGTGTCGCTCCTGCAATCTAGTTCCAGTGTCCACAACACAAGTTCAGAAAAGGATTGCTTACCTTGGCGTGTAGAGGATCCTCGTGGAGAAGTTGCTGCCGGAGGAGAGGAGCTCCTGGAGGTTGAAGCGACTGCTCGAGGAAGAGAAGCTGGCTGGTGGAGGACGGCGGTAGATCTAGGTCGCGGGAGAACGGAACTGAGTGTGGAGGCGGGGCTGGTTGGGGGCGCCCAGGGAAGGGTGGTTGGCGGGGCGGGCGTGGGGGAGAGGTTTGTTGGGGAGGAAGCTAGCACCGGCGGCGACGAGTTTGTGGTCAGCCTCCGCGGCGGCCATGGTTCAGGCGAGGACCTAGGTTGGGGGCAGCGCGGACGGTGGTCGAGGAGGACTTGGGGATAAGATAATGCTCTGGAGGTAAATTTGGGAGGATTTATTCTTTCAGAGATCTAAATTTCGGCCTCTCGCGCGCTCCTACTCCCGCGCCAGCGCGCGTCTAGGCCAATATTTTGGTGTGGGCCCAGAAACAGGAGCCGGCAGAGAAGATGCCTGGGCTTAGTTGTGCCGGCAGATTATGTGACCCAAGAACTGTGCATAATTGCTGGCAGTGCACCTGCCCTGATTGTGCCACTTCTACCGGCAGTTGCAATGACGTTAAGTATTTTTACCGGCGGTAGCACGATTCCCGGCAGATTTTCTGCCCTTGATCAGGTATTTCTCCAGGTAGTTAATTGCCCCTAATCAGGTGTTGTGGTGTAGTCACCCAAAGGCAGGTGCAGTAAGTCAATGAAGTTGCGTCCCTCCCTCGCCCATGAGGGTGGTGGCTCACGGGACTAGGAGAAGCTTTCGCTACACTCTCTCCCTCCCGCACGCGGTGGACATGCAGTAGTTCATTCGGTGTCAGATGGCCAGAAGATGCGAAGAGCCAAGCGCAACCCAGACGCTCGTGTGGCAGTTTCATGTGTAGAGTAGTCTAGGATAGCGTGTACCGTGCCTCTAAGCTTAAAAACATTGGGGTCGGCTCCATCCTATGAGCCTGTCCCGAAGCATTTTTTTGATTAAAATAATCTTCTAGCCCTAGCTGTCATCCTGGTGATTGTAGTTTGCCCGCTCATCTGGTCAGGACAGGAATGTATATTTTAATTTATGGTGGGGTAAATGTTAGAGGTTGGAGCAAATATATTGTACATTGCGGGTCTTTTAGCCAAGTTTAGAGGCAAGCATGTGGGGACAGTGCTATGATGTGTCGCGTCAACTCGTACAACGAGGAGAAGCTTGATTTTACTACTACACTCCTTCTCCCTCGCCCATGTGCGCGGTGGCTCGCAGACGTGGACGGGCTTTTGCTTACTACAACAAGCTATACCTCCCGCACCCGGTGGACGAACATGCAGCAGTTGATTCGATACTGAAGAAGTAGTAACATCATTGTTCGTCTTCTCGAAGAGGCGAAGAGCCAAGCGCAACCCGAACGTGGCAGTTGCGAATGCTCGGGTGGCAGTCTTTGTGTAGGGGTGGGGCGTAGTGTGGAGCCTTGGAGCACGCATATAGCCAGGCTCTTGCATGACACAAAATTGCTATGTAAGCAGGCTATAAGCCCACTATTGTACTAGTACTTGCTAGTATAGCCCTGTAAACCGGAAATGAGTATTTGTCTTTCTAGAGATTTCAACAAGTGACTACACCCTAAATGAGTACATATGGAGCAAAATGAGTGAATCTACACCGTAAATAAATATGTAGTTCTCTCGTTTTCCTCTCCGCCTTGGTCGCGGTGCACAATATTGAGTATACTACTACTGACTAGTCTCTTTTTGACACGCATTTACGTTGATATGGCTTGAATGACAATGACGCAGAGGGTAGCCGTTCCCAAAACGTTGAATGGTCAATGATGCCTCCGCATTCAATTAGCATGCAGAGGTAGGAGTAAGTAATTGGAGAAGCAGAATGGAGCCAGCATGATGTGAATGCAACGCACTTTGGACTCTCATATAAAGGCGCCCCACCACTCCAATCCATCTACTCCTAGTCTCTGCGCAACACTGCTCACTCCAATCCAAGACCAAGTGATCAGAAGCCAGAAGCACCTATGGAGGCGATGGGCCGCGGCGACGGTCGGTGTGCGAGATCATCAAGGCGCTACCGTGTCGGTGTCAAAACCGCGGATCTCGGGTAGGGGTCCCGAGCTGTGCGTCTAAGGATCGATGGTAACAGGAGGCAAGGGACACGATGTTTACCTGAGTTGGGCCCTCTCTATGGAGGTAATACCCTACTTCCTGCTTGATTGATCTTTATGATATGAGTATTACAAGAGTTGATCTACCCCGAGATCGTAGAGGCTAAACCCTAGAAGCTAGCCTATGGTATGATTGTTGTATATCCCTATCGACTAGCCCGGCCTCGGTTTATATAATGCACCAGAGGCCTAGGATAACAAGAGTCCTAGCCGAATACGCCGGTGGGGGAGGAGTCCTTGTCTTGATCGCCAAGTCTTGTGGAATCTTCCTTGTATGCGGCAGCTGTCCGAACTGGCCCATGAGTATACGACCATGGGGGTCCTCGTCCCAATCTAATAGATCGGGAGATGACGTGGTGAGTACCTCCTAGTCCAGGACACCATTAGTAGCCCCCTGAACCGGTCTTCAAGTTAGGGACGCTCCTCGATTCTTCCGGACTGTTTTTCATCTTCGGTCGTCGGTCTTAAAAACTGGTTCAACAAATCTTCTCATATTCGATCTCGAGGATCGCCGAAGTGTATCTGAAGAGTTTACACGTTGGGTATCCGAGGAGCCCCTTTTAAGTTTCCTGCCTTTATCAATGCCTTGTTATTTTTATGACACGCCTCGGATTTGAAGTTGTTCCCGGGAGGCAGTGTCCTCTTGCGTCCGAGCTTCCAACGCTGGGCTGCATTCGAGGTATCCTTTGCAGCCGAGCACCAATGCCGGACTACTTCCGGGCTCCAACGCCGGACTGTGTCCAAGCTCCAACGCCGGACTATATCCGAGCTCCAACACCGGATTATATCCGAGGTGTCATAGATCGCCTTGGTTCAAAAAGTTGAAAAAGTTTAGCTAAGCTTAATACCAGAAATGCCCTCTATGGAGCCAGCCACTGGCGCCCGAGTTTTATGCCGGACTACTTCCGAGGTGGTGCACCACCTTGGCCACGGGCTGATTTTTATGAATTTAATTCCGAATTGTGCAATGTAATATCTGACAAGGTGTATAGCCAGTATCCCTCAAGGTGCGTGTTGGCCTAATATCCGAGATGAACCTGAAGGAAAACATGAAACCGCTGATCCTAGTAGCCCCTGAGACTCAGGTCGATGCGCGAAATCAGCCTGAGGATCAACTCCTAGCTCGGCAGCATACGTAGGAGTAGAAACACGGTATAATATATTAGGGAAAATAGTGATCGGCGAACAGGGCCTTGATAGAGGGTCTCAAGAAGTCGTCGTAATATATTAGCTTGACGCCGTATAGGTCCAGATGGTACCCATTGTTGTCCGAAGACGCGTTTGCGCATGGTTCGGTCAAGCCGAACACTGGGCACTTTGGATTTTCTACATTGAATAGGCAATGCAGTAGCCCCCGAGACACTGGTCGGGTGGCAACACCAGATCAGGGGTGCCCCTTTAATATTTATAAATAATGAGTGCAAAGCCCAGTTGCCCCCGAGCCTTAATGTGGGGCACGGGTGGCCGAATTACGGTCGATATCCAGAGTAAAATCACAAAGTATGTGTAATGATTCTATGTATCCAAGTACTCTAATCGTTAATGCTCGGATCCGCATTGTACAAAACTTTGTTAACCGACCATCGGCTTCAACCTCCTCAGCCAGTAGCCGAGGAGTGTTTGTCCTACCTTATAGAGCCTTTATGAGGGCAAAGATTTACGGCAAACAACGCAATCCGGCCATACGGTTTTATAAACAAAGGTACGCGGAGAGATATGTTATATTACTTTTTAACGTAAGAAACATCTTCCAAAGAAAATAGTCCCACTATCGGTTCCTTTCTTTGGGTTGTCGTGCTAAGCATGATCATGAAACCTCAGCTCCGATCAATGTGGGAGGAAAATATTGAGGATTTAGTTCGGGGAAAGTTCCCAAATTTTGTGGTATTAATGAACCAAAAATTTTACTTCTGTTGTTGCCGACCAATGTGATCCTTTAAGATTGCTAGCTTTCGGCTTCACCCAATCTGAGGTACTTAACTCGGATGACTCGGTAGTAACAATCACAAAGGTGCTCCCTTTACCGCCTAGCCGAACAATCGGGAACGTAGGGGTAAGCACAGGAGCCAGGCAACCCAGCTTGGCCAAAAATCCTAAGTCAAATTGATGCATATTTATTGCTTTATATAACAATAATTATGGAAGGCAACGCTTGTGTAATGAATACAAATGCTGATGATATATACTTATTTTGACCCCATTGCGACCGTTTATGAGTTGAAAGTGGCCCATCGTCGGCTTCTACCCCTTTGTAGATACTACAGGTGTTTCGCAATAACGAGACAATCCTTAGCCGACGTCTCGGTGCGGAGGCGGTTGTGTTAGCGAAACGAGGCAATCAGATATCTTGGCTTTATAACTTTCACTTAGTCATAGGAGCTTTAAAGCTGGGAAGCTAGCTACGAGCCCCGGTTAGTGTTCGCGACAGTGAGGTCAAGCCGTAAACACTTGACCAATGTTATGAATGGCTCATCATTTAACACGGTCATCGGATCGCTGACCAGTTTGCGCCTTCTTGTGACGATCGGTTTCGGCTTTCTCCACCGAGGTGCTTAACCATGTGAGCTGGAAGCACAATCGCAGATGGTTCTCCGTTTGCACACCTAGCGAACAAAGCGGAACATAAGAGGCATAAAGGAGCCGCAACCCAACTATTGACCAAAGACACAATTCAAACCGATGCATATATAGCAATATCCGAGAAATTTTGCGAGTCCCTAAAGGTGTCGGCGTTGTAATCATGAGACTAATACCGAAACGCACAAATAGTTTGAAAGTGCCATAGGCTCGAAAAAGCCAAAAACGTATTCAAAAGTTTAATATCGAACTAGATCAAGTGTTGGTGCCAATCCAAAATTGACTGTAAAAAAGGTGCTTCATGGGTGCTTTAACATGACACATCCTATCTCAAGACTCCAAGCGGGTCAGCCTATGGCCTCAACCTCCTTATCCCGAAGGCGGCGTGCTTCTTCGAGGCTAGTTTAGCAAACTGCACTCGAGTGGATTTAGAGAGAAGCAAGGCTATCCGGCTATTGACCACACACTTGCATCGAGAAAGGAGTGATAGAAAAAAGACTTTGCAACGACCAAGAAGAAAAACAGCTCATACTAATTTAAGAGCCCCCAAGTGACTTGGGTAAAAGAATTTTATGTATAATGATTGTATGTACCAAAGTACTTATATCATATCTGTGTTCACCCGAACTTTATACGCGTCTTAACCATTGTCGGCTTCTCCCTCTTGGTCAAGGACCAAAAGTGTTATGTACTCCACATCGAGAATATCGATGGTGTTTCCTAAAACCGCAATCAGGCCATAGGGTTGTAACGAGATAAAGCGCTCAGGAACTTATGCTATATTACCGACGAAGTGTAAGAAGCATCTTCGAAGAAAATAGTACCCCCAACGATACCTTTCTTCGGTGCTCATTGTTACTTTGAGACTTGTGCAATAGATTTTTTGTACTCATGAGTTCTGTTGTGTGTCGACCATAATTGAAAATAGTAAGAGCGCTAGCTTTCGGCTTCACCCAGTCTGAGGTCCGGCTCGGATGAACCGATCGTGACAATCACAGAGGTGCTCCCTTTACTCCCTAGCCGAACAATCGGGAACGTAGGGGTAAACACGGGAGCAAGGCAACCCAGCTTGCAAATCACTTAGGTCAATATGGTGCATATTGTGGCGTAATACACGAACAAGGAACGAAGCCGTACAAGTATAATCATTTGCAAGAGTAAAGGCTTCATAAAGGAACCTCCAAGTAAACGGGGTATTTGAATTTGTGTGTCACAAACAAAGTTTGGACAAGGAAGTTTTTCGCAAACAACCTTTTCTCAAAAAAGGTATAATGCTTGGTCGGACCGAATAAAATTTAAAACTGAAAGTTTTTGAGCATGAAAGCGACTTAGCTGGTTAATGTGCTCGGTGTTGATGACGCGGTCCTAGCTTGATGCGGGACAAGGTCCCGGCCCCCAAGCCGGTCTCGAGGTGGCGGAGCGAAGAGCTCGGCAATCCGAAGTGGCGACGTAGCACGGCCAATGTAGGCGGGCAGAGTGACGCCGAAGAGACCACACGACGCAGTCAAAGTCCATTACCTGCACATGTAAAATAGTGCGGTCCAGGAAATAATAATAATATATATAATCCTTGCATAATTGCTTTGCGCAAAAATAATTTATTTAAAGAGATGTGGCCTGGTGCTGAAGCCAATGTCGATGCAGGGCGTCAGTGTGACATAGTGACAAAGCCTGAATTTGCAGGGCGGTCCGGGCTCCGGATCGGCGTTCACGAACTATGTCTGAACCGACCGAACCACCACGCGACCGTTTTAATGTGGCCGCCATTTGATAGACCTGTGTACAGATGATGGAACAAACCAGAGTAATAATTCCTTAAGAAAAATAAACCCAACAAGCAAAAATTGTTAGGATTTATAGCACCTCGTTTATTCGTTGTAGCAGTCCAAAGAAAAAGCGACTCCCAAAATTGGGACTCAATCCGCATACCCATTTCCTGATGGGCGATGAAGCGATGGCATGGCGACGCTGGTAAAGGTTGACTCGCCGAGGCAAAGCCCCCGGTCCAGCTGACGTGACGAAGCTGGTTGGCTGGTGTCGCCGAAGTTATCAGAGTGTGCTGATGAAGGGATGATGGAGCCCCTGGTCCGGACGAGGAGACGGAGCAGACCGATGAGGAGATGTTGCAGCTGCCATGTCAGCCGAGGTGTTGAAGTAGTTCGGCGTTGGTCGACATTGGCTTGATGAAGCAACAGTTCGGCCATGCCGATGCAGGTCGTAACTTGTGACGTGGTCAATACTAGCTTGCTGAAGTGGCCGTGCGGCGATGCCGGTGTGCCCGCTCCGTGTAATCCGTGGGCAGTGATGTTGGTGATGATTTATTTTTGGCGATTCCGAACTCTTGTTCGGCTCGCCGAGGTGAGTATCCAAAGAAGTTGAGCTCGGCTCAAAAAGCGACGACATGTCTAGCGCAGGTCGGCAGCCGTGGAGCTATATTGCCAGACTGGTTTGACACTAGCGTGATGGCGAAGATTACCTCAGAGGAGGATTAAAATTTTATGGGCGCGTGTTAAAAACAATGCGCAATACCTTAGAAGAAAATTCTTTTTAAAAGTTTTCAAATATCACGTTCATAAAGAAACATGAATTCGGGTAGGATCTGTATTCGCGTAGGAAACAGATCTGAAAAGTGATGCCCTAATCGGGAGGTTCCCGGAGTTTGGACTGTTGGATCGAGCTGAATGTTTGAGAGGTGGTAGATATAGGAATTCCACAGCCGATCAACGGTTGGATCTTCCAAAGGACGTCCGAGCTAGATGCTGGACACCACGCTCCGAACTCGTCCGGATTCTCGTCCAGATTCAATGCGGCTCCGGTATATCGGATATTGCTGGAGATTCCTCCACCGGAACTCGACGAAATTTTCCAGGGTCGTTGTAGACTCAATTCCACACAATTCCACCAAAGCAATCGTTAAAGCGATAGTCGAGGAGGCGGTGGTGGCGGATACAAGTTCGCTGTCCAAAAAAGCAGCGCGGTCGCCCGAGGGCAATGTTAACGTTGAGCCCCTGAGCGCCATGGATGATTCCTCCATGATATTGATAGAGATCGGAGTTGATGTTGATGAAGGCCCTTGTCCGAACATGACGATCGGAGGCAGGGCACAATATCCGGTCGAGCCGGTAACGAAGAAGTCGACGTCGCAGTTGATCTGCTGACGAGCCATTGATCCTTTTGCCGACCACACAGCGGAACTCTCAATGAAAGCACCAATGTTGGTGTCAAAACCGGCGGATCTCGGGTAGGGGGTCCCGAACTGTGCGTCTAAGGATCGATGGTAACAGGAGGCAAGAGACACGATGTTTACCCAGGTTCGGGCCCTCTCTATGGAGGTAATACCCTACTTCCTGCTTGATTGATCTTTATAATATGAGTATTACAAGAGTTGATCTACCCCGAGATCATAGAGGCTAAACCCTAGAAGCTAGCCTATGGTATGATTGTTGTATATCCCTATCGACTAGCCCGGCCTCGGTTTATATAATGCACCAGAGGCCTAGGATAACAAGAGTCCTAGCCGAATACGCCGTGGGGGAGGAGTCCTTGTCTTGATCGCCAAGTCTTGTGGAACCTTCCTTGTATGCGGCAGCTGTCCGAACTGGCCCATGAGTATACGACCATGGGGGTCCTCGGCCCAATCTAATAGATCGGGAGATGACGTGGTGAGTACACCCTAGTCCAGGACACCGTCACCGGCCTGTGGCCTCGCACCGCGTAGCGTTTCCAGACGGTGTTGGCAACTGCCGGCGTCGTAGCCCTCGCCAACGCCTGCTTCACCTCTCGCATGGACGACATGATGGTCCACTCCATCCGCAAGTTCACCGTCGTCAAGAAGTGCGCGGACGACCTTGCCGTCGAGGAGGTGGACGTTGTTGATGGATGCATCTTTCTGCTTGCCTCCTGTAACCAGCACTGCATCGCCTCATGGTCTTAATGTTTTATTAGTAGTATATGGCATTTTTATTCCAGTCATAACGTTTCACTGTGAGGTGGGGCCGCAGTTGAGCAAACCGACCATCGGCAAATCCCCACCCCGCCCACCGCGCGTCGGCTGAGTTTAGAATTAGAAGAGAGAAACAAGGGAGAAGAGCTAGCTGTAGCACGGACGCTGTTGTCAGATGGGACTCGTGTTGATAGAATAGGAGTACTGAGCACTCGTACCTCTTTTTTTAAGGTAAAAAGTAGTCGTACGTCTAGTACCACTAGTTGGGTGCGTGTGACCTATACATGTCATCACTTTACGTCTCCTTTTCGAACCGCAGCTACGCTTCATAGTACATATTTTTCACGCATTTATCCTCCTATATGTACTCCTAGGCTATTTCCACGTGCTCCCTTTCACCAACATGTGGGACATAGAGCATCTGGATCATAGTGCATGCATGACTCGGAGCATATGCAACCATGCCGGGGTACTTTACATTTCAGACCTCATGAATTACATACAAACCCCCGGCAGAAGAATAAATAAATAAATGAATTACTACATGAAACCGGATTATTTTCATAGAAACCGGAGCACGTTCATTAAATTTTGGACATAACACATCTATAAAAAAGACCGGACCTAAACCAGTCTAAGGGCCTCTTTGATTCGCAGGATACTGAAAACAGGGATGGGGAAAGTATGATGGCGATGAACCAAGACGACGAGAACTCTAACTCATTTAGAGGTTAGAGTTAGATTCTAACCCTGAACTAACTCTAACCAAAGAGGTGTTTGGATGGCAGGGTTAGATTGACAATAAATGCTCTTTCTCAATCATTTGACTACTTTGGACCCTATTTCCTGCCGGATTTGGTGTGGCCGTCTCTTGTGTGGCCTCCTCCCGCTCACAATTGACATAAACGAACCATCTTTACAAATCAAGCATGAAAAACATGATAAATTTTATTTTGTCCATACAAATGAGATATCCCACTTAAACATACAAGTCGTAAATCAAGCTTCACAAAAAAAATTACACTCCATGAAACAAAGCATGAGGTAACTCATCACGGAAGTCATTCACGATAGGGAGGGAGCCCGGAGCCCGGAGCCCCTCACGCGCCCAGGGAGGAGCTCGTCATTGTCGCTCTAGAGGAAGGCTGTATAGAGAACAAGCCCCGGGAACCCCTCCGACGCCGGCGCTTGCGAGTTGAGGTCGAGACCGGCATGGGTAGCAAGGCCGCTTGCCGACGACTGTGAACCGAATCTTTGAGCCTCTAGAAATAATGCAAGCCTGAAACTGAAATAACTAGAAAGGTGAACTGAATCTTTGGGCCTCTAGAAACAATGCAAGCCTGAAACTGAAATACCTAGAAAGGTGAACTGAATCTTTGGTCCTCTAGAAACATTTATTACCTCCTCAAGCAGCATCAAACAATTCCATGCGTGCACAACAAATCTATACCAAGTTTAATCAGGATCTACTTTTCCAATTCAGAATTAGCGCTAGAGCGAGCAAGATCAATGATATGGTCGTGAGATAGAGAAGTAACGAACAAACTCACCCCTCTCGCGACCTCCCTGGTAGATGCACCGCCGCCACGCATGACAGAGGGAGAAAAACGACCGGTGAAGGGCGGAGGGAGAGGGCGGCCGGAGGAGGGTGTCGGAGGCCGGAGGGAGAGGGCGGCCAGAGAAGGGAGAGGGTGAGCGGCAGAGCGGCGCTTGGGCCGGCGGCGCGATGGGGAACATAGAGGAGTCGTGCGAGGGGGTCAGAGGGAGCGATCTGGTGCGGGCAGGGGAGATTTTTTTAGTTCTCTTTTTATGGGCCCGAGGAGAACTAACCCAATTAGAACCTCTCCACCAGGCTAGTTTTTTTAGCTGGGTTAGAGCAAACTAGCTCAAACTAACCCCTCCTGTTTGGATACTTTGAGGCTATGTCAACCCAAACTAGCTCTAACTCAGGGATCCATACAAAGAGGAGTAGTACTGTACATGCTACAGAATGGACTATAGCACATTGTTTTTTATGGCCATACCACCACATTGTTTTCTACTGCTGGTTCACTGGGCTGCCGTGGTTTGCACTGCTAGTTCACTTAGGGATCCAAACAAAGAGGAGTATGGCCTATCGCCTGCTGGTTCACTGGGCTGCCTTGGCTCGCACTCCTCCGACATGAGTAGTAGTACTAGTGTGTACACTATATATACCGCATGATTCTTTGCTCCTTCTTACGTACTTCGTCGACATGTGGGAGAGCCAGCATCCGGGTCAACGTGCCATGCACCAGATTAGAGTGGGGAACGGAAGGGGGGCCTCACCCGGTTCATAGCGCCAGTAATTCATGATTGTAGTGAGTAGTCATATCACAAGTCTTTCCAGCAGTAACGTGTCGTCAAATCGCACAACCTGACCTTTCTAGCAGTAAGTAAGTTGAATCCGCTACTCCCTCACCCTCCTCGCCTCTCTGTCAAACCGCCTACGTGAAAACTGCCGCCCGTACTACCCGAAAAAGCCCCGCCCTCAACTTTTAACTACGCGAAAATAGTTCGAGCTTGTTCGTTCTATATAAATACTAGTATTGTAAGTTTATTCACCTGTGGGGTTGTTCATTGAATGGAGGGCCGGGGAGCACAAGTGAACAATACTACTGCTAGTACAAGTAGGATTCGTATAGTTAGTCACATTAAATAGATAGTTTCATTTCTTTAATGCCACGTACGCAAATTGAAACGCTTGTTGTGGAGAGAAAAAGATAATCACTCCACTATATATGTAGGCAGGGGCCTGAGCGCTTGCTTTATTAGGTTTGCTCTCTTCATTCTCTCATCCTCTCCAGATCTAAACAAGACAGTGGTAGCGACATTTTCTCTCTGCTCATGGCTGGTCACAGATCCGGTCGGATCCCTTCGGCTGGTGTGTGTAGAGGACTAGGTGCATCGTTCACGCGGTCATCATCGGTGAGGGAGGAAACCCACAGGTGCTGGTAGGGCCCGATGCTCTGCTTGTTCCGTTCTCTCCTACACAGAGCCGGCTCGGGAGGTCCTCCGACCCTTCTTCCTCCCTACCGTATTGTGCGCAGATCCGACCTACCGCCGCCGACTTCCCGACGACCCTCAGGTATAAGTTCTTCGAAAGCGGCCTTGCTCTGCTGCCCCAACTCCCCACGTGTCAGCATGTGCATCTTTTTATACTTCTATTAGCTCTTCCAAAGCCACCTAAATTTTTAGTATTATTAGAGGTAAAGCTACTTCATGCATTCGAATCTAGGACTTGGTTCAAACAACGAAGAAAGGGGGAAAGTCGTAGCATGAATCTAGGACTTGATTCAAAGAGGAAATAACAGGGGGAAAGTAGTAGAGACCGGATACCCAACCGGTCTCTTGGTTGAAAAGGGAAATAATGGGAAAACGCAGTACAAACTGGATAAGGAACAGATCTATTATTGGTTGAAAAAAGGATAGAAAGTGGCGGCTGGTGGACAAGTCAATAGAGTATGTCCAGGATTAGATTTGCTACCCTCACATAGTAAAAGGTCTCCGGGATTAGATTTGCTGCCCTCACATAGTAAAAGGTCTTCAGGATTAGATTTGCTCCCCTCACAGAGCATGAACAAACTCGGCATCACCACTTTATGCCTCCTTGTAGGTACATTGTGCTGATGCGTCCACTGTCGCATGTCCTTATACCTAGCAATCACACTGTTACCTTAAGGACATGTCTAACCAGTGTTATTGTTAATCTAATGCCTCTAGTGATATGATGCAATTAAATTGTGTTACAAATGGTACTCCTGCTGTTTTCCCTAGTATGATAAGTTGCTTCTTTACGCTGCTGAGTGTCCTGGTGTCCCCACGATCCCATGCCCTTAAACCAACTCTTTAGCTGCTATTGATTTACTGTATCTGGTAAACAAGCAATGCCACCATTAAAGTAATCCCATATTTGATGAATGTCATTGTTGATCGTAATGCTTCCGGTAACATGAAGCATTGCTGGCGTTTTAAAATTTCTACTGTCCTTGCGTGATTGCCATGAACATAATTAAGATGCTTCTTTTCATTCCGTGTATGTTTTGTATCTTCTTATTGACCAGCAACTGTTTACTTTCTATATTTTTGTGCAGATAGGGATATCCATTTCACCTTGTTGCTATTGTGACCTTTTGGTGAACTGCACAAAACACTTTTTTTGGAATGAGTGTCTTGTGCAGTTTAACTAAAATGTCACGTGGACAACACCTCTCAATTTTGGTGGAACTGCACAAAATGGTGATTGGAGTTTCCAAAATCTCCGTCAAATTCTGCTGGCAATCTCATGCAACATTTTATTAGCCTTTGCAAGATGAGCCGTCACTGTCACCACAATGGCACTTTATTTTAGTGGAACTGCACAAAAGGATAAGCAAATTATAGTTGCACCATACATGACCATGACAACATTAATGTTGCTCAATTTTTGTGCAACTACTAAATAAGAACCTGCCAGCTCACAAGAGCAAGTACTTCTTGGTAGTTGAATGATGCAATCTTTGCTTCATTTCAGGTGAACTGCAGAAAAAGTGGCATGAATTGAATCATCGAGTGGAGCTGCAGGTTGACTTCCACTAGTGCCACTATTACAGTAATCATGCTCTTTATTATTTGTGTTGTGCAAACAGGAATACTCAACTACAGATGTTGTGATGGTCAAGAGCATTCGCCAAGTTCTTGGGTTGTATGACACGGCTAGCCGAGATGGATTTAATCCCAATATTCACTTTATCAAAAGGATCTAATGGGTTGGTTCTGAATCTTGCAAGCTGGGAATCAATGAGATGTGTAGGCATCTTTGTTGTACTTATTATTTGAATCTTATTTGTTGGTTCTGAATCTTGCAAGCTCGGAATCAATGAGATGTGTAGGCATATTTGTCGTACTTATTATTTGAATCTTATTTGTTGGTTCTAAACCTTGCAAGCTGGGAAACATGTCATGATGATGTAGAGGACAACAACCATAAGAAACAGTTCAAACTTGGTAGTATTATCTATGTAAAAGTGTGACACATGTGCTGATCGTGTGCGTCTTGAGAATAATAATTCTAATTGTTGTGCATGTTGATCCTGTGGCACTGATAGAACGAGCCAATGCATTGCTTGTTTTAAGAATAAATTTCTATTAAAGCTAATAAAATTCAAATAAAGTGACCAGTAACACTTGTTATTACAGTACCAATACAGACCCGCTCGTGAACCGACGTGTGGCCGGAATAGGTTTCTTAATGGAGGTGTTTGAATGCGCCGAGGGTGCATGTTCTACCAGGCGTGCAGCGGGCGAGGGAGGGGTAGTAACTATTGTCGCATGTACACACTCAGTTTACTATTGTATCCAGTTCCCCAAGAGCTGAAAAACGAACTGCTACCGCCGCCTACCCACTCGTTCACTTGAAGAGACTCCAATGGCGATCCGAGGGGTGAGCCCACTGGATATGGACTTCAACAAGGAGTTCACCTTTGAGTTTGTCGTTCACTCCCATGGCTGCACCAAGTTGAATGTGGTGTACACCAATGATCCAAACTCGGTGAAGCTCTGCCTCGCCGAGTTCAAGCAGTACCTACAGGACGAGAAAGCACAAGGTCACAGGACTAGACCTTGTGCCCATCCATTCGTCTCCTGACAGGGACCAGCGGATCACCGTCGCCCAGGTATGCGTGCGGGACAAGGTTCTCGTCTACCACTGCTGTAGGGCCATCAGAGGTTCTAGAGCATTCGCCCATTTCATCGGCAGCGCTGACTGCACCTTTGCTACAGTGGAGAGAAGGAAGAACGCGATGATTCGACCATCTGGTGCAACAAGCTTGTCGACATCCAGAAGCAATACAAGATCATCGGCAATGGGCAGGAGAAGGACTCTGTGGTTGACCTTGCCGTGACCATCATCGACCCCTGCTACGCCAACATGAAAGAAGACAACGATACCAAGGACCTGAACACCTGGGAGGTACCTCTGAATCTAGCCTACATAACCTACGCGGCCAAGGGCGATACGCATCTTCGACATGTACAAAGCGGATCTTGGACATGAGGGATGTCGCTTCCCGTAACCGACGAGTACACGGATAGCCGCTGCGTCATGATCAAGCGTGCCAGGAAGGTCTAGATGTTGTACTTTATCTGTTTAAGCACCTTTATCATCTGAGTGTTTCATGCATTAGCCTATGTGTCGTAATTATCTGTTTTGTCTGAAATATTTCTTCTAAGAACCCATTAACATATTTGCTTTTTAGTGGCTATTTTCTTATGTATGTAACTAGTTCACTCGGTTTCCATGCTTTGAATCTCCTTCCTCCCAACATATTCCCCTTCTCAGGTGGACCCAGCAGGTCTCGTACACAGACATATGGGACCAACCACCTATCCATTTGTATTTCTTTATTTTGTTCAATTTTTTGTCATCTTCCTATACAGCGGCTGGCGGCGCTATCGCGCACGCCTCGGTGACCCATCATAGCCTATGCCATTGGCCAGGCCATCCCTCTACTCCCAAACATTGTCCGGCGGCGGCAGCTCCATCGGCCCACCCTGCACCCGAACAAGTCAACCCTCGTACTCCTCTCCGCCTACGTCTTCCCCTGCTCTGGTTTGTTCGGTCCAAGGTCTTGACGTCGTCCTCCGCGTTGGTGCTCTCGCCGTGGCGCCGCGTCTGTCATTCCCAACATGGTCAGCAAAACAAGAGGAATCGGGAGACGACTGTTCGTCGAGAGGCTGACAATCCTGGGGCCATCAGGTCCATGGCCTAGGTTTTGTTGTTTAACATGGGCAGCCCACGACATGTTTCATTTTTTTTTTGATCCAGCAGGTATCAAGCGGCCTCTGGGCCTCCCAGCCTAGCTTGTCTATAACATCAGCATCCCAAGTTATGTTTGTTTTTTCAAGACGACGCACAACTCAGTTCTATTTTTCTATAAGAATGCAAAACTGAACCTATGTTTTCCCTTCTATAATAGTATATATATATATATATATATATATATATATATATATATATATATATATATATATATATCTTATTTTATTACATATATATAATAGAAACAACATAAGGTTTCGTTAAACCCGTCGGTCGTCCAACCATTTTATAGACCTCCCCACTTCCTTTATTTTTCGTTTTCATTAATCCTATATCTTAATTTTCTTCCACTTTCTTTTTCGATGTAATCTGAGGTTTTTCCCAGTAATTTTCCCTAGAACCAACTCAACTGTCCCACGTCTAGCCTAAAAAATAATAGTACCCCACGTCCTATTAACTCATCAGATTAAATGATATTTTATTTTGTAAATCAAAAGTTCTTATAAAATAATAATAATAATTGTTTATATATAACTTGGCAAGTTAACTCCTAGTGATTGCGTACATAAGCTTGCAAAGATTTTACTGAGCAATGCAGTAATAGACGTGCAATCGTGTGTTTATGTTTTTATAACATTTCTCCGTCCATCCCAACATGATATTTTCACCCATCCCATCAAGTCCGTGGATTTCAAGAAAAATGCAAATGGGCTTTAAATTCTACCATAATATATAAACGGGTTGCATAGATGCTACATCATTGTTTCACCCAGCCCACCAAATGGGCTAAAAAAACCAAATGGACTGGCTGACATGTGGGCCAGTAGGTCGAAACCTAAGCACTTTCGCAAAAAACAAAAAAAAACAAAGGTCGAAGCCTAAGCAAGGCGTTGGATCTACATCCAACGGCCGATATTCATCTTCAATCTCTCGTCTTCTTCCCCCACAGCTGCCAGGACCACCTGCTCCAGCCTCCGGCGTCCAGCGGCGCTGTTTTGTGCGCCTCATAGCAAAATGCTACCCCACCGACGGCCAGGCCATCCCTCCACTCCTCCGCACCTCCTGTTATTCTCTGCCGAGTGTAGGCCCACCCCGCACCCGAACCAGTCAAGTTTCCCACTGCTCTCCGTCTACGACTCCATTGTCGCGTCTTCCCCATCTCCGGGGCGTTCCAGTCTGGGGCCTCGCCGTCGTCCACCGGCTTGGTGCGGGGTGTGATCAACGTGGTCAACAAACGAGAGTCATCGGAAGATGACTATACGTGGAGAGACTGATAGTGGGGACGCACCACGCCCATGGACACATGCATGCAATTGCATCCTTCTTACACTAAAAATAATGTTTTCTCCCCCTGACAGCTGGGACCGACCAGCTACATCTTCGCATGCAAGGAAGTGCGTCCTTATTACGGGCAAAAAAAAATGATTCTTGCCCCTGACAGCTGGGACCCTCCAGCTATATCTTCGCATGCAAGGAAGTGCGTCCTTATACTCCCTGACAGCTGGGACCCACCCAGTTGAAACGTATGTAGCGTTGTCTGTGTACATACCGGTCGATCGGTCTGTCTGCCACGATGAACCATGGCCGAGTAAGGAGCGGTAGCAAGTCAGGCAGTCCAGTCAAAACCATGTACACGTACATACAACCAGATGCCAAAAAATACGGCCACGTACGTACATATGGGCGGGGTCTCGAACGCGTACTCGTGCATACGTACGGCCAGGGCTTGTGTACATGGAGAGGCCACGGACGGCATCAATGACGTCCTGTTCATCGGAAGCCAACTAGCTGGGTCGAAACGGAGAAACTGCGTCGTCATGTTCATGGGGAGGCAACAAAATGCGTCGTGTTCATCGGGAGCCAACCGGCTTGGATGGAACAGCCGAAACGAGGTCTAGTGTACCACAGAATGGAGGAAATGGGCCTTCTGTTCGACCGTGTATGGTCGAAACGGGGTCATGTTCATCGGGAAGGGTCTGGCATACCGCAAAACAGAGGAAACAGACTTGTGTTCGATCGCGTACGGTCGAAACGGGGTCCTGCTGATCGGGAGGGGTGTGGTGTACCGCAAACCGGAGGAAACGGACTTCTCTTCGACCGCCTATGGTCGAAACGGGGTCCTGTTCATTGGGGGTGTGGCGTACCGCAAAACGGGACTCCACGGGCTACTGTTCATCTACCGTCGACTTCCTCCAGCCTCCACCAGCTACTGTTCATCCAGCCTCCACCGGCTACTGTTCATCCAGCCCTCCCCGGGGTCCTGTTCATCCAGCCTCCACCGGCTACTATTCAACCAGCCCTCCACGGGGTCCTGTTCAACCAGCCCCTCCACGTGGTCCTGTTCAACCAGCCCTCCACGTACGGGGTTCCTCCACCAGTTACTGTTCATCCACCCCAGGCCTCCTCGATCGAGGTCCTGTTCATCCAGCGGCAACGACCTCTACTACCACAGGATCCTGTTCATCCAACCCCCACCGGGAACTATTCATCAAGAGGCAGCTTCGATCGGCTTCAGTTAGCAGCAGTAGCGAAGGGATCACTCGGGTTCAGTTAACAGCAAGGGATCGATCGGGGTTCAGGAACGTAGCTAGTGCAATCGCCGGGTTCGATTAGAGCCCAACGCCTCGCTTCAGTTCGTTAGAGCGCAACACCTGGCACACACACGTGTACGTGTACGAGAGAAACGTGCAACCCTTCGTGCATCGCTCGGCCCCGACCACCCACCGTAACCGGGAACTCCCTGATATTTTCCTCGCCCTCGCTTCTGCCACGGTTTTTTCCGTCATGGACGGCCCAAAGAATGTCATTAAGCTGCATCTCCGGCCCGCCCAGGATGAAAAGCCCATTTTTTGTCATGATTTTTTATCATAGAAGTAGGATCCCACCACATCTATGATGATATTGGCGGGTTTTGTCACAATTATCATCATAGCAGTGTCATAAGCATGACAGGAAAAAAAATCGTTCGGCCCAAAATGTCACGGATGTGTCTTTTTTTGTAGTGAAGATAAAACAATTTAGTATTCAAATTAGAATGCATGCATGCAATCAATAAGGAAAAACTGAATCATAGTAGATAATACATATATACATTTCGAATAATTAATCCAGATAATATGCATCACCGAATATAATCTCGAATACATTGTCTCAAATATTATCGAATAATATAATCTGAATACATCATCTTGAATATTATTGAATATCATCTCGAAAACATCTTAGTATTATCACTAATACATCTCGAATATTATCATATATATATATATATATATATATATATATATATATATATATATATATATATATATATATATATATATATATAACATCACTAGCTAATACAAATCAAATATTATCGAGGAATCTAGTTCACTCGCGGTTCTTGAGGCGCGGGCGATGCACACCCAAAGAGAAGTAACGATCACATGATCATAGCTTGGGTGAGATCCCTGAAGAACCTGCTAGGTATTGGAGAATCTGAGTCCAACGCATCCTTGTAGCGAAGGACGTGCTCGTCCTCCTCCCTCACACGGCGATGTACCACCTACAGCGGGGCCGGCTGCCTCCACACCAAAAGTGGCCCACGCGAACACCACCAAAGGAGCTCTGGGTCGACGACGGGACCCGGGGCTGGGTTCTTCACCAAGCTACGCACCCCTGAAGGTAGCACCTCCCACTGCCAGCCCGGCGGAGCCCAGTCCCGGACATGGTGCCTCTGAAGCAGGACGTCATCGCGAACGAGTCGACGACGAGGATGCGGGTCGGGCATCATTGATGTCGAGAACAAATTCTTATGAAAAAATTCCTATATATGCAATGTCATTTTATTAAGAAATTTTGAGCAAAATATCCTATTTTCAATTGTAATATCCCATTCCTAGGTTATAACTATCCTAATAATATTCCTTTCTCAAAAAATTCCGAAACTTTTCCCATTTATAGTCCTAACAAATATATATATGGTCAACTTTTTCCTAATGCAACTTTTTTATATGCAATTATTTTCTATACTATGATATACAACATTATATAAAATGAAAAACAGAAAAAGAAACACTAATTAAGCATACTTCTATACATCAACACTAATTATATCCATCTAACATATGCATTCATGTACACACAAAAAATTACATACTACACTAATTCATCTACACAGAAAACCTAACATATATTCATCCATTTATTAACATGCATATCTATTACAGTTTCAAAAAATGAAAAAAATGAAAAAATTCGCCGGAGATCGAGGGGCAGCGAGCTCACAGCAGGGTGAGGCGACGGCGAGGCTCGATCAGGGAGGAGGGCGCGTGGCGTCGATGGGGCTCAGACGGGGGAGGAGGCGCGGGCGGCGTTGCGCGGGGAGGAGACGCGGGCGGCGTCGACGGGGAGGAGGCGCGGGCGGTGGCGTGTCGCGCGGGGAGGAGGCCGGACGAGCTCCGGCGTCGGGGCAGGTGATACGTCTCCAACGTATCTATAATTTTTTATTGCTCCATGCTATATTATCTATTGTTTTGGACTATATTGGGCTTTATTTTCCACTTTTATATTACTTTTGGGACTAACCTATTAACCGGAGGCCCAGCCCAGAATTGCTGTTTTTTTTGCCTATTTCAGTGTTTCGAAGAAACGGAATATCAAACGGAGTCCAAACGGAATGAAATCTTCGGGAACATGATTTTCTCATCGGATAAGATCCAGGAGACTTGGACCCTCGGTCAAGAAAGGAGGGAGGCGGCCACGAGGGTGGAGGGCGCCACCCTAGGCGCGCCCCCTGCCTCGTGGGCCCCCCGAAGCTCCACCGACGTACTCCTTCCTCCTATATATACCTACATACCCCCAACAGATCAGAGACGGAGCCAAAAACCTAATTCCACCGCCGCAACTTTCTGTATCCACGAGATCCCATCTTGGGGCCTATTCTGGAGCTCCGCCGGAAGGGGAATCCACCACGAAGGGCTTCTAGATCATCATCATAGCCTCTCCGATGAAGTGTGAGTAGTTTACTTCAGACCTTCGAGTCTATAGTTAGTAGCTAGATGGCTTCTTCTCTCTTTTTGGATCTCAATACAATTTTCTCCCCCTCTCTCGTGGAGATCTATTTGATGTAATCTTCTTTTTGCGTGTGTTTGTTGAGACCAATGAATTGTGGGTTTATGATCAAGATTATCTATGAGCAATATTTGAATCTTCTCTGAATTCTTTTATGTATGATTGGTTATCTTTGCAAGTCTCTTCGAATTATCTGTTTGGTTTGGCCAACTAGATTGGTAGTTCTTGCAATGGGAGAAGTGCTTAGCTTTGGGTTCAATCTTGCGGTGTCCTTTCCCATGTGATGAGGGGCAGCAAGGCACGTATTGTAATGTTGCCATCGAGGATAACAAGATGGGGTTTTTATCATATTGCATGAATTTATCCCTATACATCATGTCATCTTGCTTAAGGCGTTACTCAGTTTTTATTAACTTAATACTCCAGATGCATGGTGGATAGAGGTCGATGAGTGGAGTAATAGTAGTAGATGCAGGCAGGAGTCGGTCTACTTGTCTCGGACGTGATGCCTATATACATGATCATACCTAGATACTCTCATAACTATGCTCAATTCATCAATTGCTCAACAAGAATTGTTCACCCACCGTAAAATACTTATGCTCTTGAGAGAAGCCACTAGTGAAATCTATGGCCCCGGGTCTATTCTCATCATATTAATCTTCCCACGCTTTATTATTGCTTTGCTTTTTACTTTGCCTTTTATTTTACTTTGCATCTTTATACCAAAAATACCAAAATATTATCTATCATCTCATCGATCTCACTCGTAAGTGACCGTGAAGGATTGACAACCCCTATTCGCGTTGGTTGCGAGGAGTTATTTGCTTTGTGTAGGTACGAGGGACTTGCGTGGCCTCCTAATGGATTGATACCTTGGTTCTCAAAACCGAGGGAAATATTTACGCTTACTCGCTGCATCATCCTCTCCTCTTCGGGGAAAACCAACGCAAGCTCAAGACGTAGCAAGAAGGATTTCTGGCGCTGTTGCCGGGGAGTCTACGCAAAAGTCAACATACCAAGTACCCATCACAATCTCTTATCTCTCGCATTACATTATTTGCCATTTGCCTCTCGTTTTCCTCTCCCCCACTTCACCCTTGGCGTTTTATTCGCTCTCTCTTTTCCGTTTGCCTTTTTCTCGCTTGCTTGTCGTTATGTCTGAAATTGGGGAAATTATTGCCAATATGGACAATAATAATAACATGGAAAATTCTGATGCACCGGCTGAAGAACCTCCTACCTTGCATACAAAAAGATTTCGAATTGGTAGTGGTAATATTATTGGAAAAGGAGTTATCCAAGATTTCTTTACTTGTACCGGTGCTTTGCCTTCTATGGGCAGTTCTATTCTCCATAGAACTAGTAGTCTTGCGGACGCTATTGCCCATCTTATCGTTGAACTTGAAAGGCAATTTATGCATATGCATCCTTCTATATAAAGGATTTTCCTAGAATTTTCTAATATTGAGCATTCCTCTGTTAAGCGTGCCGCTAAAATCTTTTTGGCTCATGAATTCAGATTTATAATAAAAGAGGCCAAAGAAATCTTTGCGCATTATAGGGTGGACGCTGGCCGTCCTCCCATAGAATCTATCCTCTTTGATCAAGAAGAAATAATGCATTTTCAATCTATTGACTATGTTGCTTTCAATGAAAATCTTAGGAAAAAAGGTGCCTACAAATATTTTAATTGATAGAATCTCTGAACTTAACGATGATTTGGCTATTCGAAATAATGAGCTAGGATACTCTCTTGAGTATAGGCTCACAAGGTTCTGTCAAAAGAATGCTTATAATGATGAATTGGTTGTGCAATACGAAGGGCCTAAAGAGGAACCTATACCTCCTAAAATTGATCTTGGGGATTTTTGCCCTATTAAATTTAGCCCTTTTGATTACTTTTCTTTGCCTCAAAGAAAACTTGCTTCCGAACGTAGGGAGTATGAAATGAGTTTCACTGATCTATCTAATTACTATGGCAATACCTAGATCTATCCTTGCTTTTATGCCTAGCTAGGGGTGTTAAACGATAGCGCTTGTTGGGAGGCAACCCAATTTTATTTTTTAGTTTCTGTTTTTGTTTCTCTTTAGGAATAAATAATCCATCTACCTTCTGTTTAGATGTGGTTTTATGTTTTAATTAGTGTTTGTGCCAAGTTAAACCTATAGGATCTTCTTGGATGATAGTTATTTGATCTTGCTGTAATTTCCAGAAACTTTCGGTTCACGAAAACAATTGTTAAAAATCACCAGAACGTGATAAAATAGTGATTCCAATTTCTGCTGATCAATAAAAAATTTCCTAGGTCGTCTTATTTTGTCTGAATTTTTTGAGTTGCAGAAGTTTGCATTAGTTACAGATTACTACAGACTGTTCTGTTTTTGACAGATTCTGTTTTTCGTGTGTTGTTTGCTTATTTTGATGAATCTATGGCTAGTAAAATAGTTTATAATCCATAGAGAAGTTGTAATACAGTAGGTTTAACACCAATATAAATAAAGAATGAGTTCATTACAGTACCTTGAAGTGGTCTTTTGTTTTCTTTCGCTAACGGAGCTTACGAGATTTCTGTTGAGTTTTGTGTTGTGAAGTTTTCAAGTTTTGGGTGAAATCTTTTGATGGATTATGGAACAAGGAGTGGCAAGAGCCTAAGCTTGGGGATGCGCATGGCACCCCCAAGATAATCTAAGGACACCAAAAATTCAAAGCTTGGGGATGCCCCCGGAAGGCATCCCCTCTTTCGTCCACTTCCATCGGTAACTTTACTTGGAGCTATATTTTTATTCACTACATGATATGTGTTTTGCTTGGAGCGTCGTGTATTATTTGCGTCTTTGCTTGTTAGTTTACCACAATCATCCTTGCTTTGCACACCTTTTGAGAAAGCCATACATGAATTGGAATTTGTTAGAATACTCTATATGCTTCACTTATATCTTTTGAGCTTTATAGTTTTGCTCTAGTGCTTCACTTATATCTTTTAGAGCACGGTGGCGGATTTGTTTTATAGAAACCTTTGATATCTCATGCTTCACTTAGATTATTTTGAGAGTCTTAAATAGCATGGTAATTTGCTTAAAAATAATAATATGCTTGGTATTCAAGATTTGTAAAACTTTCTTTTGAGTGCGTTGAATACTAAGAAAAGTTTGATGCTTGATAATTGTTTTGAGATATGAAGGTAGTAATATTAGAGTCATGCTAGTTGAGTAGTTGTGAATTTTAGAAATACTTGTGTTAAAGTTTGTGATTCCTGTAGCATGCACATATGGTGAAACGTTATGTGATGAAGTCGGAGCATGATTTATTTATTGATTGTCTTCCTTATGAGTGGCGGTCGGGGACGAGCGATGGTCTTTTCCTACCAATCTATCCCCCTAGGAGCATGCGTGTAATACTTTGCTTTGATAACTTGTAGATTTTTGGAATAAGTATATGAGTTCTTTATGACTAATGTTGAGTCCATGGATTATACGCACTTTTCTCACCCTTCCACCATTGCTAGCCTCTCTAATACCGCGCACTTTTCGCCGGTATCATACACCCACCATAAACCTTCCTCAAAACAGCCACCATACCTACCTATCATGGCATTTCCATAGCCATTCCGAGATATATTGCCATGCAACTTTCCACCATTCTGTTTATTATGACACGCTCCATCATTGTCATATTGCTTAGCATGATCATTTAGTTGACATCGTATTTGTGGCAAAGCCACCGTTCATAATTCTTTCATACATGTCACTTATGAATCATTGCATATCCCGGTACACCGCCAGAGGCATTCACATAGAGTCATATTTTGTTCTAAGTATCGAGTTCTAATTCTTGAGTTGTAAGAAAAATAAAAGTGTGATGATCATCATTTTTAGAGCATTGTCCCAAGTGAGGAAAGGATGATGGAGACTATGATTCCCCCATAAGTCAGGATGATACTCCGGACGAAAAATAAACAAAAAAGAGAAAAGAAAAGAAGCCATAAAAAAAGAGAAAAGGCCCAAAAAATGAGACAAAAAGAGAGAAGGGACAATGTTACTATCCTTTTACCACACTTGCGTTTCAAAGTAGCACCATGATCTTCATAATAGAGAGTCTCTCGTTTTGTCACTTTCATATACTAGTGGAAAATTTTCATTATAGAACTTGGCTTGTATATTCCAATGATGGGCTTCCTCAAATTGCCCTAGGTCTTCGTGAGCAAGAGAGTTGGATGCACACCCACTTAGTTTCTTTTGTTGAGCTTTCATATACTTATAGCTCTAGTGCATCCGTTGCATGGCAATCCCTACTCACTCACATTGATATCTATTGATGGGCATCTCCATAGCCCGTTGATACGCCTAGTTGATGTGAGACTATCTTCCCTCTTTTTGTCTTCTCCACAACCACCATTCTATTCCACATATAGTGTTATATCCATGGCTCACGCTCATGTATTGCGTGAAGATTGAAAAAGTTTTGAGAATGCCTAAAGTATGAAACAATTGCTTGGCTTGTCATCGGGGTTGTGCATGATTTAAATACTTTGTGTGGTGAAGATAGAGCATAGCCAGACTATATGATTTTGTAGGGATAACTTTCTTTGGCCATGTTATTTTGAGAAGACATAATTGCTTTGTTAGTATGCTTGAAGTATTATTATTTTTATGTCAATATTAAACCTTTGTCTTGAATCTTTCGGATCTGAATATTCATACCACAATTAAGAAGAGTTACATTGAAATTATGCCAAGTAGCACTCGACATCAAAAATTCTCTTTTTATCATTTACCTACTCGAGGACGAGCAGGAATTAAGCTTGGGGATGCCTGATACGTCTCCAATGTATCTATAATTTTTTATTGCTCCATGCTATATTATCTATTGTTTTGGACTATATTGGGCTTTATTTTCCACTTTTATATTACTTTTGGGACTAACCTATTAACTGGAGGCCCAACCCAGAATTGCTGTTTTTTTGCCTATTTCAGTGTTTTGAAGAAACGGAATATCAAACGGAGTCCAAACGGAATGAAATCTTCGGGAACGTGATTTTCTCATCAGATAAGATCCAGGAGACTTGGACCCTCGGTCAAGAAAGGAGGAAGGTGGCCACAAGGGTGGAGGGCACGCCCCCTGCCTCGTGGGCCCCCCGAAGCTCCACCTACATACTCCTTCCTCCTATATATACCTACGTACCCCCAACAGATCAGAGACGGAGCCAAAAACCTAATTCCACCGCTGCAACTTTCTGTATCCACGAGATCCCATCTTGGGGCCTGTTCCGGAGCTCCGTCGGAAGGGGAATCCACCACGGAGGGCTTCTACATCATCATCATAGCCTCTCCGATGAAGTGTGAGTAGTTTACTTCAGACCTTCGGGTCCATAGTTAGTAGCTAGATGGCTTATTCTCTCTTTTTGGATCTCAATACAATGTTCTCCCCCTCTCTCATGGAGATCTATTCAATGTAATCTTCTTTTTGCGGTGTGTTTGTTGAGACCGATGAATTGTGGGTTTATGATCAAGATTATCTATGAGCAATATTTGAATCTTCTCTGAATTCTTTTATGTATGATTGGTTATATTTGCAAGTCTCTTTGAATTATCCGTTTGGTTTGGCCAACTAGATTGGTAGTTCTTGCAATGGGAGAAATGCTTAGCTTTGGGTTCAATCTTGCGGTGTCCTTTTCCAATGGATGAGGGGCAGCAAGGCACGTATTGTATTGTTGCCATCGAGGATAACAAGATGGGGTTTTTATCATATTGCACGAATTTATCCCTCTACATCATGTCATCTTGCTTAAGGCGTTACTCTGTTTTCATTTAATTAATACTCTAGATGCATCTTTGGATAGCGGTCGATGAGTGGAGTAATAGTAGTAGATGCAGGCAGGAGTCGGTCTACTTGTCTCGGACGTGATGCCTATATACATGATCATACCTAGATACTCTCATAACTATGCTCAATTCATCAATTGCTCAACAGATAATTCACCCACCGTAAAATACTTATGCTCTTGAGAGAAGCCACTAGTGAAATCTATGGCCCCGGGTCTATTCTCATCATATTAATCTTCCTAAGCTTTATTATTGCTTTGCTTTTTACTTTGCCTTTTATTTTACTTTGCATCTTTATACCAAAAATACCAAAAATATCATCTATCATCTCTATCGATCTCACTCGTAAGTGACCGTGAAGGGATTGACAACCCCTATTCGCGTTGGTTGCGAGGAGTTATTTGCTTTGTGTAGGTACGAGGGACTTGCGTGGCCTCCTACTGGATTGATACCTTGGTTCTCAAAAACTGAGGGAAATACTTACGCTACTCTGCTGCATCATCCTTCCTCTTCGGGGAAAACCAACGCAAGCTCAAGACGTAGCAGCAGGCGACGGCGGCAGCCTGGCAGCGTCCTTTGTCGTAGTGGTCGCGCGGCATCGAGAAGAAGCAGAGATAGATGTGAAAATTTCCAAGTGTTGTCTATATATGTGCCCCCTTTAGTCCCGGTTGGAGCCACCAACCGGGACTAAAGGTGAATTTCACCCAGCCGAAGCAGCGGGAAGCGCATGCCTTTAGTCGCGGTTGGTGGCTCCAACCACGACTAAAGGGGGGCCTTTAGTCGCGGTTGGAGCCAAACTGCGACTAAAGGCTGGTGCTCATGCAGGCGCGGTGCAGGCCAACTTTAATCCCACCTCGCTTGGCGAGAGGCGCCAACACCAGTTTATAAGCCCTGACACAGCCTCTCCATCGACCTCCTCTCTAATGTAGGCCTTCTGGCCTACCGCACATGTGCTGCCCTGTGGGGCCTACTGGGCCTTGCAGACCTGCATCCTGGCCAAACTAGAGGTTGTGTTTCTAGTCGTATGCAGGCCGTGGTGGCCCAGTAGGCGGGCTTTTCTAATTTATTTATTTTTTAGTTTTTTGTTTTCTGCTTTATTTATTTTCTTTTGTTTCTGAGTTGTTTTTTGCTTTATTTAGAATTTATTTGTGAATCTTTTTTCTTTAGGTAAAAAAATATAAAATTTCTGTTAGTGCCAGTAGTTTTCGAATTTGAATAGTTTAAATTTGAATTATTTGAAATTTGTGTGAATCACTAGTTTGTGAATAACTTTACTTTAAAAATAGATTTTTTGGTGATTCTTTTTTCCGCTGTTTAATATTAGTGTGTTTTATCATTATATTCAATTAGGTAATTCTTAGGTTATTTAAAAAAAATAAAATGCCTTTGTAACAGAAGAGTTTTCATCCGAAACCCTGATACTTTGAAAGATATTGTCCATTTTGTACATGAAGTGCATCCAGTTTTTGCTGTAACCCTCTCAACCTTTTAGTGCATGCTATGTGGGTGAAATGATGATACCATGCCAACTTTCAACCTTTTCTGAGTTCATTTGTAGTGCTTTTCAATTTCAGGGTCATTTAGCTCAAAAAAATCAGTAAATGCATGAAAAATAGCAAAGTCGAGAAGGGTTGAAAATTGATGACGTGGCTTCGAATGGTGCATACTAAATGCACAAAAAGTCTAGAGTTGAAATAAGTTGAAAAAAATGAAATGCCTTTGTAACAGACGAGTTTTCGTCCAAAACCCTGATACTTCGAATGAGATTGTCCATTTTGTACACAAGTGCATCCAGTCTTTGCCGTAACCCTCTCAACTTTTTAGCACATGCTATGTGGGTGAAATGATGATACCATGCCAACTTTCAACATTTTCAGAGTTCATTTGTAGTTCTTTTCAATTTCAGGGTTATTTAGCTAAAAAAATCAGTAAATGCATGAAAAATAACAAATGAAGTCAGAAAGGGTTAAAAATTGATGACGTGGCTTCGAATGGTGCATACTGAACGCACAAATACTATGGAGTTCAAATAAGTTTTAAAAATGAAATGCCTTTGTAACAGACGAGTTTTTGTCCAAAACCCTGATACTTCGAAAGAGATTGTCCACTTTGTACACGAAGTGCATCTAGTTTTGGCCGTAACCCTCTCAACTTTTTAGCAGATGCTATGTGGGTGAAATGATGATACCATGCCAACTTTCAACCTTTTAAGAGTTCATTTGTAGTTCTTTTCAATTTCAGGGTCATTTAGCTCAAAAAATCAGCAAATGCATGAAAAATAGCAAATGAAGTCAGAAAGGGTTGAAAATTTGTTTGTACATAATATTTCTTCGCGTTTCAAATGCCAAAACACATAAGTACCCTAACTATTACAAAGATTCCCTCCGGTTTGTCCGAAGTGGCACTTTCCAGATATATAAGTCCGGAAACTCACTAGAGAAGAAAGTGATGACAATGAAGCCGGTCACATCCCAGATTGGGATCTTTGGGTATAAAACTTGTTCTTCGCGTGTGTCCCTTTGCGCCGTAACCATGGACAATCTTCATCATTTAATTGGATTCTTGGTTCAATATTCACCGTGAAGGGAGAAATTTCATGAAACTTTTCATAATCTTCTGACATGTTTGTCTTATCCTCCACTCCCACGATGTTTCTTTTCCCTGAAAGAACTATGCGGGGCTTTGGCTCACCGTATGCCGTATTCGCTTCCTTATCTTTTCTTTTTCTCGGCTTGGTAGACATGTCCTTCACATAGAAAACTTGCGCCACATCATTGGCTAGGACGAATGGTTCATCTACGTACGCAAGGTTGTTGAGATCCACTATTGTCATTCCATACTGCGGGTCTTCCGTTACCCCGCCTCCTGTTGGATTGACCCATTTCCACCGAAACAAAGGGACCTTCAAATGACGTCCATAGTCAAGTTCCCATATCTCCTCTATGTAACCATAATATGTGTCCTTTGGCCTATAGGTGTTTGCTGCATCAAAGCGGACACCACTGTTTTGGTTGGTGCTCTTTTTATCTTGGGCAATCGTGTAAAATGTATTCCCATTTATCTCGTACCCTTTGAAAGTCAATATATTCAAAGATGGTAACTTGGACAACAAGTACATCTCATCTTAAACTACGTCGTCATGCATGAGACGTGTCTGCAACCAACCGACGCAAGTCCCCATTTGTTCACGTGTAATCCAGTCATCAGACTGCTCCGAGTGTTTGGAGCGTAGAATATTCTTGTGTTCCTCGATATATAGAGCCACTAAGGAGGAATTTTGTAGAACTATGTAGTGTGCTTGAGTGAGAGAATGCCCGTCCATACATATTATTTCTTTCGGTCCTAGCGTGCCTTTTCCACCTAGTCTGCCCTCATGCCGCTATTCAGGAACACCAATCGGCTTAAGGTCAGGAATAAAGTCAGCACAAAACTCAATGACCTCCTCATTTTCATGGTCCTTCGAGATGCTTCCTTCTAGCCTAGCACGATTATGAACATATTTCTTTAAGACTCCCATGAACCTCTCAAAGGGGAACATATTGTGTAGAAATACAGGACCCAGAATGGCAATCTCTTCGACTAGGTGAACTAGGACGTGCATCATGATATTGAAGAAGGATGGTGGGAACACCAACTCGAAAACTGACAAGACATTGCACCAACTCATTCTCTAACCTTGGTATGATTTCTGGATCGACCTTCCGAGAGATTGCATTGAGGAATGCACATAGCTTCACAATGGCTAATCGAACATTTTCTGGTAGAAGCCCCCTCAATGCAACGGGAAGCAGTTGCGTCATAGTCACGTGGCAGTCATGAGACTTTAGGTTCTGGAACTTTTCTCTGTCATATTTATTATTCCCTTTATATTTGACGAGAAGCCAGACGGGACCTTCATACTGAGCAGGCATCGAAAGAATATTTCCTTCTCTTCTTTTGTAAGAGCGTAGCTGGCACGACCCTGATGTATGCCGTCTTTTCCATGCATACGTTGCTGGTCCTCTCGTGCCTCCGGTGTATCTTTTGTCTTCCCCTACACACCCAAGAAGCCTAGCAGGTTCACACAAAGATTCTTCGTCACGTGCATCACATTGATTGCAGAGCGGACCTCTAGGTCTTTCCAATAGGGTAGGTCCCAAAATATAGATTTGTTCTTCCACATGGGTGCGCGTCCGTCAGCATCATTCGGAACAGATTGTCCGCCAGGACTGAGGGAGTCCTGGATTAGGGGGTGTCCGGATAGCCGGACTATAACCTTTGGCCGGACGCCTGGACTATGAAGATACAAGATTGAAGACTTCGTCCCGTGTCCGGATGGGACTTTCCTTGGCGTGGAAGGCAAGCTTGGCGATACAGATATGTAGATCTCCTCCCATTGTAACCGACTCTGTGTAACCCTAGCCCTCTCCGGTGCCTATATAAACCGGAGGGTTTTAGTCCGTAGGACGAACACCAATCATACCATAGGCTAGCTTCTAGGGTTTAGCCTCTTTGATCTCGTGGTAGATCTACTCTTGTACTACCCATATCATCAATATTAATCAAGCAGGAGTAGGGTATTATCATGCCACTGCGCGTAGCCTGAAAAAGCAGAAGCGGAAGCTCAAAACAGCGGAAGATGCACTCAGAATTAGATGGAGCAAAGTACTCAACACCACAGACAAATACGGGGACAGTCGCCACACAAAGAGCTATCCGAAGCGAAAATTACACGTGAAGATAGCTTTGGCTATCGGCCAAACTCTCCGTCTAGGCGGTTTTCTTATGACCGCCTGTTCGGCCGCCGCGCCGACGATGACTTCTCGGGTCATCGAAAGCAATCTTCACGTCAACTCGGAACTCGCCAAGCAGTTAGATCCGACGGAGCTCTCTTTCTTAAACGAGCTCTTGGATCGCATCGCCGCCCTGGGAGTCGCTACAGACTACGATCAGATTGGGCATAAACCCGATCCGAGAGAGATTAACTCTCCCCAGGTCACCCATCACGTTGCAGTGGTGGAGGAACAATGCGGCAAGCCTTCATCTATCTTAAGGACTAGTTATGTCCGGATTCCCGATCCTCCAAGCGGATACAGCGGAGGGAGGACGTCACTCAAGCCCTGAACCTAAAGTCAGGCAGCGGGCTAGATTCATTGGACAACATCCAAGAACCCAAGCTTCCGAGTTCGGAAACCCCTTGGCCCCTGAGTCTTAGATTGGGCGAGGTTCCGGATTTAATTGACCGGATGCGTGGCGGCTCTAAGCCGCTTTATCTCCCGCTTGGGAGAAAAGGCATTACCCCTTTATCGCCTCCTCCGGCGCACCGAACACTTCGAGTGGACGGATGCCGCCACGGCCGGACTCGAAGAAATAAAAGCCATATTGGCAACAAACCCGGTCCTGGCCGCGCCTAACATCGGCGAACCAATGCTATTATACATCACGGCTACTCATCAAGTTGTAAGCGCAGTGCTCGTCGTCGAACAAGAAACGGACGGACACAAATTCCCCCTTCAAAAGCCAGTTTACTACGTGTCCACTGTCCTCACTCCATGCAAGTCGCGGTACCCGCATTATCAAAAGATAGCGTACGCGGTATTTATGTCATCCCGGAAGCTGCGACACTACTTTCAAGAGTGTTCGATAATGGTAGCCTCTGAAGTACCTCTTAACGATATTATAAACAACCGCGACGCGATGGGCCGGATTGCCAAATGGGCCATTGAGCTCCTCCCGTTCGACATAACCTATAAGCCACGACGAGCTATTAAGTCGCAAGTTTTGGCCGACTTCATCGCCGAGTGGACTGAAGCTGAACTCCCCAAAGAGTACGGCACATATTCCAACTGGATCATGCACTTCGACGGCTCCAAAATGTTGGCTGGTCTGGGGGCTGGCGTCGTTCTGACGTCCCCAACAGGAGATCTGATTCAATCGTACTCCAGATAATGTATATGGACTCCAACAACGCAGCGAATCGAGGCCCTTCTACATGGTCTCCGGATGGCGGTCTCCATGGGCATCAACGCCTAGAGGTGCGAGGATTGAACCTCGCGATATCCCAAATAAATGGAGACTTTGATGCCAAGGATCCGAAAATGGCAGCCATCGCAACACCGTCCTAAAATGTCAGCTCGGTTCGAGGGGCTCAATTTCACCATATAGCCGGAAAACAATCAGGCAGCAGACGTCTTAGCACGCATTGGCGCAAAGCGCGATGCAGTCCCCCCCAACGTTTTCTTGGAGAGGCTGTTCAAGCCATCCGTATTATGGGAAGGGAATCTGGAAATAACAGCCGGACCCAACCGCACCGCCCGACACGAACATTTTGACACAACGGAGGCTCGCCAGCAGTAACATCTTCAGCCCACGTAATAATGGCAGTCATTGCCCCGTGGACAGAACCATTCCTAGCCTACCTAACCAGGCAGGAACTTCCCGAGGACCAAAACGAGGCACGCTGCATAGTGCGGCAATCTAAAGCCTATAAAGTCCATGAGGAGAGCTTTATAAGAAAAGCACCACCGAGTCCTTCAAAGGTGTATCTCCGAAGAGGAAGGCGGAATCTTACGGCTGAAATTCATGCGGACTCGGCGGGCACCACGCCGCAGCCCGGCCCTTGTAACCAAGGCCTTCCAGACAGATTTTATTGGCCGACGGCCCGGCAGATGCTCGGGACCTAGTCCAACGATGCGTCGGTTGCCGCTCTTTGCTAACCAAAGCCATATGCCACCCACCGCCCTCCAAACTATACCCATCACCTGGCCCTTCGCGGTCTGGGGGCTTGACATGGTTGGACCCCTTAAAGGAGGAACCCACAAGCAACAATACCTACTGGTCATGGTGGATAAATTCACCAAATGGATAGAGGCCAAGCCTGTTAAGACGGCTGAATCCGGACCGGTGATAGACTTCATATCAGGGGTCGTACACCGTTACGACGTCCCCCACAGCATCACCATTGATAACGGCATGAACTTTACGGCCGACGAGGTCAAACTCTGTTGCAAAAACATGGGCATCAAGCTCGACTATGCTTCAGTCTATCACCCTCAAACTAATGGTCAAGTCGAGCGAGCAAATGGTCTAATCATGAGCGGCATCAAACCCAGATTAGTGCGGTCCCTCAAGGAATCTAACACGCCTTTGGGTAGAGGAGCTCGACCAGACTGGGGCTACGGACCACGCCGAATCGCACCACGGATACACACCATTCTTTATGGTATATGGCGCAGAGGCGGTTCTGGCCTGCGACATAATTCATGACTCACCCCGCGTGCGCATGTATGAAGAAAGAGAAGCCGAACTCGATCGGCGGGACAGTTTGGACGCCTTGGAGGAAGAGCATGACGTGGCAAAAGCCCGTTCCGCATTCTATCAACAGCAGGCTCGAAGATATCAAAGCAGAGAAGTACGGGCCAAAATTTACAATGTTGGCGAGCTAGTTCAACGCCTGCCGGACAAGAAAAAGGACAAACTCAATCCCAAATGGGAAGGTCCCTTTATTATTGACCAAGTCCTGACTGGTGGAGCGTACCGCCTACGAGATGCATCGGATAACCGACTCGAGCCGAACCCATGGAACGCCGCCCGTCTCCGAAGATTCTACGCCTAGCGCCGGACTCTGTGTTCGTCTCCTTCCTCTGTCTATTTTTTACACATTAGCTGTCTTATATTTCTCTCCTTCTCCCTCCCTTTCTCTTACAGCCTTTAAGGGCTCATTCGCGCCTTGTTCGCACACAACTGACGCGCTATCCACACTCATTATACCTGGGGGCTTCTTTAACATAAGCTTATTTATACGGGCTTCATGCCCAACACATGTGTCACACTTCCGCATGTACATTTTATTCACCATTATATGCATCGATATGACTTAAGTTTTGGCCAAGCTGGGTTGCCTGGCTCCTGTGCTTACCCCTACGTTCCCGATTGTTCGGCTAGGCGGTAAAGGGAGCACCTCTGCGATTGTTACTTCCGGGTCAGCCGGATGTGTACCTCAGACTGGGTGAAGCCGAAAGCTAGTGTTCTTAAGGGAATACTCGATCGGTGAACTAAAGATGATTTCTCACTTGTTTATTTATCCGCCCCCAGATGCTTTTCTTCTTTTTTTGCAGTCCGGACATGCACTTTAGGGCATGCCTCCGAGGGAAAGGAACCCCTAATAGAACTATTCTCCCTGGAAGATGTTTCTTACTAACCATGTCCCGGACTACACTCCGGACTATCGGGTCCCGAGGTTGAAGTGAAAAGGTCCGCCATGACAAACGATCTACAATCCGGCTAGAAGGCATTTTACATGTCATCTTAAATTACATAGTCAATTTGACTGGGTATATTCCTCTTCAATACAATCCAACAGCTGTCTAGTTTACATCTGTTGGGAATATTAATGCCAACTCTACGGCCGTACACTAAGCTCACAGGATCTCCTTCCCATCGGGCCCCACAGGTCTAACCTCGGCCATGTGGTTTGGGTCACCGTGTACCGCGTCTTCACCATGGCCCAGCCTCCTGGCGCCTTTGATGGCAGGCCGATATCTTCCATAATCGGAACGCCAAGGCGCCCTTAAGCCTCTTTGCAAGCTCTCCAAGACCTTGGGCATGGAGACAGATGGCCACAAGGCACGAGCGACGCCTTTCATCACTGCCGAACTCGTTCATGCAGTTGTAAGAGCTCGAAGAAGGTCACCCAGAACCAGGGCATTTCCTCTGCAGGACGACCTGTGAGCATACCTACAGACTTATCTCTGTTAGTCGACTTCCTTGCCGAACTCTTATTCAAAGTTCGTTCAAGCACTTACTAAAAATGCCGCGTCGGCCGCCGATTCTCCTTCACGAGTCCGGCCACTGGGCACGAACATCCTTTAGTTCCTCGCCCAGCTGGGTGTTGGCATCTTGAGATTATTCTTCTCCTGCCTCACCTTCGTAAGCACGCTCTCGCCGGCCTTTAACCGGCGCAAGAGTTGTTGCTTGTCCGGATCTACTCCGGCGCCATCTGCAATGTTATTTTCAGATTTATACACACGCCGCACTTCACAACATACTTATCTTTCGAAGCATATATTACCAGAGGGGGTCTCCTTGGCCTCCCCCGTCATGCTAGTGCGGCCTCAAGTTGGGCTTTGCACTCTCCCAGCTCTGGGACAGTTGGGTATTCTTTTTCAGAAGAACACGCATAATAAATGATGCTTAAATCAGTTATTCTAACTGTTTCAAGTCTCAGGGCTCTTGATATATATATATATATATATATATATATATATATATATATATATATATATATATATATATATATATATATATAATCATCAAATTTTATCACCCATATATGTCTTTTACATTTGCTCCGTGGCCTGGTTAGACCATTTTGAGCAGCACGGAGGTACGCATCTCCCGAGTTGAAGGCGTCCAATGCCTCTTGGGAGAAACAAGCGTTGCGAAGAACTGTCCGGCGACGCCTGTGCTTCATGGCACTCTCCACCTCGGAATTGGTGGCGGACAGTCTATCCGCATCCTCTGTCAGAGGAGCGTCCGACGCACGCCTCATGTTCGCCTCTGCTTCTGGACCTAGCTTTGGAGCCTGGCTGGTGGAGGCGCGATTGGCAATCTCTCCGGATATAGTCCGGCGAGCCCTCTTTTTCCTAAAAAAAGAGAGCACGGGCGTTAGTATGCATCGTAAGAATAATACCTTGGAATAAGGCGGCGCGCCTTACTGCTGCGCCGGTGCCTCGACCCGGACTACATGTCTCTTTAGCCTGCCCGCCCTCACGGTCCCTTGTTGGCTAGTCGCCGCAGGCTCGGCATTCCGCCTCGAGATCCTCCCCTGCAAAACACCATTGGTATACGGTGATAAAAAAAGCACGGACGGATCATCTTCAAGTATTAAGACTTGGTCTCAATTACTTGTGAGGCGGGGAGCAGTCCAGATAATCGGCTGTAATAGCCACCAAGGCATTGTCGATGCTCAGTTGGTAAAATACCCCATCGATCAGCTCCACAGATATGTCCGGATCCTCTTGGGAGGCCGGATCGAGGGACCGTTCTAGATCCTCGGGTTGTGGAGGAGGGTTGTTTATAGCCTTTACGGCCCGGCGCAATTCCTGCGTCGAAATCACAAGATAAGGTACTTGACTATGGGAATATGGAACGGATGGGCAAAAAAGAAGTGTCCGCTTACCCAGCTTGGAGGATTGTACATAGAAAATCCGCCCTGAGAATTGACGCGGAGGAACTCCTCCTCTTCTCCCTTGTACAAAGTGGGCAAGATCTTTATTAGAGCGGCAATCGAGTCTGGCCCCCTACGACCGCAGCGGGTGGCGTCATCCTCCCCATTGAAATCCCACATGGGGTGGCCTCTATACTGAAGCGGCTGCACCCCCCGCATAATGCATGTGGCCATGACCTCGATCATGGTCAGTCCGGAATGAGCTAACAGCCTTATCCGGCTCATCAGATAAAGAATGTCCTTGTCATTTTTCTTATGGGGGCTCCGTGGACGCCAACTCAGGCGCTTCTTCAAGGGAGCATTATCCAACTCAGGGAGGCCGATCCGAACAGGATCCGGCAGGGGGACATCTTCTATATAAAACCGTTCTGAAAGCCAGTCTTCGGACGCCTTCGTTGGGGTTCCGGATAGATATCCGGTCCTGGCGATGCGCCATACTTCGGCTCCGCCCACTTGATATATTGACCCCTTCTGAGAATGAGGCACAAGGCGTAACAGTTTCCTCCACAATATGAAATGAGCCTCGCAGCCCAAAAACAGCTCGCAGAAGGGCTCTGAAGCCCGCAATATGCAATATGGAGGCGGGCGAAGGTTGTGCAACTGAGGCGGTAGAACTCAGAGCCCCGGAGAAACGGATGAATTGGAAATCCAAGCCCTCTTATCAAATAAGGGACAAGGCATACCCGCTCCCTTGGAGGGATCGGGGCGCCTCCGCTGCTCTCCGCCATTATAGGTGGCGAGCCCGCTCGAACCGGGACCATGAAGGCTGGAGGAGAAATCCCTTGGTCTCAAGCATCACTAGCTCATTGTCAAAGGGACGGAACATCTCTTCCAATTTCGGGCTGGGGGCTGGGAGAGCGAGAGGAGGGCTGCGTCGAATGGCCATGATGGAATGGATCTACATCGGATGCACTCCGATGAATGCTCATGAAGGGAAGATGGTGTGATTTGGATCTAAATCCTCGTCTCTTTAAAAGGCAGCTCATTTACACAGCTAGGGGGGTAAATGTAAAAACACCTGGCTTTTCAGATTAAATCGACACATGGAGGATGGCCATTATTGGGCGTGGAAGCCAAGGGCGCAATATTCATGAGAAGCCGACACTATTCAACAGTACATGGAATTTGGAGAAGAACCCGCCTTGCAATGTCAAGACAATCTGCGCCGGACTCATCGTCATTGAAGCCTGGTTCGGGGCTCTTGAGGAGTCTGGATTAGGGGTGTCCGGATAGCGGACTATAACCTTTGGCGGACTCTGGACTATGAAGATACAAGATTGAAGACTTAGCCCGTGTCCGGATGGGACTTTCCTTGGCGTGGAAGGCAAGCTTGGCGATACAGATATGTAGATCTCCTCCCATTGTAACCGACTCTGTGTAACCCTAGCCCTCTCCGGTGCCTATATAAACCGGAGGGTTTTAGTCCGTAGGACGAACACCAATCATACCATAGGCTAGCTTCTAGGGTTTAGTCTCTTTGATCTCGTGGTAGATCTACTCTTGTACTACCCATATCATCAATATTAATCAAGCATGAGTAGGGTTTTACTGCTAAACCATAGTTCATACGGTGTTGTCTCAATGGATTTAGATGGTGCCCTATTAAAGTGAATGCAGCTATCTCTAATGCATAACCCCAAAACGATAGTGGTAAATCGGTAAGATACATCATAGATTGCACCATATCTAGTAAAGTACGATTACGACGTTCGGACACACCATTATGCTGTGGTGTTCTGGGTGGCGTGAGTTGCGAAACTATTCCGCATTGTTTTAAATGAAGACCAAACTCGTAACTCAAATATTCTCCTCCACGATCAGATCGTAGAAACTTTATTTTCTTGTTACGATGATTTTCAACTTCACTCTGAAATTCTTTGAACTTTTCAAATGTTTCAGACTTATGTTTCATTAAGTAGATATACCCATATCTGCTTAAATCATCTGTGAAGGTGAGAAAATAATGATACCCGCCGCGAGCCTCAACATTCATCGGACCACATACATCTGTATGTATGATTTCCAACAAATCTATTGCTCGCTCCATAGTTTCGGAGAATGGTGTTTTAGTCATTTTACCCATGAGGCACGGTTCGCAAGTACCAAGTGATTCATAATCAAGTGGTTCCAAAAGCCCATCAGTATGGAGTTTCTTCATGCGCTTTACACCAATATGACCTAAACGGCAGTGCCACAAATAAGTTGCACTATCATTATCAACTCTGCATCTTTTGGCTTCAATATTATGAATATGTGTATCACTACTATCGAGATTCAATAAAAATAGACCACTCTTCAAGGGTTCATGACCATAAAGATATTACTCATATAAATAGAACAACCTGTTGGGGATATTACTACCGGGCGTAAACCGGTCAGGAGAGGCCGGGTTAACTTCATCAGTAGTCAAGTATGCTTGAAGCCCGTGAGGATATTCTATAAGGGCCCAAGGCCCAGAACCGGTTTAAGGCTTGTAGCCGTGAACTGGCATTAGTATGTAACTTGTGTTGTAAGTTATAAATACTAGAGACTGAACCGGACACGTCTATGAGCCGGTCTCGGGACTCTGCAAACCGACGGGCGTCACCCATGTATATAAGGGGACGACCCGACGGCGGTTCGAGGACAACAGACAACAACTCGAGACTTAGGCGAAGCTTGTTTTCTCCCTAGTCATCGAAACCCCCATCAATTCCATCACAACTAGACGTAGGCTTTTACCTTCATCGAAGGGACCGAACTAGTATAAACTCTCTTGCGTCCTTGTGTCCGCTTTAACCCCTTCAAGCTAACCCGTAGCGATGGCTCCACGACTAAGTCCTTTCATGAGGACATCTGCCATGACAAAACCACGTCAGTTGGCGCCCACCGTGGGGCTATCGCATGATGGTTTCAAGTTCTTGGAGGGCAACTTCGAAGGACTCAAGGGTTACGCTGTGGGCCGGATGACCAAGAGTCGTCACGGCAAGCTCTACATCGACGATTCAGGCTGGGGCCCCAAGGCCGGCTCGATTGAGTACGGGTACCGGGTCCCCTTTGGTGGCATACACGTCTTCATTGGCAAGATCGGTGAACCGGGCCCTGAGCCGAACACCTGCACCGACCTCGTCGAAATGGCTCAGCATGCGAGATCTGCCCAGGGTGAACCGGCCATGAAGTGTGCCTTCGTGGGAGTTATCCACGGAGGAGAATATGATGGTGGATCGGAATCTGGTAGCGAGACCGTCGTTTATTCCGGCGACGAGTCCTCGACCGGAGAAACCAAATCATTATATCAGTTACAAGACGGCCGGATTGGGGCTGTTCCGATGGTGACAGTATTTCGGACCCCTCTGATCTGCCCAACCGGGTTGGGATATTCATGGCCGGTACACAGGTAGCGATCCACTCTTCGACCGCAGCAGCAATGTTCTCCGGGTCAAGCGCGGCGGCCGGGCAGGAGGTCCTGCACCCGCCGCTCAAGTTTTACCTTATCTGTTTGATCGTTGGCGTGCTTATGGCGAGAGCTAACCCGGTGGATCGGGGCGCCCTACGCGGAAATTGCCAAGGTGAGGAATAGATCACTCGAGGCCAAGGCCGACGGCAGCCGAGAACAACAGGATGGCTGCGAGCGGGCTGCTTTGGATGCGCAGCCTATAGGTTTATCTTTGGACCGAACGTTGCATGAAGTCTGAAAAGGAAGCATCGGTCTCGCCGCCGACGGTTTCGATGCGAAACATCTTTAATACCCGTGAGCAGGGACTAGTAACCAGCCGGTGATAAACTGGCGGAGGCCTCGGGCCGGTGCGCCGTTCAGCCTTGCTCGATGGAGCCGCCTCGACGAATAATATCGTGCCTCGGCTGTCCGGACACCTCTGTGTCATTATTCCAATCAATGGACAATCTTATCGCCGTCGCTTCACGGTGGTGGCCATCCCGATTGAAGGTGATTCTCCGCAAGCGGTGGAGACGCGCCGGTTAAGGAACTTCTTCAACAGCCTTGGTGTAGCAGAAGCATATTCATATAGCGTGACGAATTCATTCCACCCCCGCCCAAGCGGAGTTACAAAGCAGCGGATGGATGAACAGGGCGTATCTAGTAATGCACGGAACCGTGAAGCGCCCCATGGCCATAACCCGCGGGTGATGCTCGAAGTGGTGGACCGGCCCGAGCACGAAGGATGCCGAGTTAGCGGCGCAACATGAGGCTCGTCACCACGCCGGTTCGTCCAACCACCTTGATCGAGCCAGAGTCACTTCTAGTTCTTTGGGAGTGCCTTGTCTTGTCCCGCTTTACGCAATGTCGCCTACCAAGGATTTCAAAGGCCGCGCAAGGTGCCAAATTACGCCGATTTGTCTCCGGAAACATGGGTAGAGAGCTATGAGATGGCCATGGAGATGCTTGGCGTAGATGAAGCGGCATGTGCAAAGTATTTCACCATGATGCTTGAAGGACAGCCCGTATTTGGTTAAAGAGCTTACCAGCCAATTCTATCAGTTCATGGGCCCAGTTGCGAGCCCGGTTTATCCAGAATTTCAAGGATACTGTAAGCAGCCCATGTCGATAGTGGACTTAGCGGCCTGTGTCCAGGAGGAAGGAGAGTCAACAACCCGATGGGTACGTCGAGTTTCGGAAAATTTGCACTCATCAGACCGTATCAACGCCGACTCATGGTTATAACTTTGAAAGCAACTGCGGTTTAAACCTCACGAAGTTGAAATTGGGACGGATGAAGCACCATTGTAACGATATGGGGACCCTCATGACTGCATTAGTGAAGTATGCTGATTCTGATGGTACCAAGGATCCCGAGTCTGATGATGACAAGGCAGGGAAGGGAAAGAAGAACATCAACTCCAAGGGGCAGCAACACAACATGGCAGGTCATGGTAACGGAGGCAAGCGTAAAGCGGATGGCAGCATGGACTTTGTGGCTAATACTAGCACATAGAACAGGGGCCAGCGACGAAAGGGTAAACCGCCAAATCGCGGTGGAGCTCCAAACCCCAAGCCAGACCGCCTGACTTATCTATTAAACCAGCCCTGTCCAAAGCACGGGACGAAGGAGACGCCAGCCACCCACCTTTGGAAGGATTGCTATATTATGCAGGAGTTCAAAAATTCTAATGCTTTCCGGTATGATCACGGATCAGGTGGTGGCTCAGGATCCGGATTCCATGGGCCGGGTCACGGTGGAGGAAATGCCGGTTCAGGCTTCAATGGAGATCAGGTTGGACATAACAATCAAAACAATCAGAATAGCCAGGGTGGTTACAACCAGCAGCAGTAGTCGGGCTATCAGAGCAATCCAAATCAGTTGAATAGTGGGCAATATCATGTATTCACCACTAGCTTAGACAAGCGAGACCAGAAGTCACAAGCGAGCAGTGAATTCTGTTGAACCGGCCGTGCCTCGTTATTTACGCTGGTCCGAACAGCCAATCATATGGAGCGAGAGGATCACCCCCCGGTTGACAATCCGGGCCGGTTAACATTGGTGGTGGCACCTCGGTGGGAGGTTATAAGTTCACCAAGGTGCTCATGGATGGAGGAAGCAGCATTAATATCTTATACTATGAGACCTTCCGCCGTATGGGGCTAACAGACAAGAATCTTAAACCGTCCAATACGGTATTCCATGGTGTGGTACCTGGTAAGTCAGCATATCCCGTTGGAAAGATAGCTCTGGAGGTGGCCTTTGGAGATGGTCATGATTCCAGGTCAGAAACATTGATTTTCGAAGTGGTGAAGATCCGGAGCCCATACCACGCTTTATTTTGGCGGCCGGCTTATGCCAAATTTATGGCACGGCCCTGTTATATTTATCTGCAGCTCAAGATGCCGGGTCACAAGGGGACCATAACCGTTCATGGAAGTCATAAGATTGCCTTGGAGTGTGAAGAAGGTGATGCGGCCTATCTTGAGTCGGTTTGTGCCACGGAAGAGTTGAAGTACTACAAGGATAATGTTGATCCGGCGGACATGACTCATTGAAGAAGCCAACCACGAGCATGATCCGGCTCTAAAGTTCAAATCGGCAGCCGAGACTAAGCTTGTTGACTTCATTACTGGCGATTCGCCCAAGCGATTTAGTATCGGCACCAACTTGGATCCGAAATAGGAAAGCGCGCTCATCGAGTTCATCCGTGAGAAGCGGGACATTTTGCATGGAAGCCTTCTGACATGCGAGGTGTACCAAGGGAACTCGCTGAGCACACTCTTAATGTTCATCCTAAGTACAAACCGGTGAAGCGGTTTCTCCACGGTTCAACGAAGAAAGGCACAAAGCTATTGGAGAGGAGGTGGCGGGCTCTTAGCGGCTGGTTTTATTGTTGAAGTGTTCCATCTGAATGGCTGGCTAATCCGGTCTTGGTCCTTAAGAAAAGCGGCATTTTGGCACATGTGTGTGGATTACAGATCTTAACAAGGCTTGTCCAACAGATCCTTTTCCCTCCCCGCATCGATCAGATTATTGATGCTACAGAGGGTTGTGAGCGTTTGAGTTTTCTGGATGCATATTCTGGTTATCATCACATCAAGATGGCAGTTAAGGACCAGGAGAAGACGGTGTTCATAACTCCCTTTGGAGCCTTCGCTATGTATCTATGCCCTTTGGGCTCAAGAGTGCCAGAGCAACTTATCAGCGGTGTGTCTGAAATTGCCTTCATAAGCAGATCGGCCGTAATGTGCATGCCTATGTGGATGATATTGTGGTTAAGTCAAGGGAGAAGGAGACTCTGGTTGATTATTTGAAGGAAACCTTTGATAACCTACGGACATACAAGCACCTGAAGAAAAGCCGGATCACACCTATTGGACTATTCATTTTGATGGGTCCGAGCAATTGGAGGGCTCGGGTTGGAGTCGATTAACTTCCCACGAGGTGATAAGTTTTGTTACGTTCTCCGCTTAATGTTCCCTTGTACTAACAATGCAGCTGAGTCTGAAGCTTTACTCCATGGTCTCCGGATGGCTAAGGAGATGAATCTCAGCCAAGTTAAGTGCTTGGTGACTTCGGACACGGTGGCCCAACAAGTGTCGGCACTTGGGATTCTAAGGACCCGCTCATGGCAGCATACCGTCGTGAGGTGGATATTATTGCAGCCACTTCAAGGGATATCGGTGGATCACGTGATGCAGAGCGGAAGAATGAGGCGGCGGACGCTTTAAGCCGGCTGGGCTCTCAGCGTAAACCGGTCCCGCCTAATGTCTTCTTAGATGTTCTGCATAATCCGTCGGTCAAGCTCCCTGGTGAAGAGGATTTGGCTATTCCTGATCCGGAGGCTCAGTTGGTGGCGGCTCTGCATGTCATTCCGGATTGGACGGTTCCTTATATTGCATACATGAACCGGGGCGAGTTACCAGAGGATGAGATGCTAGCCAGACAGATAATCCGGCGATCCAAGTCCATGACTATTGTCAATGGCGAGTTGCTTCATTGCAGTGTGTCTGGAGCGTTTCAACGTTGTGTATCGCCAGAGGAAGGCTGTGAAATCTTGCGCGAAATTCACGAAGGAGATTGTGGTCACCACACCGGTTCAAAATCTCTGGTGGCTAAGGCGTTTCGTCATAGTTTCTATTGGTTGACTGCTCATGCTGATGCGGAGGACCTGGTTAGGCGATTTGACGGCTGTCAGAAGTTTTCAAGACGCGCCCATGTGCCGGCTCAAGAATTGAGGATGATTCCAATTACTTGGCTGTTTGCGACTTGGGGGCTGGATATGGTTGGGCCTTTCAAACGGTCCAAGGACAAGAAGACCCACCTCTTGGTGGCGGTTGACAAGTTTACAAAGTGGGTGGAAGCGGAGCCCGTCAGCAAGTGTGATGCAGCCATGGCGGTTCAATTCATTAAAAGGTGATTTTCGGTTTGGCTTTCCACGGTATCATTGCGATAATGGTATCAATCTGTCTAAGGGTGCTATGAAGGAGTTACGTGAGCGTGAGCACATCCGGCAGCGTTTCATCGATGGCTCACCCACAGTCCAATGGCCAGCGAGAGAGCTAACCAAGAGATCTTCGAGGCATCAAACCCGGCTTATGGTTCCTTTGCAGCGGACGCGGGTTGTTGGGTTGAGTTACCATCGTGTTATGGAGCATCAATACTACGCATAACAGATCGACGGGATACACACCGTTATTCATGGTCTACGAGGCGGAGGCGGTTCTCCCTAGTGATATCCGTCATGATTCACCTCGTGTAGCAGCTTATGTTGAAGCGGACAACGAGGTAGCTAGGCAAGACGCTTTGGACCTGTTGGATGAGGCGTGACATTGCAGCTGCCCGTTCGGCGATTTACCGGCAGGATCTTAAATCGCTATCACGGTGGCGAGTTAGAACCAGAACCTTTCAAGAAGGAGATTTGGTGCTCCAGCTCATCCAAGATCAGACTGATATGCACAAGCTATCCCCACCTTGGGAGGGACCTTTCGTGGTCAGCAAGAATCTGCACAACGGGTCGTACTATCGTGATATTCGAGAGCATAAAGACTCACGTACATCGGAGGAGGAGACCAACGGGCCGTGGAACATAGCTCATCTTGACCCTACTTTACTTGAGCCATAGGCTCTACTTATGTACATATTATGACAATGTATATATTATGATCAATACAATAAACCGGAGCCTTGGCTAAGCGGGGTCTCTATTATTTTTACATCATGAGTGGTTACGGAGTTTTTATCTTAAGCGGTCTCGGTTTACCTTGAGTTAGCTTTTAACAAAGCTTCATATCATGTCACTTGGGGGCTTGGTGGTGTCCGAACCAATGCAACACCTTTTGATAAGCGAAAGCCACTGGAATCACAGGGACTTGGTCACGTCTGAACCGATCCGCCTCTTGATCGCCCTAAGGCCACGAGAATCACTTGGGGCTTTTGGTGAACCAGACCATCGCTACACCTCTTGATCGGCGTAATGCCACTGCATCATTTGGGGACCTGGCTGACATAAACCATAGCTACGCCTATTGGGGGCTTTGTTGTGTCCGACCATGGTAATGCCACTTGATCGGCTCAAACAGCCTCTTTTCGCAAAAGATTTTGTCTTTGCCTTTGCTTGAAATTTGTTTGTCTTTTTGCATATTTATCTTGTTGTGTTCTTAAACCGACAATTATTAAACCGATTCGACTGTCAGTTGACGGTACACGGTCTATTTTTCATCCGGAGATACTTCGCCCGGTTTGATTTTTGATAAACATCCTATTATGGAGTAACACCGGTGTTCATCTTAACCCGAAACGATTTACCTGATAAACCGACCCTATATACACAGGAGCTGTTTTCTCCTTCAGCAGAGCGGGTTTCTTACAACTCCGCTTCAAGATTGGCACAGCCAACTTCATGCCCTATGATGGCAGGTATCATACATTCCCATATTTTATCATATGTTTAAATCTAAGGTATTATCTTTGATTTCACATACATAGATATGATGACCCACCTGGTTATACAACCACAATAGCGTTTTAAGCTTTTATTGCTACAGACAACATTTTAGCATCGGTGATTCAACGGGAGCATAAGCTGTAATAAATATGCACGAAGGCATATCAACACAAAGTATGGCAGCTAGTCTATTACAAGGCAACACGGTGCCCAAATAAGATAATTGTTTTACGCATAACATAAGGAAGCGATAATGTAAACCAGCCTCCGGTTCATGCTTGGTCGCTTGACTTGGCACGATGGTTGCGGGTCATCTGCGCCGCTTCAACCGATTCCCTACCCGGTAATTTGAAATCAACAGTTGTCGGTCGATTCCCATTAATGCTTGGAATATGTCTTCATCATTGATCAAGAACGACGGTTCAATATCGGGGCGTAAGTATGCTTACGGTTGGCGGTATAAGGTTCTCTGCTTCAGGAATCGGTGCAGGCACTCGTTTATTTTCTCCATCATATTGGGCTTGATAGTGAGACAGATTTGCCTCTTTAGCCAATTGGCAAGCCAAAGGGCGCACTTCCCGGTTTATAGCTCGGAGATCCTCTTCGCTGAATTCTGTCCCGTCTTCCTTCAAGCTTGGGAAGCCCTGGGCCGCTTCAACAGGATCAAAATCCGGCACCCACGCTTTGGCCCGGATTAAGGCGTTTATGGCACCGGTTCTAGCAGCAGATTTCTTTAGCTCTTCAAACCGGGCAGGAAGCATTGACAACCTCTTAATGGTGTCCTGGATCAAGTTCGGTGTCGGGTTGTTGTGAGAAGCGGTGCTGATGATCCGCTGCGCACCAGTATAGAGTTGCTCTATCAATGTATAAGAGGCTTTCAATTTTTTCCGCACATCTGATCCCAAGTGGCCAAAACGTGTCACTGTATCATTCAAAGGGTTAATAAAATTGCAATTACATGAGAAAGCTTTATTATGTCAGAAATCAAAAAAGGCTTACCAAAGACAGCGGCGGTCATGGCATGCACTTGCCGCTTTATACTGGTCAGTTCATCCACCACCGGTTTAAGGGCAGCTTCAGCATTTTCTGCCCGTTGAGTTAAAGCGGCCTTTTCAGTGCCCCAATCCGCCCGCTCCTTGTTGAAACCCTCTTTAAGCTTTTCCATGACGCTTAAAGCGTTCATTCTTTGCTTTGGAGGTTTCTGCTTGCTGGGATTTTAGGTTTTCTTGAAGATCAGTTATTTGATTTTCTTTCTTGCTCAGATCAGCCTACATACAGATAATCATTGGATAAATATTAAGGAGCAGAGTTGAAGTACCAACCCCATAACAAGTTATGCCCTTGATACTTGGGGGCTAATGCATATTTGATTTTCATCCACAATTTCAATATAAAGTCCCAAGCTCAATACAAGTATTCAGTTTGGCACTTGGGGGCTAATGCCTATTTGCTTTGTCCTTGAGGGATACTGGATTTCTTATGGTATAAAAGTCCCGGTTTAACTACATTAAGTTGAACCGGCCCTTGGGGGCTACTTTCCCAAAAGTACAGCTTTGCTCAGGATTATATTGGGAAGTCCCGGTTTAAGTTCACATCTTAAAACCGTCACTTGAGGGCTATTAGAATTCACAGATTGAAATATACAAGCAGAGAGTCATATGGAGTTTACCTCATATTTGACCTTCATCATATTTACCAGACCGGCTTCATAGTCATGGCTGGTATATAACCGATTCAGATAACCGGAATGAAGATCTTGGGGATTCAAAGCGGCATAAGTTGCCAAATCGGCATTCCACTTGCCTTTACCAAACGCAGTAAATTCATCCTTTGCAGTGTGCTTGGACAAGGCGACATGATTACCTGGCTCGGAATGGCCAAAGCCAGTAATAACAACATCGTCATCCTTGGCTTCGCCGGTTCGCACTGGGATCGCCGGTTTATCCGTATGCTTTGGTGGACTCGCTGTTTTGTCAGTTTGAGCAGGACTCGTGGGTTGATTTGAAGGGCCGGTGGCATCAACATGTGCCTCTTCAACAGTAACATCATGATCTTGCAATGGTGGGTCGGTGAGCATATCATCCTGGATGTGTTCCTCGGGATTTGGTATTTGGGTCGGTTCAGGAGCATCGTGTTCTGCCGCTTTGTCCAGGCGAGCTTTCTTGCTTGGCCTAGGCATGGCCCTGAAAGGAAAAAAGACGGATCAGTCCAATGAACATTGAAAGTGATATATCAAACAACATTATCAGGAATATGGCTCACCCAAGCACTGTCTTGAGTGGTGGGAGTTGGGTGCCTGTCGACTCGCCGGAGGAAGAATGAGAAGTCACACGATAATGGTCGGATGGATTAAGAGGTTGACGAACATAACCCGCGAGGATAAGCATTGACGAAACAGTTAGAGACCTCTGAGCGGCGTTTCCGAACCGGACTATTCGGTAAACCGGTGGAGGTAACTACGGCATTGTGTGCGGGTTCTTTGACGAGCTTCATGCTGTTGTGTCTTCATAAGAAAGTTCGGTCCAAATAAGCAAGAGGATGAGAAAATTTAACTTTCCGGTTTGCCCGGCCAGTTTTCTTGAAGGTAAAGGGTTTGAATCGGAAGAAAGAGTGATTACCTCTACAACATCAAGCATGGTGACTTGAGCATCATCCGGCAATAATCATTATCAATAAGGCGTGTGAAAAATAAACCAAGTGAGTTAAGTTCTACCACAAGATCCGGATTACCCACATCATCGTCAGCTGGTGGATCGGAGGAGGCAGTGGTTTTCTTTTTATTTGCTGGTTTCTTCACAACTCTGGTCTTGGGACGGGTTATTTTCTCTGGTTTCTCTTGTGGAGTCTTCCTGCTCCAAAATGGATCATCACCCTGTTTGAAAGATGTTAATATCAACAAAGGGTACTTAAACATAGTCAGATTTCATAAACGCATAAGATATGAGTCTTACGGCTGGCGGTTTGTTAATGGCAGAAAAGGGAGGCAGGCCGGTTTGGGCGCAAGCAGCTTCCGGTTTGTTTAACATCCGTTTAACAGCCTCGATAACTTCATCGTCTGTCATTTGGATCTCAATATGCCGTGAGGGTCTTTCACACCTTACGTGTATTGGCACATTAAACCGGGCTTGAGCTTAGGGGCAATATACTCCAAGATATCCAAAGCAGCGAGCAAGATCAACTCCTGTCAACCCGTTGGCCATGAAGGCCCGGAGCTTGGATAGTTGAGGGCATATTTGCTTCTTTCCTTAGCGGTCGATCTGTGAGGAGGGATGTGTGTTGCTTAGCGCTCGGACGGTAACCCGGTAAAGGATTTTCTCCATCAGGAGAGGTATCTTTGCAGTAAAACCATGTTGAATTTCACTCTTTGGGATGGCTGTGGAGTTTGGCGTGAGGGTAAGTGACCTCTTTCCGCTTTTGAATCGCCACACCACCCAACTCGGTGTTGGGACCGTCAGAAAATTCGGTTCGGCGGTTTAGATGGAAGCAATCTCTGAACAATTCCTCTGTGGGCTCCTCTTGAAAGAATACCTCACAGAGCACTTGAAAGTGACAGATATTGGTTATGGAGTTGGGGCCAATATCTTGTGGAAGCAGTTGGAAGTTGGCCAAGACATCCCGATAAAACTTTGAACCGGGAAGACTGAAGCCCCGGGCTAAATGGTCAGCAAAAACAACAACCTCTCCATCCTTGGGTTCTAGAGGACTCTCCGGGCCGGGGACCCTCCAGTGAATGACGTCTTTTTTGCCTAAAGCGCGGTGCGGACTAAGTTATCGATTGAGTTTGATAACTTCGAGAAGGGTGCAATTACACTCGTACACTTGCTTGGCCATGGGGCAATCGCAAAGCAGTAATACCAGTTCAAGAATATGTTGGAAGGCTATATATTGATACATTCATTGTTAAACGGAAGAAGTTACTTATAAACGGATTTACGCAAGGTGGCAATACATAAGCTGGGAAATCTGGCGGTTCAACAAGGGACTAATGGTATATGCCGAGTTGTCAATTTCTCTACAAAGTTAAACCGCTTTGATGCGAAACATTGAAGAATCAAGAGTGGATGTGCGAAAACAGGTTTCACAAAAGTATTTCACAGTTTTGGATCCGGGCATGTTCGGAAAAGAAATAAATATTCAAGGTCCAAAGCGGAGCGGTACTAAATCAATGAGCAAGGATGTAAATAAGATTTATGATCTTGAGATGCGTAAGTGAAAACGGAGGCTAAAAGCTACCATTACACAGAACAGAGATTCAGGAGTTCTTTTGAGAACCATTATATGAACGAAGAACAAAGGATGAACACTAAAAAACCTAGAAACCCTAGAATAGATCTGGGGCGGAAAGAGCAGAAGATCGCTAAGGAAGAAGCGGAAGGTCGCTGCAATGCTCTGGTATGTTCAGGGTGATGCATCGGCCAAGGTTGATGCAGAGACAATGGTTGTGGATGGCGGAGCTTAACGAGCTGGGCGGCGCAAGGAAGGCGATGCGGAAGAACACGAAGGGGAAAGGAGAATGACCCTTCGGTCCTATTTATAAAGGCAAGGGATATGTGTCGGTAGCGAAAATCAAGGGGCCACAAGTTTGGAAGCGGGCTGTCGCCTCGATTATTGCAGACCCATTAATGAAAAGATGTTATATCTGATTCTTTATGACGAGATGATGTCATGCGGTTCACCACAATCGAGAAGATAGCGTCACGGCGTTTTAACCAAGAAGATGTTGAAGGCGAAGCTTTTACTAAGGATTGACATGAACCTGTTCAAATCAATCGGGGCCTAATGTTGGGGATATTACTACGGGCGTAAACCGGCCGGGAGAGGCCGGGTTAACTTCATCAGTAGTCAAGTATGCTTGAAGCCCGTGAGGATATTCTATAAGGGCCCAAGGCCCAGAACCGGTTTAAGGCTTGTAGTCGTGAACCGGCATTAGTATGTAACTTGTGTTGTAAGTTAGAAATACTAGAGACCGAACCGGACACGTCTATAAGCTGGTCTCGGGACTCTGCAAACCGACGGGCGTCACCCATGTATATAAAGGGACGACCCAGCGGCGGTTCGAGGACAACAGACAACAACTCGAGACTTAGGCGAAGCTTGTTTGCTCCCTAGTCATTGAAACCCCCATCAATTCCATCACAACTAGACGTAGGATTTTACCTTCATCGAAGGGGCCGAACTAGTATAAACTCTCTTGCGTCCTTGTGTCCGCTTTAACCCCTTCAAGCTAACCCGTAGCGATGGCTCCACGACTAAGTCCTTTCATGAGGACATCTGCCGTGACAAAGCCACGACACAACCATTATTCTCTGATTTAAATGAATAACCGCCTCGCATCAAACAAGATCCAGATATAATGTTCATGCTCAACGCTGGCTCCAAATAACAATTATTCAGGTCTAAAACTAATCCCGTAGGTAGATGTAGAGGTAGTGTGCCAACTGCGATCACATCGACTTTGGAACCATTTCCCACGCGCATCGTCACCTCGTCCTTAGCCAATCTTTGCTTAATCCGTAGTCCCTATTTCGAGTTACAAATATTAGCAACAGAACCAATACTAGATACCCAGGTGCTACTGTGAGCATTAGTAAGGTACACATCAATAACATGTATATCACATATACCTTTGTTCACCTTGCCATCCTTCTTATCCACCAAATACTTGGGGCAGTTCCGCTTCGATAACCGATTCATTTGCGGTAGAAGCACTCGGTTTCGGGCTTAGGTCCAGACTTGGGTTTCTTCTCTGAGCAGCAACTTGTTTGTTGTTCTTCTTGAAGTTCCTTCTTCTTCCCTTTGCCCTTTTCTTGAAACTGGTGGTCTTGTTGACCATCAACACTTGATGCTCCTTCTTGATTTCTACCTCCAGCCTTTAGCATTGTGAAGAGCTCGGAATCGTCTTATCCATCCCTTGCATGTTATAGTTCATCACGAAGCTCTTGTAGCTTGGTGGTAGTGATTGAAGAATTCATCAATGGCGCTATCATCCGGAAGATTAACTCCCGGTCGAATGAAGTGATTGTTATACCCAGACATTTTGAATATATGTTCCTTGTGAGAACTATTCTCCTCCATCTTGCAATTGTAGAACTTATTGGAGACTTCATATCTCTCAATCTGGGCATTTGCTTGAAATATTAACTTCAACTCCTGGAACATCTCATATGCTCCATGACATTCAAAACGTTGTTGAAGTCCCGATTTTAAGTCGTAAAGCATGGCACACTGAACTATCGAGTAGTCATCAGCTTTGCTCTGCTAGATGTTCTTAACGTCGTCAGTTGCATCTGCAGCAAGGCTGGCACCCAGCGGTGCTTCGGGCGTAATTCTTACGTGCGACAATGTGTTTAATCCTCAAGTTACGGACCCAGTCCGTGTAATTGCTACCATCATCTTTCAACTTTGCTTTCTCAAGGAACGCATTAAAATTCAACGGAACAACAGCACAGGCCATCTATCTACAACAACATAGACAACCAAAATACTATCAGGTACTAAGTTCATGATAAATTTAAGTTCAATTAATCATATTACTTAAGAACTCCCACTTAGATAGACATCCCTCTAATCCTCTAAGTGATCATGTGATCCAAATCAACTAAACCATGTCCGATCATCACGTGAGATGGAGTAGTTTCAATGGTGAACATCACTATGTTGATCATATCTACTATATGATTCATGCTCGACCTTCGGTCTCGGTGTTCCGAGGCCATATCGGCATATGCTAGGCTCGTCAAGTTTAACTTTGAGTATTCGCGTGTGCAACTGTTTTTGCACCGTTGTATTTGAGCGTAGAGCATATCACACCGATCATCACATGGTGTCTCGGCACGAAGAACTTTCGCAACGGTGCATACTCAGGGAGAACACTTATACCTTGATAATTTAGTGAGAGGTCATCTTATAATGCTACCGTCAATCAAAGCAAGATACATCACATGCAATCAATGTAAGTGATATGATATGGCCATCATCATCTTGTGCTTGTAATCTCCATTTCCGAAGCACCGTCATGATCACCATCGTCACCGGCACGACACCTTGATCTCCATCGTAGCATCATTGTCGTCTCGCCAACTTATGCTTCTCGACTATCGCTCTTTGCTTAGTGATAAAGTAAAGCATTACGAGGTGTTGCATTGCATACAATAAGCGACAACCATATGGCTCTTGCGATTAGCGATAACTTCGGTTACAAAACATGATCATCTCATACAATAAAATATAGCATCGGTACGACCATATAACATCACAACATGCCCTGCAAAAACAAATTAGACGTCCTCTACTTTGTTGTTCCAAGTTTTACGTGGCTGCTACGGGCTAAGCAAGAACCGTTCTTACCTACGCATCAAAACCACAACGATAGTTCGTCAAGTTAGTGTTGTTTTAACCTTCTCAAGGACCGGGCGTAGCCACACTTGGTTCAACTAAAGTTGGAGAAACTGACACCCGCCAACCACCTATGTGCAAAGCACGTCGGTAGAACCATTCTTGCGTAAGCGTACTGAAAGTGCTAGTTATCGACTAGAGGGGGGGTGAATAGGCCATTTTTAGGAAAGTCTTCAAAACACGGATGTTTCGAAGACAAACAATAGAAATGACCTAATTGATATGCAGCGGAAGGTAAACTACAACAAACAAACCATAGTCAAGTATGCAATAACGTGAAAGTACAAGACTAATAGCAGCTTGGTAGTAAGGATCAAGATGGAAGATAGTGAGAAGCCAATCAACAAAAGTAGTCAAGCAATGAAGTCAAATAGGTATGATAGATAGGCAATTACTTCACGAAGACAAACCTAAGTAAAGAGAGGAGAAGATAGAACCGGTCACTTGTTGAAGACACGAGTTTGTTGGACCAGTTCAATTCTTTGTGACAAGCTGTACATCTGGTTAGGGAGGCTGAGATTCAACTTTCGAGACGATCGCGTCTTCACCTTATTCCCCTTGAGCTAAGGACACAGTCCTCGCCCAATCACTCTGGTAAGTCTTCAAGGTAGACTTACGAACCTTCCTGATCTGCGTTCACGGCAATCCACAATGACTCTTGGATGCTCGAGCGCGACGCCTAACCGGCTGGAGGATTCACAGTCCTCAAGTGTAATAAGTCTTCAGGTCACACAGACAGAAAGACTTTAGTGATGCCTAACACTCTTTGGCTCTGGGTGTGTAACATCCCAAATTTCCTATTTGGAATGTTTTACAATTATAGCTAAGCATCTAATGCATCCTGTTTGAATTTGAATTCCATTTGAAGTTTCAGAGGATTTTGAGTTTTGAATTTGAATTCAAACTTTGGCAAGTGGGAATCATTTCAAAAACTATGCCTGATAAATACTTGATCAAAAGTATGAGAGGAGTAAACATGACACTCCAAAAATATCAGAGGAAACAATGCCAAAAGTTTTGAATTCAAATTTGGGTTTTATTTGAATTTGGAAAAAAATGGATTTTTATAAAGTTTGGATTTTGCCTTTGCAAAAATGTTCAAATGATAGGGAATATTCCCCTGATCATTTTGGTATATATATGTCCTATATAAAATATTTATAGATTATGTTTTATCTCTGTTTTGTTTTATTAAAAAATAAATTTTAAAAAAAACCCCCAGCGCCACCAGCCCCTGGCCAGATACCAAGACTGCCCACCAGCGGCCCAACAGCCAGCCCAATGAGCAGTGACCGACCGACCCTCCGCGCCCGAACCCACTCCGGCTCGGTCGCCCGACCGCACCACCCCCCTCTCTCTCCCACCAACAGGCGGACCCCACCCCCTCCTTCAACCTCCCGCCCACGCAACGCCGCGCCACCGCCGATCGCCGGATCCCGTGAGATCCGGGATGCCGATCTCCCCCCGATCGCCCCCCCTTGCCAAGGCCGAGGCCCCGCCCTATTTAAACCCTCCCGCACCCCATTCTCCCCTCGCCCCTCTTGGAACCCCTCTCTCTCTGCGCCATCATGGGGCCGAACCCACCGCCGCCGCCATTTGCGTCGCCGTCGCCGCCCTAGCCCTCCCCGAGCTCGCCTGAGCTCCACCAAGAACCCCCCGAGCTCGTCCGCACCATGGGTCCTCCACCGACCTCCCGACGACCGGAGAGGCTAAGCCTTTTCGTCGCCGCCGCCGCCCGCCGCCGCCGAGCTCGGTGAAGTCATGGAGATCCCTCCCGTCCGATCTCAAATCGACGGTTAGGATTAGAACACCCAGAAGGTATTTCTTTTAAATAAAACCGGTCCGCCGGTTTAGTTCTGATTTATTTTAGTTAGGGTTTATTTTTTATTTAGCCGGCCCGACTCGTTTAACCCTAGGCCCGTTTAGTTTATATTACGCTCGGTCGTAGTTTAGGCCCATTAGGCCCTTTTTCATTTAATTTTGTTTTCTGTTTTAACAGAATAGTTCCTGTTTGAAAAATTCATATCTTTTATTCTGTTTAATATTTTAGGTGATTCTTTTTTTGTTGGTTTGCAAATTTTCTATAGTTTCTGTAGAAAATATGTTTAGCTATATTAAAATTAATTAAAATTGCTTTATTTCAGTTTTAGTCAGAATAGTAAATCTGTTATAACATGAGTTAGAAAAATTATTTTTGGATGATTCTTTTTGCCCCAACTTTATTTTGGCATTGCCAAACCATAGGAATTAATTTGGGTATTTTAGGATTAATAAAAAAATTAGTTTTAAGCAGAATCTTGTTAATCCTAATTAATTAACTAGCTCTGTTTTCCTATTATTTTAATTAGTAAATAAATTTATTTTTAACATGTGATTTATTATTCTAGGATAGTTTCTGTCACTTTATAGGATGAACTTTTATTTATAATAAATAAAAGTTTTATTTTATTTTCTTAATAGAAATTGAATTAGGCCTAATAGGAGTTTCATAATAGGTTTTAAATTAATTCTTTTTGCTCCTAGTTGCTTAATGCATTCTTTTCTGTTAAGTTAACCTAAAACCATGATTATGTTATGTTGAGAAAATTTTTGTTATATAAAACTATTCTAGTGGTTGTTTGAAGTAGGAAACTTGAGTTGGTTTTTCTTTGAGTTTTCCCTTGGGTTTTGATTTGGTTGTTTTGGTGTGTTATGTTGCTATTGTTATGCTATTGTATTATGTGATCCTATGCTATATGCTTATTGTGATCATTGTTTGTCTCGGTAGAGTTTCCGGAGTGCGAAGCTTGCTACTACGAATCTTTAGCTTACGAGGATCATCAGCAAGGCAAGTTTTGATCATGTTATTTTCTATACCTATGTTTTTGTGCATTAGAAATTATCACCACCCCACCATGCATGCAGTAGTTGAAATTTTGAAGTTGTTAATCTTGAGTAGTATCATGTAGTAGGATGAACCAATTTCCCCTTGTTACCATGACCCGGGACGAAGTAGTTTATTTTGCTATGCTCGTAGACGGGGTTTGGTTGAGTGAAATTCATAAGAAAGATGTGAGAGTCAATGATGATGACAACCCCATGAACTTCAAGATCAAGATGGACTTGAAATTCACTCTTGGGTGGAGGGCGGTTGTGGGCACCCTGGAGAACCCGGTGGTTGGCGGGATGCATGGAGAAGTGCCATGACATCTTGCGGAAAGCTTCACCCAGCCACGAAGAGGCGGATGGATGCCTCATTGACGGAAGCTTACTGTGCAGCCGCAAGCCATTATGGGCTCTGGCTGGGTCAACCCTAGTTGTGACGCTGGCTGGGCGGTACTACGAGATGTAGAAGAGCGGTAGGATTGGATGGGTACGGCGGTGGCGAGAAGAACTCTTGGAAGACCTGTTTCATTCATCCGTCTTCAAACACCATGAAGTCACGAAGACTTAAAAGGAGGAATGATTCTTGCGGGTAAAGTCATAAACCTCTGCGAGTTAAAGATCTAATCGATTAGCCGTGTCCCCGGTTACGGACAATTTGAGCCTCTGGATCTTGGAAGTATTCGGAAATCTCAACACTAAAAACTAATTAATTAATTTGAGGGGTTTTATGACTTAATAATTTGGGAATGAGATATTGGTTGGCGAAACCATCTCAATAACTATCAACAATTTGTAGTAATTTTTTTTGCAAGCAAGTCCACTGTAGTAGGGAAAAATTTGCTTTTCGCAAAATGATGAAACTTAGAGCTCCACAGCCAAAATGCATATAGTGTTAGTAACTTTATTATTGTTATTCTCTTCATGACTTGCCAGCTTATTCAAAAAGCTGACCTACATGGCTGCAACGTCTTATGTTGCAGAGGTATATTCCGATCAGGAGTGAGGCTACGCTCCGCGCTTGGCGATTGCCCTTTGGAGTCGGATGGACTCGCTTTATCTTCTACGCTTCCGCAACATTTGTAGTTTATTTCTCATGAGTTGGCCTTGAGCCGAATTTATTCTCTTGTAATAAAGACTCTATATGAGAATCGTGTAATAAAATTCAGGTGTGATTGAACTTTGATTACTTCATCGATGTCTTGTGAGTACGGCATGATCTTGGGATGGAATACGGACACGAGATTTGACCGATTTTGGGTCAGGTCGCTCTGAGGTGTTTGGGCTTTGTCCTCGCAAGGATTTTCTCTCTCAAAGGCTTGAGGTGGGTTGCTCTCAAGCGACAAAAGCCGTGCACTAACTCTGAGCAGCCACCAATTTATGGTGTAGGGGTGGGCCATTTATAGCCACTAGGCAACCCGACCTGATATGTCCGAAATGACCCTGCGTCACTAAGGAACTGACACGTGTTCCAACGGTCAGATTTCAAACACACACGGCAACTTTACTTGGGCTACAAGCAAAGCTGACTCATCCAGCTCTGGATAAGCTTTGCTCTCATTATCTTCACTCGAAGACATAGGATTTGGGTTGAGCATCACTTCAGTCATTCTGACTATGATCACTTGGACCCCCTTAACAGTACGGTGGTTCCTACGACTCAACAAAGAAGAAAAGGAAACAACAAAATGACACAGTCTTCGCGCTCCATAGTCTTCACTCAATGTCTTCTCATGTCATGGTCTTCAATGTGAATATCTTCACATGCCACCTTTGTCGTCAATGTCTTCATACATTTTTAGGGGGCGTCTCCGGAGGTAAACCGAATCAATGGGGGACACCACCTGCGTTATCCTGCAATTCTCACAAACGCATTAGTCCCTCAACCACATTTGTCGTCAATACTCTAAAACCAACTAGGGGTGGCACTAGATGCACTTGCAATCTCCCCCTTTTGGTGATTGATGACAAACTGGTTGAAGTTTTCAATGGGGATAAAATATGTGAAATTGTATAGGATAGGGAATTGTCTTCATAAGTGGCAAAGGCTCCCCCTGAAGATGTGCATATAAGTAGTTTGCTTTTGGAATGCAAATGCACATGGCAGGTTGTACTTGTGGAGATCCTCTTCAACTTATGAAGATAATTCATCATGCATGAAATGATATAGCTAAGAGAATGACATGCATAATGAAAATGGACGTCTGCGAGAATGATCTAAGTGCGGAAGTTAGCATCGCACATGCGGAATTTATCATCGCACGAGTAAAGCAAATAAGTAGCGAGACGACCATCGAGTTTAAGTGTTACAACTCAAAGAACCAAATGTATCAAAAGCGAGTTGTAAACACTAGGCAAAATATTATGCAAACGCCCTTATGAACCGGCTTGAAGACTATCAAACTCATATGCTTCTCCCCTTTTGTCGATGAAGGACCAAAAGGTTTGAAGACATAGAGCGTCTACTCGTTTTCTTCAGAAGTTGATGATGCAGCAGGGTTGTCGTTGTTGGTTGGTGGTGCAGACGAACTTGGTGCAATGTCGAGGCGTGCAGAAGTAGGGGGGTGGTGAAGTAGCATCATCTTCATCATTGATCACTCTGGCATTGTGCAGTTGCAGCGGAGGAAGAATAGTCGAGTCTTCAAGTGATGGAGTTCGTCGAGGACTGCATTCCGTGGAGGTGGAGTCAAACTTGAAGCGTTCGGTGAAGCCATCGTCTTGAAGATCTGCTTGACCGAAAGCAGGTCAAACTCTTCCATGATCACCGACGGTCTCGTGAGTGACAAAGGCATTCTTGGTGGCAAGGTTTGAATCGATTGGCGTCCACCAAGAGGCTTTGCATTTGTCGCTGAGCCAGAGTGATGCTTATCTTGTTTACGATGCGGTCGACAAGAAGTTCTCGATCATTGAGGACTCGAGGCGCTTAGAGGCCTTTGGCCAATTGTGCTCTCGATGGCTTCGATCCGGCGCATGGTGAGGCGGGCGTGTGTTCCCAGCTAGAGGATATACGAGATACCGCTTGGACGCCTTCCATGGGTTGAGAGAAGCTATGGTGATCTGCATTCTGAAGACAAAGTGGCGTTTTGGCAGGCTCAGGGTATATGGCTTCAACTGACATATCAACCTCTGGTAGAAAGATTAGATGATTGCGAGTAGAGGGCTGATAGTTGATAGCAGAGTGCATCTTGATGAGGCGCATGACCCATGGAGCATAAAATTTCAGACCAAACAGATCAGATCCAGACGCAGCCAATTGTCGGATGAAGAATTCTTGCGTATTGAAGCTGATGCCATTGAGGATGTAAAAGACCAATGTCTTCATTGCTCCTTCAAGTTTTGCAGATGATGAATGCCCTTTGATAGGCCATAGAGTTAGCTTTGATGATGTGATATATTATGCGAGGCGGATACTCAAGGTCATCAACAAAGAAGTCCCGAGGGTATTCAGTGTCATGTGGCGATGGCTTCATCATGCTCAACATCGACTCATGTTGGGTTACGGCTTATGAAATATGCTCTCCGATTGCATCGCGGTGGAGTTGACAACCAGTTCAAACAGCTCTCCGGGAGTGGGTAGGCCTGTGAGCTCAATGGCGTCAAGAGCTTTGGCTTCATGATGAACATTTCTGTCATCCACTCGAGAACCCATGTCTTCGTATCTCTGTAGTAGCAGCGGATGTGGAGGGTAGCATAGAATTGAAGCACAAGTTCTTCATTCCAAGTGTTCTTTATGCTGTAAGGAAGCCGAGCGGACACTGCATCACGAAGCAATCAAGTGCTTCTTCTAAGCACGGCAGTCCGACAATGGCCGATGTCGAGGCGCATATGAGGAAAATCGTCATTGATCATCTGAGCGCAGGAGTAATAGCCGTTCTTGATAGCTCGAAATGGTCGGATGATATCCTTGGCCTTGTGTAGGGGTTCTTTGCTCTGTCAAAGAAAGTGTTGTGGGCTTTGAAGCCATTTGCATTGAAAGAACACTCAGAGGTGGCGGTGCACGAAACCTTGGCGATCTTGGCCGGCTTCGGACACGAGGCCTATCGCAATATGATATTCAAACCGAGGACCATAGGCATGAGGCGGAGGGACCGAGCAGGCCATCTTCTTGTGATTAGTGGACCATAGTTGTATGCTTGCTCAATTGTGTAGGGCCTTGGTGGCGGGCTGGGCAGTGGCAACAAGCGAGGCTTGTGCTGCTCGGCGAGATGCTTCGGGAGCAGTTGCCTCATTGGCTTCAAGCACATTTCCTTCATTGGCTTCAGGAGCTGTTGGTGCGGGCTCCACATTTGCTTCCGCCATGACCACGCCATTGGCTTCATTGGTGTTGGAGGTGGCAGCCTCAATGCTTTCAACCTCCACTTGAGGAGCTGGAGGGTCGGGCACTGGCACGTTGATATCAGGAATAACTTCTTCAATAATAGGGGGTGTAGGGACACGTTCTTCTTCTTCTTTAGTGTCTTCGGCTGATGCAGCCGGATTGTCTTCAACAGCTTTGGCTTCAGACTCGGAGACATTCACAGTTGGAGTGGCTTCTGAAAACACTTGACGTGCAACAGGTTGGTGGTGCACTTCTCCTTCTAGAACGCTCGAGAGAGGTACTTGAGGCCTTTGACCTTTGTGAAGCCTACGAAATGCTGGCGACGCCTTTGGAGATGGGGTTGCCTGGGCCTCAAAGTCTTCCTCTTCTTCTTGTTGTTGTTGTTGGGGAGTGACTTGTTGTTGGGGAGTACTAGGGGAGCCTTCTTGTTACGGGCGATCAGCCCATGACCAATTCGTGCCGAGAGGGCGACCAATCTTGATGATTTCATTGTTAAATGCGAGCAGCGATGATACCACATTGTATTCAATTTGAGGAAGAACTTCATCATCTTCAACATTGTCATGGTGACCAATGTCTTCAGCAGTGATGGGATCAACTGCTGGAATCTCTTCAGCTTCAGGAGCCTCTGTGGAAGCAGGCTCATGAACAGTCATGCGTAGTTCTTGGGTTGCAAATGCAGGACGAACCACTGAAATGGGTTCAACAACCAAGGGCTCTGTGGGAGCAGCCCGATTCTTCTTGGTCTTGAGCTTCTTCTTGGAGGGAGCAGCACCAGAGGCTTCAGGATGTTTCCTTTTTCTGGCTTCAGCCTCGGCATCCCTCGTCTTCTTCTGTTCAGAAGCGGTTGATCGGACCTTTGGCTTCGAGCCAGTCATGCTGCTTGGGAAGACTATGCGGGGTTCTTCCTGCCTTGAAGGTGCAGCTTGGTCAGTTGAAGACTTCTTCCTCTTTGCAGCCATTCTGGGGTCAATGCCAGGACGGCCAAGAGCCTTGCGCTTCTCAGCCTCATTGTAGGCAAGCACACACTTGTCAACCAGACTCTGCATGCGCTCACGAGAGCCTCTGACTTCTTCTCGCTTCTTGAGAAAGGCTTCCTTGAGGTCGTGCAGCATGACCTTGAAGTTTTTGACATCTTGCACGCTGAGTGCAGCCATATGCTTCTTGAACTGAGCTTTTTCATAGTCGATTTTGTTCTTCAGTTCAACAATGCGCTGAGCAAGAGCTAGCTCAGAAGCAATGGCTCCATTGAAGGAGACACTGAGGCCAATAGGAAGTTGTAGATCTTCAAAGCTGATGTTTGGGTTGTCAAACCATTCATCAATGAAGTGATGGATGATTGCCACATCAAAGAGAGGCAAATTGTTGAAAATTTCTGCTTCTTCCTTGCTCTTGATAAGTTGCTCAAGGGCATCATCTGCAAGATCCTCATCACTGGACAGATCAATGTGCTCTTCTTGCAGAATGGCAGCAGGAGTCAGTGTCAGTTCAGTATTCTTGACAATTTTCTTTCTCTTCTCCGTCTTCTTGGAGATACGGGTTTGATCTTCAGACTGCACACTGGCTTCAAGAGGTGCAGTAGCCAGTGGCTTCACACATGAAGCTTTTGGAGGAGCAGCTGACTTTGAAGCCTTGACTTTCTTTTGCTTCTGCGGCTTTGGAGCAGGAGCAGGAGCTGGAGCTGGGGCTTCATCAGACTCAGCATCGTCATCAGAGTGATCCACTTTGGCACCTTGGACCAAGATGTAAGTGATGAGGCCATCAAGGTTTGAAAAGGGGCCGATGACATTGGGTTCGACATCACGTGAGCTGTCAAGACGGGAGCAGAGGGGCCAGGTTGAAGTCTAATCCCAATGACTTCTTGTTTTCCTTGGCGAAGCCTTTGCGTCTTTGGAAGTTGCGCTTGAAGAGATTATCGTCACGACACGAGCAATGGCGTTGGGTCGGCATTTTCAGTGAGGTCCACGGACCATACAAGGATAGAAACCTTGTGCAATAGCTTCACCATGTTCTTGGGTGGAAGGCCTCGAAGAGAATATCACCCCAAGGGCTTCGATAGCATTCTTCTCGGCATATTCTGGGTCACGAAATTGTACTTGAACCATTGTTCAGCCCAATATCGGCGAATCCATTGGATTCGTGTCTTTGCTGATTGTAATTCTCTTGGGATCTGTCTTGTAAAGCTCTGCGAGGTCATCGTGCAGATCTTTTAAGGTTCCCCACGACGCTGTCTGCTGCCCTTCCTAACTGATTTATCTGTAGCCATGAACTTCAAACTGAATGGCTTCAATACGTTCAAAGGCTTCAAAGGCTTGCGCTTGCTGGACAAACGAGGCGGCTTAGGAGAGTTAGTTTGATCTTGTAAGAATTCTGCAAGCGAATGCGACTATGAGAACCAAGGATTCTCCACGGACATGTACTGTGTGACATTAGAGATGCGAGGGAAGGAGAAGAGGTCATATGCATTCTCAGAAGATTTTGAAGATAAATCGGTTTGAAGACATTGACCTCATGATGCGAAGACATTCAATTATACGCTGAGAGTTGGTTCCAGATTTGTACGAATCCGTGAATAAGTACAAGTGAGGAATCTAACTAGTTGTGAAGCTTAAGTGAATATACTAGGAAGTATGAGATGCAGACGGAATAGATCTAACATTGTATAGGCAGAAACCAATTTTGGTAAGTAGGATGAATCTTGAAGTTCAAAAAGATGGTAAAAATAGAGTTATATTTACCACTCGAAGAACTGCTAGACGGGAAGAAAAGGAGGCCGAGCAGTTCAATCCACCGTGCCCTAACTTGGCGACGGAGGACACCTACGGCGGCGGCGGAGAGGACGATGTTCGCGGCCGGCGTGAAGACGACGTCGGAGAAGTCGCGACAGCTAAGCGCTTCGTCGCCGGCGTCGTCGAGAGCTAGCGGTGGCGCTAGGGTTTCGACGAGGTGGAGAGGTGGAAGAAGGTCTTCTTTACCGCAGGGGACATGTATTTATAAGGAGGTGTGCGGCACAGCACAATTACGCAGGTGCCCCTGGCGGTTCACATCTGAGGGGCACGTGGCAAGCATGCAACATACTATGAGATGTCCCACGTTCCCACGCCCGCCAGGTTTGTCGGATGGTCGTTCCGGCTTCTCCGGATTTCAACAGTAAGGATGAATCATTTAAAACAGACTTAAAGTTTTGTCTCTGTGTCTTCTGCTAACAAGGACGCAGAGAAGACATTCGACAGTCTCAATAGAATGCATATGATTTGGACAGATAGAGTTTGAGATAGAAAGCATAGAGAGATTGGGGTCCGATCACATTCACTTAGTTCAAAAGATTCAACTTGGAAGACATAGCTATAAGTGAATGTAGAGGATGAACAATATATATATATATATATATATATATATATATATATATATATATATATATATATATATATATGTATGTATGTATATATATATATATATATATGTATATATCGATGACAACCAAATCAACATAGTGAAGAAAATCATGAAGATAGGTTGAAGTTGAAGACAAATCAAATGCGAAGATATTGCGAAATAACGCCATGAGTGAAACACTTCAAACAGAGAAATTTGGTGGTGGCGTTACCCACCGTATAGGAAGTATTAGACCGGACACGGCGACAATTATCGTGGCGCTCCAAGTCAAATTCTACGTTAATGTATTCACACTCGAATGTAAGTCTTCATTGATTGAAGATATACGTTACTTCGTGTGTTGCACATCTAAGTCATCAACATGCATAAGTGTTAGGATGTGTGCTTGATCACAGGACATTTGAGGATTCCAAGATATTTAGCTCACGCCGTAACTTGCAAAACCTTATCTCATCCAAGGGCTTTGTGAAGATATCGCGATTGCTCTTGATGTTCACGTGAATGATGTCAATATCTTTCTTCATGACATGATCCCTGAGAAAATGATGACGAATTTCAATGTGCTTTGTCTTCGAGTGCTGGACTGGATTGTTGGCAATCTTGATGGCGCTTTCGTTGTCGCAGAAGAGAGGTACTTGTTTCAGATTGATGCCATAGTCCTTGAGAGTTTGCTTCATCCATAGAAGCTGAGCACAGCAAGATCCGGCAGCAATGTATTCAGATTCAGCAGTTGAGAGTGATACACAGTTCTGCTTCTTTGAAGACCAACAGACAAGTGATCGTCCCAGAAAGTGACATGTGCCTGATGTAGACTTGCGATCCACCTTGTCACCAGCATAATCAGCATCCAAAAATCCAACCAAATCAAATTTTGAGCCCTTTGGATACCATAATCCGAGTGTTGGGGTGTGAGCCAAATATCGAAGAATTCGCTTCACAGCTAAGTGATGTGATTCCTTTGGTGCTGTTTGGAATCGAGCACACATGCATACACTAAGCATAATATCTGGCCTAGATGCACATAGGTAAAGTAAGGAACCAATCATGGAGCGGTATACCTTTTGATCGAACTCTTTACCATTGTCGTCGGGACCCAGATGGTGTTTGGCTGGCATTGGCGTCGTGTATCCTTTGCACTCTTGCATTCCAAACTTCTTCAGACAATCTTGGAGGTATTTTTCTTGAGATATAAAGATGCCATTCCTTTGCTGATGAATTTGAAGACCAAGGAAGAACTTGAGCTCTCCCATCATAGACATCTGATATTGTTCTTGCATCATGTATCCAAATTCATCACTATACTTCTGGTTGGTGCAGCCGAAGATAATGTCATCCACATATATTTGGCATACAAACAGTTCACCATCATATGTCTTCGTGAAGAGTGTGGGATCAAGGGATCCAGGTTTGAAGCCTTTGCTCTTGAAGTCTTTGATCGTATCATACCGGTAGCGAGGATCTTGTTTGAGGCCATACGATTGCTTTATTTAGCTTGCACACCATATCGGGATGTTTTGGATCTTCAAAGCCGGTGGTTGAGCGACATATACTTCTTCTTCAATCTTCTTTGTTGAGAAATGCACTCTTCACATCCATTTGATATAGCAAGATGTTGTGGTGGTTAGCATAGGCTAGTAGTATGCGAATAGCTTCAAGCCTAGCTACTGAGGAGCAAATGTTTCATCGAAGTCAATTCCTTCAACTTGAGTATATCCTTGAGCCACAAGCCGTGCTTTGTTTACGACGACTTGACCATGCTCATCTTGCTTGTTTTGATATATCCATTTGGTGCCAATAATGTTATGCTTGCGAGGTCGGGACGCTTGACAAGTTCCCAAACATTGTTCAGCTTGAACTGTTGAAGTTCTTCTTGCATAGCTTGTATCCATTCGGTTCCATAAAGGCTTCAAACAACTTTCTTGGGTTATGATATTGACACAAAAGAAAAGTGCCCACATAAATTTGCTAGTTGTGTTGCTCTTGAGCGAGTAAGCGGACCAGTGCATTGATGCTATCGATTATCTTCTCAATCTGTACTTCATTTGCAACTCGAGGATGAATCGGACGAAGACTTTGCTCTTGCCGATCATTGTCATCATTGGGAGGATTGTCTTGAGTGAGCATTGTCTTCAGTTGGTTAAGTCAGAAATGATAAGTTCTTCTTGAGTGTGTGCTTGAAGGCATGATTTCACCAGTTCCCATCTGCTTGATAGATTATTTGGTGGAGCTTCGTCTAGTGTACTTGGCGGGAACTCTCTTTGTGAACCATTGGTTTCATCAAATCGCACGTCTACAGATTTGACGATTTTGTAGAGATAAAGGTTGAAGACTCTGTAGGAGTGCGAGTCCTTTCAGAATCGAGCATGAAGCCTTCGTGAGCTTTAGGTTCAAAATTTGACTTGTGATGAGGATCCTTGATCCAACACTTAGCCCCAAATACTCAAGTAGGCGACATTTGGCTTCTTGCGAGAAGGAGCTCATAGGATGTTTTATTGAAGCTTATGGATATAAACACGGTTGATGGCGTGACAAGTCTGTATCAATAGCTTCAGCCGAACTTTCTTGGTGTCTTGTACTCGTCGAGCATTGTTCGAGCCATCTCAATGAGGGTTCTGTTCTTGCGCTCCACGATGCCATTTCTTTGAGGTGTGTATGGGCGAGAGAACTCATGAGTGATTCCCATGGTATCCAGATAAAGATCAAGTCCGGTGTTCTTGAATTGGTGCCGTTATCACTTCGATATGCTTGATCTTGGCGCCATAATTGTTCATTGCTCGATTGGCGAAGCGTCGAAGACATCTTGCACTTCAGTCTTGTAGAGAATTATGTGCACCCATGTGTATCTTGAGTAGTCATCAACAATGACGAAGCCATAGAGACAAGCAGTTGTTGTGAGGGTAGAGTAATGAGTAGGGCCAAACAAATCCATGTGTAACATCTCGAAGGGTTGAGATGTCGTCATGATTGTCTTCGAGGGGTGCTTTGCCCTAGTCATCTTTCCAGCTTCGCAGGCACCACACAAATGATCCTTCTTGAACTTGACACCTTCGATGCCTATGACATGCTTCTTCTTGGTGAGTGTGTGTAAGTTCCTCATGCCAACATGCCCTGACCTCCGATGCGAGCCAACATTCGAAGCTTTTGCAAGAAGACATACGACAAGTGTGGACCTGCCGAGAAATCTACCATGTATAGATCATCTTTCCTATACCCTTCAAAGACTAGAGACTTGTCGATTCCATTAGTACAAGGCAACGATATTTTTCGAATATCACAATCATGTTCAAGTCACAAAGCATTGAGGATGGACATCAAGTTGAAACCAAGGGATTCAACAAGCATCAATTATCCATGTGTTGATCTTTTGAGATTGCAACTCTACCTAGACCCAATACCTTGCTTTTACCGGTGTCAAGCCAAATGTGATGTGACTCTTGTCGATGGGCGTAAGGTTGAGTCCATGAGAAGACTTGATCACCAGTCATATGATTAGTGCATCCACTTGTCCATAATCCATTACGAAGCATGAGGTGTCATACCCTCAAGATGCAGTTAGGGGATAGGCTTCACCAGAGCATTGTGAAGCATAAACATTTGTGAGCAAGTGGATTATTGAAGCTTAAATCAAGATTAGGACTGATAGGATGGATGGCAAACAATTCAGGAACAAAATACATAGTGAGACCATTTGGGCATTTGATCTTGTGCCCTACAAGATGTTTTAGGTCCCCAGCTATAGCATCAGACGTCTTCGATTTTTGGCTGGAGACCCTTTCCTGCAAAAGAAAGTTAATTCTTCTTAACCACCCACATCTTTAGGGGTGGCTTAGAAGCAATGAGTCTAAGTGCAACATCTGAGAACTTCGGCTTTGGAGCCCTAGCAAATAGCCTTGCAGGAGATGAATGATACTCATATGAATAAGCAGAAAAGTTCTTAGTTCTATGAACATAGCGGTTTGAAGACACACGCTCATATTCATAAATTTGGGTACGGTTACCTTGCAAAACATTGGCGTTAGGGTGACTCAGGTGAGTCCTCTATCTGTATGAAGCCTTTGGACCATATGACGCCTTAGGTCTGGGGTTTGTCTTTGTAAGTGCATCTAGTGCCACCCCTAGTTGGTTTTGGAGTATTGACGACAAATGGTGTTGAGGGACTAATGCGTTTGTGAGAATTGCAGGATAACGCAGGTAGTGTCCCTCATTGATTCGGTTTACCTACGGAGATGACCCTAAAAATGTATGAAGACATTGAAGACAATGGTGGTATGTGAAGATATTCACATTGAAGACTATGACATGAGAAGACATTGAGTGAAGACTATGGGCGAAGATCGTGTTGTTTCGTTGTTTCCTTTTCTTCTTTGTTGAGTCGTAGGAACCACCGTCATCGTTAAGTGGGGTCCAAGTGATCATAGTCGAATGGTCAAGTGATGCTCAACCCAATTCCTATGTCTTCGAGCAAAGACAATGAGAGCAAAACTTATCCAGAGCTGGATGAGTCAGATTTTCTTGTAGCCCAAGTAAAGTTGCCGTGAGTGTTTGAAATCTGACCGTTGGAACACGTGTCAGTTCCTTAGTGACCCAGGGTCATTTCGGACATAACAGGTCGGGTTGCCTAGTGGCTATAAATAGCCCACCCCCTACACCATAAATTGGTGGTTGCTCAGAGTTAGTACACGGCTTTTGTCGTTTGAGAGCAACCCACCTCGAAGCCTTTGAGAGAGATAAATCCTTGCGAGGACAAAGCCCAAAACACCCAGAGCCAAAGAGTGTTAGGCATCACTGAAGTTTTCCTATCTGTGTGACCTGAAGACTTATTACACTTGAGGACTGTGAATCCTCCAGCCGGTTAGGCGTCGCGTTCTGAGCATCCAAGAGTCATTGTGGATTGCCGGTGAACGTCATCTGTGAAGGTTGGAAGTCTACCTTGAAGACTTACAGAGTGATTGGGCGAGGACTGTGTGTCCTTAGCTCAAGGGAATAAGGTGAAGACGCGGTCTTCGAGTTGAATCTCAGCCTCCTAACTAGATGTACAGATTGTCACAAAGAATGGAACTGGTCCAACAAATCTGTGTCTTCAACTAGTGGTGGTTCTATCCCTTCCCTCCTTTACCCTAAGTTTGTCTTCGTGAAGTCATTGCTTATATGTCTTATCTGTTTGACTTCACTGCTTGACTTCTATTGTTGTTTGGCTTCATACTATCTTCCATCCTGATCCTTACTACATAGCTACTATTAGTCTTGTCCATTCACATTATTGCATGCTTGACTATGGTTTGCTTGTTGTAGTTATCTTCCGCTGCATATCAACTAGGTCATTTCTGTTGTTTGTCTTCGAAACATCCGTGATTTGAAGACTTTCATAAAAATCGCCTATTCACCCCCCCTCTAGTCGATAGCTAGCACTTTCAATTGGTATCGAGCAAGGTACTCCCTTGTTACGTGTGATTCGTTTAACCACCGGAGTTTTAGCTATGTCGATCGCGGGGACAATCAAGGTCTCCGCTGCTTGCCCCGTGTTCGATGGAACTGACTATCCCTACTGGAAGAATAAGATGCGCATGCATCTTGAAGCCATTGATGTCGACCTCTGGTATGTCGTCAAGAACGACGTTCCTAAATCTGGTGAAGGTGTCACCCCTGATGATGTCAAGATGTTCATTCAACTGGACTCCACTGCAAAGAACATCATCTGTGGTCATCTGAGGACAGTATGGCCGTGTGAGTGCTCTGGAAACGTCGAAGCTAGTCTGGGACTGGCTATCCAAGGTCAACGAAGGCGTTTCAACCCAGAGAGATCAAAGAATCAGTGTTCTTCGCAACCTCTTCAACCGCTTCAAGAGAAACGACAATGAAAATGTCCAGCTCACGTTTGATTTCCTCACTGACATCACAAATGAGCTTCATGCTCTCGGCGGCACTGAGGTCACCAAGCATGAAATTGTCAAGACACTACTAAGATCACTTGACAGCTCTTTTGACACCCTTGCCCTCATGATACAAGAACGTCCTGACTTCAAGACACTTGATCCATCTGATATACTTGAGAGGCTCAATACACATGAGTTCCAGCTATCTAAGAAAAGAGATATCTATGGTCCAAACTATGGCCGAACTCGCGCTTTGAAGGCAAAAGTTGTTTCCTCATCTCAAGAAGAATCTGACTGTGGTTCTGATGATCCTGAAGACATTGGAAAGGAACTTGCTATGCTTGTGAAGAAGTTCCAGAAGTTTACTAGGAAGAAAGGCTTTAGAAAGTCTTCACAATCCAGCTCAAGAAATGATGAAGCTTCCACTCAAGACTATAAGAAGAGAACCTGTCACAAGTGCAAGAAAACTGGACACTATATCTATGAGTGTCCACAGTGGGACAATGAGAAGAAGAAGAAGAAGAGCAAGGAATATGATTCTGATGACAAGAAAAAGAAGAAATCTTCAAAGTCTTCTTCCAAGTCTTCATCAAAGTCTTCATCACATAAGAAGAGCTCATCTGGCAAGGCTCGTGCTTTTGTTGGCAAGGAAATGGATTCAGAGGAGGAGTCTGCTTCTGAGGAAGTGGAGGTGGAATCTGAAGAGGAGTCCGACTCGGGCGTTGCAAGTCTGGCTTTAGCTACATCCTATGTTGCCAAGTCCATCTTCAACACTGAAGACAATGACTTCTACACCAACGCTGAAGCTGATGACAAGGACGATCCTGCTCCCACCTACTGCTTCATGGCACGCGGTGCCAAGGTAAAATCACGTGATGCCTACTTTCAAACATCAAGTGAAGATGACTCTGATTGTGAATCCAAACCCAGCTACAAAACACTTGCTAAAATTGCAACTGAACAACAAAGAGCTATGGAACATACTCAAAAACTGTTAGACAAAAGCGATGACATGTTGGACGTGGAAATGACACATTCACAGTCCTTAGTTGAAGACATTAAAAATCTTCATGCTAAGTACCAAGAACTTGAAATTCGTCTTGAAACGCTATCAACTACTCATGAAAGGCTCTCCTATGATTATCTTCAAAGGAAGCAAGAGCTTGAGAAATTGAGAGCGGCTCGTGAAGATCTTCAAAAAGAGAATGAGTCACTTCGCGCTCAACAGATCAGTTCCGCTCAGGATGGATTTGAACCACCATGTCTAAAATGCCTTGAGCGTGATATAGCTACCTCTGTTTTGAATGTTCAACTGCTGCTATTGTTGCATTGTCTTCAACTACCAATGTGGTAACTAACCCCTCTGCGGAGGATACCACGCCATTCTTGATGAAAATGCTAGGTTGAAGACATTGCTTGAAACAGGATGTATAAAAGTGCGAAAGGGCATCGGACACTGCGATGTCCTCAAAAGCGATTCTGAACGAAACCCTAGGAAAGAGGGTGTTGGGTTCGAGAGGAAAATGAATGTTGATGGTTCCTCTTTGGAAGCTTTGAAAAGTATCCCAAAACCACATGGGTTCTTTGCAAAGGGACCTTCGATGGATCCATCCACCTTATCTGGCTTTACCCGTGCTAACCCTATTATCATTGATGAATCCTTTGATGCAAACTATAAGCTGTTCAAGAATCAGAATGGTGAAGTGTTTGCGGTATATTGGTACTAAGCTGCAGGAATGGACCACCTATGAAGAAGATCTGGGTTCCCAAAAGCTGTCTTGAGAATCTTCCGATGAATGTCATCATGACACCACAGGAAGAAGACAAACCCAGCACCAATGGCGTCATATGGTCCAAAGGCTTCATCAGACAGAGGACTCACTTGAGTCACCCTAACGCCAATGTTTTGCAGGGAAACAGTACTCAAATTTATGAATATGAGCGTGTGTCTTCAAACCGCTATGTTCATAGAACTAAGAACTTTTATGCTTATTCATATGAGTATCATTCATCTCCTGCAAGGCTATTTGCTAGGGCTCCAAAGCCGAAATTCTCAGATGCTGCACTTAGACTCATTGCTTCTAAGCCACCCCTGAAGATGTGGGTGGTTAAGAAGAATTAACTCTCTTTTGCAGGAAAGGGTCTCACCGAAAATCAAAGGCGTCGATGCTATTCTTTGGGGACCTAAAACATCTTGTAGGGCACAAGATCAAATGCCCAAATGGTCTCACTATGTATTTTGTTCTGAATCGTTTGCCATTCATCCCATCAGTCCTAATCTTGATTTAAGCTTCAATAATCCACTTGCCCGTCAAATGTTTATGCTTCACAATGCTCTTGGTGAATCCTATCCCCTAAGCTGCACTATAGGGTATGACACCTCATGCTTGTAATGGATTATGGACGGTGGATGCACTAATCATATGGTGGTGATCGAAGTCTTCTCATGGACTCAACCTTACGTCCATCGGACAAGAGACATCACATTTGGTTTGACCTTTGGTAAAAGCAAGGTATTGGGTCTAGGTAGAGTTGCAATATCAAAGGATCAACACATGGACAAAGTGATGCTTGTTGAGTCCCTTGGTTTCAACAATGTACATCTCAATGCTTTGTGACTTGAACATGATTGTGATATTCGGAAAATATCGTTGCCTTGTACTAATGGAATCGACAAGTCTCTAGTCTTTGAAGGGTATAGGAAAGATGATCTATACATGGTAGATTTCTCAGCAGGTCCACAGCTTGCCGTATGTCTTCTTGCAAAAGCTTCAGAATGCTGAAATGAGGAACTTACACACACTCGCCAAGAAGAAGCATGTCATAGGCATCGAAGGTGTCAAGTTCAAGAAGGATCATTTGTGTGGTGCTGCGAAGTGGAAAGATGACTAGGCAAAGCACCCTCGAAGACAATCATGGACGACATCTCAACCCTTGAGCTGCTTCACATGGATTTGTTTGGCCCTACTCATTACTCTACCCTCACAACAACTGCTTGTCTCTATGGCTTCGTCATTGTTGATGACTACTCAAGATACACATGGGTGCACATAATTCTCTACAAGACTGAAGTGCAAGATGTCTTCAGACGATTCGCCAATCAAGCAATGAACAATTATGGCGTCAAGATCAAGCATATCAAAAGTGATAACGGCACTGAATTCAAGAACACCGGACTTGATCTTTATCTGGACACCATGGGAATCACTCATGAGTTCTCTGCTCCATACACACCTCAGCAAAATGGCATCGTGGAGCGCAAGAACAGAACCCTCATTGAGATGGCTCGAACAATGCTCGACGAGTACAAGACACCAAGAAAGTTCGGCACGAAGCCATTGATACTGACTTGTCACGTCATCAACCGTGTTTATATCCATAAGCTTCGAACAAAACATCCTATGAGCTCCTTCTTGGCAAGAAGCCAAACGTCGATTACTTGAGTATTTGGGGCTAAGTGCTGGATCAAGGATCCTCATCACAAGTCAAAATTTGAACCCAAAGCTCACGAAGGCTTCATGCTCGATTCTGGAAAAGACTCACACTCTTCTGAGTCTTCAATCTCTATCTCTACAAAATCGTCAAACTGTGGATGTGCGATTTGATGAAACCAATGGTTCACAAAGAGAGTTCTTGCCAAGCACACTAGACGAAGCTCCACCCAGCAAATCTATCAAGCTAATCGGGCTGGTGAAATCATGCCTTACAAGCACAACTCAAGAGGAACTTATCATTTCGCACCTAACCAACACCAAGACAATGCTCACTGAAGACAATCCTTCCAATGACGACAACGATCGGCATGAGCAAAGTCTTCGCCGATTCATCCTCGAGTTGCAAATGAAGTACAGATTGAGAAGATAATCGATAGCATCAATGCACCTGGTCCGCTTACTCGCTCAAGAGCGACACAGCTAGCAAATTTCTGTGGGCACTTTTCCTTTGTATCAATATTAGAACCCAAGAAAGTTGCTGAAGCTTTTATGGAACCGGAATGGATTCAAGCTATGCAAGAAGAACTTCAACAGTTCAAGCTAAATAATGTTTGGGAACTTGTCAAGCGTCCTGACCCTCGCAGGCATAACATTATTGGCACCAAATGGATATATCAAAACAAGCAAGATGAGCATGGTCAAGTCATCAGAAACAAAGCAAGGCTTGTGGCTCAAGGATATACTCAAGTTGAAGGAATTGACTTTGATGAAACATTTGCTCCTATAGCTAGGCTTGAAGCAATTCGCATACTACTAGCCTATGCTAACCACCACAACATCTTGCTCTATCAAATGGATGTGAAGAGTGCATTTCTCAACAGCAAGATTGAAGAAGAAGTATATGTCGCTCAACCACCTGGCTTTGAAGATCCAAAACATCCTGATATGGTGTACAAGCTAAATAAAGCACTGTATGGCCTCAAACAAGCTCCTCGCGCCTGGTATGATACAATCAAAGACTTCCTGAAGAGCAAAGGCTTCAAACCTGGATCCCTTGATCCCACACTCTTCACGAAGACATATGATGGTGAACTGTTTGTATGCCAAATATATGTGGATGACATTATCTTGGTTTGCACCAACCGAAGTATAGTGATGAGTTTGGATACATGATGCAAGAGCAATATCGATGTCCATGATGGGAGAGCTCAAGTTCTTCCTTGGTCTTCAAATTAACAACAAAGAAATGGCATCTTTATATCTCAAGAAAAATACCTCCAAGATTGTGCGAAGAAGTTTGGAATGCAAGAATGCAAAGGATACATGGCGCCAATGCCACCAAACACCACTTGGGTCCCGACGACAATGGTAAAGAGTTCGATCAAAAGGTATACCGCTCCATGATTGGTTCCTTACTTTACCTATGTGCATCTAGGCAGATATTATGCTTAGTGTTTGCATGTGTGCTCGATTCCAAGCGGCACCAAAGGAATCGCATCACTTAGGCGTGAAGCGAAATCTTGATATTTGGCTCACACCCCAACACTCGGATTATGGTATCCAAAGGGCTCAAAATTTGATTTAGTTGGATTTTCGGATGCTGATTATGCTGGTGACAAAGTGGATCGCAAGTCTACATCAGGCACATGTCACTTTCTGGGACGATCACTCGTCTGTTGGTCTTCAAAGAAGCAGAACTGTGTGTCACTCTCAACTGCAGAATCTGAATACATTGCTGCTGGATCTTGCTGTTCTCAGCTTCTATGGATGAAGCAAACTCTCAAGGACTATGGCATCAATCTGACACAAGTACCTCTTTTCTGCGACAATGAAAGCGCCATCAAGATTGCCAACAATCCAGTCCAACACTCGAAGACAAAGCACATTGAAATTCGTCATCATTTTCTCAGGGATCATGTCATGAAGAAAGATATTGACATCATTCACGTCAACACTGAAGAGCAACTGGCAGATATCTTCACAAAGCCCTTGGATGAGAAAAGGTTTTGCAAGTTACGGTGTGAGCTAAATATCTTGGAATCCTCAAATTTCCTGTGATCAAGCACACATCCTAACACTTGTGCATGTTGATGACTTAGATGTGCAACACACGAAGTAACGTATATCTTCAATCAACGAAGACTTACATTCTATGTGTGAATACATTAACGTGGAATTTGACTTCGGAGCGCCACGATAATTGTGCGCCGTGTCTGGTCTAATACTTCCTATACGGTGGGTAACGCCACCACCAAATTTCTTTGTTTGAAGTGTTTCACTCATGGCGTTATTTCTTGAAGCTATTCGCATTTGATTTGTCTTCAACTTCAACTTATCTTCATGATTTTCTTCACTATGTTGATTTGATGCTTTCTAATATATATATATATATATATATATATATATATATATATATATATATATATATATATATATATATATATATATATATATATATATATATATATATTTCATCCTCTACATCATTCACTTATAGCTATGTCTTCAAGTTGAATCTTTTGAACTAAGTGAATGTGATCGGACCCCAATCTCTCTATGCTTTCTATCTCAAACTCTATCTGTCCAAATCATATGCATTCTATTGAAACTGTCGAATGTCTTCTCTGCGTCCTTGTCAGCAGAAGACACAGTGACAAACTTTACGTCTGTTTTAAATGATTCATCCTTACTGATTGAATTCCGGAGAAGCCGGAACAACCATCCGACAAACCGGGCGGGCGTGAGAACGTGGGACATCTCATTGTATGTTGCATGCGTGCCACATGCCCCTCAGATATGAACCGCCAGGGGCACCTGAGTAATTGCGCTGCGCCGCACACCTCGTTATAAATACCTGTCCCCTGCGATCAAGAAAATCTTCTTCCACCTCCCCACCTCGTCAAAACCCTAGCGCCACCGCTAGCTCTCGACGACGCCGGCGACGAAGCGCTTAGCTGCCGCGACCTCTCCGACGCCGTCCTCACGCCGGCCGCGAACATCTTCATCTCCTCCACCGCCGTAGGTGTCCTCCGTCGCCAAGTTAGGGCACGGTGGACTGAACTGCTCGGCCTCCTTTCCTTCCGTCTAGCAGTTCTTCGAAGCGGTAAATATATCTCTATTTTTACCATCTTTTTGATCTTCTAGATTCATCCTACTTGCCAAAAATGGTTTCTGCCCATACAAAGTTAGATCTATTCTATCTGCATCTCGTACTGCTTAGTATATTCACTTAAGCTTCACAACTAGTTAGATTCCTCACTTGTACTTATTCACGGATTCGTACAAATCTGGAACCAACTCTCAGCGTATAAGTGAATGTCTTCGCATGATGAGGTCAATGTCTTCAAACCGATTTATCTTCAAAATCTTACGAGAATGCATATGACCTCTTCCCTTCCTCGCATCTCTAATGTCATCACGGTACATGTCCGTGGGAGAATCCCTTGGTTCTCATAGTCGCATTCGTTTGCAGAATTCTTACAACATCAAACCAACTCTCCGAAGCCGCCTGTCTCATCAACCAAACGCAAGCCTTTGAAGCCTTTGATTGTGAAGCCATTCAATTTGAAGCTCATGGCTACTGATAAATCAGTCAGAAGGGCGGTGAGACAGCGTCGTGAGGGAACCTCAAAAGATCTGCTGATGACCTCGCAGAGCTGTACAAGACATATCTCAAGAGACTTATAATCAGCGCAAGACATGAATCCAATGGATTCGACGCTATTGGGCTGAACAGTGGTTCAAATACAATTTCGTCACACAAGAATATGCCGAGAAGAATGCCATCAGAAGCCCTTGGGGTGATATTCATTTGAGGCCTCCTCCCAAGAGCATGGTTGAAGCTATTGCAGAAGGTTTCTACCCTTGCATGGTCCGTGGACCTCAGCCTGAAAATGCCGACCCGACGTCTTTGCTCTGGTGTCGCGATGACAATCTCTTCAAGCGCAACTTCTAGCACGCAAAGGCTTCTGCAAAGGAAAACAAGAAGTCATTGGGATTAGACTTCAACCCTGGTCCCTCTGCTCCCCGTGCTGACGGCTCACATGACGCTGAACCCAATGTCATCGGTCCGTTTTCAAACCTTGAAGGCCTCATCACTTATATTTTGGTCCAAGGTGCCAAAGTGGATCACTCTGATGACAATGATGACTCTGATGAAGCCCCAGCTCCAGCTCCTGCTCCTGCTCCAAAGCCGCAGAAGCTTAAGAAAGTCAAGGCTCCAAAGTCAGCTGCTCCTCCAAAAGCTTCTCGTGTGAAGCCACTGGCCACTGCACCTCCTGAAGCCAGTGCACAGTCTGAGGATCAATCCCGCATCTCCAAGAAGACGGAGAAGAGAAAGAAAAGTGTCAAGAATCTGAATCGACATCGACCCCTACCGCCATTCTGCGTGAAGAGCACATTGATCTGTCAAGTGATGACGATCTTGCGATGATGCTCTTGAGCAGCTTATCAAGACAAAGAAGAAGCGAAATCTTCAACAACTTGCCTCTCTTTGATGTGGCAATCATCCATCACTTCATTGATGAGTGGTTTGACACACCAAACATCAGCTTTGAAGATCTGCAACTTCCAATTGGCCTCAGCGTCTCTTTCAACGACGCCATTGCTTCTGAGCTAGCTCTAGCTCAGCGAATTGTTGAACTGAAGCACAAGATTGACTATGAAAAGGCTCAGTTCAAGAAGCATATGGCTGCACTCAGCGTGCAAGACGTGAAAAACTTCAAGGTCATGCTGCACGACCTCAAAGAAAACTTTCTTAAGAAGCGTGAAGAAGCCAGAGGCTCTCGCGAGCGCATGAAGGCTCTGGCTGACAAGTGTGTGCTTGCCTACAATGAGGCTGAGAACGCAAGGCACTTGGCCGTCCTGGCATCGACCCCAGGATGGCTGCAAAGAAAAAGAAGTCTTCAGCTAACCAAGCTGCACCTTCAAGGCAGGAAGAGCCCCGCATAGTCTTCCCAAGCAGCATGACTGGCTCGAAGCCAAAGGTACGGTCAATCGCTTCGAGCGAGAAAAAGACGAGGGCTGCCGAGGCTGAAGCGAAAAAAGGAAAATCCTGACGCCTCGATGCTGCTCCTCCAAGAAGAAGCTAAAGACCAAGAAGAATCGGGCTGCTCCCACAGAGCCCTTGGTTGTTGAACCCATTTATGTGGTTCGCCCCGTCTGCAACCCAAGAACTTCGCATGACGGTTCATGAGCACTGCTTCCACAGAGGCTCCTCCGGTGAAGATATTCCAGCAGGTGATCCCTCATCTCTGAAGACATTGGTCACCATGACAATGTTGAAGATGATGAAGATCTTCCTCAAATCGAGTACAATGTGGTATCATCGCCTGTCGCATTTAACAGCGAACTCATCAGCATTGGTCGTCCTCTGACGCCAATTGCTCAGGATGCTTCATGGGCTGATCGCCCACAACAATAAGACTCCCCCAGACTCCCCAACAACAAGTCACTCCCCAACAACAAGTCACTCCCCAATAGCAACACCAAGAAGAAGAGGAAGACTTTGAGGCCCAGCAACCCCATCTCCAAAGGCGCCGCTTGAGATTTCATGAGCTTCGCAAAGGTCAAAGGCCTCAAGTGCCTCTTCCGAGCGTTCTGAAGGAGAAGTGCACCACCAACCTATTGCACGCCAAGTGTTTTCGAAGCCACCCAAGCGTGAATGTCTACGAGTGCAAGCCAAAGCTGCTGAAGACAATCCGCTACATCAGCCACCGACACCCAAGAAGAAGAAGAAGAACGTGTTCCTACACCCCCAGTAATTGAAGAAGTGATCCCCGATATCAACGTGCCAGTGCCCGACCCTCCAGCTCCTCAAGTGGAGGTTGAAAACAATGAGGCTGCCACCTCCAACACCAATGAAGCCAATGACATGGTCATGGTGAAGCCAATGTGGAGCCTGTCCCAACTGCGTGCTGAAGCCAATGAGGCAACCTGCTCCCAAGCATCTGCCGAGCAGCTCAAGCCTCGATTGTTGCCATCGCTCCATTCCGCCACCAAGGTCCTACACAATCGAGCAAGCATACAACTATGGTGAGCTAGTCACAGTAATATGTCTGTTGAAGCCATATACCCTGAGCCTGCCAAAACGCCTCTAAGTCTTCGAACCACGATCACCACAGCTTCTCTCAACCTATGGAAGGCGTCCAAGCGGTATCTCGTGTCTATCCTCGGCTGGGAACACACGTCGCCTCATCGCACGGATGAAGCCACCGAGAGCACAATTGGCCAAAGGCCTCGGAAGCGCCTCGAGTCCTCAATGATCGAGAACTTCTTGTGGCGCTGCATCAAAAGCAAGATAAGCATCACTCCTGGCTAAAGCGCCAATGCAAAGCCTCTTGGTGGACGCCAATCGCATTCGCAATCTTGCCACCAAGAATGCCTTTGTCACTCACGAGACTTGTCGGCGGTCATGGAAGAGTTTGACCGCTCGTCTTTCAAGCTGATCTTCAAGACGATGGCTTCATTGAACGCTTCAAGTGTGACTCCACTCCTCCATGGAATGCAGTCCCACGGCAAACTCCATCTCTTGAAGACTCGACTATTCTTCCTCCATGCAACGGTCAATGCCAGGTGATCGATGATGAAGCCGATGCTACTTCACCGCCCCTACTTACGCATGAATCGACATCGCGCCATTTCGCTCGCACCGCCAACCAACAACGACAACCCTACTGCATCATCTTCTTCAGAAGAGGACGAGTAGATGCTCTATGTCTTCAATCCTTTTTGGTCCTTACTGACAAAAGGGGGAGAAGCATATGAGTTTGATAGTCTTCAAGCGGGTTCATAAGGGCGGTTGCACTATATTTTGCCTAGTGTTTACAACTCTCGTTTTTGAAACATTTGGTTCTTGTGAGTTGTAACACTTAAACTCGATGGTCGTCTGCTACTTATTTGCTTTACCCTGGTGCCATGATAAATTCCGCATGTGCAACGATAACTTCCGCACTTAGATCATTCTGCAGACGTCCATTTTTCATTATGCATGTCATTCTCTTAGCTATATCATTTCGTGCATGATGAATTATCTTCATAAGTTGAAGAGGATCTCCACAAGTACAACCTGCCATGTGCATTTGCATTCCAAAAGCAAACTACTTATATGCACATCTTCAGGGGGAGCCTTTGCCACCTATGAAGACAATTCCCTATCCTTTACAATTTCACATATTGTATCCCGTTGAAAACTTCAACCAGTTTGTCATCAATCACCGAAAGGGGAGATTGTAAGTGCATCTAGTGCCACCCTAGTTGGTTTTGGAGTATTGACGACAAATGTGGTTGAGGGACTAATGCGTTTGTGAGAATTGCAGGATAACATGGTAGTGTCCCTCATTGATTCGATTTACCTACCGGAGATGACCCTAAAATGTATGAAGACATTGAAGACAATGGTGGTATGTGAAGATATTCACATTGAAGACTATGACATGAGAAGACATTGAGTGAAGACTATGGGCCAAGATCGTGTTGTTTCGTTGTTTCCTTTTCTTCTTTGTTGAGTCGTAGGAACCACCGTACTGTTAAGTGGGGTCCAAGTGATCATAGTCAAAATGATTGAAGTGATGCTCAACCCAAATCCTATGTCTTCGAGCGAAGACAATGAGAGCAAAACTTATCCAGAGCTGGATGAGTCAGCTTTGCTTGTAGCCCAAGTAAAGTTGCCGTGAGTGTTTGAAATCTGACCGTTGGAACACGTGTCAGTTCCTTAGTGACCCAGGGTCATTTCGGACATAACAGGTCGGGTTGCCTAGTGGCTATAAATAGCCCACCCCCTACACCATAAATTGGTGGCTGCTTAGAGTTAGTACACGGCTTTTGTCGCTTGAGAGCAACCCACCTCAAGCCTTTGAGAGAGAAATCCTTGCAGGACAAAGCCCAAAACACCCAGAGCCAAAGAGTGTTAGGCATCATCAAGTTTTCTGTCTGTGTGACTCAAGACTTATTACACTTGAGGACTGTGAATCCTCCAGCCGGTTAGGCGTCGCGTTCTGAGCATTTAAGAGTCATTGTGGATTGTCGGTGAACGTCATCTGTGAAGGTTCGGAAGTCTACCTTTAAGACTTACCAGAGTGATTGGGCGAGGACTGTGTGTCCTTAGCTCAAGGGAAATAAGGTGAAGACGCGGTCTTCTGAGTTGAATCTCAGCCTCCCTAACCAGACGTATAGTTGTCACAAAGAATGGAACTGGTCCAACAAATCTGTGTCTTCAACTAGTGAGTGGTTCTATCCTTCCCTCCTTTACCCTAAGTTTGTCTTCGTGAAGTCATTGCTTATATGTCTTATCTGTTTGACTTCACTGCTTGACTTCTATTGTTGTTTGGATTCATACTATCTTCCATCCTGATCCTTACTACATAGCTACTATTAGTCTTGTCCATTCACATTATTGCATGCTTGACTATTGTTTGCTTGTTGTAGTTATCTTCCGCTGCATATCAACTAGGTCATTTCTGTTGTTTGTCTTCGAAACATCTGTGATTTGAAGACTTTCATCAAAATCGCCTATTCACCCCCCCTCTAGTCGATAACTAGCACTTTCTGACTTCTTCCCAGGTGGTGTCATGATGACATTCACTGGAAGATTCTCAAGACAGCTTTTGGGAACCCAGATCTTCTTCATAGGTGGTCCATTCCGGCAGTTAGTACCAATATACCTGGCAAACACTTCACCATTCTGATTCTTGAACAGCTTATAGTTTGCATCAAAGGATTCATCAATGATAATAGGGTTAGCACAGGTAAAGCCAGATAAGGTGGAAGGATCCACTGAAGGTCCCTTTGCAACAACCCATGTGGTTTTGGGATACCGCTCAGCTTCCAAGAGGAACCATCAACATTCATTTTCCTCTCAAACTCAGCACCTCTTTCCTAGGGTTTCGGTTCAAGATGCGCTTTTGAGGACATCGCAGTGTCGATGCCCTTTCGGACTTTTATACATCCCTATTTCAAGCAATGTCTTCACCCTAGCATTTTCATCGCAATAGCAAAGTGGTATCCTCCGCAGAGAGGGTTAGTTACCACATTAGTAGTTGAAGACAATGCAACAGTAGCAGCAGTTGAACATTCAGCAACAGAGGTAGCGATATCACGCCAAGACATTTTAGACATGGTGGTTGAAATCCATCTGAGCGGAACTGATCATTGAGCTGAAGTGACTCATTCTCTTTTGAAGATCTTCATGAGCCGCTCTCAATTTCTCAAGCTCTTGCTTCCTTTGAAGATAATCATAGGAGAGCTTTTCATGAGTAGTTGAGAGCGTTTCATGACGACTTTCAAGTTCTTGGTACTTAGCATGAAGATTTTTAATGTCTTCAACTAAGGACTGTGAACGTGTCATTTCCGCGTCCAACAGGTCATCGCTTTTGTCTAACAGTTTTTGAGTATGTTGCATAGCTCTTTGTTGTTCGGTTGCAATTTTAGCAAGTATTTTGTAGCTGGGTTTAGATTCACAATCAGAGTCATCTTCACTTGATGTTTGAAAGTAAGCATCACGTGATTTTACCTTGGCACCGCGTGCCATGAAGCAGTAGGTGGGAGCAGGGTCGTCCTTGTCATCAGCTTCAGCGTTGGTGTAGAAGTCATTGTCTTCAGTGTTGAAGATGGACTTGGCTACATAGGCTGTGGCTAAAGCCAGACTTGCAACGCCAGGGCCGGACTCCTCTTTAGACTCCACCTCCACCTCCTCAGAAGTAGACTCCTCCTCTGAATCCATTTCCTTGCCAACAAAAGCACGAGCCTTGCCAGATGAGCTCTTCTTATGAGATGAAGACTTTGATGAGTACTTGAAGAAGACTTTGAAGATTTCTTCTTCTTCTTGTCATCGTAATCATATTCCTTGCTCTTCTTCTTCTTCTTCTCATTGTCCCACTTGTGGACACTCGGAGATATAGTGTCCAGTTTTCTTGCACTTGTGACAGGTTCTCTTCTTGTAGTCATGAGTGGAAGCTTCATCATTTCTTGAGCTGGATCGTGAAGACTTTCTGAAGCCTTTCTTCCTAGTGAACTTCTGGAACTTCTTCACAAGCATAGCAAGTTCCTTTCCAATGTCTTCAGGATCATCAGAACCGCAGTCAGATTCTTCTTCCGATGAGGAAACAACTTTTGCCTTCAAAGCGCGAGTTCGGCCATAGTTGGGACCATAGATATCTCTTTTCTCAGAAAGCTAGAACTCATGTGTGTTGAGCCTCTCAAGTATATCATATGGATCGAGTGTCTTGAAGTCCGGACGTTCTTGTATCATGAGGGCAAGGGTGTCAAAAGAGCTGTCAAGTGATCTCAGTAGTGTCTTGACGATTTCATGCTTGGTGATCTCAGTGGCTCCGAGAGCATGAAGCTCATTTGTGATGTCAGTGAGGCGATCAAATGTGAGCTGGACATTTTCATTGTCGTTTCTCTTGAAGCGGTTGAACAGGTTGCGAAGAACACTGATTCTTTGATTTCTCCGGGTTGAGGCGCCGTTGACCTTGGATAGCCAGTCCAGACTAGCTTTGACGTTTCAGAGCACTCACACGGCCCATTGTCCTTTGGTCGATGACCACAGATGATGTTCTTTGCGGTAGAGTCCAGTTGAATGAACTTCTTGACATCGGCGGGGTGACACCTTCACCAGTTTTGGGAACGCCGTTCTTGACGACATACCGTAGGTCGACATCAATGGCTTCAAGATGCATGCGCATCTTATTCTTCCGTAGGGATAGTCGATTCCATCGAACACAGGGCAAGTAGCGGAGACTTTGATTATCCTGCAATCGACATAGCTAAAACTCCGGTGGTTAAACGAATCACACGAGAACAAGGAGTACCTTGCTCTGATACCAATTCAAAGTGCTAGTTATCGACTAGAGGGGGTGAATAGGCGATTTTAGGAAAGTCTTCAAAACACGGATGTTTCAAAGACAAACAATAGAAATGACCTAATTGATATGCAGCGGAAGGTAAACTACAACAAGCAAACCATAGTCAAGTATGCAATAACGTGAAAGTACAAGACTAATAGCAGCTTGGTAGTAAGGATCAAGATGCAAGATAGTGAGAAGCTAATCAACAAAAGTAGTCAAGCAATGAAGTCAAATAGGTATGATAGATAGGCAATGACTTCACGAAGACAAACTCTAAGTAAAGAGAGGAGAAGATAGAACCGGTCACTTGTTGAAGACACAGATTTGTTGGACCAGTTCCAGCTTGTTGTGACAACTGTGACATCTGGTTAGGGAGGCTGAGATTCAACTCAAGACCGCGTCTTCACCTTATTCCCCTTGAGCTAAGGACACACAGTCCTCGCCCAATCACTCTGGTAAGTCTTCAAGGTAGACTTCCGAACCTTCACAGATGCGCTCACGGCAATCCACAATGACTCTTGGATGCTCAGAACGCGACGCCTAACCGGGTGGAGGGTTCACAGTCCTCAAGTGTAATAAGTCTTGTGTCACATGCATGTAAAGACTTCAGTGATGCCTAACACTTTTGGCTCGGGTGTTTGGGCTTTGTCCTCGCAAGGATTTCTCTCTCAAAGGCTTCAAGTGGGTTGCTCTCAAACGACAAAAGCCATGCACTAACTCTAAGCAGCCACCAATTTATGGTGTAGGGGTGGGCTATTTATAGCCACTAGGCAACCCGACCTGATATGTCCGAAATGACCCTGGTCACTAAGGAACCGACACGTGTTCCAACGCCGATTTCAAACACACACGGCAACTTTACTTGGGCTACAAGCAAAGCTGACTCATCCAGCTCTGGATAAGCTTTGCTCTCATTGTCTTCGCTCGAAGACATAGGATTTGGGTTGAGCATCACTTCAGTCATTCTGACTATGATCACTTGGACCCCACTTAATAGTACGGTGGTTCCTACGACTCAACAAAGAAGAAAAGGAAACAACAAAATGACACAGTCTTCGCGCTCCATAGTCTTCACTCAATGTCTTCTCATGTCATAGTCTTTAATGTGAATATCTTCACATGCCACCATTTTCGTCAATGTCTTCATACATTTTCAGGGGTCGTCTCCGGTAGGTAAACCGAATCAATGGGGGACACCACCTGCGTTATCCTGCAATTCTCACAAACGCATTAGTCCCTCAACCACATTTGTCGTCAATACTCCAAAACCAACTAGGGGTGGCACTAGATGCACTTACACGTACGCATAATGTCGGTCCGGGCCGCTTCATCCAACAATATCGCCGAACCAAAGTATGACATGCTGGTAAGCAGTATGACTTATATCGCCCACAACTCACTTGTGTTCTACTCGTGCATATAACATCTACGCATAAAACCAGGCTCGGATGCCACTGTTGGGGAACGTAGTAATTTCAAAAAAATTCCTACGCACACGCAAGAACATGGTGATGCATAGCAACGAGAGGGGAGAGTGTGTCCACGTACCCTCGTAGACCGAAAGCGGAAGCGTTAGCACAACGCGGCTGATGTAGTCGCACGACTTCACGATCTGACCGATCAAGTACCGAATGTACGACACCTCCGAGTTCAGCACACGTTCAGCTCGATGACGTCCCTCAAACTCCGATCTAGCCGAGCTTTGAGGGAGAGTTCCGTCAGCACGACGGCGTGGTGACGATGATGATGTTCTACCGACGCAGGGCTTCGCCTAAGCACCGCTACGATATTATCGAGGTGGACTATGGTGGAGGGGGCACCGCTGCGGCTAAGAGATCAATGATCAATTGTTGTGTCTATGGGGTGCCCCCTGCCCCCGTATATAAAGGAGCAAGGGGGGGCAGAGGTGGCCGGCCAAGAGGAGGCACGCCAGGAGGAGTCCTACTCCCACCGGGAGTAGGACTCCCTCCCTTCCTAGTTGGAGTAGGAGAAGGGGGAAGGAGGAGGGAGAGAGGAAGGAAAGGGGGACGCCTCCCCCCTCCTTGTCCAATTCGGACTAGAGGGGGAGGGGGCGCGCGACCTGCCCTGGACGCCCCTCCTCTTCTCCACTAAGGCCCATGTAGGCCCATTAAACCCCCGAGGGGGGTTCCGGTAACCCCCGGTTCCGGTAAAATCCCGATTTCACCCGGAACACTTCCGATATCCAAATATAGGCTTCCAATATATCAATCTTTATGTCTCGACCATTTTGAGACTCCTCGTCATGTCCGTGATCACATCCGGGACTCCGAACTATCTTCGGTACATCAAAACACATAAACTCATAATATAACTGTCATCGAACTTTAAGCGTGCGGACCCTACGGGTTCGAGAACTATGTAGACATGACCAAGACACGTCTCTGGTCAATAACCAATAGCGGAACCTGGATGCTCATATTGGCTCCCACATATTCTACAAAGATCTTTATCGGTCAAACCGCATAACAACATACGTTGTTCCCTTTGTCATCGGTATGTTACTTGCCCGAGATTCGATCGTCGGTATCTCAATACCTAGTTCAATCTCGTTACCGGCAAGTCTCTTTACTCGTTCTGTAATACATCATTCCACAACTAACTCATTAGTTGCAATTCTTGCAAGGCTTATAGTGATGTGCATTACCGAGTGGGCCCAGAGATACCTCTCCGACAATCGGAGTGACAAATCCTAATCTCAAAATACGCCAACCCAACAAGTACCTTTGGAGACACCTGTAGAGCACCTTTATAATCACCCAGTTACGTTGTGACGTTTGGTAGCACGCAAAGTGTTCCTCCGATAAACGGGAGTTGCATAATCTCATAGTCATAGGAACATGTATAAGTCATGAAGAAAGCAATAGCAGAATACTAAACGATCGAGTGCTAAGCTAACGGAATGGGTCAAGTCAATCACATCATTCTCCTAATGATGTGATCCCGTTAATCAAATGGCAACTCATGTCAATGGCTAGGAAACATAACCATCTTTGATCAACGAGCTAGTCAAGTAGAGGCATACTTGTGACACTCTGTTTGTCTATGTATTCACACAAGTATTATGTTTCCGGTTAATACAATTCTAGCATGAATAATAAACATTTATCATGATATAAGGAAATAAATAATAACTTTATTATTGCCTCTAGGGCATATTTCCTTCAACATGCGCTGCAACTTCAGCCTCTTCTTTTCACTTGTGCAGTTTCACTTTGCATCAGCAATGGCCCGACCAAGATCATCAGCGGGCTCATCTGATGCCTCTCTTCAGCTTCTTCCCGCATTGCCAGCTCAGCTTCTTCCCTCATTGTTGTACCATAGTATTCAGGGAACCCATGGCCAGGATCGCTGTCGTCATCCTCTTCTTCTTCATTCTCTTCCATTAGGACCCCTCTTTCTCCGTGCTTGGTCCAACGGTTATAGCCGGACATGAAACTGGACTCAAACAGGTGGACGTGAATGGTTCTCGAGTTAGGGTAATTTTGATCATTCTTACAGTCAGCACATGGACAACACATAAAACCATCCGCCCGCTTGTTTTCCTAAGCCGCAAGAAGAAAAGTATGCACGCCCTTAATGAACTGGGGAGAGCATCGGTCATCGTACATCCATTGGCTCATCTTCATTACACAACACCGAAAAGACCAAATTAATACAAGTTCATACATAAAGTTCATTACACACTTATTCTCATAAAACAACATACAAACTCTCTAGCTAAAGCATTTAAATGCAACAACAAATGCGATCAAGATCGTAACTAAGGTGACAATTGATCCAACAACATAATGATACCAAGCCTCACTATCAATGGCATATTTTCTAATCTTTCTAATCTTCAAGCGCATTGCATCCATCTTGACCTTGTGATCATCGACGACATCGGCAACATACAACTCTAGTTTAATCTTATCTTCTTCAATTCTTTTCAATTTTTCTTTCAAATACTTGTTTTCTTGTTCAACTAAATTTAACGTCTCGACAAGAGGGTCGGTTGGAATTTCCGGTTCAGATACCTCCTAGATAAAAACATATATGTCATGTTGGTCGGCATAATTGTCATAAACACGAAATGCAACAAATAGTTACAAAAGAGAATATATATCACATCCGAATCATAAACCGTACGAGGGCCGACGGGGATGGATATCAAAACCATGCCACTATGTATAACAAACAACGTACGTGTAAGGAAATTATACAAGTAACTATCTAAATCACACAAACATGATTATCTTTTTATAAAAAGGATTAGAACAAGAGGCTCACTGATACGTCTCCGTCGTATCTACTTTTCCAAACACTTTTGCCCTTGTTTTGGACTCTAACTTGTATGATTTGAATGGAACTAACCCGGACTGACGTTGTTTTCAGCAGAATTGCCATGGTGTTGTTTTATGTGCAGAAAATAAAAGTTCTCGGAATGACCTGAAACTCCATGGAATATCTTAGAATAAATAATAAAAAATCCTCGCCAAAGATGAAGACCAGGGGGCCCACACCCTGTCCACGAGGGTGCCCCCCCCTCCTGGGAGCGCCCCTACCTCGTGGGCCCCCTGGACACTTTCCGATGCCAACTCCAACTCTATATATTGGCTTTCGGGGAGAAAAAAATCAGAGAAAAGAAATCATCGCGTTTTACGATACGGAGCCACCGCCAAGCCCTAATCTCTCTCGGGAGGGCTGATCTGGAGTCCGTTCGGGGCTCCGAAGAGGGGGATTCATCGCCGTCATCATCACCAACCATCCTCCATCACCAATTTCATGATGCTCACCGCCGTGCGTGAGTAATTCCATCGTAGGCTTGCTGGACGGTGATGGGTTGGATGAGATTTATCATGTAATCGTGTTAGTTTTGTTAGGGTTTGATCCCTAGTATCCACTATGTTATGAGATTGATGTTGCTATGCTTAATGCTTGTCACTAGGGCCCGAGTGCCATGATTTCAGATCTGAACCTATTATGTTTTCATGAATATATGTGAGTTCTAGATCCTATCTTGCAAGTCTATAGTCACCTATTATGTGTTATGATCCGACAACCCCGAAGTGACAATAATCGGGATACTTCTCAGTGATGACCATAGTTTGAGGAGTTCATGTATTCACTACGTGCTAATGCTTTGTTCCAGTTCTCTATTAAAAGGAGGCCTTAATATCCCTTAGTTTCCAATAGGACCCCGCTGCCACGAGAGGGTAGGACAAAAGATGTCATCCAAGTTCTTTTCCATAAGCACGTATGACTATATTCGGAATACATGCCTGCATTATATTGATGAATTGGAGCTAGTTCTGTGTCACCCTATGTTATAACTGTTACATGACGAACCGCATCCGGCATAATTATCCATCACTAGTCCGGTGCCTACGAGCTTTCCATATACTGGTTCTCGCTTATTTACTTTTCTGTTGCTACTATTACAATCACTACAAAAATACCAAAAACATTACTTTTTCTGTCTTTACTTTCGTTACCATTACCGCCACTATCATATTACTTTGCTACTAAACACTTTGCTGCAGATACTAAGTTTCCAAGTGTGGTTGAATTGACAACTCAGCTGCTAATACTTGAGAATATTCTTTGGCTCCCCTTGTGTCGAATCAATAAATTTGGGTTGAATACTCTACCCTCGAAAACTGTTGCGATCCCCTATACTTGTGGGTTATCAAGACCCTTTTCTGGCACCGTTGCCGGGGAGCATAGCTCTATTCTTTGAGTCACTTGGGATTTATATCTCCTGGACACTATGAAGAACTTGAAAGACGCTAAGACAACAATTTATCCCTCAACTACGAGGGGAGGTAAGGAATTGCCATCCAACTCTGCACTTGATTCACCTTCTGTTATGAGTAAGCTAGCGACACCTAAACCTGCTTCTGCTATTCGTTCCGATATGTCGCATGTTATTGATGATGCCACTTCTGCTATGCATGATACTTATGATGAAACTACTTCTATGCTTGATACTACTGTGCCCCTTGGTGAATTTCTAGATGAACAAATTTCTAGGTCTAGAGAAAGAGAAATTATTGAAACTGATAATATTGATGAAAGTGATGATGAAGATATGCCTGCTATTCCTGAGGGTTATCTTTTGATGCGGAATCTTCTGCGGCTATTTTTGCTTTCCAGGATAGATACGAACTTAAGAGGTTGCTAGTTAAATGGAGTAAATAATCTCTTAGAGACAGAATGAAACCTGACCCTGCTTTTGCTACTTCACCTATTTGTGTTCCTGATAAGGATTATGAATTTTCTGTTGATCCAGATATAATTACTTTGGTTGAATCTGATCCTTTTTATGGCTATGAATCTGAAACTGTTGTGGCTCATCTTACTAAGTTAAATGATATAGCTGCCCTGTTTACTAATGACGAGAGATCACACTACTTTTATATACTCAAAATATTTCCGTTCTCATTAAAGGGTGATGCTAAGATATGGTTTAATTCTCTTGATCCTAGTTGTGTGCGTAGTCCCCAGGATATGATTTATTACTTCTCTGCTAAATATTTCCCTGCTCATAAGAAACAAGCTGCTTTGAGGGAAATATACAACTTCGTACAAATTAAAGAAGAGAGTCTCCCACAAGCTTGGGGGAGGCTTCTCAAGGTACTTAATGCTTTCCCTGATCATCCTCTTAAGAAACCTGAAATACTTGATATCTTTTATAATGCACTAATCGATGCTTCCAGAGATTACCTGGATAGTTGTGCTGGTTCTCTTTTCAGGGAAAGAACACCGGACGAAGTTGAAATTTTATTGAATAATATGTTGACAAATGAAAATAATTGGGCACCTCCTGAGCCAGCTCCTGAGCCAATTAATGAACCTATTCCTATACCAACTCCAAAGAAGAGAGGTGTTCTATTTCTCAGTCCCGAAGATATGCAAGAGGCAAAGAAGTCTATGAAAGAAAAAGGTATTAAAGCTGAAGATGTTAAGAATTTACCTCCTATTAAAGAAATACATGGTCTTAATTTACCTTTGTTGAAGAAGTATATGATCTCAATTCTTTATTCATCAAGAACCTCCCGATCCCGATATCCCGACTACGGTAGTAAAGGTAAATTTCTCTATAGATATGATAAAGCTGAAGTCCCTCCTACTAAAATTGCTAGTCAGTGCTTGGATGAGTTTGATAACTTTATGTTTAAGCAAGACGACTTTAATGCTTATTTTGGTAGACAATTAAAAGAAAATACCTTTATGATTAAATGCTTGGGTGATTATATGGCTAATTTTAGAGGTGAACTTAAACTTGTTAGCAAACATGCTTCTATGGTTACCACTCAAGTAGAACAAGTACTTAAAGATCAGAAAGAAGTGCTTGATGAAATGAATAGTAAGAAAAATGATTATGCTGTTAGAGTGGCTACTAGAACTGGTAGAATGACTCAGGAACCTTTGTATCCTGAAGGCCACCCTAAGAGAATCGAGCAAGATTCTCAAAGAAATAATGTTGATGCACCTAGTTCTTCTAAAAGGAAGAAAAAGAAAAATGATAGGACTTTTCAAACTTCTAGTGAACCTATTGCTGAACCACATGAGAATCCAAATGATATCTCTATGTCGATCTTTGAAACACAATCTGTAATGAACATGAACCTAGTGAAAATGTTAATGATGATGTTCATGATGATGCTCAACCTAGTAATGATAACGATGTAGAAGTTGAACCTGCTGTTGATCTTGATAACCCACAATCAAAGAATAAATGTTATGATAAAAGAGACTTTGTTGCTAGGAAACATGGTAAAGAAAGGGAACCATGGGTTCAGAAACCCATGCCTTTTCCTCTGAAACCATCCATGAAAAAGGATGATGCGGGTTTTGAGTGCTTTGCTGAAATGATTAGACCCATCTTTTTACGTATGCGATTGACTGATATGCTCAAAATGAATCCTTATGCTAAGTATATGAAAGATATTGTTACAAATAAAAGAAAGATACCGGAAGCTGAAATTTCCACCATGCTTGCTAATTATACTTTTAAGGGTGGAATACCAAAGAAACTTGGAGATCCAGGAGTACCTACTATACCATGCTCCATTAAGAGAAATTATGTTAAAACTGCTTTATGTGATCTTGGAGCCGGTGTTAGTGTTATGCCTTTCTCTTTATATCATGGACTTGACTTGAATAAGTTGACACCTACTGAAATATCTTTGCAAATGGCTGATAAATCAACTGCTATACCTGTCGGTGTTTGTGAGGATGTGCCTGTTGTGGTTGCAAACGTTACTATTTTAACGGACTTTGTTATTCTTGATATTCCCGAGGATGATAGTATGTATATCATTCTTGGAAGACCTTTCCTTAACACTGCAAGGGCTATTATTGATTGCAACAAAGGCAATGTCACTTTTCATGTTAATGGTAATGAGCACACGGTACACTTTCCGAGGAAACAACCTCAAGTTCATAGTATCAACTCTATTGGAAAAATTCCATCGATTATATTTGGAGGTTTTGAATTTCCTCTTCCTACTGTCAAGAAGAAATATGATATACTTATTATTGGGGATGTCCATATCCCCGTTGAGGTAACCTAGTGTTATTCGAAATTTCTCCGGTTCCATGTTAATCGGAATGAGTTTGTTAACAAGACTTGATCAACCTTGTTAGTGGATTCCTTTTGATGAGCATGAGATGGATGAAACTAGAAGCACAACCTTCTGTACCCTCTTTATATTTTCTGTTGTTTAGTAGAAATAAAGTAAAAGTAGTATTTTTCTGTCTGTTTCCTGATTTATCCGTGCAATATAAAAATACCCCGAAAATAAAAGTCCTCAGAATGCCATGCCAATTTAATATAATTTTTTCAGGAATATTTGAGGATTTATAGTGCAAAAATTACCGCGGGGAGCTGCCACACTGCCACGAGGGTGGAGGGCGCCCCGCCTCGTGGGCCCACGGTGGCCCTCCTCCACTTATCCCTGCACCCATCTTCTTCCTCTGCCTCACACAAACCCGAAAAACCAACCCAAGCACGAGTTCCAGCCCCCGTTGCTGTGATTTTCGATCTCCTTGCTCAAAGCACCTCTCGCAAAACTGCTTGGGGAGATTGTTCCTTGGTATGTGACTCCTCCATTGGTCCAATTAGTTTTTGTTCTAGTGCTTTACTCTTTGAAAATTTGTGCTGCATAGGTGACCATGTTCTTGAGCTTACATGTCAAATTTATATGGTTCTAAGTAGTTCTAATGCTTGATATAGGCTCTAGGCACTTGTAGGAGTAGTTGCTATCAATTTCATTGAAGTTGGTTCACCTTTGTTTGAAGTTACTAAAAATTTCAGATTATTTCAGAAAATAATGAAGAGGCTTTTGGGGGGCTCGTCGAGCCGAAGCGCGAAGGAAAAACAAAAGGAAGAAGAGCAGAAGCCCAAATTTAATTTGCCTCGTACCGCGGAGGTCCGGCCGTGTGAATGGCCTTCCGATGACTTCTTGAGGAGAGGCGGGATTTATGAGGATTTCTATTTATTGATTGAGAATGCTGGCCTCACCGACTTCCTCCGCGACCAACGTCATCAGTATCTCTTACTCACAAATACTTTTGTGCAGAACTTCTACTTTTTCCCTAAGAAATCACCTCCAACAGTAGAGTTTCATTTATATGACGTTGTTAAGGAGATGCCATTAGCTGAATTTTGCGAGGTTTGCAAAATACCTTTGAGGGCACCTTAGATGAACCACACCGTAATGTAGTGGAAGCTTTTATTAACACTATCACTGTGGGAGAAACCAGGAAGGTTTCTGATGCAAGGATTACTAGCATACATTTTCCTGTTTTACACTACTTTGCCTTATTTGCTAGTCGTTGCTTGATTGGTTGCGGAAACTGTGGAAACCTTAGTGTTCCTGATATTATTATTTTGTTCCATGGTTTATACCGCAATAACTCTGTTAGTTTGGGTGGAATTGTTGCTAGACGGTTAAGTCTGAACCGTACTAAGGGCCCCATCTTTGGAGGCATTTATGCTTCACGCCTAGCTGAATATTTTGAAATACCTATTAGGCATGAGGAGAAAGAAGAAACAGCGTTGCCCCGTGCTTATTTAGATTATAAGAGTATGCTAGCGCATGACTTTCTTGTTAAGAGTCGTGAAGGGGAGCTCAAATATAAATTGTACTTTGATAAACATCACCCTGAGACTATTACTTTGCCTGCTCCGTCTTTGTTCAACTTGTCTGCAGGTACTCACATTGTTCCGTGGGCAGCCGTTCAAGCTTATCGGAATCCTGCACCAGCCCCGAAACCGAAACCACAAGATGAGCCTCCACGACAGTCTGTTTATTCTTGGTATCCTGAGGCAGTTGGCAGCCAGTGGCAGTCAGAGTCCTCCTCATCACATTATGATCCCAACTATTCTTCATCGCAGTACGACCCCAGCTACACCTACGGGTATCCGCCAGGCTATCCCTGGCAATAGACCAACTTAGGCCAAAAGCCTAAGCTTGGGGGAGTACGTATTTCTCACCGACATTACATTCATGTTCACACACACTCATTGCTAGACGTCGGTGCTCATACTCTTTCACTATAATATCCATGCTAGTTTATTTTCCTTTTTCCTGCTTTCTTCTTGTGTGTTTAATAAACCTTAGAAAAACCAAAAAAATTAGTAATAGTTTATTTTTCCTGCTGTAGTAGTAATAATTAAAAAGAAAACCCAAAAATATTTCCCGTTCTTCTTTTGCTTGTGGGAGCTTTCCCATGTAAATAGTTTTTATTTCCTTTCTTTTCTTTGGGGGTCAGTAGGAGAAGACCATGATTAAATTGTTGAAGTGGCTCTTATATGCATCATTGTTGATTTAACCAAGAGCCCATATTGCCTTGTCTTCTCCTGTTTATTGAATACTCGCAGATTCCAGCTTAGTCCAATGCACGTGCACTCTTATTATTATTCACACCGTTCGGTCGTGCAAGTGAAAGGCAATTATGATGACATATATGATGGGTGATCGAGATGGGAAAAGCTGGTATGAACTCGACCTCTTTTGTTTTTGTAAATATGATGAGTTCATCATTCTTGATTCAGCTTATTATGAATAAACATGTTTGCAATGACAATTAGAGATCATAGTTGCTTGTGCCATGCTTGATTAGCTATGAGTTATAATGGTTTACCTTGCGTGCCAACATGCTATTAAAATGATTGTGATGTGGTATGATGGGGCGGTATCCTCCTTTGAATGATTTAAGTGACTTGACTTGGCACATGTTCACGCATGTAGTTGAAACAAATCAACATAGCCTTCACGATATTTATGTTCATGGTGGATTATATCCTACTCATGCTTGTATTCAATGTCTATTAATTTTAATGCATGTCCATGACTGTTGTTGCTCTCTAGTTGGTCGCTTCCCAGTCTTTTGCTAGCCTTCACTTGTACTAAGCGGGAATACTGCTTGTGCATCCAATCCCTTAAACCCCAAAGTTATTCCATATGAGTCCACTATACCTTCCTATATGCGGTATCTACCTACCGTTCCAAGTAAATTTGTATGTGCCAAACTCTAAACCTTCAAATAAGCATTCTGTTTTGCATGCTCGAATAGCTCATATATCAACTAGGGCTGCCCTTATCTTCCGTGTTAGGCGGGTTATTCTCAAGAGGAGTGGACTCCGCTCCTCACTCACGAGAAAATGGCTGGTTGATACGTCTCCAACGTATCTATAATTTTTGATTGCTCCATGCTACTTTATCTATTGTTTTGGACTATAATGGGCTTTATTTTCCACTTTTATATTACTTTTGGGACTAACCTATTAGTCGGAGGCCCAGCCCAGAATTGTTGTATTTTGCCTTTTTCAGTGTTTCGAAGAAACATAATATCAAACGGAGTCCAAACGGAATGAAACCTTCAGGAACGTAACTTTCTCATCAGATAAGACCCATGAGACTTGCACCCTCCGTCAAGAAAGCCACGAGGCGGTCACGAGGGTGGAGGGCACCCCCCCTGGGCGCGCCCCCTGCCTCGTGGGCCCCTCGAACCTCCACCGATGTACTCCTTCCTCCTATATATAGCTACGTACCCCCAAACGATCAGAACAGGAGCCAAAAACCTAATTCCATCGCCGCAACTTCCTGTATCCACGAGATCCCATCTTGGGGCCTGTTTCGGAGCTCCACAGGAGGGGGCATCCACCACGGAGGGTTTCTACATCAACACCATAGCCCCTCCGATGAAGTGTGAGTAGTTTACTTCAGACCTTCGGGTCCATAGCTAGTAGCTAGATGGCTTCTTCTCTCTTTTTGGATCTCAATACAATGTTCTCCCCCTCTCTCGTGGAGATCTATTCGATGTAATCTTCTTTTTGCGGTGTGTTTGTTGAGACCGATGGATTGTGGGTTTATGATCCAGCTTATCTATGAATAATATTTGAATCTTCTCTGAATTCTTTTATGTATGATTGAGTTATCTTTGCAAGTCTCTTGAATTATCCGTTTGGTTTGGCCAACTAGATTGGTAGTTCTTGCAATGGGAGAAGTGCATGGCTTTGGGTTCAATCTTGCGGTGTCCTTACCCAAAGGATGTAAAGGGTTGCAAGGCACATCTTGTATTGTTGCCATCGAGGATAACAAGATGGGGTATTTATCATATTGCATGAATTTATTCCTCTACATCATGTCATCTTGCTTAAAGCGTTACTCTGTTTTTAACTTAATACTCTAGATGCATGTTGGATAGCGGTCGATGAGTGGAGTAATAGTAGTAGATGCAGAATCGTTTTGGTCTACTTGTCTCGGTCGTGATGCCTATATACATGATCATACCTAGATAACCTCATAACTATGCTCAATTCTATCAATTGCTCAACAGTAATTTGTTCACCCACCGTAGAATACTTATGCTCTTGAGAGAAGCCACTAGTGAAACCTATGGCCCCCGGGTCTATTCTCATCATATCAATCTCCATCACTTTTATACTTGCTTTGTTTTTTACTTTGCTTTTTACTTTTCACTTTGCATCTTTATATCAAAATACCAAAATATTATCTCTATCAGATCTCACTCGTAAGTGACCGCTGAAGGGATTGACAACCCCTAATCGCGTTGGTTGCAGTAGCTATCGCTTTGTGCAGTACGAGGGACTTTGCGTGGCCTCCTCTTGGATTGATACCTTGGTTCTCAAAAACTGAGGGAAATACTTACGCTACTGTGCTGCATCATCCTCTCCTCTTCGGGGAAAACCAACGCAAGCTCAAGACGTAGCACTGGTCACCGGGATGCCCAGTCCCATGCTTTATGCAAACTAAATCAAAATAATTGCAAACAAAAATCCCCCTGGGACCCGTTGAGGCACTCGTTGTTTCGAGCAAGCCATGGATTGATGCTTGTGGAGGAGGGGGAGTATAAACTTTACCATTCTGTTTGGGAACCGCCTATAATTTGTTTAGCATGGAAGATATCGTCATCTCTTAGTTGTTATGTTGACAATGAAAGTATGCCGCTCAAAATATAATTTATCTCTATTTCAAAACTGAGCTCTGGCACCTCTAAAAATCCCTGCTTCCCTCTGCGAAGGGCCTATCTATTTACTTTTATGTTGAGTCTGAAGGAAATATGCCCTAGAGGCAATAATAAAGTTATTATTTATTTCCTTATATCATGATAAATGTTTATTATTCATGCTAGAATTGTATTAACCGGAAAAATGATACATGTGTGAATACATAGACAAACATATTGTCACTAGTATGCCTCTACTAGACTAGCTCATTAATCAAAGATGGTTATGTTTCCTAACCATAGACATGAGTTGTCATTTGATTAACGGGATCACATCATTAGTAGAATGATGTGATTGACATGACCCATTCCGTTAGCTTAGCACTTGATCGTTTAGTATGTTGCTATTGCTTTCTCCATGACTTATACATGTTCCTACAACTATGAGATTATGCAACTCCGTTTACGGAGGAACACTTTGTGTGCTACCAAACGTCACAACGTGAATCGGGTGATTATAAAGGAGCTCTACAGGTGTCTCCAAAGGTACATGTTGAGTTGGCGTATATCGAGATTAGGTTTTGTCACTCCGATTGTCGGAGAGGTATCTCTGGGCCCTCTCGGTAATGCACATCACTATAAGCCTTGCAAGAAATATAGCTAATGATTTACTTACGGAATGATGCATTACGTAACGAGTAAAGAGACTTACCGGTAACGAGATTGAACTAGGTATTGGATACCGACGATCAAACCTCGGGCAAGTAACATACCGATGACAAAGGGAACAACGTATGTTGTTATGCGGTTTGACCGATAAAGATCTTCGTAGAATATGTAGGAGCCAATATGAGCATCCAGGTTCCACTATTGGTTATTGACCGGAAACGTGTTTCGGTCATGTCTACATAGTTCTCGAACCCGTAGGGTCCGCACGCTTAAGGTTTCTATAGCGATCCGACCTCAGATGGTCAAGTCTCGTGTTTTGATGTCATCCTCGGATCGGTAATCTTGACACACACGATTACTCGAAGGATTTATAACAGAGTAGCAATCACACACTTATACATCGAATGTCTCAAAAGAGAACTTATTACAATAATATGGCTTAAGGCCATCTAATGCGATAACAGCGGAAGGCTTGGAAGATAAAGTGAGTCCATCAACTCCAACGGCATAGTTGAGCTGCACGGCAACGACCTAACGATCCTTACTGCTCGTCTGAAAAATCTGCAACATAATACATTGCAGCCCAAGAACGGGTCAGCACATGGAATATGCTGGCAATATAACCCAGTAGAACAAGAACAGAATAATGCTATCACTACATGCAATATTTGGCTTGTGGAAAGCTCTATGGTTATAGTTTTGCGAAAAGCCAATTTTTTCCTACAACAAAGGAATAGATTTATTTTAACTATCATGGTGGTTGAAACATCATTGAGAAGGTATAACCCCAACTCAATCCCAATTAAAGTAATTAGCATCCCAGCAATATTAATTTAGAGTGATGAGATACATGTGAATACTCAAGTACTAGATACTCGTAATTGTCCATTACCGGGACACGGCTAACCATGATTAGATTGTACACTGTAGAGGTTTATGACTTTTCCCCACAAGACTCGATGGCCTCCGTTGATTTCTCGTGACTACATGGTGTTTGAGAAACGGATGACCGAGACACGATCTTCGAAACATTAACTCTCTACTCAGGGTAGACCATACCAAACCTACAAAACCCACTACCTGCTGATCTACCTCTTCAAGATCTTCAGTAACTTACTCAACTATGCTAGAGCCCATAATAGCTTGTGGCTGCACACGGAAGTTTCTAGCATGAATAAACTCAGTTCCCTTTGAGCCTGGGTGGCGGTCCATAGGAAGATCACACGGGTACCCCGGGATTTCCAAAAAGAAACAGACAACACTGGGTTCCCCAGGTGCCTCAATCCACCCAGGTGTGTATTTAAGTTGCCACCTTAAGTTGAACCATTAATTAACAATCTCACATCTGTCATGGAATACACTCAAACCCAATCCACGTCTACGAGCATAGCATAGCAATAATAAGAAAGCGTAGAAGTAACTCCCAAGGGTTTGATAGTAACAGGGCAATAGGTTCTACCTCAATATCTACTTCCCAACCCACAAGTTAATGACATCCTAATCATGCAATGTTTGAGGATTGGAACTAATGCATAAAACTGGGTATGAAAAGAGTATGATCAAAGTGTTACTTGCCTTGCTGACGATCCGTGAACCCTAGAGACTCGTAGTAACACGCTTCGCACTCCGGGAATTCTATCGCAAGCAAACAATAATATACATAAGCAACAAGCAAAGATGCACAATAAAAACACAACTCAAAGAGATTGATCGGAGAGTTCAACTTAAGCTTCGGTTCGCAAAAAGAATCAAACCAAACCGAACAACGAAACTCAAACGGCAAAAGAAATAAGATCCGTTTACTAATCTGAACTAGGGTCAAATTTTACAGAGACAAAAGCTGGTTTAAGTTGGTTATTCGGAAATAGGGTTTCGAGATGAAACTCTAGGCGCTTGAATCGCCTGATTCCGATAAACGAGCGAAAAGTTATACCAGATCGAAAATCGGATCAGAAATCACGATCAGGAAAATCGCGGAATAAATCCGATAAAAAGAAAAGCGACGAACAGTTTAACGAACGAACGTTCGTTAACTGAAACTAAACAAATAACGCGTTCGTTAGAACGAACGAACGAGCGAACGCTCGCTAAATAAATAAACCGGAGAATAAAACCGATCTATAAAAAACAAAACTAGGGTTTTAAAAAAAACCGAAGCGGTTTTCTTCGGAAAACCGGGCGGCGGCGGCGGCTACCTCGCGGGGCTTCGGTGGGGCTCGGGCTCGGCTCGGGGTGGCGGCGGGTGGTGAGGCGGCCAGGGGTGGGGTTAAGGAGGAGGCGGCGGTGGCTTGGGAAAGGCGCCGGGAGGAGTCCGCTCGGGCTCCCTCCGTCCGTCAAGGCTGTGAGGAAAACGCGGTGGCGTGGCGAGGCGGGGCTGGCTGGCCTCGGCCCGGTCAAGTGGCTCAGCAGACGAGATTTTTTTTTAAATAAATTCCGCCGAGAAAAATCCTAGAAAAAATAAATAAAAAATCTAAAAATACCAAAATAAATTTTCACCGTCTAAATGAAATATTTAGAACGAAATGAACATTTTCTTGGCCCCTAAAATGCAATTTTTAAAACGTGCAAATTTTTCTAGGGCAAATAAAATCAAATAAAATCCAAATAATGATTTTAACATTTTTCCTCCAATATTTCAATTGTTTTGGAGAAGTCATATTATCTTCTCTCATTTATTTTGATAAGAAATATTTTCCAGAGAGAAAAATAATTAAAATAAAAAATCCTTGTTTTCATTATTTGATAAAATCAAATACGAAAATTCGGAAAATCCCCAACTCTCTCCGAGGGTCCTTGAGTTACTTAGGATTTCGAGGATTACGGAACGAGGATGCAATAAAATATGATATGCATGGATGACCTATGTATAACATTCCAAATTGAAAATTTGGGATGTTACAGTTTTGATGACAGTTATATTATGGGTTTATGAGTTTTGATGTACCGAAGGAGTTCGGAGTCCCGGATGAGATGACGAGGAGTCTCGAAATGGTCGAGACGTAAAGATTGATATATTGGACGACTATATTCGGACTTCGGAAAGGTTCCGAGTGATTCGGGTATTTTTCGGAGTACCGGAGAGTTACGGAATTCGCCGGGGAGTATATGGGCCTTATTGGGCCATACGGGAAAGAGAGAGGGCTGCCTAGGGCAGGCAAGACGCCCCAAGGCCTAGTCCGAATTGGACTAGGGGAGGGCTCGCCCCTCCTTCCTTTCCTTCTCCCTTCCCCTTCCTTCTCTCCTACTCCTACTAGGAAAGGAAGAGTCCTACTCCCGGTGGGAGTAGGACTCCCCCCTTGGCACGCCTCTCCCTGGCCGGCCGCCTCCTCCCCTTGCTCCTTTATATACGAGGGCAGGGGGCACCCCATAGACAACAATTGATCCTTGAGATCTCTTAGCCGCAGCGGTGCCCCCTCCACCATAGTTCTCCTCGATAATATTGTAGCGGTGCTTAGGCGAAGCCCCTGCAACGGTAGAACATCAAGATCGTCACCACGCCGTCAGGTTGATGGAACTCATCCCGACACTTTGCTGGATCGAGTCCGGGATCGTCATCGAGCTGAACGTGTGCTAAAACTCGGAGGTGCCGTAGTTTCGGTGCTTGATCGGTCGGGCTGTGAAGACGTACGACTACATCAACTGCGTTGTTCTAACGCTTCCGCTTTCGGTCTATGAGGGTACGTGGACAACACTCTCCCGTCTCGTTGCTATGCATCACCATGATTTTGCGTGTGCGTAGGGAAAATTTTGAAATTACTACGTTCCCCAACAGTGGCATCCGAGCCAGGTTTTATGCGTAGATGTTATATGCACGAGTAGAGCACAAGCGAGTTGTGGGCGATACAAGTCATACCGCTTACCAAAGATGTCATACTTTGGTTCGGGCGGTATTGTTGGATGAAGCGGCCGGACCGACATTACGCCAGACGCTTACGCGAGACCGGTTCTCCGGCGTGCTTCGCAGAGGTGGCTAGTGGGTGTCGGTTTCCCAACTTTAGTTGAACTGAGTGGCTACGCCGGTCCTTGCGAAGGTTAAAACATCACCAACTTGACAAACTATCGTTGTGGTTTTGATGCGTAGGTAAGAACGGTTCTTGCTAAGCCCGTAGCAGCCACGTAAAACTTGCAACAACAAAGTAGAGGACGTCTAACTTGTTTTTGTAGGGCATGTTGTGATGTGATATGGTCAAGACGTGATGCTATATTTTATTGTATGAGATGATCATGTTTTGTAACTGAGTTATCGGCAACTGGCAGGAGCCATATGGTTGTCGCTTTATTGTATGAAATGCAAGCGCCCTTTAATTGCTTTACTTTATCACTAAGCGGTAGCGATAGTCGTAGAAGCAATAGGTGGCGAGACGACAACGATGCTACGATGGAGATCAAGGTGTCGCACCGGTGACGATGGTGATCACGACGGTGCTTCGGAGATGGAGATCACAAGCACAAGATGATGATGGCCATATCATATCACTTATATTGATTGCATGTGATGTTTATCCTTTATGCATCTTATTTTGCTTTGATTGACGGTAGAATTATAAGATGATCTCTCACTAATTATCAAGAAGTGTTCTCCCTGAGTATGCACCGTTGCGAAAGTTCTTCATGCTGAGACACCACGTGATGACCGAGTGTGATAGGCTCTACGTTCAAATACAACGGGTGCAAAACAGTTGCACACGCGGAATACTCAGGTTAAACTTGACGAGCCTAGCATATACAGATATGGCCTCGGAACACGGAGACCGAAGGTCGGCGTGAATCATATAGTAGATATGATCAACATAGTGATGTTCACCATTGAAACTACTCCATCTCACGTGATGATCGGACATGGTTTAGTTGATTTGGATCACGTGATCACTTAGATGACTAGAGAGATGTCTGTCTAAGTGGGAGTTCTTAAGTAATATGATTAATTGAACTTAAATTTATCATGAACTTAGTCCTGGTAGTATTTTGCAAATTATGTTGTAGATCAATAGCTCGCGTTGTTGCTTTCATATGTTTATTTTGATATGTTCCTAGAGAAAATTGTGTTGAAAGATGTTAGTCGCAATGATGCGGATTGGATCCGTGATCTGAGGTTTATCCTCATTGCTGCACAGAAGAATTATGTCCTTAATGCACCGCTAGGTGACATACCTATTGCAGGAGCAGATGCAGACGTTATGAACGTTTGGCTAGCTCAATATGATGACTACTTGATAGTTTAGTGCACCATGCTTAACGGCTTAGAATCGGGACTTCAAAGACGTTTTGAACGTCATGGACCATATGAGATGTTCCAGGAATTGAAGTTAATATTTCAAGCAAATACCCGAGTTGTGAGATAGGAAATCTCCAACAAGTTCTATAGCTAAAAGATGGAGGAGAATCGCTCAACTAGTGAGCATGTGCTCAGATTGTCTGGGTACTACAATCGCTTGAATCAAGTGGGAGTTAATCTTCCAGATAAGATAGTGATTGACAGAGTTCTCTAGTCAACATCACCAAGTTATTAGAACTTCATGATGAACTATAGTATGCAAGTGATGACGAAAACGATTCCCGAGCTCTTCGTGATGTTGAAATCGACGAAGGTAGAAATCAAGAAAGAGCATCAAGTGTTGATGATTGACAAGACCACTAGTTTCAAGAAAAGGGCAAGAAAGGGAACTTCAAGTAGAATGACAAGCAAGTTGTCACTCCATGAAGAAGCCCAAAGCTGGACCAAAGCCTGAAACCGAGTGCTTACATCGCAAAGGAAATGGTCACTCGAAGCGGAAATACCCTGAATATTTGGTGGATAAGAAGGATGGCAAAGTGAACAAGGATATATTTGATATATAGGTTATTGATGTGTGCCTTACTAGTGTTTATAGTAGCCCCGAGTATTTGATACTTGTTCGGTTGCTAAGTTTAGTAACTCAAACAGGAGTTCTGAGAATAAATGAAACTAGTTGAGGGGAAGTAACGATGAGTGTTGGAAGTAGTTCCAAGATTGATATGATCATCATCACACACTCCCTATATTTTGAGATTAGTGTTAAACCGAAATAAATGTTATTTGGTGTTTGCGTTGAGCATAAATATGATAAGATCATGTTTATTGCGATACGATTATTCATCTAAGATAGAGAATAAATTGTTATTCTGTTTACATGAATAAAACCTTCTATGGTCATACACCCAATGGTGATGGTTTATTGAATCTTGATCATAGTGATACACATATTCATAATGTTGATGCCAAAAGATGCAAAGTTAATAATGATAGTGCAATTTATTTGTGGCACTGCCGTTTGGGTCATATTGGTGTAAAGCGCATGAAGAAACTCCATAAAGAGGGATTTTTGGAATCACTTGGTTATGAATCATTTGATGCTTGCGAACCGTGCCTTTTGGGCAAGATGACTAAAACTCTGTTCTCCCGAACAATGGAACGAGCTAGTAACTTGTTGGAAATAATACATACCGATGTATGCGGTCCAATGAGTGTTGATGCTCGTGGCGGGTATCGTTATTTTCTGACCTTCACAAATGATTTGAGCAGATATGCGTATATCTACTTAATGAAGCACAAGTCTGAAACTTTTGAAAAGTTCAAAGAATTTCAGAGTAAAGTGGAGAATCATCGTAACAAGAAAATAAAGTTTCTACAATCTGATCATAGAAAAGAATATTTGAGTTACGAGTTTGGCCTTCATTTTTAAACAATGTGGAATAGTTTCACAGCTCACGCCACATGGAACACCACAGCATAATGGTGTGTCCGAACGTCAGAATCAAGCACTTTATTGGATATGGTGCGATCTATGATGTATCTTACCGATTTACCACTATCGTTTTGGGGTTATGCATTAGAGATAGCTGCATTCACTTTAATAGGGCACCATCTAAATCCATTGAGACGACACCGTATGAACTATGGTTTAGCAGTAAACCTAAGCTGTCATTTCTTAAAGTTTGGAGTTGCGATGCTTATGTGAAAAAAAAGGTTTTCAACCTGATAAGCTCGAACCCAAATCGGAGAAGTGTGTCTTCATAGAATACCCAAAGGAAACTGTTGGGTACACCTTCTATCACAGATCCGAAGGCAAGAATGGATCCTTTCTAGAGAAGGAGTTTCTCTCGAAATAAGTGAGTGGGAGGAAAGTAGAGCTTGATAAGGTAATTTGTACCTTCTCCCGAATTGGAAAGTAGTTCATCACAGAAATCAGTTCCAGTGATTCCTACACCAATGAGTGAGGAAGCTAATGATGATGATCATGAAACTTCAGATTAAGTTACTACAAAACCTCGTAGGTCTTCCAAAGTACAGTCGGCACCAGAGTGGTACGGTAATCCTGTTCTGGAAGTCATGTTACTAGACCATGATGAACCTACGAACTATGAGGAAGCGATGATGAGCCCAGATTCCGTGAAATGGCTTAAGGCCATGAAATCTGAGATGGGATCCATGTATGAGAACAAATTATGGACTTTGGTGGAGTTGCCCAATGACCGACAAGCCATATTGTATAAATGGATCTTCAAGAGGAAGACAGACGCTGATAGTAGTGTTACTATCTACAAAGCTCGACTTGTCACAAAAAGGTTTTTGACAAGTTCAAGGTGTTGACTACAATGAGATTTTCTCAAATGTAGCGATGCTTAAGTCTGTCCGAATCATGTTAGCAATTGCCACATTTTATGAAATCTGGCAAATGGATGTCAAAACTGCATTCCTTAATGGTTTTCTCAAAGAAGAGTTGTATATGATGCAACCAGAAGGTTTTGTCATTCCTAAAGGTGCTAACAAAATGTGCAAGCTCCAGCGATCCATCTATGGACTGGTGCAAGCATCTCGAGTTGGAATATACGCTTTGATAAGTTCATCAAAGCATATAGTTTTATACAGACTTATGTGTAGCCTGTATTTGCAATAAAGTGAGTGGGAGCACTACCGCCTTTCGATAAATATATGTGAGTAACATATTGTTGATCGGAAATGATGTAGAATTTTTCCGAAAGCATAAAGGAGTATTTGAAAGGAGTTCTTTAAAAGAAAGACCTCAAGTAAAGCTACTTACATATTGAGCATCAAGATCTATTGAGATAGATCAAGACGCTTGATAAGTTTTTCAAAAAGTACATACCTTGTCAAGATTTTGAAGTAGTTCAAAATGGAACAATCAAAGAAAGAGTTCTTGCTGTGTTGCAAAGGTGTGAAATTGAGTAAGACTCAAATCCCGACCACGGCAGAAAATAGAAAAGAGAATGAAAGTCATTCCCTATGCCTCGCTTATAGGTTCTATAAAGTATGCTATGCTATGTACTGCACCTATTGTATACCTTGCTCTGAATTTGGCAAGGAGTACAATAGTGATCTAGGAGTAGATCACTGGACATTGGTCAAGAATATCCTTAATGAGGACTAAGGAAATATTTCTCGATTATGGAGGTGATAAAAGAGCCCGTGGTAAAGAGTTACATAGGTGCAAGCTTTTACAACGATCCAGATGACTCTAAGTCTCAATCTGGATACATATTGAAAGTGGGAGCAATTAGCTAGAGTAGCTTCGTGCAGAGCATTGTAGACATAGAATATTTGCAAAATACATACGGCTCTGAATGTGACAGACCCGTTGACTAAGCTTCTCTCACGAGCAAAACATGATCACACCTTAGTACTCTTTGGGTGTTAATCACATTGCAATGTGAACTAGATTGTTGACTCTAGTAAACCTTTTGGGTGTTGGTCGCATGATGATGTGAACTATGGGTGCTAATCACATGCAGATGTGAACATTAGTGTTAAATCACATGGTGATGTGAACTAGATTATTGACTCTAGTGCAAGTGGGAGACTGAAGGAAATATGCCCTAGAGGCAATAATAAAGTTATTATTTATTTCCTTATACCATGATAAATGTTTATTATTCATGCTAGAATTGTATTAACCGGAAACATGATACATGTGTGAATACATAGACAAACATATTGTCACTAGTATGCCTCTACTAGACTAGCTCATTAATCAAAGATGGTTATGTTTCCTAACCATAGACATGAGTTGTCATTTGATTAACGGGATCACATCATTAGTAGAATGATGTGATTAACATGACCCATTCCGTTAGCTTAGCACTTGATCGTTTAGTATGTTGCTATTGCTTTCTTCATGACTTATACATGTTCCTACAACTATGAGATTATGCAACTCCCGTTTACCGGAGGAACACTTTGTGTGCTACCAAACGTCACAACGTAACTGGGTGATTATAAAGGAGCTCTATAGGTGTCTCCAAAGGTACATGTTGAGTTGGCGTATTTCGAGATTAGGTTTTGTCACTCCGATTGTCGGAGAGGTATCTCTGGGCCCTCTCGGTAATGCACATCACTATAAGCCTTGCAAGCAATGTAGCTAATGAGTTAGTTACGGAATGATGCATTACGTAACGAGTAAAGAGACTTGCCGGTAACGAGATTGAACTAGGTATTGGATACCGACGATCAAACCTCGGGCAAGTAACATACTGATGATAAAGGGAACAACGTATGTTGTTATGCGGTTTGACCTATAAAGATCTTCGTAGAATATGTAGGAGCCAATATGAGCGTCCAGGTTCCGCTATTAGTTATTGACCGGAAACGTGTTTCGGTCATGTCTACATAGTTCTCGAACCCGTAGGGTCCGCACGCTTAAGGTTTCGATGACAGTTATATTATGAGTTTATGAGTTTTGATGTACCGAAGGAGTTCGGAGTCCCGGATGAGATGATGAGGAGTCTCGAAATGGTCGAGACGTAAAGATCGATATATTGGACGACTATATTCGGACTTCGGAAAGGTTCCGAGTGATTCAGGTATTTTTCGGAGTACCGGAGAATTACGGGAATTCGGGGGGGAGTATATGGGCCTTATTGGGCCATACAGGAAAGAGAGAGGGGCTGCCTAGGGCAGGCCGCGCCCCCCCCCCCCAAGGCCTAGTCCGAATTGGACTAGGGGGAGGGGCTGCGCCCCCTCCTTCCTTCCCTTCTCCCTTCCCCTTCCTTCTCTCCTACTCCTAGTAGGAAAGGAGGAGTCCTACACCCGGTGGGAGTAGGACTCCCCCCTTGGCGCGCCTCTCCCTGGCCGGCCGCCTCCTCCCCTTGCTCCTTTATATACGGGGGCAGGGGGCACCCCATAGACAACAATTAATCCTTGAGATCTCTTAGCCGTGTGCGGTGCCCCCCTCCACCATAGTTCTCCTCGATAATATTGTAGCGGTGCTTAGGCAAAGCCCTGCGACGGTAGAACATCAAGATCGTCACCACGCCGTCGTGCTGACGGAACTCATCCCCGACACTTTGCTGGATCGGAGTCCGGGGATCGTCATCGAGCTGAACGTGTGCTAAAACTCGGAGGTGCCGTAGATTCGGTGCTTGGTCGGTCGGGCCATGAAGACGTACGACTACATCAACCGCGTTGTTCTAACGCTTCAGCTTTCGGTCTACGAGGGTACGTGGACAACACTCTCCCCTCTCGTTGCTATGCATCACCATGATTTTGCGTGTGCGTAGGGAAAATTTTGAAATTACTACGTTCCCCAAAAGAGTCATCACCCTCTTATCAAAAGCACTAGCTGGAGAGCACACCTATCATTTGCATTCATTACTGTTAATTTATATCGGGTATGACTATGATTGGATCTCTTTTACCATGAATTACAATGTCTAGTCAGTTCTTGATCCTTGAAGGTGCTCTGCATTTATGTTTTGCGGTCTCAGAAAGGGCTAGCGAGATACCATCTTGTTATATCATATTATGATTATTTTGAGAAAGTGTTGTCATTCGAGATTTATTATTATGGCTTGCTTGCTGATTATGTTATTGATATGAGTAAACATGAGACCTAGGAGTTATTGCAAATGTGGTTAGTTATGATATTTGCTGAAAACCTGAATGCTGGCTTGACATAGGTACAACAACAAGAGCAAACAGAGTTTGTAAAAGTTTTTCTTTTCTCTTTCAGTTTGTCAACTGAATTGCTTGAGGACAAGCAAGGGTTTAAGCTTGGGGGAGTTGATACGTCTCCGTCGTATCTACTTTTCCAAACACTTTTGCCCTTGTTTTGGACTCTAACTTGTATTATTTGAATGGAACTAACCCGGACTGACGCTGTTTTCAGCAGAATTGCCATGGTGTTGTTTTATGTGCAGAAAAAAAAAGTTCTCGGAATGACCTGAAACTCCACGGAATATCTTAGAATAAATAATAAAAAACCCTCGCCAAAGATGAAGACCAGGGGGCCCACACCCTGTCCACGAGGGTGGGGGGCGCCCCCCTACCTCGTGGGTCCCCTGGACACTTTCCGACGCCAACTCCAACTCTATATATTGGCTTTCGGGGAGAAAAAAATCATAGAGAAGAAATCATTGCGTTTTACGATACGGAGCCGCCGCCAAGCCCTAATCTCTCTCGGGAGGGCCGATCTGGAGTCCGTTCGGGGCTCCGGAGAGGGGGATTCGTCACCGTCGTCATCACCAACCATCCTCCATCACCAATTTCATGATGCTCACCGCCGTGCGTGAGTAATTCCATCGTAGGCTTGCTGGACGGTGATGGGTTGGATGAGATTTATCATGTAATCGAGTTAGTTTTGTTAGGGTTTGATCCCTAGTATCTACTATGTTCTGAGATTGATGTTGCTATGACTTTGCTATGCTTAATGCTTGTCACTAGGGCCCGAGTGCCATGATTTCAGATCTGAACCTATTATGTTTTCATGAATATATGTGAGTTCTAGATCCTATCTTGCAAGTCTATAGTCACCTATTATGTGTTATGATCCGACAACCCCGAAGTGACAATAATCGGGATACTTCTCGGTGATGACCATAGTTTGAGGAGTTCATGTATTCACTATGTGCTAATGCTTTGTTCCGGTTCTCTATTAAAAGGAGGCCTTAATATCCCTTAGTTTCCAATAGGACCCCGCTGCCACGGGAGGGTAGGACAAAAGATGTCATGCAAGTTCTTTTCCATAAGCACGTATGACTATATTCGGAATACATGCCTACATTATATTGATGAATTGGAGCTAGTTCTGTGTCACCCTATGTTATAACTGGTACATGACGAGCCGCATCCGGCATAATTATCCATCACTAGTCTGGTGCCTACGAGCTTTCCATATACTGGTTCTCGCTTATTTACTTTTCCGTTGCTACCGTAACAATCACTACAAAAATACCAAAAACATTACTTTTGCTGCCTTTACTTTCGTTACCGTTATCGCCACTATCATATTACTTTGCTACTAAACACTTTGCTACAGATACTAAGTTTCCAGGTGTGGTTGAATTGACAACTCAGCTGCTAATACTTGAGAATATTCTTTGGCTCCCCTTGTGTTTTAATCAATAAATTTGGGTTGAATACTCTACCCTCGAAAACTGTTGCGATCCCCTATACTTGCGAGTTATCACTCACCAAGGTGGTGCCCGCGACGGGACGGTGCAGGCGATCGGCGGTGGTTACGACGGGGACAGGAAGAAACTAAGTAAACCACACCTACATATGCTAACTAAGAAGTTAATTTGAGCTCAAATTGCATATAAATCAAATAAACTACCACATATAAATACTCCGAAACTAAAACCCACAAATCACTATACTTATAGAGCATTGCAAGAGCTAATCTAGCAATGAGAGATGAAAGGACAAAGTTGCTAACCTTTGTGAACACTTGGATGGATGAGGTGCCTTCATATCTTGACAAATTTTGGCAAAAATGGAGGATGAGCTCGTGAGGAGAGGAAGAAAATAGAGAGGAGAGGAAAGGGGAAGAACAGAGAGCTCGCGGGCTGGACGAAGGGTTTATATAGGAGTATCTTTAGTCCTGGTTCGTGACACAAACTGGGATTAAAGGTGAGCCTCTAGTACCGGTTCGTGACACGAACCGGGACTAAAGGTGCTAGTGGGGCCCCAGCCGGACACCAACCTGCCACCACCCCTTTAGTCCTGGTTCGTGTCATGAACCGGTACTAGAGGTTCAACATGGACCGGGACTAATGATTCCCGCCCCCTAGCTGTTGGAACCAGCACTAATGGTCACATTAGTACCGGTCCGTTTACAAACCGAGACTAATGTGGCTCACGTAAAGTAGTTTTTCTACTAGTGACTTGAGAAGCCGTGTTGCTTCCCGAAGCGCCGGCAGTTTATTACCCTCATCGCCCCTCATCGCTCCCTCTCCCCTCTCTCCACGCTCACCGATGGCGGTGGCGGCGGTGGCTTTCAGCAAGACCGGAGAACAACAAGGCGACCTCCGGTCCCTTCACCGGCATCCGCATCATCACCTCCCATACTTCGGCAATGGCGGTAAGCACTTTTTTCACCTCCTCATGTACTCATCTGCATTCAATTCGCGTTTAGGTTCGATCCACGTCAAAGGAATGGAGAATCAAGTAAATAGCCATATGAGTGATCATAACATGGTCATGAGTTTGTAGTACCGATGGATTTGAGGTTACCGATCAGGATTGAGTACAAGGGTAATGGGGATTGGGGGTAAATCTTACACAGTAGTCCTAGATCTTAGCCTCAGCGACCCTGGAGGCAGTTGGAGCGGCGGGTGTTATTGCCCTTGTTCCTCTCCTCGAGCTGCACCACCATCTCTTCTTCCATACCGGAGTCCGGATCGATTGGCATGCTTTGGTGTCCTGGCTCTGGCGCCCTTACAACCATCGCCACCACAACTTCTTCTTCCACCTCCATCGCCACCGCTTCTTGTTCCTCCTCCACCGCCATCACGGTACTTGTCGTGAAGTACGATGCGTCGCGATGATCATGAGGACGCATTACTCTCTATACTTGGCCCACCTTGACCTTTGTCGAGTGTCCGCTGTAGTCGGCCTGATTCATGTCCCAACGAAGGATGTCGACTGACATAGCGCCCTTCACTGGGTCAGGAATCAGCGCCTTCAACTCCTCCGGCATTGCCTTCTTCATCGCAGCCTCTGACTCTTTGTGCATGTCTGTCATGCTGCTGAAGTTGGAGCAGACTTCCATGGTGCTCTCGAACTTGGTGCGGTCACTGAGCGAGCACCCGAGGAAGAAAGCCCTCCATCCAATGCCCTAAGGGAAGGGGTTGGGGATGGGATTGGAGTTGCTGCTGGAGTTCATGGCGATGGATAGGAGGAACAGTGAGAGACAGAGAGATAACTGAGTGAGATGGTGGGTAAGTAGCGACCGTGAGGATGGGTAAATAAAGGGGTTATGGACGATAGGTTTTAAAGGTGATCAACCTCGGAACTTTGTGCTCTTCATAATGTGTGCTCTTCCTAATGCAGATCGACACTGACAACAAGGGAAAGAAGGTGGTGCCGCCCATGGAGGAGGGCAAGGAGGTGGTGCCGCCCATGGAGGTTGTGCCGACCACCCCTGAGGAGGTGGCCACAGATGAGGACGTGGTGCCAGAGCAGCCAACTAGCGGCAATCGTCGTAACTACGGCCACTACCATGAGGGAGGTCCAACCCACTCTTGCAAGGTGATCCTTGCCCCTCAGTTTGAGTGCATCCCGATGCCCTTGGACTTCAGCAAGCACTTCCCAGCCGTGCCGCAAGAGTTCAAGCTGAGAACAAACACCGGCTGCTCATGAAGGGTGGCTGACCGACTGATGGACAACAGGGTGACCCTAGATCAGGGTTGGGCCCCCTTCGCCGTCGTCCATCAGATCATGCTCGGCTACATGGTGACGTTCAAGCTGCTCACTCCCGACACGCTCAAGGTCATCGTCTTCAACGACGAAGGCATTGAAGTGGTGATCAAATGCACCAAGCACGACGACGCCTTCGCCGTGAACGTCTAGGACTGCCCTTTCTATGCTCCAGCTGGTTTAGTTTCTTATCGTACTGCTTTGTATTTGAACTGATATATTTAAGTGTAGCACTGTATTTAAAACAGCAGCTTGATATGGTTAACAACTATCTTCTGTCCCCCCCCCCCCACACACACACAAAAAAAAACAACTATCTTCTGTTGCGTGTGTATGATTTAATCTTCACACCGCCGTGTGCTGGTAACCTCACCACCTCGCCGAAGAGGTCACCAGACAACAAGTGTTGCATGGAACCAAACAACATGTAGTTGCGTGAGCCAAGCCAATGCGGACAACCAAACGCTATGGCAAAATTGCTCTCCTAATGCAAGAGGACTAGATGGGGACAACCAAACCAAGTGCAGATGTCGATTTTTGCCTGTTTTTTTTAACCAGACTCAGTTGAGCCAGGCTGAGCTAGCCAGACCCGGCTCACAAGGCTACCAAACACGTCCCAAATTTCCCATTCTTTTCCAACAGTAAAGAGAAACATCCTTAGAGCGTCTGTTTGGCCCTGGGTTGGAATGAACTTTGTCAGTTATGTCCATCGTATGTATCACACACTGACACGCTAGCTACTAAAAATAACAGCACAGCTATACAAATGGGAGCTGATATGATATGTTTCGCGCCACATGGTTGCGGAGTGCAGAGGCTCGAATAATTGACAATTTTGTTTTAGGCAAAGTGCAAACATTCATCCGTCTGTATTAGCCAGACACGACTGAAGAACAAACAGACTGCCATTTCACAAGGAACACGAGACAGCGCAAAATGAAGAAGACCGAACGAATAACTTAACGGGCAACTCAACCGGGCTATTTACACCTCTCAATCCTCGCTCCTACGTTATTTTGTACAGTTGGTATAAATTATGGATGCTTCATCTCCATTCTCCTTCGCACCAGGATCCTGTGTTCTGTACAGCAGCGCTGCTCTTGTAGTTCTTCCAAGCCAAAAAACATGCAAGGCCAGCTCTGGAAAGATTTCAGCTACAGCCGTTTCTGCTTTCAAGAGCCGATGCCGCGGTCTCGACGGTTCCGAGCAGGCACGAATAGGCCTTCTGCTTCAGCCGCTCGATGGTTTCGACCAAACCGTCGTCAGGTTTCGCCCCCTCGCTCTGCAGCTGCTGATCAAGCCAGTTGCTGGTCTCCTTGAGCTGCGACAGCCGGACCGCGATCTGCCCGTCGCCACCCTTGGACTGCCCTCGCACCCGTTCTCTGGTGTTGTTCTTCGCTCGGCCCTCAAATTTGAATCCGGACACAAGTGCGTCTTCCAGGAAGTTCAGAAACCATGACTGTGATTCCCTTTTCAGATCGATCCACGACCTGCGGATCTCCTTGAAACCATCCTCTCTGGCCCATTCCAGCTTTCCACTGGTGTAGGCATCGTCGGGGTTCTTCGCGGCACCACTTCCAGCAGCTTTGTTCTGAGTTGCAGAAACTTTCCTTGATGGCTTCTCCTTCTCTGGTCTGGATTCCTTGCCAGAATCTGGCGAGTTATCTTTCCAGAAAATGTTTTGCTGTATGATAAGCCGGTTTAGCTGAAAAAACTTGTTGACTGCGCCATGCGGATCCTCCTCGGCGGATTTCAGTATCTCGGTAAAAATTCTGGAGAAGGTGACATGGAAGTTAGTTTCATTCAACACAGCAGTAGCAGACAATTCATATCAAAACTACAATGCTAATAAAGAAACAGAGGTGTACTACTTACCCAAGGCCTTTCACAAGAGATGTAGCAGCAGTAGCCTCCCTTTGAGCCTCTGCTGCTACTATAAGAGCAATAGTCTTCCTCCTGACAACCGCCTATTCATACAAAGAAATGAATGTACAGCATGGTTCAGAATAATTTTGCGAAGCTTTTTTTGCACGTAAAAGAATTGTTCGAAGTAATGGTTTGCAGTTCATAAATGCCCAAGTACACACACATGACACATGTTCAACTAATAGAAGACCTGAAATTCAGTCTTTTGTTGCAATTTACAGATGATAAAATATACCTTTCCAGATTTGATCAAGCATGTTGGAAGGGTATCCCAGGACACGGTTTCTGTGACTCTTCTTTTAATATTAGGCACAGAAGAAACTGGACTGGAGGTAGCATTTGCCTTTGCTGGCACACTGATTCTCGGTGGTGAAGTTCTCGCTGGCGTTGGTGGTGAACTCCTGAGCTTTGGCGGTGAACTTCTCGCTGGCGTTGATGGTGAACTCCTATAAAGCTTTGGCGGTGAGCTTCCTTCAGTTGCTGATTCCCTTTTTATGTCCCTTGGCATTTGCTTCTTCACTGCAGCAGAACCGTTCTGACTGAGTGGCCTGCCACTGTTCTTGCGTATGTCCTTATTAACTTCTTGTTTTGTAGAAGCTAACTTGGCATTATTAGGAGACATAATATTTGGCCTTTCCTGCAATAACAGCAACAAACGTAATCATCAACCATCCTAGGTGCATTTTTATGTCATATATTTATCTGCTTAGAAGCCATTGGGCTCATATATTATCTGATCTCATATAATTCCCATTAGCATATGACATTCTCAGACCACAATATAGTTAAGTTTAAAGTTATCATGATCATACGCATACCTGAGGTTTTGGCTCTTGTTTCACTTTCGTAGCACTAGAGACCAGCTTTTGGTTTGCATCGCAAACACTACTTCCTCCATTACTACTTTTGTCACTATCCATGCTAGAGTTTAGATTGGTAATTTTACCATTGTTGCTTGATATCCCAAGCATGTAACGGGAAGCAACACCGGCCTTCTGCTCTTTGATGACTACCTTCCTCTGAGAGTTTTCCTTTTCACTCTCAGACAATTCAGTTGGCTTGGTAGTTTTCCGTTGTTGATCCAGTGCTTCCAAAACCCCAGAGGGAGTTGACATTTGCATCAAATCCTTTGGGTTTCCAATGAAAGGGTTCCTTCCTGGGACTGCTCTGACCCCAACAAGAACCGGAACAGGAACACTGGACTGAACCTTTTCAACATATATGAACTGTCCAAGTTGTAGTTTGTTTGATAAGATGAGTTCATTGTCCTCCTTTGATAAAGACACATATGTTGAGTGTGATGAATCTGAAACTTTTATGAAGAAACCATGGTCTGGCCAAAGTTCTGAACCAGTAATTGCAGGAACGATGCTAATAACTTGGAGAAGAATTGACCGGTGTTCTCCACATACTTTCACATCAGAGTTTATATGTTTGAGAACCTTTAACAGTATCCCTGGAGTAAGAGATGCCATATTCTTCTTGAAGCCAGCTTAGCTCTCTTTTCTCTGGGGAAAATAAGATGGAAATTAAATGTGGTATAATTAGATAATAAAATCCATACACCAACTTAAAAACTACAAGCTTGTAATACAAAATATCAAACAGTTTTTTTTACAGTATCAGATAAATCACTTTGTTGTATAAAGTCCAATGGAAAATGTACTAAATTTGGCCACCTGTCTGAAGATGAATGCAACATGCCAAAAGAAAATGAAAAACCCTCAAGGTACCAAAGACTTTTCCCAGAAGGCTGATTCTAAGTTCTAATTGGGCAATGTTGGCTTGATCATGATTTGCAATACAGGGGGTGCTAGCTGAGTACAGCAAAAGTGGGCTGTGGATCAGCAATGAAGCAGTTGGTAGCTCCCTAGAAACAATAAATTAGTACAGTCGATCATATATGTAAGAGCTTACCTCCTACCTAACAGCACAGGTCTGGCAACTTAAGAAAAAAAGAAACAAAAACTGCATTGGACAAAGCTTAGAAACAACAAAAACGAACCATGTGGAACTACAACTAATGATTGGTATGAAATTATGGAGCCCCTAGCCCCAACCGTTCGCAATCTAAATGTATGAAGATGAATGCACCCTGACCAAAGAAGAACAAAGAACTGAAACAGAGCCCAGACAGCAACGGAGCCCCAAGCCCCAATTGTTTGCAGCCTAAATGTCTGAAGATGAATGCACCCTGACCAAAGAAGAACAAAGAACTGAAACAGAGCCCTGACAGCAACGGAGCCTGAGAAACAAAATCATTAAAAAAAATCCCTACCACACCACCAAACAATGTCCTTTCACACAGCAGCCATCAAGAGTACCTACTACAGCAACATATCCAACTAGAAACGTCTAATCCCAAAACTTTCTAATCTGCAGGGAGGTGGTGAGGACTTTACTGAAGGTAAAGGTGTTAGCAAAAGAGAAAAGAAGTAGCAATGTTTCTTAGCTTTACAGCAAAGATTAGTAGATCACTAGACCCCATCAACTAGAATAGAACTAATGATTCTTGCAAAGCCTATATAGCTTCATGGCCAGTAACATGGGCACCCCAAAGCCACCAAACTTCCCAATTCCCATGTCTCTCCCCCCCTAACAAGACTTTTGAGGACTAAAATCCTGCGTGATTATCGGAATAAGCCATCCTATATCTGTTTCTTGACTTAAAGGCCAGCAAAAGAGAGACCTAACAAGCCAAGAAACGGCAAGTCGTGGGATGGAGGAATGAGCGTTTTGGTTCTTATAAACTTCAAGGTCAGGAAAACAGAGGTGGCCAAGAACACAAAACTTCTATGCCGACTCTCAAGCCACACAAAAGTGAGACCCAAGGCAAGAAATATCCTAAATTTGAGGAGAGCAGTTTGTGAATTAAAACTACACAACGATCCTGCACTTGCAGACACATCCACAAATACCCAGAATTGAAGTCAAGGGGGTTGCTTCACGCGGTATGCCCGTGATGTTACCAAGACGATAAGCTATCGTTCCTTCCCCGGAAATCACGAAACTAAAATCGCAGGTTCCTTAACGAGCAACCTCTTAACCCGCCAAAGGATTATCCATTCATCCTAGGGGGCAAAAGAAATTACGAAAGCAAACCGCGAGAGAATTTGGAAAGGCGCAATCTCTTGAGCAAACAAAACATACCCAGACCACACAATTCTTGGCCCTTGGCCCTTGGCCCCGTCCAGGAGCAAGAACCAGGGCGCCCACGGAACCAGCAAGAAAGAGCTCAAGTCGTCGAACGACAGCAGAGGAGATGCGTGCGTACCAATTCGAACTCTGGGCCAGCTAGGCGAAGCACGGCGACGGACTAGCGTCGCGAGGGCAGCAGAATATGAAAATTGAAAAGCAAGGAGCAGCTAATTCTGCGGCTGTGCCATTTCATCGAACGGGTGGTGGGAGAGGGGAGGAGAGGAAAGGGAAGGGAACAGAGAGAGGAGGCGTACCTTTCGGCTTTCGCTAGTGCGCGGAGCGAAGTCGGAGCCGGAGGCGGAGAGGTGGAAAGTCAGGGGGGAGCCGAAGAAGAGACGGTTGGGCTCTCTCCAGGGCGGAATAAAAAGGGAGACGAGGTAGGCGACGCGCCGGAGGGTTGAGGGCTGAGGCTCCCAACCGCCCGCAACTGTCGTTCGAGCCCCGGCCTGAACATGACACGCACGCCGTCGGCCGGGGCCCGGGGGCTCTCATCAAGCATCATCTTTGCTCCAGCTGCAGGGCGATGGCGTCCTCGCTGACACGTGGGGACGGCAAAGTACGTAACATGTACCGCTCCGATGTGTGCACACAAAGCTTAATCATGAATGGTACCGCGACGTGTCATGTCACGTAACGTCACTGGTGGCAGACAGGCCTTCTTCCTCTGAATTGCTGCGGTGTCGTCGTCACGTCGGGATCTCTTGCACGGGTCGTCATTCTTCTTTCAATGAGTCCGCTGCACGTACGTACGCCCGCCCGCCACAGAGCTGGCGGACGGGCGCATATTGGAGCAGCTAGAAGAGTATGTGCAACGGGGAGGGGTGGGGTGGGAGGGAGGTCCCGATCCGGCGTCGGGCGCGGACGCGATAGGCAACCGGTGCCGAGTCGGCGTCGCGCGCAACCCCGACCGACGACGGGCAATCGGCCATGGCTCGCGCGCGCAGCAGGCCAAAACAGCGTCAACGTCGCGGCACAGCGCGCCCGCAGTTCGTCCCCGGCACGTTGGCAACGTGGCGAACCCAACGCGCGTGCGTGTGCATATCCGTTGCATGCCCACCGGTCCTCTTTTTGTCCGTGTCTTGGTCTTTGCCTGCACACACGGATGAGGCGAAGGCCGAAAGGGGAAGAGAAGGATTCCTCTACTCCTCCCTCGCCGCTCTGCCCCCAGCTAGCCTCTTTTGGGTTTTGTTTAGTGGACGCCACGAATGTTTCTGTGGTGGACCTCCACTCCACTGATGATGCGGAGCGCAGGATCGGTTTCGTGGTTCCGTGCAAGCTATTCCAAACCCTGTGGCTGAGCAGCGGCGCTCTGTTTAGCCGTCCGTGGAGATATACTATTTCTTCCCACATCCGTCCGCGTGAATAGGGAGGATCATTTCATGAATACGGATGTGGGAAGACGCTATCCAATGCTGGCTGTATATATTTCAAACTCTTTTTCAATAAATTTCATGCAAACACAACCGGAATTCATACTAACACGCCGGATTTTCATTACATTTCAAACATCTAGAACAAAAAAAGACCTGACCCTAAACCTATCCTACGCCGATGGCGCCCGATGTCCACAAGCCCGTGTCGTCCTTCATCTGTCGTCTTTATGAGCACCAGCGATAAGACCGATGAAGTGAAGGTGCGGTCTCCGGCAAGGAAGAGTAGAACACGGGAGACGGACCGGCCCACATGGGACACCAGCCCTCCCCCTCCCCCCCCCCCCCTCCCGTGGCCTACTCATCCTCGAAGGAGTCCGCGACTTGTCTGTCGCCGATGGACGTGAGGTCCAAGATAGAAATAGTGCCGCCGGCGCTGTCGTCATCCCACCGGGTCGCTTGATGGTTCGTCGGCGACGCGTAGGAGGCATAGCTCGCGTTGTTCTCCTCCGCGATCGCCTGCAACTGCCTCCGTGTCAGCCGCTTCCTGGCGAGCAACGTCTTGAGCGCGAACGGCATCGTAGATGGCACGCTGCTTCGCAGCGAAGTTAGGGTTTGACGCGGCCATGACCGCCACGGCCTCGCCGCTTCGCCGCCAGATCCGCCTCCGCCACCGGTGCCGCCTCAGAGAAACATGTTGTACCGTTGTTCCTTCGGCGCCTGCAAGAATTCCGGCGTAGGCTGCACCTCCGTCATGGCTTGGCGCTAGTGCACCTCCTGCAAGAACACCTGCTCCATGGTGAAGCCGGCGTGCACAGGAGGCGCGGGAGCCGGGGCAGTGTCGTCGGAGCCCGTCCTCATCGTGGTCTCGTCCTCGTCGTCGGAGACTCGGGCGAGCTGGCCGACAAGCCAGCCTCGATCCACCGGGCAAGGTGGCTCTGACAGGCGGCGGGAAGGGCAGCCACAACATGCTTCATCTCTGTGGAAAGGCTCTCCCACAGAGCTTCGCCGCCTACAGTCATGGCGGATACAGTGCAAGGAAGGAGGATGGGGAGGGGCTTGTGTTGTGGTGTGGAGTTAGCCGGGTGTGACCGCCTTTATATAGTGTATTCCGGTGAGGTGAGGCATCCGGGTGCGTCAATGCGCGGCGCCGGAGTGGGTTTCTCGGACGGCGAGCCTAATTAATGACGGCATACGGGCGGACAGCGGCATTGAACGAGCATGGTAGATATTCGTCCCGTCCCGTCCAGTCATGGCTCTCCGGCATTGAACAGGCACGGTTGGCGGAGACGCGTCGTGGGTGGTGCCCTCGGTCGACGCGCCACTTCAATGGCGGAGGCAGTAAGAGGGCGCGTTCGCCCTGAGCCGTCTTCAATGTTGAGCAGCGCGCTCTACAACGTTTTTCAATATCTTGACTGGTCTTTCCTTGCAAGTCGGGTCCTCTCCTATCGAACTTCCTCTGAGGGCACCGTGTGGTTAAGTGGTGTGTCCATCATGTCAGGGTGACGTTTTTCAGTTAAAAAACATGGAACACATCGTGTATAGCTGACATCTTTGTTAGCAATTCCAGTTAGTATACTACCTCACCTCTCCCGACGAGTACCTTGTAGGGTCCAATAAACCTGGGTACCAACTTCCCCTTGATGCCAAATCGCTTAACTCCTTGGAATGGCAAGACTCTGAGATAAACTCTATCTCCTACCTCGTAGGTTGTACCTAACTTCCTTCCTCTTAGCATCAATGTAGCTCTTCTGTCTAGACTGTTCAATCTTGAGGCGGTCTCTGATCTGCCTCACCTTCTCTTCGGCTTCCTGAATGATATCAGGTCCAAACAAACTCCTCTCCCTTACTCAACTCCAAAGTAGTGCGGTCCTGCACTTCCTCCCATACAGTGCCTCAAAAGGTGCCATTTTGAAGCTAGCGCGGTAGCTTTTGTTGTATGAGAACTCCGCGTAGGGTAGTTCGCATCCCAACTTGATCCATAGTCAACAGCGCAAGCCCTGAGTATATCCTCTAGCACCTGGTTAACTCTCTTCGTCTGACTGTCAGTCTGCGGGTGAAAAGTCATTATGAATTCCAAATGGGTCCCTAGTGACTCGTGCAATTGTTCCCAGAACTTCGAGGTGAACTGGGTGCCTCTCTCGGAGACAATCTCCCTTGGTACTCCATGCTAACTCACTATCCTAGTCATGTATATCTTGTCTAGCTTGGCGCTAGTGTAGGTGGTCTTTACGGGTATAAAATATGCCACCTTGGTGAGGTTATCCACACTACAATAAAAGACACCTCCGTGACATTATGGCCCGAAACAAAAACTTTTTCTGCCATGAATATGACACTCCATGACGATAATTGTGAGAAAAACACATATCATCATAGATGTGGTGGGCTCCTACTTCTATGAAAAAAATTATGACAAAAAATGAGTATTTCGTCCTGGGCGGGCTGGAGACGCACCTGCATGACATTCTTTGGGCCGTCCATGACGTAAAAAATCATGGTAGAAGTGAGGACTAGGAAAATTTCAAGGAGTTCCAGTTACGATGGGTGGTCCGGGCCGAGCGATGCAGTGTGGTTTGTGCGTTTCTCTCGTACGCACGTGTGTGCGAGGCATTCGCTAACTGAACCCGAGTGAGGCGTTCGCTTACTGAACCCGGGCGACTGATCGATCCCTCGCACTAGCTACATACTGAACATGAACTATTTATCCACTACGTAGTGAAGCTGATCGATCCCTTCACTGCTAACTAAACCCCACCGATTCCTTTGCTGCTATCTGAACCCAAACGATTGATCGCCGTTGCTGCTTACTGAAGCCGGTCGATCAATGCATTGCATCGAACCCCCATGCGAGACGTAGCCGGTTGGCTTGCCTCTCGATGAACAGTGCCCGTTACTGTCACGCATGTGATACACGTGGACACGAGTCGAGACGCATTATTCTGTTAGAATTAATGGGCTAGACCCATAGCAATTTCCGAAATCTCAAATAGTGGCCCATGTGTAAAATGGCAAGTGGTGGTGCTAAAGTTTAGTCCCACTCCAGAAGTTTAAGAAAAGTTGGACCTCTTTATATAGTGGGTTCTCTCCACCACTCTAAGTGGTGTGTTGTGAAGAGAAAGGGAAGACCACACGCGCGCTCGCTCGCCTCGCCTGGCCAGGCCGTGGCGTAGCGAGGCGTGGCGAGGCGGCGCGTATGTGCGACATGCGCACAGCTTCCTTTTGCCGTTTTATTTTTTATGTCTTGGCGGACAAGTTAATGATTTCTTGTCCGATAAGTATACGAATTAGAAACCAAGTCGGTTTGGGATTGTGACCGCGACACAATACCGCCTCTGGTCCTAATATATATATACAGCTACCGGCTGCGGCTAAAGATACACTAAAAAACACCTAGGGTTTTGCCTCATCTCGCAACTTGCACCGCCATCGTAGTCTACTCCATCCCAAATGCCGGTGTGCATCGGCGCATGGGACAGCAGGTCTCCGGAACCGTTCGTCCTTGTGATCCTGCACCGGGAGAGGACGAATTTGGTTTTTTGGAAGCGCTCTGCGCGACTGCTCAAATTCGTCATCACGGGTCATCTTCCGTCCAAGTCGGGCGGTGCTACTCATCGTCGTCTTCATCGCTGTCAGCAACAGATCGTCGCCAACATCATCATCAACATAGTCGCACCCACAATAGCTAATGAACAGTACGTCCAACATCATCTGTTCATGTCTGTCTCTACAGCTATTATTTCGTGTGCGCTGCTACTGCTGTTCTGCATGTTTTGTTGTTGTTCTAGTTTGCTAGATTGTTGCATGCTAGTATCTGTTCTAGTCATGAATTATTTACTGGAATTAATCATGAACTTGCCTAATTTTCCAACAATCCAAAAACCTAATTGTAGGCAATTTCCTGAGTTAACTATGGCTGGATTCGCTGATACACTGAGGTCGGATAAGTTTACCAGTGTGCACTTTAAGAGGTGGCGGGTGAAGACCACGCTCTGGCTTAATGCTCTGAAAGTTTTCCACGTTAGTGTTGGCGCTCCAGAGGGAATGACTGACGAAGATCAGAGAAAATTCCAGGAAGCCAATACTATGTTTGTGGGATGCATTCTGAGTGTTCTTGCTGACCGTCTGTGTGATGTGTACATGCACATAGATGACGGAAAGACTCTGTGGGATGCACTGAATACAAAATTTGGTGCAACAGATGCAGGCAGTGAATTGTACATCATGGAGAGTTTTCATGACTACAAGATGGTGAATAACCGTTCTGTGGTTGAACAAGCTCATGAGATACAGTGCATTGTGAAGGAACTTCAACTCCTTAAGTGTGTTCTACCCGACAAATTCGTGGCTGGGTGCATGATTGCAAAATTGCCTCCTTCATGGAGGAATTCACCACAACTCTGAAACATAAGAGATAGGAGATATCAGTTGAAAATCTGATTGCATCTCTTTATGTTGAAGAGAAAGCTCGGGCTAAAGACACTACTGAGAAAGGAGGTGAGGTTCAGCCTACCGCCAATATGGTGCAGAGGTACCCACAGAACAAGAACAAAGGGAAGAACAAACCTGTTTTCAACAAGCCTACCAAGACTACTACCTTCAAGAAGAAGAAGTTCAACAAGGCTAAGCTAGAGTGCTACGCCTATGGGAAGCCCAGACACTTTTCCAAGGAATACCCTGAACGTGCAGACCGCAGAGGGAAAACGAGCTCCAAGACTGTCAACATGGTGACCGCTAGCAATACTGATGGGTATGGTAATTTACCTGTTGTGCTTTCAGTATTTCAATCATCTTCGTGGTGGATTGATTTGGGTGCTAACGTTCATGTGTGTGCTGACGTCTCCCTGTTTACTTCTTATCAGGTCGCAAGGGATTCTTCCGTCCTAATGGGGAATGGGTCACATGCTTCTGTTCGTGGCATTGGCACAATGGATTTGAAATTTACTTCGAGAAAGATCGTGCAACTAAGGAACGTGCAGCATGTCCCTACTATGAACAAGAATCCAGTTAGCGGCTCCCTTCTATGTCGAGATTGGTTTAAGGTAGTTTTAGAGTCAAATAAAGTAATCGTGTCAAGATTTGGACAATTTATAGGCAAAGGCTATGAGTGCGGAGGCTTGTTCCACTTTTCCCTTTCAGATTTTTGCAGTAAGTCAGTAAACCAAATTTGTGCTAGTGTTAATGATGATGCAAGTATTTGGCACTCTTGTTTATGTCATATTAATTTTGGTTTAATGTCTCGGCTATCTAGTATGAGTTTAATTCCGAATTTCACCGTTGCCAAAGGTTCTAAGTGCCATAGTTGTGTGCAATCGGAGCAACCTCGAAAGCCTCATATGGCTGCCAAGGAGAGAAACTTGGCACCTGTAGAACTCATACATTCTGATCTTTGTGAGATGAATGGTGTGTTGACAAAAGGTGGAAAGAGATATTTCATGACTTTGATTGATGATGTGACTAGATTTTGCAATGTTTATTTGTTGCAAAATAAAGATGAAGCATTAGACTACTTTAAAATCTATAAAGCTGAAGTTGAAAATCAACTAGAGAGAAAGATCAAGCATCTTAGGTCCGATCATGGTGGAGAGTATTTTCCCAAAGTATTTGATGAATTTTGTGAGGAACATTGTATTAGCTTTATGTAGGCCTCCAACAAATCCGTTCAGAGATTTTGTTAAGCCAACGCATGACAGTGAGTTGACTCTGGACTTACACAAGCACTTTACGGATGATGAAAGGCGTCAATTAACTGAATTAACGAGATCTGCTTGATAAGCGGTAGGAATGGATTCCTCACAAGTGGCAAGGCCATTCTAGGCCGGGAAAGAGCTCCAGCTGACTAAACACTAGAAAACTAATGGCTGACTTTCCTTCACCTTGGCATACAGGGATTTTTCTTCTTAACACAGGGCAGCATTCGTAATTACTTGTACCGACAAAAAAACTTATATAGAAAGTAGCATCGTATGGCTGAGGATGGGAGAAAGGCCCGGCGCTGAATTTAAGCATGGTTCATGAGAGGACGCCTCCCTATTCACCCTAATCAAATGGAGTAGCCGAGAGGAAAAACCGCATGCTGACTGACTTGGTGAATGCCATGTTAGACACTGTTGGTTTATCTAAGGCATGGTGGGGGAGGCTTTATTGACTTCATGTCATGTCCTGAATAGAGTTCCTAACAATAATAAGGAGAAAACCCCTTATGAGGAGTGGGTTAGGAGAAAACCATCATTTTCTTATTTGCGCACTTGGGGGGCAAAGGTCAATATTCCTATTCCTAAGAAACGCAAACTTGGACCAAAGACAGTGGATTGTGTCTTTCTATGGTATGTTATGCCCCACAAGTATAGGGGATCAATTGTAGCTCTTTTCAAAAGTAAGAGTGTCGAACCCAACGAGGAGCAGAAGGAAATGACAAGTGGTTTCAGCAAGGTAATGTCTGCAAGTGCTAAAATTGGAAGTAAAAGAGTAGTTTGATAGCAAGATATTTTGTAATGAGCAACTAATGAGAATAGTAGCAAAAGTGCAGCAAGGTAGCCCAATCCTTTTGAGGCAAAGGACATGCCAAAACGGTCTCTTATAATAAGCAAAGCGTTCTTGAGGGTACACGGCAATTTCATCTAGTCACTTTCATCATGTTGATTCGATTCGTGTTCGCTACTTTGATAATTTGATATGTGGGTGCGCCGGTGCTTAGGTGCTGTTCTTACTTGAACAAACCTCCTACTTATGATTAACCCCCTCGCAAGCATCCGCAACTACGATAAATGTATTAAGAATAAATTCTAACCATAGCATTAAACTTTTGGATCCAATCGGTCCCTTACGGAATAGCACATAAACTAGGGTTTAAGCTTCTTTCACTCTCGCAACCCATCATCTAATAACTACACCAAAATGCATTCCCTTAGGCCCAAATATGGTGAAGTGTCATGTAGTCGACGCTCACATGACACCACTAAGGGAATCACAACATACATACTATCAAAATATTGAACACATATCAAGTTCACATGATTACTTGCAACATGATTTCTCCCGTGACCTCAAGAACAAAAGTAACTACTCACAAATGATAATCATGCTCAAGATCAGAGGGGTATTAAATAGCATAATGGATTTGAACATATAATCTTCCACCAAATAAACCATATAGTAATCAACTACAAAGTGTAATCAACACTACTAGTCACCCACAAGCACCAATCAATAGTTCCGGTAACAAGATTGAACACAAGAGATGAACTAGGGTTTGAGATGAGATGGTGTTGTTGAAGATGTTGATGGAGATTGCCCTCGCCAAGATGGGAGAGTTGTTGGTGATGATGATGACGATGATTTCCACTCCGGGAGGGAAGTTCCCCCGGCGAAATCGCTCCGCCGGAGGGCAAAAGTGCCCCTGCCCAAGTTCCTCCTTGAGACGGCGGCGCTCCGTCCCGAAAGTCCTCTCCTGATTTTTTTTCTAGGTCAAAATGACCTATATACTAGAAGATGGGCACCGGAGGTCGGCCTGGGTGAGCACAACCCACCAGGGCGTGCCTGGGGGCCCAGGCGCGCCCTAGTGTCTTGTGCTCACCAGGGTGGCCCCCTCTGGTACCTATTTGCTCCAATATTCTTCATATATTCCATAATAATTCTCGTAAAGTTTCAACTTGTTTGGAGTTGTGCAGAATATGTAGCCTGACGTAGCTTTTCTAGTTCCATATTTCCAGCTGCCGGAATTCTCCCTCTTTGTGTGTACCTTGCATATTATGAGAGAAAAGGCATTAGAATTACTCCAAAAGGCATTATTATGCATAAAAACATCATAAATAACAGTTGGAAAACATGATGCAAAATGGACATATCAACTCCCCCAAGCTTAGACCTCGCTTGTCCTCAAGCGAAAACCGAAATCGAAAAACATGTCCACATGCTTAGAGAGAGAGAGGTGTCGATAAAAACAAAATACGGACATAGAAGCATCATGTTGATTATTATAACAGCAACAAAATTAGACATAGGACTTTTATCATAGACTTCTCATGAACAAGTGACAATTCATCACACTTATCGAAGTATAAAGCAAACAAACAAACTATGTTCTCAGTCAACTTTGCAACTACAATTCATCATCTTTTCAGGAAGGGTCATGTATCGGAGCCTTTAGGCAAGTCCACATACTCAACCATCATATAGTCTTCTATGATTGCTAACACTCACCACATACACATGAGAAAAATGTTTCAACCGGACACATAGAAAGATAGGGGCTTATAGTTTCGCCTCCCAACGTATTCACCTCAAGGGTGATGTCAACAATAATAACTCATGCTACCCATATTCAGTTGGACATATGTGCCTAGATCTTTCCTCACCACATGGTGCTTGCCAAAGGAGAAAAATAAAAAGGAATAGAGAGAAAACTTTGACTCTTTGCATAAAAGTAAATACATAAAAGTAAAAGATAGGCCCTTCGCAGAGGGAAGCAGAGGTTGCCACACACTTATTTGTTTGTATGCTCAACCTCTTAGTGCAAATAACATCACGTTTGTATTGCCCCTTGTGATGGCAACCTTTATTATGCAGTCTGTCGCTTTTATTCTTCAGCATCACAAGTTCGTACAACACTCAATTTTCTCTGACAGTAAATGATCTCACACTTTTAGAAGCAATTTTTATTGCCTTATTGCACCGAGGACAACTTACTTGAGGGATCTTGCTCAATCCCTAGGTAGGTATGGTGGCCTCTTGAAAATAAGATTTGGGTTTAAGGGTTTTTGGATGCACAAGTAGTATCTCTACTTGGTGCAGAATTTTTGGCTAGCAAAGATAGGGGCTAGCACCACATGTTAAAGGATCTATGACAATATGACTTCTATGTGAATATGAACAAACATGCATCTTTAAGTTGTCTTCCTTGTCCAATGTCAACAATTTTGGCATATAATATTTTGCTGGGGGCTCATAATCACAAAAGATTTCTGGGATAGTGTATTTATATGCGAATCTTCTCTTCCCTTATTAATTCTTTCATGAGTTGCATCATTGACTAGTGCTATGTTTGCCAATCTCTAATAAAATTTTCTACTTATACTTTTCCTTATGTGGTGTCATCACCTACCATAAGATTAGCATATGATCTTTTTGATTTATTTCCTTTCCTTTTATTATTTCCTTTCTTTTTATTTCAACATGAAAGTAAAGAAAGCAAAAACTCAAAGTAAACTTTATTATATATCTCACACACGATTACAAGGATAGATCACTAAGCAAACTCTTGAAAAGAAAGGATCGAACTAAAATTTTATTCATCTAAAGCAAAAGATCGAACTAAAATAAGTAAAGACAAAAGATAGTGGGGATGATACGATACCAGGGAAACTCCCCCAAGCTTGGCGGAAGCCAAGGGGAGTGCCCATACCCGATACTCAATTTTCTTTTGGTGATGAAGAAGAAGGTGGTGGTGTAGTAGAGGTATTCTCCAATATAACCATGAGTAGATCCTTCAAACCTTGAATCTCCCGAAGGGCTTGATGAAGTAACTCACTGTTTTTCTTCACTTCAGTCATTATGTGTTTATTTTCCGGGCCCCAAGGGTTCATTCCTGCACTGTTTTCTCTTGGGCGAGATATGTCCCAATTGGATGGTATGTGCCTACGAGGAGTATTCTCAAACCCATAATTGTGAATCAAATTGCAAAAATTGTTACGATGTAACCTGTGTAGAGGCCTTCTTGGTGGGATTTCTTCTTGCACTTCAAGGCCCTCTTGATTATTTGATCATCTCATAGCTCGATGAGGATTCAGATGAGTAGAGATGCCAGCGAATGTGCCTCTCTCGGAAGTCGGAGAGTGAACCCCAAAAGGATTTTCTTCTTCTTCCTCCATAGCAACTTCTTCAGCTCTGACCAAAAACATAAAGAAAAGAGACCAAAATATTTCTCCGCTATACGGCGGTCAATAGGTTCGGGGGGTATATAAAGATTTTTTATCTTGGGAAACAAGCAAACGGAAGAAAACGGAGTTCGGAAGGTACCCGAGGTGGGCACAACCCACCTGGGCGCGCCTGGCTTGTGCCCACCAGGGTACGCTTCCTGGTTGTTTCTTATTTTCCTAATTTTCTAAATATTCCAAAACTGATAAAAAATATTTTTGCGGATTTTTCGGAGTTCGTTTACTTACCGTATCATGTACCTCCTTATTAACCTTCAAAAAAACGTACCTCCTTATTTTCACGATTCTAGGGTGCTCTGGAAGGACTCTTTTATGTGTTCTTCCGGTGTCAAAGTTTGGATAATATTACTTTCAACATTAATGGGCATACCTGAGATATAATGTTTTATTCGTTGCCCATTAACAACCTTCGGGTTAGTACCTTCGGCATTATTTATTTTGATAGCTCCAGACCGATAAACCTCCTCGATAACATAGGGTCCTTCCCATTTGGAGAGGAGTTTTCGTGCAAAGAATCTGAAACAAGAGTTGTACAAAAGAACATATTCTCTGACTTTAAACTCACGCTTTTGAATTATTTTATCATGCCATCTTTTAACTTTTTCTTTAAATAACTTGGCGTTTTCATAAGCTTGGGTTCTCCATTCATCTAATGAGCTAATATCAAATAACCTCTTTTCACCGGCAAGTTTGAAATCATAGTTGAGTTCTTTGATTGCCCAATATGCTTTATGTTCTAACTCAAGAGGCAAATGACAAGGTTTTCCATAAACCATTTTATAAGGAGACATACCCACATGATTTTTGTATGTTGTTCTATAAGCCCAAGGTGCATCATCTAATTTCTTAGACCAATTCTTCCGACACCTATTGACAGTCTTTTGCAAGATTAATTTTATTTCTCTATTGCTAAGTTCAACTTGACCACTAGACTGTGGATGATAAGGTGATGCAATTCTATGGTTGACATCATACTTGGCAAGCATTTTACGGAAAGAACCATGAATAAAGTGTGAACCACCATCAGTCATCAAATATCTAGGGGCTCCAAACCTTGGGAAAATAACTTCCTTAAGCATTTTAATAGAGGTGTTGTGATCAGCACTACTGGTTGGAATAGCTTCTACCCACTTAGTAACATAATCAACAGCAACCAAAATATGTGTATACCCATTAGATGAAGGAAAAGGTCCCATGTAATCAAATCCCCAAACATCAAATGGTTCAACAGCAAGTGAATAATTCATAGGCATTTCTTGAAGCTTACCGATATTACCTATTGTCGCGGGGAACCACGACCACCTATGGGACTGATACGTCCATTTGCATCATGTTTTCTTACTGTTATTTATGATGTTTTTATCCATAATAATGCTTTTTGTAGTAATTCTAATGCCTTTTCTCTCATAATTTGCAAGGTACACACCAAGAGGGAGAATTCCGGTAGCTGGAAATCTGGCCTGAAAAAGCTACGTCAGGCTACCAATTCTGCGCAACTCCAAACAAGCTGAAACTTCACGGAGATTTTTATGGTATATTCAAGAATTATTGGAGCAAACAACTACCAGAGGGGGCCCACCAAGTGGGCACAACCCACCTGGGCGCGCCAGGGAGCCCAGGCGCGCCCTGGTGGGTTGTGCTCACCCAAGCCCACCTCCGGTGCCCATCTTCTGGTATATAGGTCATTTTGACCTAGAAAAAATAAGGAGAGGACTTTCGGGATGGAGCGCCACCGTCTCAAGGCGGAACTTGGGCAGGAGCACTTTTGCCCTCCGGCGGAGTGATTCCGCCCGGGGAACTTCCCTCCCGGAGGGGGAAATCATCGTCCTCATCATCACCAACAACTCTCCTATCTTGGGGAGGGCAATCTCCATCAACATCTTCAACATCACCATCTTATCTCAAACCCTAGTTCATCTCTTGTGTTCAATCTTGTTACCGGAACTATAGATTGGTGCTTGTGGGTGACTAGTAGTGTTGATTACATCTTGTAGTTGATTACTATATGGCTTATTTGGTGGAAGATTATATGTTCAGATCCATTATGCTATTTAATACTCCCCTGATCATGATCATGTTTATCATTTGTGAGTAGTTACTTTTGTTCTTGAGGTCACGGGAGAAATCATGTGAATTTGATACGTGTTCGATATTTTGATAGTATGTATGTTGTTATTCCCTTAGTGGTGTCATGTGAACATCGACTACATGACACGTCACCATGTTTGGGCCTAAGGTAATGCATTGTGGAGTAGAAATTAGATGATGGGTTGCGAGAGTGACATAAGCTTAAACCCCAGTTTATGCGCTATTCCGTAAGGGACCGATTGGATCCAAAAGTTTAATGCTATGGTTAGAATTTATTCTTAATACTTTTCTCATAGTTGCGGATGCTTGCGGGAGGGTTAATCATAAGTATGAGGTTTGTTCAAGTAAGAACATCACCTAAGCACCGGTCCACCCACATATCAAATTATCAAAGTAACAAACACGAATTAAACCAACATGATGAAAGTGACTAGATGAAATTCCCGTGTACCCTCAAGAACGCTTTGCTTATCATAAGAGACCGTTTTGGCCTGTCCTTTGCCTCAAAAGGATTGGTCTACCTTTGCTGCACTTTTGTTACTACTATCGTTACTTGCCCGTTACAAATTATCTTGCTATTAAACTACCCCACTACTTACAATTTTAGCACTTGCAGACATTACCTTACTAAAAACTACTTGTCATTTCCTTCTGCTCCTCGTTGGGTTCGACACTCTTACTTATCGAAAAGAGCTACAATTGATCCCCTATACTTGTGGGTCATCAAGGCTATTTTTTGGCGCCGTTGACGGGGAGTGAAGCGCCTTTGGTAAGAAAATATTTACATAGTGTGCTGAAATTTATTGTCACTTGTTACTATGGAAAACAATCCTCTGAGGGGTTTGTTCGGGGTATCTTCACCTCGTCCGGAACCACAATTAGATACCCCTCAAACTAATGCACCTACTGAATATATTGAATATGAAATTCCTTCGGGTATGATAGAACAACTGCTAGCTAATCCTTATGCAGGAGATGGAACCGAACATCCTGATATGCACCTGATATATGTAGAACAAATTTGTGGATCGTTTAAGCTTGCAGGTTTACCCGGAGATTTAGTTACGAAAAAGGTTTTCCCTTTATCTTTGAAGGGACAAGCATTGGCATGGTATAGGCTATGCGATGATATTGGATCATGGAATTGGAATCACTTGAAATTGGCGTTCCACCAAAAAAATTATTCTATGCATCTAGTTCATCGTGATCGGAATTATATATATAATTTTTGGCCTCGTGAAGGAGAAAGTATCGCTCTAGCTTGGGGGGAGGCTTAAGTCACTGTTATATTCATGCCCCAATCATGAGATCTCAAGAGAAATTATTATCCAGATCTTTTATGCTCGGCTTTCTCGTAATGATCAAAGCATGCTTGATACTTCTTGTGCTGGTTCTTTTATGAAGAAGACTATTGAATTCCAGTGGGATCTTTTGGAAAGAATTAAACGCAACTCTGAAGATTGGGAACTCGATGAAGGTAAAGAGTCAGGTATTAAGCTTAAGTATGATTGTGTTAAATCTTTTATGAATACCGATGCTTTTCAAATGTTCAGCACTAAATCTGGACTTGACTCTGAGATAGTAGCCTCCTTTTGTGAATCATTTGCTACTCATGTTGATCTCCCTAAAGAGAAGTGGTATAAATATCACCCACATGTTAAAGAAGAAATCAAAGGACCGGTACCAGTTAAAGAAGAAACTATAATTTATAATGTTGATCCAGTTGTTCCTTCTGCTTATATTGAGAAACTACCTTTCCCTGTTAGGATAAAGGAACATGCTAAAGTTTCAACTGTGGTTAACAAAAGCTATATTAGAACACCTAATCCTGATGAGCAAATTAAAGTAGAACCTAGTATTGCTATGGTTAAAGATCTCTTGGAAGAAGATATGGATGGGCATGTTATTTACTTCTGTGAAGAAGCTGCTAGAATTGCCAAACCTGATAAAAAGGATAAACATAGGCCTGTTGTTGGCATGCCCGTCATCTCAGTTAAAATAGGAGATCACTGTTATCATGGTTTATGTGACATAGGTGCTAGTGTGAGTGCTATTCCTTACACCTTATATCAAGAAATTATGAATGACATAGCACCCGTAGAGATAGAAGACATAGATGTTACTATTGAACTTGCTAATAGAGACACTATTTCACCAACTGGGATTGTTAGAGATGTTGAAGTCTTGTGTGGGAAAATAAAATACCCTACTGATTTTCTTGTTCTTGGTTCCCCACAAGATGACTTATGTCCCATTATTTTTGGTAGACCTTTCTTGAACACCGTTAATGCTAAAATAGACTGTGAGAAACAAACTGACGGTGTTAGTTTTGGTGATGAATCTCACGAGTTTAATTTTTCCAAGTTTAGTTGAAAACTTCATGAAAAAGAATTTCCTAGTAAAGATGAATTAATTGGTCTTTCTTCTATTGTTGTGCCACCAACTGATCCACTAGAAATATATTTGCTAGACCATGAAAATGATTTACATATGCATGAAAGAAATGAAATAGATAAGATTTTCTTTGAACAATGTCCTCATCTTAAACACAATTTGCCTATTGAAACTCTGGGAGGTCCTCCTCCACCTAAAGGTGATCCTGTGTTTGAATTAAAACAATTTCCAGACACTTTGAAATATGCTTATCTTGATGAAAAGAAGATATATCATGTTATTATTAGTGCTAACCTTTCAGAACATGAAGAAGAAAGATTATTGAAAGTTCTAAGGAAGCACCAAGCTGCTATTGGATATACTCTTGATGATTTAAAGGGCATTAGTCCCACTCTATGTCAGCACAAAATTAATATGGAACCTGATGCTAAACCCGTTGTTGATCACCAACGTCGGTTAAATCCGAAGATGAAAGATGTGGTAAGAATGGAAATAATAAAACTTATGGAAGCAGGTATAATCTATCCTATAGATGATAGTATATGGGTAAGCCCCATTCATTGTGTCCCTAAGAAAGGAGGTATAACTGTTGTTCCTAATGATAAGAATGACTCGTTCCACAAAGAATTGTTACATGCTATAGAATGGTAATTTATTTTAGAAAACTAAACAAAGCAACTAGAAAAGATCATTACCCTCTACCTTTTATTGATCAAATGCTTGAAATATTATCGAAGCACACACATTTTTGCTTCCTTGATGGATACTCTGGTTTTTCACAAATACCTGTTTCTCAACCTGATCAAGACCACTTTTATTTGTCCCTTTGGAACTTATGCTTATAGACGTATGCCTTTTGGTTTATGTAATGCACCTGCTACCTTTCAAAGATGTATGACTGCTATATTCTCTGCCTTTTGTCAAAAGATTGTTGAGGTTTTCATGGATGACTTCTCTGTTTACGGGAAGTATTTTGATGATTGTTTAAGCAATCTTGATCGAGTGTTACAGAGATGTGAACAAACGAATCTTGTCTTCAATTGGGAGAAGTGCCACTTTATGGTTAATGAAGGCATTTTTTTGAGAACTTGTACAGTGGGAGAGGCTCCCACAGTGTTTGTATTACTCAAAAGACAAGTTACACTGTACAACACATATTTACAAGATTCTCATCCACCACTTTGGGGGAGAGTGTAATCAGACCAAGTCCTGGGCTAGCTAATGGGGTGGAAGGTTGCTTACAAAAGAGAGAATAAAATCTCTCAAGTCTACTCTAGTTCTGTGTTGAAGGAGGGTGAAGTCTTGCTTGAACCTATCAAGCTAACCGTGGTATGTTGGAGGGATTCCTCTGAAGTGTTTGTTATTCCTCTCTTTCCATATGCTCCAAGCTGCTTGTAAGAAGATTTCCATGAACATGGGTTTGTTCCAATCGTTAGAGGCCTTACTTATCCAGTGCAACCTGGAGCCAGAGTCTTCCCATGTGATCCCTAGTTTAGACCAGCAGTTTGTACTGAAAGGGCATTGGAAGATCGTGTGCTCCACATCCTCTCCAACTTGTTGATTACATAGAAGGCAGCTGAGGTCGTCTCCAATGTTATAGTGCCTTCTCTTGAGCATGTTGCGAGTGTTTAGTCGATCAGAGAGCAACAACCATCCAAACATCTTGATTTGTAATGTGACTTTGGACTTCCAGAGCCAATGATAGGATTGGTAGGACTTCACATCCTGAAAGTAGAATTTGTAGTATCTATTGGCTTTGAAGTCCTTCAAACCCCAACAATATTCCCATGCATCATGGGTGTGTGAATCTTCATGATTACCAACGTGTAGCACTTTTTGTTGCAGATCTCGGACTTCGTCATGTGCTTGCACCGAAAGGGGAAGGTGAAACGTTTCATGGAGGGAGGTGGATCCCAAGAAATCTTTGACTGAGACGTACTCATTTAATGTAAAGGGGAAGGCCTGCGGGTGCGATTCTTCCGGCACAGATTCCAACCATAGATCTTTCCACATAAGAACCGTGTCCCCAACGTGTACAATTGCTTTGGAAATTCCTCGATATATTGGTGTGAGTTTCAACACGTCTTTCCACCAGAATGGTCTGCATGGTTCCGATGCATGTGGGATCTTGTGCGTGTAGTATGTTGTCCATATCAAATCCACCCAAGGCAGGTCATGGTGATTGTAAAATTTGTGCAGATATTTGAGGAGGGGGGCCTCGCTTTGGATACGGAGATTGATTATGAAGGAAATATGCCCTAGAGGCAATAATAAAGTTATTATTTATTTCCTTATATCATGATAAATGTTTATTATTCATGCTAGAATTGTATTAACCGGAAACATGATACATGTGTGAATACATAGACAAACAGAGTGTCACTAGTATGCCTCTACTTGACTAGCTCGTTAATCAAAGATGGTTATGTTTCCTAGCCATATACAAAGAGTTGTCATTTGATTAACGGGATCACATCATTAGGAGAATGATGTGATTGACTTGACCCATTCCGTTAGCTTAGCACTTGATCGTTTAGTATGTTGCTATTGCTTTCTTCATGACTTATACATGTTCCTATGACTATGAGATTATGCAACTCCGTTTACGGAGGAACACTTTGTGTGCTACCAAACATCACAACGTAATCGGGTGATTATAAAGGTGCTCTCAGGTGTCTCCGAAGGTACTTGTTGGGTTGGCGATTTGAGATTAGGATTTGTCACTCCGATTGTCGGAGAGGTATCTCTGGGCCCACTCGGTAATGCACATCACTTAAGCCTTGCAAGAATTGCAACTAATGAGTTAGTTATGGGATGATGTATTACGGAATGAGTAGAGACTTGCCGGTAACGAGATTGAACTAGGTATTGAGATACCGACGATCAAATCTTGGGCAAGTAACATACCGATGACAAAGGGAACAACGTATGTTGTTATGCGGTTTGACCGATAAATATCTTGGTAGAATATGTGGGAGCCAATATGAGCATCCAGGTTCCGCTATTGGTTATTGACCGGAGACGTGTCTCGGTCATGTCTACATAGTTCTCGAACCCGTAGGGTCCGCACGCTTAAAGTTCGATGACGGTTATATTACGAGTTTATGTATTTTGATGTACCAGAGCTAGCTCAGAGTCCCGGATGTGATCACGGACATGACGAGGAGTCTCGAAATGGTCGAGACATAAAGATCGATATATTGGACGACTATATTTGGATACCGGAATGGTTTCGGGTGAGATCGGGATAATACCGGAGCACCGAGAGGTTATCGGAACCCCCCGGGAGGTATATGGGCCTGAATGGGCTTTAGTGGAAAGGAGGGGAAAGGAGCAAGGGAGGGGGCGCCCCCCCAAGCCCAATCCAAATTGGGAGGGGGGCCGACCCCCCTTTCCTTCCTCCCTCCTTCCTCTTCCTTCCCTCTCCCTCTCCAAATAGGAAAAGGAGGAGTCCTACTCCCGATGGGAGTAGGACTCCCCCCTTGGGCGCGCCTCCTCCCCTTGGCCGGCCCTCTCCTCCCCCCTTTATATATGGAGGATAGGGGCACCCCATAGACACAACAATTGATCTCTTGGATCTTTTAGCCGTGTGCGGTGCCCCTCTCCACCATAGTCCACCTCGATAATATTGTAGTGGTGCTTAGGCGAAGCCCTGCGTTGGTAGAACATCATCATCGTCACCATGCCGTCATGCTGACGTAACTCTCCCTCAAAGCTCGGCTGGATCGGATTTCGAGGGACGTCATCGAGTTGAACGTGTGCAGAACTCGGAGGTGCCGTGCGTTCGGTACTTGATCGGTCGGATCGTGAAGACATACGACTACATCAACCACGTTGTGCTAACACTTCCGCTTTCGGTCTACGAGGGTACGTGGACACACTCTCCCCTCTCGTTGCTATGCATCACCATGATGTTGCGTGTGCGTAGGAATTTTTTTGAAATTACTACGTTCCCCAACAGATTATGCCGAGACCACCACTTTGTTTTGGTTGACAGACCATGTCCCAAGCCGCAAGAGAGTTACATTTATCTCCTTGCTCAGTCTTTTTTGTCCAAAGGCACTTTCTTCTGAGTTTATCAAGCAGCTCTAGAATCTTTGGTGGGAATTTGAGGGTGCAGAGAGCGAAGATGGTGAGTGACGTGATCATCGTGTTGAGGAGCGACAGCTTTGCGCCATAGGACACCAAGGCTAAAGTGCTGGTCATTCTTCTTTCCATCATGCAGACTAGAGGCATGAGATCTTGGACCGTAGGCTTGGTTATTCCGAGAGGCAATCCCAAGTAAGTAAAGGGCATAGAACCTACGTTACAGCTGAAGATAGAGGCGATGTCATTGTAGCAACCGGGCACACAGTTGATTGGGATTAAAGTGGACTTGTGGAAATTTATCTTTAAACCAATAGAAGCAACATAGTCTGAAAGAATGCCCTTGATTGTCCTAGCTTGGTCAACACAAGCTGGGAGTATAATGATCATGTCGTCAACATATTGGATCACAGGATAATCATGCTGGTTTGGTCTCTGAAACGACAGCTGTATTTGGCCTTGTCGGAACGCGTCATTAATAGCAGCTTGAAGAAGGTCAGCTGCGAGAATGAAGATGAGGGGTGATAAAGGATCACCTTGACGAACACCACATTTGCAGATGAATTGTCGACCTGGAACACTATTTAAGAGGACCGAAGATTTTCCCAAGGAGAAGATGCATTTGATCCAATCAAGCCATTTGGCGTCAAACCCCATGTGCTCCATAATTTTAATCATGGCATCATGCTCGATCATGTCAAATGCTTTAGCGAAGTCTAGTTTTAGCAAGACAATCTTCTATTTTGAAGCTTGACATTGATGGATGTACTCGAATGCCCAGGCCAAACAATCTTGTATTGATCTACCTTTGATGAATCCATACTGATTTCGATGAATAATTTTAAGAATGAGCTTTTGGAGCCGGTTTGCGAGAAGTTTCGTGATGACCTTGAGGCAGAAGTTGAGTAAAGTAATTGGCCGGAAATCAGAAACTGTCTCTGGTGACCGAACTTTTGGTATGAGATTAATAAATCCATCATTAATGCTCTCAAGGTTAATGAAGGCATTGTCTTGGGTCATAAGATTTCTGAGAAGGGTATTGAAGTGGACAAAGCTAACGTTGATGCAATTGAGAAAATGCCATGTCCTAAGGACATCAAAGGTATTCGTAGTTTCCTTGGTCACACTAGTTTCTATCGGAGATTTATCAAAGACTTTCCTAAAATTTCTAGGCCTCTTACAAATCTTTTACAAACACTCAAGAAAGCCTTAATTTCTGCACCTATTGTTCAACCACCTGACTGGAACTTGCCTTTTGAAATTATGTGTGATGCTAGTGATTATGTTGTTGGTGCTGTTCTAGGACATAGAGTTGATAAGAAACTGAATGTTATTCATTATGCTAGTAAAACTCTATACAATGCTCAACAAAATTATGCTACTACTGAAAAGGAATTTCTAGTAGTGGTGTTTGCTTGTGATTAATTTAGATCTTACATTGTTGATTCTAAAGTTATCGTTCACACCGACCATGCTGCTAGTAAATTTCTTATGGAAAGGAAAGATGCTAAACCTAGACTTATTCGATGGGTTCTCTTGTTACAAGAATTTGATTTACATATCACTGATAGGAAAGGAGATGAGAACCCCGTAGCTGATAACTTGTCTAGGCTTGAAAATGTGCTTGATGACACACTACCTATTGATAATAGTTTTCCTGATGAGCAGTTAGCTTCAATAAATGTTGCTCATAGTACTCCTTGGTATGCTGATTATGCTAATTACATTGTTGCTAAATATTTACCACCTAGCTTTACATACCAACAAAAGAAAAAATTCTTCTATGATTTAAGATACTACTTTGGAATGACCCACATCTTTATAAAGAAGGAGTAGATGGTATTATTAGACGTTGTGTACCTGAGTATGAACAGAGACAAATCCTATGGAAATGTCACTCCAAAGCTTATGGATGGCATCATGCTGGAGATAGAACTGCTCATAAGGTATTGCAGTCTGTATTTTATTGGCCTACTCTCTTCAAGGATGCCCATAAGTACATCTCATCTTGTGATGAATGTCAAAGAATAGGTAATATCGGTAAGCGTCAAGAAATGCCTATGAATTATTCACTTGCTGTTGAACCATTTGATGTGTGGTGATTTGATTACATGGGACCTTTTCCTTCCTCTAATGGGTATACACATATTTTGGTTGCTGTTGATTATGTTACTAAATGGGTAGAAGATATTCCAACTAGTAGTGCTGATCACAACGCCTCTATTAAAATGCTTAAGGAAGTTATTTTCCCAAGGTTTGGAGTCCCTATATATTTAATGACTGATGGTGGTTCACTTATTCATGGTGCTTTCCGTAAAATGCTTGCCAAGTACTCCCTCCGTTCGGAATTACTTGTCGTGAAAATGGATGTATCTAGATGTATTTTAGTTCTAGATACATCCATTTCCAAGACAAATAATTCTGAACAGAGGGAGTATGATGTTAACCATAGAATTGCATCGCCTTATCATCCTCAATCTAGTGGTCAAGTTGAACTTAGCAATAGAGAAATAAAATTAATTTTGCAAAAGACATTTAATAGGTCCAGGAAGAATTGGTCTAAGAAATTAGACGATGCACTTTGGGCTTATAGAACAGCATATAAAAATACTATGGGTATGTCTCCTTAAAAAATGGTTTATGGAAAAGCTTGTCATTTGCCTCTTGAGTTAGAACATAAAGCATATTGGGCAATCAAAGAACTCAATTATGATATCAAACTTGCTGGGGAAAAGAAGTTATTTGATATAAGCTCATTAGATGAATGGAGAACCCAAGCTTATGAAATTCAAAATTATTCAAAGAGAAAGTTAAAAGATGTCATGACAAAAGAATCCAAAAGCGTGATTTCAAAGTTGGGGAACATGTTCTTTTGTACAACTCTCGTTTCAGATTCTTTGCAGGAAAACTCCTCTCAAAATGGGAAGGCCCCTATGTCATCAAGAAAGTTTATCGGTCTTGAGCCATCAAAATAAATAATTCCAAAGGTACTAACCCGAAGGTTGTCAATGGGCAACTAATAAAGCATTATATATCAGGTATGCACATTAATGTTGAAAGTAATATTATCCAAACTTTGACACCGGAAGAACACATAAAAGAGTCCTTTCGGAACACTCCAGATTCGTGAAAATAAGGAGGTACGTGATACGGTAAGTAAACGGACTCGAAAAAATCCACAAAAGTATTTTTTTATCAGTTTTGGAATATTTAAGAATTTTGGAAATAAAGAAACTTCCAGGAAGTGTCCCCGAGTGGGCACAAGCCTGGCGCGCCCAGGTGGGTTGTGCCCACCTGGGACACCTTCTGGACTCTGTTTTTCTTCCATATGCTTGTCCCCCAAGATAAAAAAAATCTATATATACTTCCCGAACCTGTTAACCATCATATCACGGAGAAATCTTCTGTTCTCTTTTCTTGCTGTTTCCGGTCAGATTTATCCAGCCAGGCATCATGTCTTCCTGCTCCCCCAAAAACATGGAAGAAGATGCTTGGTTGATGAAGATCGAGACGAAGAGGGAGGAGCCTACGAACATCGTAAAGGGAGAAAAGGGCAAGGGAGATACTGTAGATCCATCCCCGGTGGTAGCACAAGCACTGCTGGCTGAGGAGGAGGAAGAAGATATCCTTAAGCCCTACCTTACTCACCTTACTCCTGCCAAGATTGAAGCTTTTCGCGTCATTGAAATAGTTGGCAGACAAAATAAGTATCTCACCCGCGAAAATATTTTGCATCAAGAGCATATCATCTATCTCCGGAGCGTCAAACGTCGGTTGGAGAATCTCTTGATCCTTAAGGACATAATCGCTTCATCACCACCACCTTCTTTTTCATCACCAAAGGAGAATTGAGTATCGGGTATGGGCACTCCCCTTGGCTTCTGCCAAGCTTGGGGGAGGTGCCCCGGTATCGTATCATCCCACTATCTTTTTGCTTTTACTTATCTTAGTTCGATCTTTTGCTTTGGATGAATAAAAGTTTAGTTTGATCCTTTCTTCTTTGAGAGTTTGCTTAGTGATCTATCCTTGTAATCGTGTGCAAGTTATATAATAAAGTTTAGTTTGAGTTTTTGCTTCTTTACTTTCATGTTGCAAATAAAGAAAAAAATACGAAAGAAAAAAAGAAAGGAAATAAATTAAGAAGATCACATACTAATCCTATGGTAGGTGATCGCACCACATAAGGAAAAGTATAAGTAGAAAATTTTATTAGAGATTGAATAACATAGCATTAGTCAATGATGCAACTCATGAAAGAATTAATAAGGGAAGAGAAGATACACATATAAATATACTATCCTAGAAATCTTTTGTGATTGTGAGCCCTCATCAAAATATTATATGCCAACATTGTTTATGTTGGACAAGGAAGACAAATTAATGATTTATGTTTGTTTATATTCACATAGAAGTCATATTGTCATAGATCCTTCAACATGTGGTGCTTGCCCCTATCTTTGCTAGCCAAAAATTCCACACTAAGTAGAGATACTACTTGTGCATCCAAAAACCCTTAAACCCAAATCTTATTTTCAAGAGTCCACCATACCTACCTAGGGATTGAGCAAGATCCCTCAAGTAAGTTGTCATCGGTGCAAAAAGGCAATAAAAATTGCTTCTAAATGTGTGAGATCATTTAGTGTAAGAGAAAATTTAGCGTTGCACGAACTTGTGATGGTGGAGAATAAAAGCGACAGACTGCATAATAAAGGTCGCTATCACAAGTAGCAATGCAACGTGATGTTCTTTTGCACTAAGGGGTTGTGCATACAAACAAATAAGCGCATGGCAACCTCTGCTTCCCTCTGCGAAGGGCCTATCTTTTACTTTTATGTATTTACTTTTATGCAAAGAGTCAAAGTTTTCCTTCTATTCCTTTTTTACTTTTCTCCTTTGGCAAGCATCATGTGGTGAGAAAAGATCTAGGCACATATGTCCAGTTGAATATAGATAGCATGAGTTATTACTGTTGACACCACCCTTGAGGTGAATATGTTGGGAGGCAAACCATACGCCCCTATCTTTCTATGTGTCCGGTTGAAACGTTTTGCTCATGTGTACACGATGAATGTTAGCAATCATAGAAGACTATATGATGGTTGAGTATGTGGACTTGCCTAAAGGCTCTGACACGTGACCCTTCCTGAAAAGATGATGAATTGTAGTTGCAAAGTTGACTGAGAACATAGTTTGTTGGTTTCTAATAGAGTTTTTGCTTTATACTTCGATTGTGTGATGAACTGTTACTTATTCATGAGAAGTATATGATAAAAGTCCTATGTCTAATTTTTTTGTTGTTATAATAATCAACATGCTTCTATGTCCGTATTTTGTTTTTATCGACACCTCTATCTCAAAGCATGTGGACATGTTTTTCGATTTTGGTTTTCGCTTGAGGACAAGCGAGGTCTAAGCTTGGGGGAGTTGATACGTCCATTTTGCATCATGTTTTCTTACTGTTATTTATGATGTTTTTATCCATAATCATGCTTTTTGGAGTAATTTTAATGCCTTTTCTCTCATAATTTACAAGGTACACACCAAGAGGGAGAATTCCGACAGCTGGAAATCTGGACCTGAAAAAGCTACATCAGGCTACCTATTCTGCACAACTCCAAACAAGTTGAAACTTCACGGAGATTTTTTATGGAATATTTAAGAATTATTGGAGCAAACAACTACCAGAGGGGGCCCACCAGGTGGGCATAACCCACCTGGGCTCGCCCTGGTGGTTGTGCTCATCCAGGCCCACCTCCGGTGCCCATCCTCGAGTATATAGGTCATTTTGACCTAGAAAAAATAAGGAGAGGACTTTCGGGACAGAGCATCGCCGTCTCGAGGCGGGACTTGGGCAGGAGCACTTTTGCCCTCCGGCGGAGCAATTCCGCCGGGGGAACTTCCCTCCCGGAGGGGGAAATCATCGTCCTCATCATCACCAACAACTCTTCCATCTTGGGGAGGGCAATCTCCATCAACATCTTCAACAACACCATCTCATCTCAAACCCTAGTTCATCTCTTGTGTTTAATCTTGTTACCGGAACTATAGATTGGCGCTTGTGGGTGACTAGAAGTGTTGATTACATCTTGTAGTTGATTACTATATGGTTTATTTGGTGGAAGATTATATGTTCAGATCCATTATGCTATTTAATACTCCTCTGATCATGAGCATGTTTATCATTTGTGAGTAGTTACTTTTGTTCTTGAGGTCACGGGAGAAATCATGTTGCAAGTAACCATGTGAATTTGATACGTGTTCGATATTTTGATAGTATGTATGTTGTTATTCCCTTAGTGGTGTCATGTGAATGTCGACTACATGACAATTCACCATATTTGGGCCTAAGGGAATCCATTGTGGATTAGCAATTAGATGATGGGTTGCGAGAGTGACAGAAGCTTAAACCCCAGTTTATGCGCTATTCCGTAAGGGACCGATTGGATCCAAAAGTTTAATGTTATGGTTAGAATTTATTCTTAATACTTTTCTCGTAGTTGCGGATGCTTGCGGGAGGGTTAATCATAAGCGGGAGGTTTGTTCAAGTAAGAACAACACCTAAGCACCGGTCCACCCACATATCAAATTATCAAAGTAACGAACACGAATTAAACCAACATGATGAAAGTGACTAGATGAAATTCCCGTGTACCCTCAAGAACGCTTTGCTTATCATAAGAGAGCGTTTTGGCCTGTCCTTTTCCTCAAAAGGATTGCGCTACCTTGCTACACTTTTGTTACTATTATCATTAGTTGCTCGTTACAAATTATCTTGCTATCAAATTAACCCACTACTTACAATTTCAACACTTGCAGACATTACCTTACTGCAAACTACTTGTCATTTCCTTCTGCTCCTCGTTGGGTTCAACACTCTTACTGATCGAAAAGAGAAACAATTGATCCCCTATACTTGTGGGTCATCAAGGCTATTTTCTGGCACCGTTGCCGGGGAGTGAAGCGCCTTTGGTAAGTGGAATTTGGTAAGGAAACATTTATATAGTGTGCTGAAATTTATTGTCACTTGTTACTATGGAAAACAATCCTTTGAGGGGTTTATTCGGGGTATATTCACCTTGTCCGGAACCATAATTAGCTACCCCTCAACCTACTGCACCTACTGAAAATATTGAATATGAAATTCCTTCGGGTATGATAGAACAACTGCTAGCTAATCCTTATGAAGGAGATGGAACCGAACATCCTGATATGCACCTGATATATGTAGAACAAATTTGTGGATTGTCTAAGCTTGCAGGTTTACCCGGAGATGAAGTTATGAATAAGTTTTTCCCTTTATCTTTGAAGGGAAAAGCATTGGCATGGTATAGGCTATGCGATGATATTGGATCATGGAATTGGAATCGCTTGAAATTGGAGTTCCACCAAAAAAATTATCCTATGCATCTAGTTCATCGTGATCGGAATTATATATATAATTTTTGGCCTCGTGAAGGAGAAAGTATCGCTCTAGCTTGGGGGAGGCTTAAGTCAATGTTATATTCATGCCCCAATCATGAGCTCTCAAGAGAAATTATTATCCAGAACTTTTATGCTGGGCTTTCTCGTAATGATCAAAGCATGCTTGATACTTCTTGTGCTGGTTCTTTTGTGAAGAAGACTATTGAATTCCGGTGGGATCTTTTGGAAATAATTAAATGCAACTCTAAAGATTGGGAACTCGACGAAGGTAAAGAGTCGGGTATTAAGCTTAAGTATGATTGTCTTAAATCTTTTATGAATACCGATGCTTTTCAAAAGTTTAGCACCAAATATGGACTTGACTCTGAGATAGTAGCCTCCTTTTGTGAGTATTTGCTACTCATGTTGATCTCCCTAAAGAGAAGTGGTATAAATATCACCCACCTGTTAAAGAAGAAATCAAAGGACCGGTACCAGTTAAAGAAGAAACTATAATTTATAATGTTGATCCAGTTGTTCCTTCTGCTTATATTTAGTAGCCCCTTCACCCGTACCTTGTGGAGCATGGCCATTGGGATGGTACTGGTGCAGCTCTCACTACAAAATAAAAGACACATCCGTGACACCTTGGGCCGAACGAAAAAAAATCTGTCATACTTATGACACTTCTATGACGAGAATTGTGACAAAACCCGATATCATCATAGATGTGGGGGGCTCCTACTTCTATGACAAAAAATCATGACCGAAAATGGGCTTTTCGTCCTGGGTGGGCTGGAGACACAGCTGCATGATATTCTTTGGGCCGTCCATAATGAAAAAACCATGGTAGAAGCGAGGGCGAGGAAAATATCGGGGAGTTCCCGGTTATGGTGGGTGTTCGGGGGCCGAGCGATGCGCGTTTATCTCATACACGTACGCGCGTGGGTGCGAGGCGTTGGGCTCTAACTGAATCCGAGTGAGGCGTTCGCCATCTTGAACCCGAAGCGATTGACTGCAGCTACACGCGTTATCGAACCCGAGCGATCGATCGATGGCTGTTAACTGAACCCGATCGAGCGATTCCTTCGTTCGCTACTGCTGCTAACTGAAGCTGATTGAACATGCTGCCTCCTTCCCTTGATGAAGAGTGAGCGTTGTTTTGGGGGGGTTGGATGAACAGTTCCTGGTGGGGGGTTGGATGAACAGGACCCGTTGTGTTGCCGCTGGATGAACAGGACCCTGATCGATCGAGCCGGTTGGGCGTGGATGAACAGGACCCCGTGGAGGGCTGGATGAACAGGACCCCATGGAGGGAAGGTTGAACAGTAGCCGGTGGAGGGCTGGTTGAACAGTAGCCGGTGGAGGGCTGGATGAACAGTTGCCCGTGGGGGTGGGGTGGTTGAACAGGACCCCGTGGAGAGGGCTGGTTGAACAGTAGCCGGTGGAGGAGCGGTGGAGGTTGGATGAACAAGAGCCCGTGGATGAACAGTCACAGGTGGAGGATGGAGGAGGTCGACGGTGGAGGAACAGTAGCCCGTGGAGGCTGGAGGAGGTCGACGGTGGAGGTGAACAGTATCCTGTGGAGTCCCGTTTTGCGGTATGCCACACCCCTCCCGATGAACAAGACCCCCATTTCGACCGTAGCGCTCCAACACAAGTCCGTTTCCTCTGTTTTGCGGTACGCCACACCCCTCCCGGTCAACAGGACCCCATTTTGACCGTAGGAGGCCCAACAGAAGTCTGTTTCCTTCGTTTTGCGGTACGCCAGACCCCTCCCGATGAACAGGATCCCGTTTCGACCGTGGCCAGTCGAACACAAGGCCGCTTCCTCCGTTCTACGGTACGCCAGGCCTCGTTTCAATTGGCTGTTCCGTCCAAGCCGGTTGGCTCCCGATGAACACGACGTATTGCGTTGCCTCCCCATGAACACGACGCATTCCATTGCCTCCCCATGAACACGATGACGGCGCAGCTTCTCCGTTCCGACCCAGCCATGTACATGAGCCATGGCCATACATATGCGCGAGTAGGCGTCCGAGACCCCGCCCGTATGTACGCACGTGTCCGTATTTACTTTCTTATACCCTGGCCGTTGTACGTACGTGTACATGCTACGTGCGCGCCTCTACTATGACACGTGCGCGCCTCTACTACGACACGTGCCCTTCCTTACACAGCCACAGTTCATCACTGCAGCCTACAGACAGACCGATCGTATGTACGTACACGTTCGCGACCAGAATGACAATGCTACGTACGCTTCGACCAGGTGGGTCCCGACTGTCAGGCACTTCCTTACGTGCGAAGATGTAGCTGGTGGGTCCCAGCAGTCAAGGGCCGAATCATTTTTTTGCCCGTAATATGGATGCACTTCATTGCGTGCGAAGATGTAGCTGGTGGGTCCCAGCAGTCAGGGGGGAAACGTTTTTTTCATGAAATACGGTGGCCCGTCCGGTGGGTCCCTGCTGTCAGGCGGAGGAATCACTATTTTGCACGTAATAAGGAGGCACTTCCTTGCTGTGACCGTGGACCCAGCTGTCAGCCTCTCCATGTACAGTACTCTTCCGATGGAAGTCGTTCCTTGATCACGTTGACCACGCCGCGCCGAGAGCACCAGGGCGGTGGACGACGCCGAGGCCTAGGAAGGGAACGACGTGGAGCCGGGGAAGACACGGCAGTGGAAGCCCACGCGGAGAGGAGTACGAGGGTTCACTGGTTCGGCTGCGGTGTGAGGCTGCCGTCACCGTAGAATAATAGGGGGTGCGGGTGAGTAGAGGGATGCCCTGGCCAACGGTGGGAGTAGTAGGGGAGGTGAGGCTCACAGCAAGAAGACTGACCGACCATGGGAGGCGGAGCAGCGGCGGTCTGCTGGTCTTTGGATTTGGCGGCTGGAGCAAGAAGATGAGAGATTGAAGAAACACGACGGCCGTTGGATTGACATCCAACGGTTATGTCTGCTAGAATCATTTGTTGACATATATAATAAGTAAAAAAATCTTGCATACACATCAACTTAATAGGCCCACAAGTCAGACCATTCCCTATTTTTTTAATAATTTATATATAGCTCATTGCAACTTCATATGCAATTTATTGCAGTCCGTTTTTTTGTTGGCTAGGGCCAGGGTTAAAAATTTAAACAAGATTTCGCATATTTCTGTGGGTTCCAAACTATTTTTAATACCGAAATGTCGAGCCAGATTTAAAGTACTTTGAAGATATATTTAAATTAGGTTAAAGCCAAGTGAAATAGGAATCTGAAAATGTGAAAAAATTCAGAAATTATAAAGTAATTGCCAATTTGTTATCATTTTTTATATTTACAACCCATTTCATATTACTTTCAAGATTTGGAGGCGTCTTGAAAGAGTTGCAGCCCATCTGGGCGTAGAAAAATAATTAGGCCTGGATTGGGTATTCTTCAGAAAAAATAAACTGGGCTCATTTTCACAAAGAAAAAAAGATAAACGAACAGCCTGCTTAACTCTGAAAAAACCTTCACGTGCCACCAATTATAACAAAATATTAGTTAGAAGTAGCATATTCGTGAGAGATTCGTTGCTACTTCTAAAGTTAAATTGTGATTAGTTAGACATAATAGGTGGAGTAAGAAGTAATCGAGGCAACAAGTAAGAACCAGATACAAAACTAACATGGATGAACAATTGGAACGACGTTGGGGTGGAAGATCGCAGTGAAGACGAGACCACATTCGTGCGCCAACTTTCAGTCCGTAACACTTGAGAAAGTTTATCCAAGTTCGGCCATAAAAAAAGCAGCGATCTTCTTGGTTCATCAACCCAACTCGGAACTTATATCCATGGCTTGTCTTCACTGTGACCATTAAACTGGTGTATTCAGTTATGGCAAGGTCGAGCATCTTGAGTACATGTGTTCTGGCAGAGCAAGTAATGCACTGCAGGAAAAATAATATGAGAACACAATGTATTCCCTATCCAAATCTAGAAATAATTTCCTCTTTCACGTCAGTGTTGACCATCGTACTAGTACCTTTTATTGAAATATAGCAATCCAAATTTCCAGATTAGTCGACAACATGTTCAAAAAACCCCACCCTCCCGGATAGAAAAGAGGATTCTAGGAAACTATTGTGCGCGTTTTAAAATCCTGTGGTAGGATGAGAAGGAACGAGTGTGGCGTCTCGCCGAGGGCGCAGAAACCTGTAGGGTCCTCGCACTTTGGACACTGCAAATGAAACACACTAGATTCAATAGGAAGAAAAATGCATCAATGGCGGCGGCTGCCATCCTAGGATTACCCGCGACCAAGGGACTTGTATTTATCGGGGATGGATGAAGAATTCGTACCTGGTTCTCCATGAGAAAACCCTATGCAATCACCGAGAGGGGGTTTTCTCTGAACAAGCAGACGAGGGAGAAGGGGATTCATGCCCAGTGAAATATTGCCGCTTCTTCCGTCCAGCTTATTGCTAAAGCTGGAAAGGTGGGGGGTTTTGTGATTTGACGGCTCATTGGGCATTACTGCGGTGCTACGACCAGGGTGTGTCTACCGTGCAGTTGTGCACTCTAATTTGGTGCATATGGCACATGGACCCCGTTGTCGGATGCCCCACATATCAGTGAAAGGAAGTAGAAAGACAGGAGTAACTAGTTACACATAAATACTATAATTTTGACAAAGAGATACTCCCTCTGTAAAGAAATATAAAAATCTTTTATATCACAACTTTATACATAAGAAAAATCAAGGGGAATATATATATAACATATATAATTATAAAAAACAGAGTTTTTTAACACAGTATAGATGAGTTGGTGATGATGGTGTGCCTGCCATCTTACAATATAGGTTGTCCGATTTATATCTGACGGATAGGAAGGAAACTATGGCAATTTTGCAAAAAGGTACACACACACCTCTCCACATTTGAAAATAAGGCCTTCCCTCATTCATCCTTTTCTCTCACAAGATAAAATACTCATACAAATGCATCTTGATGTTACGTGCAACGCACGGGCATTATGGGGGTTCAGCTGAGAATATAATACTCAGACAGGCTCACGGTTCTGGACTTTGGGCCACAGTCCGGTGGGCCTGCATGTTTGGGGGCCCATGTGTTCTACCTCAGCGCTTTTCATATTGCAAGCGAACGATACGGCGCTGGTTTTAGATGCTGTCGCAAGGCGAATACACAAAATTGAATAAAACACGGCAGCTGTTGGAATGAAATCGAACGTAAGTTCCTAACCAGCAATCAGAGTTGCAATTCTATCAATGATATACCATGTGATAAATAATACTATCATACTACTTATACACACAGGACACTTGTTTCACCATGCCAGATTATTACATCAAAATCTCTCGGAGGATAGATCAGTTCGGCAGTTGCGTGCTGCTATTGAAGAATTTCAAAGTTGATTTGGACCAGCTCTCCTTGCTGAGAAAGTTCGATTTTGACATCATCCCCTACCGCAAGATATGATTTAGATTTGAACCTTGACCATCCTTTAGTATCAATCATCATGCGACCATCCTTTGTACTTACGGTATATTGAGCAGGTTCATTCACACCAAGGTTGCGCATGGTAAGAGAAACTTGGCCATGGTCGCCCGGATTGTTGAACGACTCCCTCGTTGCTCTAGGAATTCTTTGTTTGCAAACAAGAAGACATACACAAACAGTTAGATCAACACAGTGAATCATGTGAAACAACATGGAAAGAAAAAAGAACGAAGCACTTGGGCGGCCAATGCTTACCAAGAAGATGGACATGCCGGTTTTTGTAAGGACTTTGGTATATGAAGTGCAAACTGCAGCCCAGTCTGTTGCCAGTGCAACTGCTCGTTCGGTTGCCTCTGCACGGGCCAGAGAAGATGCAAGTGCAAGTGTTGGTGCAGGTGCCGAAGCCGTTGCTGGTGCCCGTGCCAGTGCGACTGGTAGTGCCGCCGCTGCTGCCGGAGATGGTTCTCCTTGTAGAGCTGGTGCCGGTGTCGGAGCAGGTGCCGGTGTCGATGCCCGATCCTCCGGTAGATCAGACTGATCCGCTGACGCGGTCGGTGCCCAATCCTCAGCTGGATCAGACTGAGATGTTGCCGCTGTCAGTGCTAGAGCAACTACCGGGGCTTGATCCGTTGCTGAAGGTGGTACCGATGTGTGAGACAGCGGCGATCGTGTCTGGTCTGCTATGATCAGCTTTCCAACTTGACTAGGCTCCGTGACCGTGATCCCGTTTTTTCTTCATTTCTTTTAAATGCGAGAAGGACTAATTGTGGCGTGTTTGTTAAACCAAACTGCAGTTCATCATAGGGATTCAGCTTGTACCCAGACAACAAACTGATCCAATTTTTTCCAGTAATATAAGTGATGGACAATGCCTTCATTACTGACATGACATAAGAAGTGAAACCTGCAAAAATAGCCATCGTAGAGCAAACCAAACGGTTTATTCTGTGATGAATGTCACATGGCAAAACCTGCATCGTAAAATTGCAGCAAAAGAAAGAAAACATGACATTAAATCAATAAGATTTAGATAGTAAATCAATAAGATTTACTTGATGTAACACGAGTGAATCCTTACCAGGAAATCACTATGTTGAAGTACTAAAGAGATGATTGATCGTCGAACTACGCGTGGCATGCAGGGCCCCTACTACTCCCACAAGCAGGACAGTCCAAAGGTCCTGACAAATTGTATGACCAAACATCCAAGGGACTGGAAATCCTGGTGGGTGCGATAAACCCTGCAATGCATACAGATATTGGAGTGTAACCATAATTGATAAACCATCCTCACAAAAAAGATGATCTGGATACTTCAAAATATACAGACTAAATTGAGTGAACAGACATTAACATAGACTGTTCTCAGGACTCACCACACACCAAAAGCGGCAGTGCTAAACAATACAAGGTTCACAAACACAAATCAAGTACTGAACAATAGTACTTACTACAAACAAGCAAAGTTGCACTAATTAAACTCTGCATACTATTTCTTGCCACCGACATACGGGATGAACCCCACATAACTCACTAGGCCATGGAATTCGTGAGAGATGTCTACCGGCACCATCACCATCTCGTCAACCTTGGAGAACCTAACAGAGTGGTCTTTCCACTCATAAACATGACGATGAAGACAGGCTGCATCAGATTTGTCGGGAAGCTTTACAAGAAACACACCCTTCGTAATCGAAGGCACAGCTAGGAAATTGTTTTGGTCAAGTACAGCCTCGAGAACACGCCTGACAACAATGCTACAGGAAAACACTAGTTCAGGACACGTGGCGATAAGGACACAGCAGCTGGATAGTTTAGTAGTAGAACTCATCCTCGGGTCTTCCAGTTCACACGACATGACTTTGAGAACTTCATCTCCACCGCGGACCTGATTATAATTCAAACAGAAACCAAATATTTTATTACTACCCCCGTTCAGAAATATAAGATGATTTTCGATATTATACTCAATATATGACTACATATACGCACAGAAATGAGTGAACAAAGACACTAGAACATGTCTTTAAAGGCATGAGAGAAGAGGGATTACTTGCAATATCCATAACACAAGTTACTGAGGCAAATATACCCTCTTCAAAGGTAGCATTGATGTTCATAAAGTAGTTGAAAGTAATCTATAAGAAATCAGTGTCAACCTCTCGCATGTTTTGGTCAAAAGAGGAATTTAGAACCGTCACTTGGCACACAAAAATCACATGCAAGATCACCCAGAAAGTTGTACTGCTAGTACTAGTACTGCGTGTTAGATGAAAAAACACGATCAAGATCAAGAAAAAGATCGTCAAGAAGAGAAATTACCTCGACTTGCTTAATGAGGGATCCTAGGGAGGGGGGCTTGGACAGGGCGATGGCTTTGAGCTTGTCTGCGGTAGTCTCGGCGGGGTGCTTGCGCTTCTTCATACCATGAGCCTCGACGGTTTTGGCCAGAACCATAGACATCACTTCGGCCGGTGCTCCAGCGTCCATCAAGAAACTGTTAAATAGAAATAAAAGAAAAGAAACCATAATCACAAACCCAAAGGAAGAACAGAGAGGGAGTTATAGGATCAGTCCTGGGGTTGCAAGACCGGGCCTTGGCCAGAATCAACACCATTGATGCGCTCACCTTTCCTTCTTCGGGAGAGAAGAACAATGGCAGAAGCAGGTCGGGGTTTTCTTGAAGAAATGAGGAACAAGATGAGGGAGAACTGAGTGGGGGTTTTCTTCAAGATAGGAAGCTGAGAGAGAAGAGTAAAATGATGGTTTCTTCGTCCGTCCAACTTACTGCTGGAAAGGAGGGGGTTTTGTGATTTGACGGCTCATTGGGCATTACTGCGGCGCTTCGATCGGGGTACTCTACCGTGTAGTTGGGCACTCTACTACGGAATAATTTAGTGCATGGATGGTGGACCCCGATGCTGGTTGTCCCACATGTCGGCGAAAGTGAGTAGCAAGGTTCCCGACGACCGTGGAGGAGGATCCGCATAGTAGAGCGTGTCCACTGTTTTTTCTAAAGAAAAAAAATGATTACAGCAAGCGTTTCCACTCTTACGACGAAGGAGTGCGAAACACGGGAACCACTTGAACATACACAGTGCTCCTACTATTAGGCATGTGCAGTGGTTCATACGTCAGTACTTGAAAGTGCTAGTTATCGACTAGAGGGGGGGGGGGGTGAATAGGCGATTTTTATGAAAGTCTTCAAAACATGGAAGTTTCGAAGACAAACGATAGAAATGATCCTATTGATATGCAGCGGAAGGTAAACTAGCCTAAGCAAGCCATAGTCAAGTATGCAATGAAGTGAAAGCACGAAGACTAATAGCAGCTAGGTAGCAAGGATCAGGATGGAAGATGGTATGAAGCCAAACAACGATTGAAGTCAAATAGTGAAGTAAAATAGGTAAAGCAAATAGGCAATGACTTCACGAAGACAAACAAGTAGAGAGAGAGAGAGAGAGAGAGAGAGAGAGAGAGAGAGAGAGAGAGAGAGAGAGAGAGAGAGAGAGAGAGAGAGAGTGAGGACAGAACCAGTCGCTTGTTGAGGACACATGATTTGTTGGACCAGTTCAGATTGCTATGACAAATGTACGTGCGGTTAGGGAGGCTGAGATTCAACTCGAGAAGACCGCGTCTTCACCTTATTCCCTTGAGCTAAGGACACGGTCCTCGCCCAATTACTCCGTAAGTCTTCAAGGTAGACTTCCAAACCTTCACAGACTTCGCTCACCGGCGATCCACAATGACTCTTGGATGCTCAGAACGCGACGCCTAACAATTTGGAGGATTCATAGTCCTCAAGTGTAACAAGTCTTCGTGTCACGTGGACGAGAAAGACTTGATGATGCCAAACACTCTTTGGCTCGGGTGTTTGGGCTTTGTCCTCACAAGGATTTTCTCTCTCAAAAGCTTCAGAGGTGGGTTGCTCTCAAGCAGCGAAGCCGTGCACTAACTCTGAGCAGCCAACCAATTTATGGTGTAGGGGGTGGGCTATTTATAGCCACTAGGCAACCCGACCTGATTTGTCCGAAATGACCCTGGGTCACTAAGGAACTGACGCATGTTCCAATGGTCAGATTTCAAACACACGCGGCAGCTTGACTTGGGCTACAAGTAAAGCTGACTCATCCAGCTCTGGATAAGATTTGCTCTCATTGTCTTCACTCGAAGACATAGGATTTGGTTGAGCATCACTTTAGTCACTCTGACTTTGTTCACTGGGACCCCACTTAATAGTACGGTGGTTCCTATGACTCAACAAAGATGAAAAGGAAACAACGAAACAACTAAGTCTTCGCGCTCCATAGTCTTCATGCAATGTCTTCTCTTGTCATAGACTTCAATGTGAATATCTTCGTATACCACCATTGTCGTCAATGTCTTCATACATTTTTAGGGGTCATCTCCGGTAGGTAAACCGAATCAATGAGGGATTACTACCTGTGTTATCCTGCAATTCTCACAAACACATTAGTCCCTCAACCAGGTTTGTCGTCAATACTCCAAAACCAACTAGGGGTGGCACTAGATGGACTTACAATCTCCCCCTTTTTGGTGATTGATGACAAACTGGTTGAAGTTTTCAACAGGGATAAAGTATGTGAAATTGTAAGGGTTTAGGTATTGTCTTCATAAGTAGCAAAAGGCTCCCCCTGAAGATGTGCATATCAGTAATTTGCTTTTGGAATGCAAATGCACATGGCATGTTGTACTTGTGGAGATCCTCTTCAACTTATGAAGACAATTCATCATGCATGATTTGGTATAACGAAGATAATGACATGCATAATGAAAAATGGATGTCTGCAATATGACTAAGTGCGGAATTTATCATCGCACTGTAGAATAGCAGAAAACATAGTAGATGACCATCAAGTTTTAAGTGTTACAACTCAAAGAACCAAATGTATCAAAAGCGAGAGTTGTAAACACTAGGCAAAATATAAAGCAACCGCCCTTATGGACCCGCTTGAAGACTATCAACTCATATGCTTCTCCCCCTTTTGTCAGTAAGAACCAAAAAGGTTTGAAGACATAGAGCTTCTACTCGTTCCCAGAAGGAGTAGGAGAAGTTGCAGGGTCGGCGTAGGGGTTCGGCGGTGCAGACGAACTTGGTGCAGTGTCGATATGCGCTGAAGCTTGAGGTGGTGAAGTAGCATCATCTTGATCATCAATCACTCTGGCATTCACCGTGGCAGTGGAGGAGGAATAGTCAGAGTCTTCAAGAGACGGAGTTCGACGTAAGACAACATTCCTTGGGGGAGTGGTGTCAAACTTGAATCTTTCAATGAAGCCATCGTATTGAAGGTCTGCTTTAGCACTCAGCAATGTCTAACTCTTCTAGGACCTCCGACAGGTTTCATGTGTAACAAAGGCATTCTTGGTGGCAAGATTGTGAATGCGATTAATGTTCACCAAGAGGCTTTGCATCTGCCGCTTCAGCCAGAAGTGATGTTTATCTTGTTTCTGATGCAGTGCCACAAGAAGTTCTCGTTCATTTAGAACACGAGAGCGCTTCCGAGGCCTCTGAGCGATCGTACTCTCAGTGGCTTCAGTCTAAGCTCGGTGAGGTAAGCGAGTATTTCTAGCCAATGGATAGACACGAGTGACTACTTGGACTCCTTCAATGGTTTGCGAGAAGCTTTGGTGATCAGCATTGTGAAGACAAACAGGCTCCTTGGCAGGCTCTGGGTATATGGCTTCAACTGACATATCAACCTCTGGCAGAAAGATCAGATGGTTGCGAGCAGAGGGCTGATAGTTGACAGCTGAGTGAAGCTTGATGAGGCGCATGACCCACGGAGCATAGAATTTCAGGCCAAAAAGATCAGAGCCAGCTTGAGTATTGAAGCTGATGCCATTGAAGATATAAAAGACCAAACTCTTCATTGCTCCTTCAAGTTTTGCTGCTGATGAATGTCCTTTGACAGGCCATAGAGTTTGCCTGATGATGTGATAAATGGTGCGGAGCAGATACTCCAGGTTGTCGACAAACAATTCCTTTGGTAATCAACGTTAGGTGGCAGAGGCTTCATCATGCTCAGCATTTGGCTCATGTTGGGCTCTGGCTTATGGAAGATGCTCTCTAATGCATTGCGGTGAAGCTGACAACCAGGTTCATATAATTCTCCTGGAGTGGGCAGGCTGGTAAGCTCAATGATGTCAAAGGCTTTGGCTTCATGATGTACATTGCCTGTCATCCACTCAAGAACCCAATTCTTCGGATCCCTGTTGTATCCGCGAATGTGGAGGGTAGCGTAAAATTGAAGCAGAAGTTCCTCATTCCAATGCTCCTTGTCAGTCACAAAGTTAAGCAAACCCGCATCACGAAAGTAGTCAAGGGCTTCTTCAAGGCATGGCAGTCCAGCAATGGCTTCGCAGTCAAGAGGCATGTGAGGGAAGATGCGCCCTTGATCATAAAGAACACACGAATAACAGCTGCGCTGCTGATAGCTCCATAACCGATCAGAGGAGATCCTTGCCCTTGAGTAGGGGTTCTTGGCGCTATCGAAGAAGGTGTTGTGCGCTTTGAAGCCATTAGCATTGAAGGACCCTGGTGAAGTGGCAGTCCCTGGAAACCTGGGCAGTCTTGGCTTTGGCTTCTGAACCTAAGGCCTGTGCTCGACATGGTAATCAAATTGAGGACCAGCAGCAGGTGGAGGAACAAGAAGAGGCCATTTGACAGTGATTGGCTGGCCATAGTTGTATGCTTGCTCGATAGTATGTGGCCTTGGAGGCGGAACATGAGCAGTGGTTGTAGCTTCAGGTTGCTGATTGGCATCAGGTGTAGCATTGGTTTCAGGTGATATCACTTCAGGCACCACATTGACTTCAGGCGCCACATTAGCTTCAGCCATGACAACGTCATTGGCTTCAGCGTTGGTGTTGGTGGCCGCATCAGTATTGGTAACCTCCACTTCAGGAGCTGGAGGGTGGGACACGTTCTCCTTGAGAACAACTTGGTTGGTAGAGGGTGTGGCAACACGTGCTTCTTCCTCTCTTGTTTCTTGGTCATCGGCTGATGCAACCGGAATATCTTCAACCTCTTTGGCTTCAGACTCAGGGATGTTCACAGTTGGAGAGGCTTCAGGAAACACTTGGCGTGAAACAGATTGGTGCACATCTCCTTCTAGAACATTTGACAGATTGACTTGTGGCCTTTGTCCTTTGCGAAGCCTGCGAAATGCAGGCGACGCCTGTGGAGATGAAGTTGGTTGGGCCTCAAAGTCTTCATGGTCAATCACCGGAGCGGTGACCTATGGTGGGGGAGTAACTGGTGTTTCTTCATCACGTGGGGATTCTTGAGGGTGATCAGCCCATGAGTCATCTTGAGCAATTGGCATCAATGGACGGCCAATGCTGATGAGTTCGCTGTTCGTGAGAACAGGCGATAATACCACATTGTGTTTGATCTGAGGAAGGACTTCATCATCTTCAACATTGTCTTGGTGACCAATGTCTTCAGCTGCGGTGGGGTCAACAGTTGGAATGTCTTCAGCTTCAGGAGCCTCTATGGAAGCAGGCTCATGAACTATCATACATCGTTCTTGGTGTGCAGATTCCGGACGAGCAACAGAGATTGGCTCGACTACAAGGGGCTCTGTGGGAGCAGCCCGATTGCTTTTCTTGGTGTTGCGCTTCTTGGTGGGTGGAGCTTCATCAGTGGTGATCTTGGTTTTTCGCTTTCTTTCCTTGGCTTCAGCTGCCCTTGTCTTCAAGTTCGAAGCCTTGTGGGGACCTTAGGCTTCACGCTTTGTCATCTTTGGCGAGGAAGACAATGCGAGGCTCTTCCCTCCTGGATGGTTCAGTTTGGTCCACAGATGGCTTCTTCTTCTTGGCAGCCATCCTGGGGTCGATGCCTGGATGCCCAAGAGCCTTGCGCTTCTCAGCTTCATTGTAAGCTTGAACGCACTTGGCAGCAATAATCTTCATGCGCTCACGAGAACCTTTGGCTTCTTCACGTTTCTTGTGAAACGCTTCCTTAAGCTCATGCAGCATGACCTTGAAGTTCTGGACATCTGCCACACTAAGCCTGGCCATATGCTGCTTGAACTGAGCCTTTTCAAAATCAATCTTGTGCTTCAGCTCAACAATTTCTGAGCAAGAGATAGCTCAGGAGCAATGGCGCCGTGGAAGGAGACGCTGAGGCCAATTAAAAGTTGCAGATCATCAAAGCTGAGATTGGGGGTGTGAAACCACTTATCAATGAAGTTGTTTATTACTGCCGCATCAAAGAGAGGCAAATCGTTGAAGATTTCTGCCTCTTGCTTGCTCTTAATCAATTGTTCAAGAGCGTCATTAGTAAGATTGTCGTCACTCGACAGATTAATGGCTTCATTCTCATTCCTTAAAACTGCAGCAGGAGTTAGAGCAGGACTAGAGGAGTGCATGGGCTTCTTCCTTTTCTTCTCGGTCTTGGAGATGCGAGAGAGATCTTCAGACTGCACACTTGGCGCAGGAGGAGCAGTGGCCAAGGGCTTCACTCGTGAAGCTTTTGGTGGAGTGGAAGGCTTCGAAGCCTTGGGTTTCTTCTGCTTCTTTGGCTTCGGTGGTGAAGGCGCTTCGTCAGAGTCAGCGTCGTCTGCTAGTTGATCCACGTCTGCCCCTTGAACCTTCATATGAGTGATGAGACCTTCTAAGTTGTAGAAGGGCCCAACAAGATTTGGTTCAGCTTCGCGTGTTCCATCGGCACGAGGTGCAGAGGGGCCTGGGTTGAATTCTAATCCCCAAGACTTCTTGTTTTCCTTGGCCGAGTTCTTGGCAAACAGAACGTTGCGCTTGAACAGATTGTCATCTTGACACCATAGCAATGACGATGGGTCGGCATCAGCAGGCTGCGGCCCTCGGACCATGCAAGGATAGAACCCCTGAGCAATGGCTTCAGTTCTGGTCTTGGGTTGAAGATTTTTATAGATAATATCCCCCAGGGACGTTTGATAGCATTCTTCTCAGCATACTCCTTGGTGATGAATCGGTACTTGAACCATTGCTCGGCCCAATATCTTCAAATCCATTGGATTTGAGTCTTGCGCTGACCATAGCTTTCTTCGGGATCAGTTTTGTATAGTTCATAGAGATCTTCGGGCAGATCCATTGATGTACCCCCACGGTGCTGTCTGCCACCCTTCCTTGCCGATTTCTCTGTTGCCATGAAGTTTAGACTGAAAGGCTTCAACACTGTCAAAGGCTTCCGTCTGCTGGTCAGACAGGAACTGGCTTCAGGAGAGTTGATGTGATGTTGTAAGAATTCTGCAAATGAATGCAGACTATGAGAACCAAGGGATTCTCACACGGACATGTACCTGTGACAGCATTAGAGATGCGAGGGAAGGGGAAGAGGTCATATGCATTCTCAGAAGATTTTGAAGATAAATCAGTTTAGAAGACATTGACCTCATAGCGCGAAGACATTCACTTATATGTTGAGAGTTGGTTCTTGATTTGTACGAATCCAAGAATAAGTACAAGTGAGGAATCTAACTATGTGTGAAGCATAAGTGAATATACTAGGCATGATATGAGATGCAGACAGGATAGATTCAACTTCGTGGAGGCAGAAACCACTTTTGGTAAAAGAGGATGAATCTGTAGGATAAAAAAGACGGTAAAAGGAGGGTTTTTATTTACCACACGATGAACTTCTAGACGGAGAAGAAGAGGAGGCCGAGCAGTTCGATCGTCCGTGCCCTAACTTGGTGATGGAGGACACCTACGACAGCGACGGAGAAGACGATGTTCGCGGCCGACGTGAAGACGGCGTCGGAGAGGTCGCGGCAGCTAAGCGCTTCATCGCCAGCGTTGTCGAGAGCTAGCGGAGGCGCTAGGGTTTGTCGAGGTGGAGAGGTGGAAGAAGGATTTTGACAACGATTGGACTTGCATTTATAGAGAAAGGGACGGCATAGTGTAATTACGCAGGTGCCACTGGCGGTTCACATCTGAGGGACACATGGCGAACATGCAACATACTTGGAGTTGTCCCATGTTCCCACGCCCGCCTGGACTGTCGGATGGTCGTTCCGGCTTCTCCGGGTTTCAGGCAATAAGAATTGAGCATTTAAAACAGATTTAATGTTTGTCTCTTTATCTTCTGCTGACAAGGATGCAGAGAAGACATTCGACCGTTTCAATAGAATGCATATGATTTGGATAGATGGAGTATGAGGTAGAAAGCATAGAGAGATTAGGGTCCGATCACATTCACTTATTTCAAAAGATTCAAACAATAAGACATAGCTATAAGTGAATGCTGTAGAGGACAGAATACTCAAATATATATCAGAATGCAACCAAGTCAACATAGTGAAGATAATCAAGAAGAAACAAAGATGTTGAAGACAAACCAAAGTGAATATATAACAAATGTAACGCCATGAGAAAAACACTTCAAACAGAAGAATTTGGTGGTGGTGTAACCCACCGTATAGGAAGTATTAGACCCAGACACGACGCACAATTATCGTGGCGCTCCGAAGTCAAATTCCGTGTTAATGTATTCACACTCAGAATGTAAGTCTTCATTGTTTGAAGATATACTTTACTTCGTGTGTTGCACATCTAAGTCACCATCATGCATAAGTGTTAGGATGTGTGCCTGATCACAGGACATTTGATGATTCCAAGATATTTAGCTCACACCGTAACTTGCAAAACCTTTTCTCATCCAAGGGCTTTGTGAAGATATCGCGATTGCTCTTGATGTTGGCGTGTATGATATCAATATCTTCCTTCATGACATGATCTCGAGAAAGTGATGGCGAATTTCAATGTGCTTTGTCTTGAGTGCTGAAGCTGGGTTGTTGGCAATCTTGATGGCGCTTTCGTTGTCGCGATGAAGTGGTACTTGTTTCAGATGGATGACATAGTCCGTAAGTGTTTGCTTCATCCATAGAAGCTGAGCGCAGCAAGATCCAGCAGCAATGTATTCCGATTCAGCAGTGGAGAGTGATACATAGTTCTGCTTCTTTGAAGACTGAGGGAGTCGTGGACTAGGGGGTGTCCGGATAGCCGAACTATCATCTTTGGCCGGACTCCTGGACTATGAAGATACAAGATTGAAGACTTCGTCCCGTGTCCGGATAGGACTTTCCTTGGCGTGGAAGGCAAGCTTGGCGATACGGATATGTAGATTTCCTACCATTGTAACCGACTACGTGTAACCCTAACCCTATTCGGTGTCTATATAAACCGATGGGTTTTAGTCCGTGGGGCGAACAACAATCATACCATAGGCTAGCTTGTAGGGTTTAGCCTCTACGATCTCGTGGTAGATCTACTCTTGTACTACCCATGTCATCAATATTAATCAAGGGAGTAGGGTATTACCTCAATCGAGAGGGCCGAAACAGGTAAAAACATCGTGTCCCTTGTCTCTGTTACCATCCGCCTAGACACACAGTTCGGGCCCCCTACCCGAGATCCGCTGGTTTGACACCGACATTGGTGCTTTCATTGAGAGTTCCTGCGTGTCGTCGTCGCCTTCGGAAGGATGCCTCATCCCGTCTTTAAAGGCGATACTATCGCCAAAGGAGCCTTGGCCCTGGGTCGAATCTTGGTTAGGTGGTTTTCTTATGATCGCCGGTCGCCATCGCGCCGACGATGACTTCTCGGGTCATCGAAACCAATCTTCACGTTAACTCGGAACTTGCCGAGCAGTTAGATCGATCGAGCTCTCCTCCATAAGCGAGCTCTTGGATCGCATCGCCGCCTCGGGAGTCGCCATAGACTACGACGGATCGGGCCTAAAACCGATCGAGAGATCAACTCTCCCTGGGCCACCCATCATGTTGCTGTGGTAGAGGAGCAATACGACGATTCTTCTTCTATCTTAAGGACTAGCTACGTCCGGATTCCAGATCCCTCCATGCCGGATTCCCGCAGAGGGACGGATGTCGATCAAGCCCTGAACTTAAAGTCAGGCGACGGGTTGGATTCATTGGATAGCATTCAAAAATCCAAACTTCCAAGTTCGGAAACTTCTCGGCCCCTGAGTCTTAAATTGGACGGGGTTCCGGGTCTAGTTCCACCCGCCCACCCAAACATTAGTGATCTATCCCGAATTCGGAAAGAGCCCGCTGAAACAGTACATCATTACTGGGCCAGATTCCTCCTGGTTATGGACAGGATAAAGGACTGCCGAGAGGAGGACGCAATCTCACTTTTCTGCAATAATTGCACGGACAAGGGAATCCTAAATGCCATAAGTCGTCAGCGAAATTACACGCTTTGCTGACTTGGTGACCATAGTACAAAAGTCTTGTGCGATGGAAGTGCTTGGAAAACCGAAAGTAAATTTTGGGATAATCCGGCCCGAATACAGCCCTAGTCCGAAATAAAGGGTGCATCATCACCAAGCACCTGGGTTAAACATCAAAAACAAAAACCCCTAAAGGCACGGAACCATACTAGAGGGTTGGCTAAGCGGACCTGCAAAATTCATAGCACGAGGGCGCCACTCCAACTCATAGCCTTGAGCATGTTGGATACTACGGCGGTGGCCAAAAGTGGCGAAGAGCTTCTAGCCTCGTAATCCCAGCCCAGCAACACCAAGACGGTATTAACAGTCTTGATACTTTCGCATCAAATAACATGCGGAAGCGAACACTCAACAACCTTGCGAAGTCTACCAAGTAGCAACAATAAATCCATGGAGGACACGGCTATTACCTTTAATGCCGTGTGTGAACCCAAATTCGAACAGCCCGAGCACCAGCCGCATTGGTCCTCGGTCCAATAGTGGATGGCTTTCGCCTACTAAGGTACTCATGGATGGCGGCAGCGGACTAAACCTCATCTACGAGGAAACCCTCGAAAAATGGAAATAGTGGAACAGCATTGAGCGAAGCAGCACAACCTTTAGAGGAATAATCCCTAGCCGGAAGCGTGCTGCACAGGAAAAATCACATGGGCGTAGTGTTATTTCACGGACAATTACAGGTCCGAGGAGGTCACATTTCAAGTGGCCCGTTCAGCAGCGGATATCACGCTTTATTAGGGCGAGAGGCATTCACAATTTTTCAAGATATACCCCATTATGGGTACATGAAGCTTAAAATGCCCGGACCTAACGGAATCATCACTCTCACTAGCGATCCGAACATAGCACTCCGTGCCAAAAACAAGACAGCCGCACTAGCCCTCGAGGCACTATCCGAAGCCCTAACGACCGAGGAACTCACTGCGATGCGCTCCATGGTGAATAGGGACGATGTGATACTTGATAAAAGATCCAAGTCCACCTCTTTTAAACCAGCGGATAATAGTCAAATTCCAAGTCCACCCAGCGGACCTCGCAAAGGCGGCCTCCATTGGGGCACAATTAAACCCTGGTGTAGGCGCCGACTACGAGAATTTCTACGAAAAGCTGGGACATTTTGCTCGGCACCCTTCAGACATGCCAGGAATCCCACGTCGGCTGGCCGAGCACAGCCTAAATACCCTAAAAGGATTCAAGCCAGTCAAATAGGCTCTTTGGCGCTTTTCCAAACCCAAGAGACAGGCCATGGGAGAGGAGCTAGCCAAACTTCTGGAAACCGGATTCATCAGAGATATAAAACATCCGGACTGGCTAGCAAATCTGGTGATGGTACCAAAGAAGGATAAATCCTGGCGCCTATGTGTTGATTTCAAAGACCTTAATAAGGCTTGCCCAAAGGATCCCTTCCCCTCCCTCGCATTGATCAAATTATCGACGCTACAGCAGGACACGACTCATTGTGCTTCCTCGACGCGTACTCCGGCTACCACCAAATCAAGATGGCGGAGCCAGACCAAGCGGCAACAGCATTCATCACTCCACACGGCCCATTCTGCTTCAACACAATGCCCTTCGGGCTCAAAAACGCCGGCGCAACATATCAGCGCATGATTCAGACATGTCTGGCAAACCAGATCGGCAAAACAGTGGAAGCATATGTAAATGACGTGGTCGTCAAATCCAAGCATGTCAAAACTCTAGTAGACGACTTGAGTCTCACATTCGACAATCTCCAAAAATATGACATTAAGCTCAATCCGGAAAATCGTCTTGGTGTTCCGGCGGAAAGCTCTTGGGCTTCATTGTGTCCGTAGAGGAATTGAAGCAAACCCAGCCAAGATCCGAGCTCTGTCACAATTGGATATTCCAAAAGACTTAAAACAAATACAAAAATTGACTGGATGCGTTGCGGCTCTAAGCCGCTTTATTTCCCGTTTGGGAGAAAAGGCGTTACCCTTTACCGCCTCCTCCGGCGCACAAACACTTCGAGTGGGCCGGATGCCGCCACGGCGGACTCGAAGAAATAAAAGCCATATTGGCAACAAATCCGGTCTGGCCGCACCCAACATGGGCGAACCAATGCTATTATATATCGCGCAACAAATCAAGTTGTCGGTAGCGGTGCTCGTCGTCGAGCGAGAAGCGGACGGACACGAGTTCCCTCTTCAAAACCGGTTTACTATGTGTCCCTTGTCCTAACTCCATGCAAGTCCGGTACCCACATTATCAAAATATAGCATACGCGGTGTTCATGGCATCCGGAAGCTGCGACACTACTTTCAAGAGTGTTCGATAACGGTAGCCTCTGAAGTACCTCTTAACGACATTATAAACAACATGACGCGACGGGCGGATTGCTAAATGGGCCATAGAGCTCCTTCCATTCGACATAACCTATAAGCCACGATGAGCTATTAAGTCGCAGGTTTTGGCCGACTTCGTGGCGAATGGACGGCGAACTCCTAAAGAGTATGGCGCATACTCAATTGGATCATGCACTTTGACGGCTCCAAAATGTTGGCGGCACAGGGGGCTGGCGTCGTCTGACGTCCCCAATCGGGGATACAGTCCAATCGTCCTTGAGATAATGTATACGGACTCCAACAACGCAGGCGAATCGAGGCCCTTCTGCGCGGCCTCCGGATGGCGGTGTCCATGGGCATTAAGCGCCTAGAGGTGCGGGATTGAACCTCGCGATATCTCAAATAAGCGAAGACTTTGATGCCAAAGATCCGAAAATGGCAGCGTGCCGCAATGCGGTCCTAAAATGTCAGACGGTTGAAGGGCTCGAATTTCATCATATAGCCGGGATAACAACCAGGAGGCGGACGTATTAGCACGCATCGGCGCAAAAGCGTGATGCCGTCCGCCCAACATCTTCTCGAGCGGCTGTTCAAGCCATCCGTACTATGGGAAGGAGTCCGAAATAACAATCCGGACCCAACCGCCTTTGCTCGACACGAACACTCGACACAATCGGAGGCTCGCCAGCGAGATAACACCCTCCGCCCACGAAATAATGGCGGTTATCGCCCGTGGGCGGAACCGTTCCTAGCCTACCTAACTAGGCAGGAACTCCCGAAGACCAAAATGAGGCTCGCTGCATAGTACGGCAATCCAAAGCCTATAAAGTCCATGAGGAGAGCTCTATAAGAAAAGCACAACAGAGTCCTTCAAAGGTGTATCTCGAAGAGGAAGGGCAAAACCTCCTGGCTGAAATTCATGCGGACTGGGTGGGCACCACGCCGCAGCCCGGCCCTTGTAGGCAAGGCCTTCCGACAGGATTTTATTGGCCGACGGCCCGGCAGATCGCAGGATTTAGTCCAACGATCGTCGGTTGCCAGCTTTTGCTAACCAAAGGCACATGCTACCCACGCCCTCAAAACTATACCCATCACCTGGCCGTTCGCGATGCAGGGGCTTGACATGGTTGGACCCCTTAAGGGAGGAACCCACAAGAAAAAATACCTATTGGTCATGGTGGATAAATTCACCAAATGGATAGAGGCCAAGCCTGTTAAAGCGGCGAATCCGGGCGGTGATAGACTTCATATCAGGGTAGTGCACCGTTCGGCGTCCCCACAAGTATCATCGCGATAACGGCACCAACTTCACGGCCGATGAGGTCAAATTATGGTGCAAAACATGGGCATCAAGCTCGATTACGCCTCGATCTATCACCCTCAAACCAGCGGTCAAGTCGAGCGAGCAAATGGTCTAATCATGGCGGCATTAAACCCAGACTAGTGCGGTCCCTCAAGGAATCTAACACGCCTTTGGGTTGTGGAGCTCGACTCCGTACTGGGGCTACGGACCACGCCGAATCGTACTACGGATTCACACCATTTTTATGGTGTACGGCGCAGAGGCAGTCTTGCCTGCGACATAATGCATGACTCACGTCGCGTGCGCATGTATGAAGAAAGAGAAGCCGAGCTCGACCGGCAGGACAGTTTGGACGCATTGGAGGAGGAGCGCGACGTGGCAAAAGCTCGTTCCGCATTTTATCAACAACAGGCTCGAAGATATCAAAGTAGGGAAATGCGGGCCAAAGCTTACAGCGTTGGCGAACTAGTTCTCGCTGCGGACAAGAAAAGGACAAACTCAAGCCCAAATGGGAAGGTCCTTCATCATCGACCAGGTCGACCGGCGGAGCATACCGTCTGCTAAACGCATCGGATAACCGACTCGAGCCGAGCCCATGGAGCGCAGCCCGTCTCACGAAGATTCTCGCCTAAGCGTCGGACTCGAGTTCGTCTCCTTCCTCCGTCCACATTTTCTATTTTGATGTCTTTTATTTTCTCCTTCCTCCTCCTTCTTCTTGAAGCCTTTAGAGGCTCGTTGCGCTTTGTTAGACATACTTGACGCGTTGTCGCGCTCATTATACCTGGGGCTTCTTTAATGAAGCTTATTTATCTGAGCTTCATGCCCAACACATGTGTGAAACTTCCGCATGTACCTTTTACTCACCATTATATGCATCGATATGACTTAAGTTTTGGCCAAGCTGGGTTGCTGGCTCTGTGCTTACCCCTCGTTCCCGATTGTTCGGCTAGGTGGTAAAGGCAGCACCTCTGCGATTATTCTTGTTGGGTCAGCGGATGTGTACCTCGGTGGGTGAAGCCGAAAGCTAGCGTTCTTAAGGGAATATTCGGTCGGTGAACTAAAAATGATTTTAACTATTTATCCATCTGCCCCGGATGATTTTCTGCTTTCTTAGCAGTTTGGACATACACTTTAGGGCATGCCTCCCGAGAAAGGAACCCTTAACGGAACTATTCTCCTGGAAGATGTTTCTTACTATCCATGTAATATAACATAACTAGTTGGGCACTTATGCGATACAGCAATAATGACCCCTCGCCTTGTCTCCATGCATGCCCGGTTCTTACATAACCGCGAGGGTATTCGGACACACTCCGGACTATTGGGTCCCGAGGTCGAAGCGAAAAGGTCCGCTATGACAAACAATCTACAATCCGGCTAGAAGACATTTTTCATGTCATATTCAATTACATAGTCAACTCGACTAATTGTATTCCTCCTCAATGCCATCTAATAGGCTATCTAATTTACAATCTTGCTAGGAATACTTGGCGGCCAATTCTACTTGGCCGTACACTAAGCTTCTGAGGATCTCCTTCCCATCGGCCCCCAGTCCGACCTCGGCCATGTGGTTTGGGTCAGCCTTCGTGTATCGCGTCTTTACCATGGCCCGAGCCTCCTAAGCGCCTTGACGGCAGGCCGATATCTTCCATAGTCGGAGCGCTGCCGTGCTCCTTGAAGCCGCTCTACCAGCTCCCCAATGCCTTCGGGCGGGGAGATAGATAGCCACAAGGCACAGGCGGCGCCTTTCACCACCTGCCGAACTTCGTTCGTGCGGTAGCAGTTCGGGAAGAAGATCACCCAAGAACTGGGCATCTCCTCCTCGGGGCGACCTGTGAGCAAACCTACATACATGTTTATGTTAGTCGCCTTCCTCGCGAACTCTTTCAAAGTTCGTTTAAGCACTTCTTGAAAATGCAGCGGCGAAGCCGTCGATTCTCCTTCTGGTCGGACAACTGAGCACGAACATCCTTTAGTTCCTCACCCGGTTGGGTGTTGGCATCTTGGAGGTTATTTTTCTCTGCCGCACCCTCGTAAGCACGCTCTCGCCGGCCTTTAGCTGGCGCGAGGAGCTGTTGCTTGTCCGGATCCATCCCGCGCTATGCGGAATGTTAATGTCGATTTATGCACACGCCGCACTTTGCGAAACTACTTCTACTTTGAAGGGCATATATTACCATAGGGAGTCTTCATGGCTTCCCAGTGGCGGCGATCTTGACCTCAAGTTGGGCCTTGCACTCTTCAAGCTCACTGGGACAAGCGGGTATTGTTTTCGGTAAGACCTGCATTCCAAATGATCCTTAAATCAGTTATCCTAACTATTTTAAGTCTCGGGGCTCTTGGCATATATAATGTCAAAATTCCTTACCCGTATGTTTTTCACATCTTGCTCCGTGGCTCTGGCTAGGCCATCTTGGCGGCACGGAGGTGCGCTTCTCCCGAACTAAAAGCGTCCAACGCCTCTTGGGAGAAACATGTCGTCACGTAGAATAGTCGCGGCGCCTATGATTCATGGCGCTCTCCACCTCCGACTTGGTGGCGGACAGTCTATCGGCATCCTCCGTTGGAGGAGCATCCGATCTGCGCCTCGTGTTTGTACCCCTTCGGACTCGGCTTTTGAGCCTGGTTGGCGGAGGTCCGATTAGCAACTTCTCGGACTCAGTCCGTGGCGCTCTTTTCTGAAAAACCACGGCGTCGGTGTGCCTCCCAGAACCTCTCCTTAAAACACGATGGCACATCATACCGTTGCGGCGGCGTCTCGAGTCGTACCGCACTTCTTTTTCACCTGCTTTGGGCGAGCTGCCTTGTTGGGCGGCGCGGCGAGGCTCGGCTTCCGTTACGAAGGCACCCCTGCGAAACACCATCAAATACGTGGCGATTAGAAGTAAAGCACGGTGGGTCATGGTATCCGGACTTGGTCACGGTTACAGGAGGCGGAAATAATCCGGGTAGTCTGCGTAATGGCAAGCAAAGCATTATCGATGCTAAGTTGGTGGAACACCCGTCGATCAGCTCCACCTTTATATCCGGGTCCTCTTGGAGGCGGATCGAGGACCGTCCGGATCCTCGGGTTGTGGGGCGGGCTGTGTATCTTCTCCACGGCCCGGCGCAGTTCCTGCGTAGAAACCATGAAATGAGATATTTAGCCGGGAACATGGATCGGACAGGCCACAAAGATATTTGCTTACCCAACCGAGGATTATTGAAGAAAACCCGTTCGATGGACCGACGCGAGAAAATCCTCCTCTTCCTCTTTGTACATGGCGGACAAGGTCTTCACCAGTTCGGTGACCGATCCCGGCCCTTTGCGGCCATGGCAGGTGGCATCCTCCTCCCTGTTGAAGTCCCACATGGGGTGGCCCCTATATTGGGCGGCTGCACTCCCTCATAATGCAGATTGCCATGACTCAATCATGGTCAATCCGGCATGAGCCGATAATCTTATTCGGCTCATCAAGTAAAGGGCGTCGGTCATTTTCACTCTGGGGGCTCCATGGGCGCCAGCTTAGGCGCTTCTTGGAGGCGTTGCTAAACTCCGGAAGGCCGATCCGAATAGGATCCGGCAGCGGGGCGTCCTCCATGTAAAACCATTCCGAGGCCAGTCCTCGGGCGCCTTCTTTGGGGTTCGGATAAGTATCTGTCCCGGCGATGCGCCATAGTTGGCTCCGCCCACTTGATATATTGACCCTTCGTGAGAGCGAGGCACAAGGCAGAACAATCTCTTCCACAGAGGCGAAATGGGCCTCAACGCCCGAAACAGCTCGCAAAGGGCCACAAAGCCCGCTATATGCGAGATGGAGGCAGGCGAAGGTTGTGCAGTGGAGGCCGTAGAACTCGAAGCCCGGAGAAAGCGGATGGATTGGAAATCCGAGTCCTCTCATTAGGTAAGATCTGAAGCATACCCACTCTCCCTTAGAGGATCGGGGCGCTCTCCGCCGCTTCCTGCCCTTATAAGTGGCGAGTCCGGAGCACCGGAACCATGAAGGCCGGGAAGGAATCCCTTGGTTTGGAGCACCACCATTTATTTGCAAAGGGATGAGCATCTCCCCAATCTCGGGCTGAGGGCTGGGAACACGAGAGGAGGAGCAGCGTCGGTGTCCATGGTGGAGTGGGTTTTTGTCAAAGGCGCTCGATGAAGGCTCGCGAAGGGAGGATGGTGTGATCCGGATCTAGATCCCGTCTCTTTTATAGGCGGCTCATTTGCACAACAAGGGGGTAAATGTAAAGATACCACGACTTTTCACATTCGTTCGACCGTGGAAGATGGCCATTATTGGGCGTGGAAGCGAGAAGCGCGATATTCACAAGAAAGCGGACACTATTCAAAACATGATTCGGAGGAACCCGCCTTGCAATGCGAAGACAATCAACATGCCGACTTATCATCATTGAAGCCTGGTTAGGGGGCTCTTGAGGAGTCTGGACTAGGGGTGTCGGATAGCGAACTATCATCTTTGGCGGACTCTGGACTATGAAGATACAAGATTGAAGACTTAGTCACGTGTGCGGATAGGACTTTCCTTGGCGTGGAAGGCAAGCTTGGCGATCTGGATATGTAGATTTCCTACCATTGTAACCGACTCTGTGTAACCCTAACCATATTAGGTGTCTATATAAACCGAAGGGTTTTAGTTAAATGGGACGAACAACAATCATACCATAGGCTAGCTTGTAGGGTTTAGCCTCTACGATCTCGTGGTAGATCTACTCTTGTACTAACCATATCATCAATATTAATCAAGCAGGGTAGGGTATTACCTCCATCGAGAGGGCGAACACAGGTAAAAATATCGTGTCCCTTGTCTCCTGTTACCATCCGCCTAGACGCACAGTTTGGGACCCCCTACCCGAGATCCGCCAGTTTTGACACCAACAAAGACCAACAGACAAGTGATCGTCCCAGAAAGTGACATGTGCCTGGTGTAGACTTGGGATCCACCTTGTCACTAGCATAATTAGCATCCGAGAATCCAACCAGATCAAACTATGAGCCCTTTGGATACCATAATCCTAATGTTGGGGTGTAAGCCAAATATTGAAGAATTCGCTCACTGCTAAGTGATGCAATTCCTTTGGTGCCGCTTGGAATCGAGCACACATGCAAACACTAAGCATAATATCTGGCCTAGATGCACATAAATAAAGTAAAGAACCAATCATGGAGCGGTATACCTTTTGATCAAACTCTTTACCATTGGCGTCAGGACCCAGATGACTCTTTGTTGGAATTGGCGTCGTGTAAGCTTTGCAGTCTTGCATTCCAAACTTCTTCAGGCAATCTTTGAGGTATTTCTCTCGAGATATGAAGATGCCATTTCTTTGCTGACGAATTTGAAGACCAAGGAAGAACTTCAGCTCACCCATCATGGACATCTGATATTGCTCTTGCATCATGTGTCCAAACTCATCACTGTATTTCTGGTTGGTGCAGCCGAAGATAATGTCATCCACATATATTTGGCACACAAATAGTTCACCATCATATGTCTTCGTGAAGAGTGTGGGATCCAGGGAACAAGGTTTGAAGCCTTTGCTCTTCAGGAAGTCTTTGAGCATGTCATACCAAGCGCGAGGGGCTTGTTTGAGGCCATACAATGCTTTGTTTAGCTTGTACACCATATCAGGATGTTTTGGATCTTCAAAGCCAGGAGGTTGTGCAACATACACTTCTTCTTCAATCTTGCCGTTGAGAAATGCACTCTTCACATCCATTTGATATAGCAAGATGTTGTGATGGTTAGCATAGGCTAACAATATGTGAACAGCTTCAAGCCTAGCCACAAGAGCAAATGTTTCATCAAAGTCAATCCCTTCAACTTGAGTATATCCTTGAGCAACTAGACGAGCCTTGTTTCTGACAACTTGACCATGCTCATCTTGCTTGTTGCGATATAAACATTTTGTGCCTATTATGTTGTGCTTGCGAGGGTCAGGACGCTTGACAAGTTCCTAGACATTGTTCAGTTTGAACTATTGAAGCTCTTCTTGCATAGCTTGAATCCATTCAGGTTCCATAAAGGTTTCAGCAACTTTCTTGGGTTCAGATATTGAGACAAATGCAAAGTGCCCACAGAATTTGCTAGCTGTGTTGCTCTTGAACGAGTAAGTAGACCATGCGCATTTATGCTATCAATTATATTCTCAATCTATACTTAATTTGCAACACGAGGATGGACTGGACGAAGATTTTGCTCTTGTTGATCATTGTCATCGTTGGGAGAATTGTCTTTAGGCTGAGCATTGTCTTCAGGTTGATTAGGTGCAGAAATAATAAGTTCCTCTTCAGGCTGTGCATCAGACGGCATGATTTCACCAGTTCCCATTAGCTTGATAGATTCACTGGGTGGAGCTTCATCTAGCACATTTGGCAGGTGCTCTCTTTGCGAGCCGTTGGTCTCATCGAACCGTACATCCACAGTTTCAACAACTTTATAGAGAAAGAGGTTGAAGACTCTGTAGGAGTGCGAGTTCTTTCCGTAACCGAGCATAAAACCTTCATGTGCTTTCGGTGCAAATTTTGAAGTGTGATGTGGATCCTTGATCCATCACCTAGCACCAAATACTCTGAAGTAACTGACATTTGGCTTCTTGCTAGTGAGGAGTTCATAGGATGTTTTCTTCAGAAGCTTGTGAATATAAACACGGTTGATGACATGGCATGCAGTACCAATAGCTTCAGGCCAGAACTTTCTTGGAGTCTTTTATTCATCGAGCATCGTCAGAGCCATCTCAATGAGGTTACGTTCTTGCGCTCCACGATGCCATTCTCTTTGAGGTGTGTGCGGAGCTGAGAACTCATGAGTGATTCCCATCGTATCCAAGTAAAGATCGAGGCGGTGTTCTTGAACTCGGTGCGTTTTCACTCTGATATGCTTGATCTTGGCGCCATAGTTGTTCATAGTGCGGTTTTGAAGCGTGTGAAGACATCTTGCACTTCAGTCTTGTAGAGAATTATGTGAACCCATGTATATCTTGAATAGTCATCAACAATGACGAAGCCATAGAGACAAGCAGTTGTAGTGAGAGTAGAGTAGTGAGGAGGGCCAAATAAGTCCATGTGTAGTAGCCCGAAGGGTTGAGATGTCGTCATGATTGTCTTCGAGGGATGCTTGGCGCTAGTGATCTTTCTAGCTTCGTAGGCACCGCACAAGTGATCCTTCTTGAACTTGACGCCCTTGATGCCTATGACATGCTTCTTCTTTGCGAGAGTGTGTAAGTTCCTCATGCCAGCATGCCCTAGCCTCCGATGCCATAGCCAGCACTCTGAAGCTTTTGCAAGAAGACATACGGCAAGCTGTGGACCTGCTGAGAAATATACCATGTATAGATCATCTTTCCGGTACCCTTCAAAGACTAGAGACTTGTCAGATTCCATGAGTAAAAGACTAAGTCACAAAGCATTGAGACAGACATTAAGTTGAAACCAAGGGATTCAACAAGCATCACTTTATCCATGTGTTGATCCTTTGAGATTGCAACTCTACCTAGACCCAATACCTTACTTTTACCAGTGTCAGCAAATGTGATGTGACTTTTGTCTGATGGACATAAGGTTGAGTCCATGAGAAGACTTCGATCACCAGTCATATGATTAGTGCATCCACTATCCATAATCCATTCTGAAGCATGAGGTGTAATACCCTACAGTACAGTTAGGGGGATAGGCTTCACCAAGAGTATTGTGAAGCATAAACATTTGACGAGCAAGAGGATTATCAAAGCTTAGATCAAGATTAGGACTTAACGATTCAGGAACAAAATACATAGTAAGACCATTTGGGTATTTGATCTTGCGCCCTACAAGATGTTTTAGGTCCCCAGCAATAGCATCAGACGCCTTTTATTTTTGGCTGGACACCTTTCCCTGCAAAAGAAAGTTAATTCTTCTTAACCACCCACATCTTCAGGGGTGGCTTAGAAGCAATGAGTCTAAGTGCAGCATCTGAGAACTTCGGCTTTGGAGCCCTAGCAAATAGCCTTGCAGGATAAGGATGATACTCATATGAATAAGCAGATAAGTTCTTAGTTCTATGAACATAGCGGTTTGAAGACACACGCTCATATTCATAAGTCTGAGTATGGTTTCCCTGCAAAACATTGGCGTTAGGGTGACTTAGGTGAGTCCTCTGTCTGTATGAAGCCTTTGGGCAATATGAAGCCTTTGGTCTGGGATTTGTCTTCTTCCCAGGTGGTGTCATGATGACATTAACAGAAAGATTCTCAAGACAACTTTTGGGAACCCAGATCTTCTTCATAGGTGGCCCGTTCTTGCAGTTAGTACCAATATACTTGGCAAACACTTCACCATTCTGATTCTTAAAAAGTTTATAGTTTGCATCAAAGGATTCATCAATGATAATAGGGTTAGCACGGTGAAGCGGATAAGGTGGATGGATCCTTTGAAGGTCCCTTTGCAGCAACCCATGTGGTTTTGGGGTCTTGCTTAGGCTTCGATAGGAGCCATCAACATTCATTTTCCTCTCGAACCCAACACCCTCTTTCCTAGGTTTGGTTCGAATCGCTTTTGAGGAAATCATACGATGTCGATGCCCTTTGAGACTTGTACATCCTGTTTCAAGCAATGTCTTCAACCTAGCATTTTCATCAGCAATAGTAGTGGTATCCTCCATGAGAGGGTTAGTTACCACAATAGCAGTTGAAGATATTACCTTGATAGCAGCGATAGAACATTCAACAGCAGAGGTAGCGTTGTCACGCTCAAGGCATTTTAGACATGGTGGTTCAAATCCTTCTGGCGGAACTGATGCATTGGCTTGAAGTGACTCATTCTCTTTTGAAGATCTTCATGAGCCGCTCTCAATTTGTCAAGCTCTTGCTTCCTTTGAAGATAATCATAGGAGAGCTTTTCATGAGTGATTGTGGCGTTTCATGGCGACTTTCAAGTTCTGGTACTTAGCATGAAGATTTTTATGTCTTCAACTAAGGACTGAGAGCAGGTCATTTCGCGTCCAATAGGTCATCGCTTTTGTCTAACAGTTTTGAGTATGTTACATAGCTTTCATTGTTCGGTTGCAATTTTAGCAAGTGTTTTGTAGCTGGGTTTGGATTCACAATCAGAGTCATCTTCACTTGATGTTTGAAAGTAAGCATCGCGTGATTTTACCTTGGCACCACGTGCCATGAAGCGATAGGTGGGAGCAGAGTCATCCTTGTCATTAGCTTGAGCATTGGTGCGGAGCCATTGTCTTGATGTTGAAGATTGACTTGCAGCGTGGGTCGTGGCTAGAGCCAGACTTGCAACACCAGGGTCGGACTCCTCCTCAGACTCCACCTCTGCCTCCTCTGAAGCAGACTCCTCTTCTGAATCCATTTCTTGCCAACAAAAGCACGAGCCTTGCCATATGAGCTCTTCTTATGGGATGAAGACTTGGATGAGGACTTGGAAGAAGATTTTGAGGTTTTCTTCTTTTTCTTGTCATCAGAATCATATCCCTTGCTCTTCTTCTTCTTCTCATTGTCCCACTATGGACACTCAGAGATGTAGTGTCCAGGTTTCTTGCACTTGTGACATGTTCTCTTCTTGTAGTCATGAGTGGAAGGTTCATCATTTCTTGAGCTGGATCATGAAGACTTTCTGAAGCCCTTCTTCTTAGTGAACTTCTGGAACTTCTTCACAAGCATTGCAAGTTCCTTTCCAATGTCTTCAGGATCATCAGAACTGCAGTCAGATTCTTCTTCAGATGAGGAAACAGCTTTGGCCTTCAAAGCGCGAGTTCGGCCATAGTTGGAACCATAGATATCTCTTTTCTCAGATAGTTGGAACTCATGTGTGTTGAGCCTCTCAAGTATATCAGACGGATCGAGTGTCTTGAAGTCAGGGCGTTCTTGTATCATGAGGGCAAGGGTGTCGAAGGAGCTGTCAAGTGATCTCAGTAGTGTCTTGACGATTTCATGCTTGGTGATCTCAGTGGCGCCAAGAGCACGAAGCTCATTTGTGATGTCAGTGAGCCGGTCAAACGTGAGCTGGATGTTCTCATTGTCATTTCTCTTAAAGCGTGTCGTGGTATTCTCACGGGGGGTGCTAGACGACATATGCCACAAGGTGGCTTCGTGTGGGGGCAAGACTGCTGCTGATAGGCCCAGGAGCGGGTATGCGAGTATCACGCAGTGGTTTACCCAGCTTCGGAGCTCTCCGGTGAAATAGTACTCCTACTGATGCATGTCTGAGTGTATCTGATATATCTAGTACAGAGTGCTCCTGGAGCTGTATCTGGATTCAGTGCCAAAGGCATCTGACTTGGTGTATAAGCATATGAGCTAGGGGCTGCAGTGCCTGAGCATGCATGCGTGAGTGGCCTTGTGGCCGGTCAAGTGCATGTGGCGTGGCTATGTGTGTGGCCCTTTATATAGGAGAGGGTAGCTTAGGATGTAAGCTTGGTAGTGGGTGAGGGAGTCCTGGATTAGGGGGTATCCGGACAGCCGGACTATATACATCGTCCAGACTATTGAAGCGTGAAGATACAAGACTCAAGACTTTGTCCCTTGTCCGGATGGGACTTTCCTTGGCGTGGAAGGCAAGCTTGGCGATCCGGATATTTCCTTCCTTGTAACCGACTCCATGTAAACCCTAGCCCTCTCCAGTGTCTATATAAACCGGAGAGGTTGGTCCTTAGAAGGCCGATCACAATTACAATCATACCATCATAGGCTAGCTTCTAGGGTTTAGCCTCTACGATCTCGTGGTAGATCTACTCTTGTACTACCCATATCTTCAATATTAATCAAGCAGGAAGTAGGGTTTTACCTCCATCGAGAGGGCACGAACACAGGTAAACATCATGTCCCATGCTTCTGTTACCATCGACCTAAACGCACGATCGGGACCCCTACCGAGATCCGCGGTTTTGACACCGACATTGGTGCTTTCATTGAGAGTTCCTCTGCTTGCCGTCGCTGCGAGGCTCGATGGCTCCTCGATCATCGTCAACAACCACGACCCGGTGAGACCTTTCTCCCCAGACAGATCTTCGTGTTGGCCGCTTCTCCTGCAGGCCAACTTCGCAGCCATCTGGAGCAGATCAGCAGCTCGCCCTGGCCACCGGTCAGGTTCGGACACTGAACTACAGCGGACATTCGCGGAGACTTGATCTTGATGGATTCGGGCCTATGCCGAGGCGTCGGACGATCACAGCGAGCATGGCTTAGACCTCGCTGTCGGACAAAGCTCGAGGTATCACCCCTTGATAGCCGGACCTAAATCCGGGCAGGCTGCGCTGCCTAAGAGATGGAGGATGGACCCGCCCGCGGTCGCACACTCATCGGCGATGGAGCCAAACAGGTCTTACCTGCTGTGGTGACTGTGACTCGGACCCTGGATTCGTATCCGGACGTGGGTTCGATCCGCGCACTCCGAGCCAGCCGAGCTAGGTTGGGCTCGGTAATGGAGTTCACCGCTACGGATATCTTCCGGCACTCGCCCTTTGGCGACATCTTGGACTCATTAAAATCTCTCTCTTTGTCGGGAGGCTCGCGGCGAACTATGTCCGGCTCGAGTGGGAGGCGGCGATGAAGAATTCATTGCCCACCACTACCACTTCATTGCCACGGTCGATGATTTAACTGAGGTTCTGGACTTCGACTCCGAAGACATTGACGGTATGGACGACGATGCAGGAGAAGAACATGAACCACCGCTCACTGGGCGGTGGACAGCCACCTCTTCTTATGATATATATATATGGTGGACACTCCGAAGGAAACAAATGGCGATGAGGCAACGGAGGATAAAACCTCAGGGGAAAAAGCAAAGAATGGGCGTCGTCGACGCCACTCCAAGCCCCGCCATAGCAATACCGACCCCGCAGTATGGATCGAAGATGTTTACGGGTTTGAACCCTTCTGGGATAAGGCAGCCAACCACACCAATAGAGATTGCTGGGTATTCAAACAGGCCGACAAAATAAACACCGAAGATAAGGATAAGGGGCTGCACAGCGACGATGACGAGGAGCCCCGACGTCCGAACACGGGGGGACAGAAGAAATCCCCCCCCAAGGTGAAAATGGTCAACATGATCTACGCCACGCACATCCCCAAGTGGGAACGGAAGCGGGCACTATGGGACGTCTATGCGATGGAGCCAGTCGCCCCCAAATTCAACCCATGGTCAGCTTGTCCGATCACCTTTGATCGTAGGGATCACCCTACTAGCATCCGTCACGGTGGCTCTGCCGCATTGGTCCTAGACCCAATCATCGACGGATTCCACCGAACGCGCGTCCTTATGGACGGTGGCAGCAGCCTGAACCTGCTCTGTCAGGACACAGTGCGCAAAATGGGCATTGACCCTTCAAGGATCAAGGCCACCAAAACCACCTTTAAAGGTGTGATTCCTGGAGTAGAGGCCCGTTTCACGGGCTCTATAACATTGGAAGTGGTCTTTGGATCTCCGGATAACTTCCGAAGCGAAGAGTTAATCTTCGATATCGTCCCTTTTCGCAGTGGTTACCATGCACTGCTCGGACGAACCACATCCGCTAGATTCAATGCGGTACCACACTACGCATACTTCAAGCTCAAGATGCCAGGACCATGCGGGGTCATAACAGTGAACGGAAATATGGACCGCTCTCTCCAAACAGAAGAGCATACTGCAGCCATCGCGGCGGAAGTACAATGCGGCCTCCTCCGAAACCAATCTGGCGACAACAACTTCAAGCACCGTCAAGAGAGTCCGGAGCACCCCGCAACAGGATCATCAGGCATGCCAAGAGCGCGACTAGCAGTCCTACCTCCGCTTAAGCCCCATCAAAGCAGCATTCGTGCCACACGTACACAATTACGCACTCAAGATACCATGGGCGTAGGCGGAGGCGCAACAATGACTTAGTCAACAGTGCGGGATAACCGCCACATACCTTCATAACCCGTCCTTCTTCTTTTTCAGGACATTGCTTTAGAGCAGCCTCTTCAGAAGAGTCGGATTGCTGGACTTACATAGGAGAGAAAACCAAGGAGGCAACAGGCTTCGCGCACCGAAGGAAACACCCAAGTGGAATCTATTTACGATCGTTATACCTGTTTTATATATCCATACGCGGCCTGCCCCTGGATAGGACATGTTAAGTAGTCCTATTTATCTCCACTTAATGCATTCATTGTAAACATACGCTTAAACGTATTTTCATCAATGGGAGATTATATATAGCGTCAGCTCATTATTCTTATTTGAACATTTTTCTTACAAATGTTTCTGTGATATTGCATCCGTACACTTTGGTACGGTCCCTTTGCCAAGGGCTTCCTATGGTGCCCCATTCTATGGCAAATAAAGTCCGAACACTTTAAACAGTGCGGCACCCCGAACTTATAGCACTATATGCATTAGCTCCGAATCATGTCTTGGGTCTACAGTTAGGTTAGCCCAGCTCCCTTGTTTTGGTACCTTACGTTCCGTTATATCGGCTAAGGTAGCGCAGGGAGAACTACTGCGATTGTGTCCCGGTTCTTCCAGACAAGCACCTCAATAGAGAAAGCCGAAAACTGACCGGCATGATGAGGCGAGAGCTGGTCGCTGTTCGAGAGGTCTTAAAATCCTTAAAGATTTTTTCTACTTTAGGCGATGAGTCGGCCTTGTCCGATTTAGGCGTATATAGCGCCCCAATTCGGCCCTCCGAATTCTAGGGGCTTCAACAAAATTTAAAATTATAGACTTCTATGGCTAAGTGAAAGTTATAAACGCTAGATACCTCCTTAAGGGACCAAACATTTGGATAAAGAGTATCCGGGTTTTTCCAGGAACACCCCGGTACTAGGTACGTGGGGGCGGAAGCCGACTTCTGGCCTACTTTCAGAATTTGATAAACAGTCGCACAGATGGTAATATTTTAAATCAAAACAGTGCTACATAGCACAGGCAACTCCGTCCTCAAATTACAATAGCGGAAGAGGTACATTTAGTCAAAGATCTTGTCTTTAGTACATTCGTCAGCCACGAGACGCGCGCCCTTCATAACGCCATCATAGTACTTCTCGGGATGGCGATGCTCCTTGCCCTCCGGCGGACCGTCCTTCACCAGCTTCTCTGCATCCAGCTTGCCCCAATGCACCTTCGCGTGGGCAAAGGCCCGGCGGGCACCCTCGATGCAAACGGATCGCTTGATTACTTCAAGCCGTGGACAGGCATTCACCATCCGCTTGATCAGGCCGAAGTAGCTAGTAGGCAGGGGCTCACCAGGCCACATCCAGACTATGAAATCTTTCATAGCCACTTCGGCCGCCCTGTGGAGTTCGACCAACTGCTTGATTGGTCACTCGAGCGTTAGGTGTTCGGCCCCACATCTTTGGGACGAGAACAACTTCTCTGTTGAGCTCCCTCTTGAGCGCGGTAGAACTCCAGCGGCATCGAGATATGCTGCGTGGCAGATCTGCGAATGCCCCGGAGAGCTCTCAATTCGAGTAAGTAAAAGCGTCTCCTCCACATGTTTGCTTTGCACAAAGAATTTCTTACCCGCCGCTATCTTTTGGCCTCCTGGATCTCCTGCTGTGCCTTCTCGGCTTGGCCTTGGCATCTTTCATACTCACAAGGGCCTTCATGGCTCGGCCTCTTTCGTCTTGAGATCATGCTCCACGGGCTCGAACTTCTTGCGAGGTCCTGGAGCTCTTCTTGTACCTCGCCCACTCTAGCACTTTGCTTCTCGCGCTCTCTGCATTCCAAGGCCACCTTTTCTTTGGTCTCGGATAGCGCTTTCTTCAGGGACACCACTTGGTGGTGGACCACATCCACCGATCCACGGCTTTGTCGTCGGACTAGACAATTTTATCTATCTTTACATACATAAGGCGGAGAATCACTCACCTTTTCTCTCTTGAGCCGCCTCTTCGTGAGGTCGAGCTCTCCTGCACCTGCTCAGGTCCGCTTTAGTTCGGCAACCTCGGCTGTGCGGGCAGCAGCGACAAGCAGCACGGCATGCTTATTCACATAAACGCTTATTAGACTCCTGCGGATTAGAATTGACCCTCCGTTTGGCTTTTCTTTCCGAACACCAAATAGAGTATCAGGGGCTACTACCTATCGGGTGGTAATTTCACACATTTTTATTACTTACCTCGAAGCCCGTCGGGGAGGCTTGCGAGCTTTAGTTAGTGCGCTTTTGGTGGACAGAACCTTTTGAATCACCGCACTCATAAAAGTACGGTGCTCGTCATCCATGGGCGCCTCGAAGCGCTTCCACCAGACTATCCGGCGCCGCTGGCGCGATGGAAGTCCTCGGCATGGACGGCTCGCCCTCCCTAACGAGTGCTGCCCTCCTAAATCCGGAGCAGATTAAGGGTTCGGAGCAGTGTTCGGTCGAGTCCGCCTTGCTGCGGCTCTCATCGGCGCAATCGCGAGGATCTTGAACCCAGCGTGTCGACATTTGGAACTCCGCCTTGGGGTGTCTCGTGGTCACCTCCCCTGCTCGGGGAACCTTGGGACAACATCTCCGTGTCATCCGCAGCTGAGGAGTGGTGGCGTCGGGGCGAGTTCATCTCGAAGCTTCGAGAGACCCATCCGAGGGCGACACCTCCGGATGAGCCTGGCGGACTGCATATATGCTTGGCGTTATTAAACAACTATGATGTAAAATCACGGTGAAGTGCGGACACTTACGATCGCGCTAGGGCTTCCCCTTGGGCAGCCACTCTTCCTCGCTATGGCGGCCGTGGTGGAGTAGTCCGGAAGGGCGTCTTTCCCTTCTTAGGCGCCCACCTCCCCCTCCGAGGCGGCTTTCCTCTTTTCTCCTCCGCGGTGCGGGAGGTAGAGATTTCTCCTTGCTTCCCCCGCCTCCGCTGGAGGAATCTGTTTAAATCGTCATCGGACGGCGTGGGTATAACGGCCTTGCGTCGAGGGCCTCTCCGGCCCCTGGCCCGTCTCCTCAGGCCTCTCATCCTTTCCGGATGGGGCGGCTTCTTCTTCTTCCTCCTCCTCTTCGGGGGAGGAGTGCGCCTCGTCGTCTTCGGACGAGGCTTAAGCCTAAACTTCGCGGAGACCCTTCCTGGTCCCCGGGGCCTTCTTTTCGGCCTTCTTCTCCCGTGCCTTGTAGGGCGCCGGGATCAGCATGTCTGCCAAGAGAGCATCAGCTGGATCTTCTGGCAGCGGAGCCAGACAGTCAATCTGCTCCGCTGTCTCCACATAGTCCTGATCAAATATACACAAATACTTAAGACTCCCCCATGAATGTATTGGGAAAAACTGAATCCGGTGGTAGTCCCAAAACTCACCGGACGCGGGGGCCATGCTGCATGAAGTCTGCGGTCCTCGGATGTGGGAGGAGGTACTTCGGAGGCCTTAAACAACGCCTTCCACGCGTCCTTGTGCTTCATGCCATAGAGCCTCTGAAGCGTCTGGTGTTCGGCCGGGACGAACTCCCACAGATTGAATGCCCGCCTTTGGCACGGCAGAATCCGGCGAACGAGCATGACCTGGATCATGTTCACAAGCTTGATGTTCTTGTCCTTCATGCTCTTGATGCAGGTTTGGAGTCCGGTCAGCTCTGTAGGTTCGCCCCAAGTCAGGCCCTTCTTTTCCCAGGAGGTGAGCCGCATGGGGGCTCCGGATCGGAACTCGGGGGCTGCCGCCCAGTTGGCGCCGCGCGGCTCGGTGATGTAGAACCACCCCGATTGCCACCCTTTTACGGTGTCTGCAAAGGAGCCGTTCAGCCAGGTGACGTTAGGCATCTTGCCCACCATGGCCCCTCCGCACTCCGCTTGTTGGCCACTTACAATCTTTGGCTTCACGCAGAAGATTTGCAGCCACAGGCCAAAGTGAGGCCGGATGCGGAGGAAGGCCTCACATACGACGATGAACGCTGAGATGTTGAGGGCGAAATTGGGGCTAGATCATGGAAATCTAGCCCGTAGTAGAACTATGAGCCCTTGAGACGAAGGGTGAAGTGGAAACCCCAGTCCAAAGGCGAAGTGGGCGGCGAACACGACCCTCTCGTGGGGTCCGGGGTGGAATGACCTGCCCAGCGTCCGGTGGCAGTGCGCTATGTCTGCTGACCAAGTATCCGGCCGCCCGAAGATTTCGCGATATGCTTCTCCTTGACGGTGGAAGCCACCCACTTGCCTCCTGCTACGGACATGTTTAGCTGTGCGAAGAAGACTTGGGCTTGGCGCTGGAGCTCGAGTGGGCAAGAGTGGGCAAAGGAGGAAGAAGGCGTGGTTAAAAATGGGGAAATTTTATCCCTTTATAGGCGACAGCGGTCGCCTCCCCACTTGCCGTTAGAATCGCTTGCTTCCCAAAGCGCCCACGATTGATGATGTGGTGGGATTACCCGTACCTGTATTGATGAGAATCCCGTGATAAGGGGACACGATCTCTGCTTTGACAAGACGTGTCAAAGAAACCACCTCGCAATATGCGTTGTGGCTGGTTGTGGGAAACGGTTCGAATAATGACCCGACCGTAATGACACATCGCGTTGTCTAAAAAGTTGTCAGCAGATTGCATTTGTGAAATACCATTCTCTCTACGGTGGCATGTGATGATTATTTTGTGGATCCGGACACGGTTCAAGTGTTCGATAACTACTTTGGAGTACTCGAAGAAGGAACCCGCCCTGTAATGCCGAAGACAAGACTGCGCGCCGGACTCATCATCATTGAAGCCTGGTTGGGAGACTCTTGAGGAGTCTGGATTAGGGGGTATCCGGACAACCGGACTATATACATCGTCCGGACTATTGAAGCGTGAAGATACAAGACTCAAGACTTAGTCCCGTGTCTGGATGGGACTTTCCTTGGCGTGGAAGGCAAGCTTGGCGATCCGGATAATATATTTCCTTCCTTGTAACCGACTCCATGTAAACCCTAGCCCTCTCCGTTGTCTATATAAACCGGAGAGGTTGGTCCTTAGAAGGCCGATCACAATTACAATCATGCCATCATAGGCTAGCTTCTAGGGTGTAGCCTCTACGATCTCATGGTAGATCTACTCTTGTACTACCCATATCTTCAATATGAATCAAGCAGGAAGTAGGGTTTTACCTCCATCGAGAGGGCCCGAACCTGGGTAAACATCTGTGTCCCTTGCTTCTGTTACCATCAGCCTAAGGCGCACAGATCGGGACCCCCTACGGAGATCCGGCGGTTTTGACCGAGATCCTGGATCACTTCATAAATAGTGCTAGGGACCGGTGACCTTTGTACATGATGGCTGGGTGACACGTGAGCAGTGCGGGTATGGTAAATCACGTCGGGTCGCGTCGGCTGCGATTGACTTTGGGCAGCCGGCTGGTTGGAAGCGATCGGCTGGTGGAGTAATCGGCAGCCGCGATCGGCGAGGGTGGCGGGAAGTCGGCAGCCAGTGACGGCCTGGTGGAGAAGTCGGCAGCTAGCGATCGGCTGGTGGAGCGGTCGGCAGCCGGTGATCGGCTGGTGGAAGCGATCGGCAGCCAGCGATCGGTAGGGGCAGCCGGAAGTCGGCAGCCAGCGATCGGCTGGTGGGCGATCGGCCGGCGATCGGCGAGGCGGCAGGGGGAAGTCGGCAACCGGCAGCCGTCTGGTGGAAGCGATCGGCAGCCAGCGATCGGCGAGGCGGCGACAAGTCGGCGACCGGCAAAGACCGGCGATCGGCGAGGCGGCGGGAAGTCGGCAGCCAGTAGCCGGCCTGGTAGTTGGACTAAGGGGCTTTGCTAGCCCCGATGTCTTGAAATATCGTCTTGCCGTCTTCGCGATACCCGTCGCCAATAACTCCGACAAAGCAGTTGAAGAGGTTGCGAAGAGCACTGATCCTTTCATCTCTCTGTGTTGAGACGCCTTTGTTGACCTTGAGCCGGTCCGGACTAAGCCGGCGTTTCGAGCACTCACGCGGCCATACTGTCCTTTGGTCAGATGACCACAGATGATGTTCTTGGCAGTAGAATCCAGTTGAATGAAGTTCTTGACATCAGCAGGGGTGACACCTTCACGAGTCTTGGGATCGCCATTCTTGACGACATACCAGAGGTCGACATCAATGGCTTTAAGATGCATGCGCATCTTATTCTTCCACTAGGGATGTTCAGTTCCATCGAAGACGGGACAAGCAGCGGAGACTTTGATTATCCCTGCAGTCGACATAGCTAAAACTCCAGGTGGTTAAACCGAATCACACAGAACAATGGAGTACCTTGCTCTGATACCAATTGAAAGTGCTAGTTATCGACAAGAGGGGGGGTGAATAGGTGATTTTTATGAAAGTATTCAAAACATGGAAGTTTCAAAGACAAACGATAGAAATGATCCTATTGATACGCAGCGGAAGGTAAACTACCCTAAGCAAACCATAGTCAAGTATGCAATGAAGTGAAATCACGAAGACTAATAGCAGCTAGGTAGCAAGGATCAGGATGGAAGATGGTATGAAGCCAAACAACGATTGAAGTCAAACAGTGAAGTCAAGCAGGTAAAGCAAGCGAGCAATGACTTCACGAAGACAAACTTTAAGTAAAGAGAGATAGGATAGAACCCGATTCGCTTGTTGAGGACACATGATTTGTTGGACCAGTTCGATTCTTTGTGACAAGCTGCGCGAGGAGGCTGAGATTCAACTTTCGAGAAGACCGCGTCTTCACCTTATTCCCCTTGAGCTAAGGACACGGTCCTCACCCAATTACTCTGGTAAGTCTTCAAGGTAGACTTCCAAACCTTCACAGACTTCGTTCACGGCGATCCACAATGACTCTTGGATGCTCGAGCGTGGCGCCTAACGGATGGAGGATTCCACGGTCCTCAAGTGTAACAAGTCTTGAGTCACGCAGACGGAAAGACTTGATGATGCCAAACACTCTTTGGCTCGGGTGTTTGGGCTTTGTCCTCGCAAGGATTTCACTCTCTCAAAAGCTTGAGGTGGGTTGCTCTCAAACGACAAAAGCCGTGCACTAACTCTGAGCAGCCAACCAATTTATGGTGTAGGGGGTGGGCTATTTATAGCCAGTAGGCAACCAGACCTGATTTGTTCGAAATGACCCTGGGTCACTAAGGAACTGACTCGTGTTCCAATGGTCAGATTTCAAACACACGCGGCAGCTTGACTTGGGCTAAAAGTAAAGCTGACTCATCCAACTCTGGATAAGATTTTCTCTCATTGTCTTTGCTCGAAGACATAGGATTTGGTTGAGCATCACTTTAGTCACTCTGACTTTGTTCACTGGGACCCCACTTAACAGTACGGTGGTTCCTATGACTCAACAAAGAAGAAAAGGAAACAACAAAACAACTAAGTATTCGCGCTCCATAGTCTTCACGCAATGTCTTCTCTTGTCATAGACTTCAATGTGAATATCTTCGTATACCACCATTGTCATCAATGTCTTCAAACATTTGTAGGGGTCATCTCCGGTAGGTAAACCGAATCAATGAGGGACTAGTACCTGTGTTATCCTGCAATTCTCACAAACACATTAGTCCCTCAACCAGGTTTGTCGCCAATACTCAAAAACCAACTAGGGGTGGCACTAGATGCACTTACAGTACTACATAATCTTGTTGCTAGTGTAGTAAGATATGATGATAACAAATGATGTTGTGCGCATGTCAACTATATGAACAATAATGTAGTAACATAGTACCGCTTTTTCGACTGTCCGATCGAGAATGAACGGTGAGATGAATGTTAACAGAACTAGGTCTACAGCGCACGGAGAGTACGGTATGAAGGGTGCACAGGATGGGAGCAAAAGTTCCCTTCTCGACCCACTTTTGTGTGTTTGGCGGAGTGCATGAAGGGTGCATGAGTCCACACTAGTAGGTTAACACAAATACACGAAGAGGGAACAACTATATTGAGATGAGAATGCAACCAAACACACCCACACGCTTTGTGCTACAGTGACTGATCTGCATCGTCTGAGTCTGATCCAACGGTCATGTTGCACCGAGACATGGACATGCCCATGCAGAGGGCGCCTAAACACCACCGAACTCCCTCTTCTTCTCAAGGCACACGACATTGGTGATGCAGGGTGCAACCGCCCACAGAGCCCGCTCTCGGTCGACGGGAGCCAACTCGTCAAAGACGGCGTCCAATGGCACGAATGGATTCCGGTGACGGAGCCCTGAGAGGATTCACCCGGCAACAACGACGGCAGCCCGCAACCCCTCCTTGTCCAGCTCCGCCCCCACCATCGCGTGGAGACGGCTCAGCTCCTCGGAGATATAGGTGAAGAAGGAGACCAGGTCAGGAAGCCGCAGCTCGTTGAAGTCGACGGGGTGGTCGAACAGGTTTAGCCCGACAGCCGGCATGGTCACGCTGGCACGACGGTAGGCATCGCGCAGCCGCAACACGTGCGTGACAACTTGGTCCACCAAGTGGCTGAGGCAATCCTGGACCTCATCACGGTCGGCCCGCTCGCGCTCCAGCCGGCTCCCCTGACGGCCTATCGTATCTCCCGCTTTCTACAGCAACGCCGCCAACGCGTCGAGCATCTTTGTGGTGGACGCCTGCCGCTTTTGAAGCTCCGTGAACTCCCGCACATAACGGAGGAGCATGTCACTCCTCTCCTCCTTGAGTTCACGGAGCTCCACCTCCTTGACCCTGAACTCCGCATCCTTGGCCTGGAGCTCCTGTGTCAGGTGCCTCACCTCAGACTCCGTGATCTGCTGCACCGCCATGGCACCAGGTAGAAGCAATGGGGAGAGGAAGCAAAGGGGGGCGAAAATGGCTGAAAGGCAATGCAATCTACGGGAAGGCGGAGGGAGCTAGCCGAGGAGCGGGGAATCTTTTGGTTTTCACCATGGGAAAACACCAGTCGACACTTCTCACATCAGGGAGCAGTGGGTTTTATAGGCGGAGTCATCATGACTAATTGCTGCCGCGCCTGCTTCCATCAATCAAAAAATTAAAAATCCTGCCATGCCTGCTCCCGTCAATCAAAAAATTAAAACTCTTGCCGCACCCAAACACCAAAGCAACGCCGCAGTGGATATTTAAATTTACCTGCCGGCAAGGAGATAAAAAAAGGGGTGAAAAAACAAATGTGGCGGCGGCCTAGCTAATCGGTCGCACTAGCCCAACTAGCTAGCCACCATGCTTCACTGATGTACTCGGCAGAAAAGGTGGTCTTTCATTATTTGATGACTCATTTACTTGCTTCGGCGCTACGACCGAGGAGGACCCAGAAAACGCGCGGTAAGGCGTCCCACGTCTCGGCAAGGAAAAATATATGCGTGCACCACCCGGGAGGACCCCAAAACCATGCGGTAGGGTGTGCCACGTCTCGGCACGGAGGAAAAATGTGCGTGTAAAAATATACTGTATCAGACGTAGTACCTATGGTTCGACCTCAGGACCCAGCCAGTCGGTCGAAAACACCCCACTAGCCACACAACTTCATCATGCTAACGTGGCATGGAGGATAGGTGTGGTTATCTCCGTCTCGACCAGCCACAATGTCTCTTGTTCTTGGCGATTCTTGTATTTTCCAAGTTTTTTTAGTTATAATAACACCACGCCAAGCTAGCGCCGCTCTTCGTGTGTGCCCGTGCGTCTAAAGGTTAGACGATGGAGAGAAGAGAGAGATTGCAGACCTGGGACCCACCAGTAAGTGAGTTAACGGTCATGCACGTGTTGACGAGGCACTCCCTCTACTCTACTCAACGTAATACTGTATAAAATCAAGTTATGGGACAAAGCCAACAACCATTGTTGTTTCAGGCTATCGACTTATGCTTAGTAGTCCAGGTTGCCATTTTGAATCTCGTCTTTCAGATTTGTTAGTTTTAGCTCCAAATTTGATTAGTGACAAGTGGGACCCCCCGTGTGTTGTTCTGATATTTCAGTGTAGGATGTTTTTTTTTGAACAAACACTTTGTGCGGTTAGACAAGTAACGACATGAGTTACACGTATTTTTCAAGTTTACGAACAAAAATGACAGCGGCATAGAATATTACATCCACCCCGCGGCTTAGATGCTATGGTAATACGAGTTTTTACATTGTTGGAAGTGAGATCCAATGGCTTGGGAGTAGTCTCTGTAATTATGTGCAATTTCCAAACTCTCCAAAGGTATTTTTGCAAATACAACATTCAGGCCTCGTGTGTGCCGTTGCATCTTGGATCCAACGGCTCCCTGTTGCTCATATTAGGTGCTCCCCGAAGCTTAATTAGCCGCTATGGTGATACGAGCATCTAGGTCGTATGATATGTGATCAGATGGCACATGCGTAGTACTTGTACTTTCTACGCAATTCCCAAACTCTCTTAGCCGTGTATTGCAAAAACATTCATACCTCCTACTGTGGGCCGTTAGATCTCCGTGAACTCATTTCACCATAGAATCTATGGTGCGGGAGCACCTCATATTCTCCCATGCGAGAAAACATCAGGTGCTCTCGCAACTTGGATGCTACGGTTATACGAGCTTCGAGGTCGTTTGATCTGAGATCCAATGGCATCTGAGCAGTCTTTGTGCTTGTAAGCAGTGGCCAAACTCTTTGGGGGCTTTTCTGCAAAAAAAACATTCAAACCACCGAGGAGTTGTTGGGTCACAAATCCAACGGATCCGAAGAGCTTGTATCACCAAAGCATCTAAGGTGTGGTAGCACATGATATTCTTACATACAGGAGAATATGATGTCCTCCTTCATCTTAGATGCTACGGTGATACGAGCTTCGAGGTCGTTGGATATGGGATCCAAGGGCATCTGAGTAGTTTTTGTACAAATTGTGTGCAATTCTCAAACTCACTAAGCTTTCCTGTAAAGATATTAAGACATCCCGTGAGCAACTCGTATCAGCATATAGCATCTAAGGTGTGGGGGCACATGATATTCTCACGGGGAGGAGGGGGTGCACAACCAATCGGTGTTTGGGAGGGTGGGGACAAATATGATCTAAACAATCCTAAACAGAGCTTCACAATTTTATCTATGGTCGAGGGGTTAACCCCCGACATTCTACATAGCTCCGCCTAAACACAACATTTGCATGTACTGTAGTACTAGACTTAATATTCATGTTTCAGTTTCCTGTTCATTTTAAATATTGAATTGAGGACCATGCATGTCTTACATTTTACTCCATTTGTTCCTAAATATTAGTCTTTTTAGAGATTTCAAATGGACTGGCACATACGGATGTATATAGACATATTTTAGAGTGTAGATTCACTCATTTTGCTTCGTATGTTGTCACTTGTTGAAATCTCTAAAAGACTAATATTTAGGAACAGAAGGAGTGTTTTTGAATTCGTGTCATATATGCGTGGTTTGGAAAAATAGATGCACTATACTTATTGGATTGTTGTTGTGTTCGTGTGTGTGTGTGTGTGGTCATATGCTTGATAAATACAAAGTTTTCTCACCGCCATAATGTTCATCTTTTAAATTTGAATTTGCAATGAAAAACTTACTAGGGATACCATGAAATGTGAAATCCACGTTGAGATCACTATATCAAAAACTCACTCTAATTAAAGAGCGTCATAAATCAATTACCACGTCAAGATTACTATTTGCAAGGAAAATACGGGCATTATAATACACATAGATTCGTTCGGCAATTTAAAAGATTCCTTTCGTATTCTCGAATGGTAGGACCCAACGGCGTACCAGCCAGACCTTGGCTTGTGTTGATCCTAAAAAAATCGGGCTCGTGTCCTTCTGGTGGCATGCGTGGTACGCACATTAGGTAACCCCAACCAGTCGAGCCTCCGTGTTTTGAGTCAAAATATCTGGCGGCCAGAATTCCAGCCCTAAGAAATTCCCCTCATGTCCCTGGTCCATAATGACTACCGATGAACAATGGAGGGATGATTTAGTAACTAGACAACGTTACCTACCGTGCCGAGCACGGTTCAATTCCCTCGGTCGCCGCTCCCCAAGGTCACCCGTCAACTGCATTGCCTAGTACTACTACTACTACACCAGGATGAGCTTAGAATTGAGCCCGTTTGTTCGTGCCTAGTACTTGAGTTAATATATCAGGGACCCCTCAAAAAAAGAGTTAATATATCAGGTAATGCATTGGTACGGACGGATTATCCTTTTACTCTGCATATATAACTTGTCTGAAGTGTAACTAAGCAAAATGTTTGACCAAATCCTTTCTTAAGAAATACAACAGGACATATGTATCACTTGAAAATTTATTGCATGTTGGAGGTTATGATATTGTTTCGAATCCTGGATTTTAAATTTCAGAAAATCCAAAAGTGACCAGAAATTCATGAAACTAAGCATGGTCACGTGATATGGCACAAATATTCCTTCATAATTTTTTTCTTCAATTTGAGACAAGTTGCTTATGACAAGTTGCACAAATGAAGAGCCAAGGTGTTTTGGAACAAATACCTGTCATGCTAAGGCAAACACTTTCACTATCGAAACTGTGGGCATTTACGTGCCACCACGAGTCCCGCCTCTCATCGGCAGGTGCCGTCCGAGCAAGCGTGTGAGTCGACGGGAGGCGTGTGAGCAGACCGCTGCGCCGGCTGACAGGGTGGCGTGCAAGCAGACCGCTGCGCAAGCTCACCGGGAGGTAAGCCCTTTGACCAGGCTCTGCCACCCACCTTCGTCCCAACTGCTCCCACTTTTAATGTCGTCGGCGCCGCAGTTTAAAATCAACCTTGAACTGCCCGGTATCGCTACAATTCTCTCTCTTCCTCTCCGATTCTCCTATCGTCTACCTCCAACCAGCTTGACCTAAACATACGCCATGCAGCATCACGATGGTTTGCCCTTAGTCTTCCAGTTTCCTGAGGAAGACACCCAGCCGGAGTCTCAAGAACATAAGGCGCTTTAGGACGAGCTTGAACCGGCCCTGAGGGAAGACGCCGCGCCTGTCCCCATTCCTATTCCGTCTCCCGTCACCCCGACTGCGCCAACGCCCATCCCCATGGCATTGATGGGCTGGGAGCCGCACATTGTCGCCGAGCTTGATGCCACGGGATTCCACGAGGTCCCTGCCGACTTTCACGCGCCTGTGCACCTGAATGTAAAGTCGGAGTCAGACTGAATGAAATCTATAGTTTGATCGATTGAATGTTCTGCTAGAGCCGTATCAAACTAAATATAAAACATCATCAAGCCACATGTATTCCTTCTCATCCAACGACCTAGACCGCTTCAATGTCGAGTGCTCAACACGTTTAGCGTGCAGTTAATTTCATGCCAAAAATAGTGCTAATCACATAGTAACACACAAATAATATCCTACTTAATATCCGCATGCACTTAATATACTTCCAAATTAACGTGCATTGAACGTACACATTGACTAATACTACTAGTACGTGAAACTGGTGTCGTAACTTGTGAATGCGTCTAGATATGGTCAACAACAATATCGCCCGCGAGTTCTTTGTGTTTGCCTGTGCGTCTAAACGCAGAAGGGGAGGAGAGAGAGAGAGAGAGCACACATGGAACCCACCAGTAAGTGAAGGGAAATAGTACGTGCTAACGAGCCGGTCCCACTAATGTACTAAAAATAATATTACATGTTATCCATTAAATAGGTTGTGGTAATATAAAACATTATATGAACAAAGGGGGGTACAACAAACATTGTTGTTCTACGTATGTTGCCTATTGACGTGCGGCTTGAAGGCCCTGGTCGCATGTTCGATCCTCGTCCTTTACTTTTTAATTTGTATATGGGTCCAAATTTGTTTCATGACAGGTGGGCCCCTCGGTGTGTAGTTTGTGCCACTTTAATTTGTGGGTCGAAATTTGTTCCATTCCAAGTGGACTATCGGTGTGTAGTTTTGTAGCTTATTTGTAATAATTAAAGAGAACAACAGAGTTTTTTGCAATAATACCATGGTGCGACATTGAAGGCGAGAAAGGACCTGCGAGAGAGCGATGACCGAGCCAGAGGGAAATCAATTAACGGAGGTGCGGGGGTTGCAATAGTGTTTGGAGTAGTTGTGGGCCGAATGCTATGAAAATATACTCTAAACCCACCAAAATAAATGCCTACACAAATTAATCCAAGGTTGGAGTCCCCCTCGCAATGTAAATAGCTCCGGCTTTGCAAGAGATGGAGAGGTAGCTTCAATGTGTGGAAGAGACGGTGTGAGAAAGCGAGGTCAATCGAGAGACATATAGATAGAGAGACAAAGTGAGTGTGGCCTGACATTCATTGAAAAGATATATATGCTTTGTAGAGATATTGTCCGATTGAGCTTTTGGGAAGGGTGAGGGCTGTAAGATAGAGCTTGAGAGATGATCCAGTCACAAACATGTAGATATATTTTGTGCGTGGGAGGAAGCAAGGTCAATCGATTACATATATAAAGGGAGAGAGATTGAGAGAGTGTGGGTCGTCGTGCGATCGAAAGAGTGATACGGGTTGGAGAGAATGACCTAGATAGACAATGTGCGTGAGAGAGTATACAATATGAATATGTCGAATTGGGCTCAAACATGGAGATATATCATTTGTGCCGAGAAAGAGCGAGGTCAATCGAGACATACAAAGAGAGACATAGAGAGAGAGGGAGAGAGAGAGAGATTGAGCGAGTGTGGCCCGCCATGAGGTTGAAAGAGTGGGGGCGGCTTGGATGGACTGACTTAGATAGACAATCTGCGTGAGAGAGTATAGAGTGTGTCGATCGAGGCCCGGACAGGGAGATATATCATTTGTGTGTGAAAGAAAACGAGGTTAATCGAGACTCAGATAAAGAGAGTGAGATTGGGCGAGTGTGGCTGCGGAAGAAAGAGTGAGACAGTCTCGAGGGAGTGACCTAGATAGACAACGTGCGTGCGTGCACATGAGAGGTTGGGGGGGGGGCAAATAGGAAATGCATGTATCTAGCGAGAGAGGGTGGGAGGGAGGGAGGAGGGAGAGAGAGAGAGAGAGAGAGAGAGAGAGAGCTCGACATGGGGTGCAATGGCGGGTGTGTGAGGTAAATACATTTGGTAACAGAGTGGAAAATGGGGGTTGTGTAGTTGAGAGAGTTAGAGATCGAAACATGGAGAGAAAGAATGAACGTGTGTCGGAAACCGATAGCTTCCTAAGGTGGTTAGGAGAGGAAGATTGACCGATATAGGAAGTATGTAGCATATGTGCCAGGGGGTGGGTGGGGCTAAAAACAACATTTGAATGTAGATAGTACTAGACTTAATATCGATGTTTCAATTCGGTGTACATTGTAAGATTTGAACTGGGGACCATGCATATGGGTAATTATTTTGAATTCGTGCCATACTAGGTTTGGAAAAGTTGACATTGACTCGATTGTTGTGCTATTTTGTAGGTCATATGTTTGAATCCATCCAAAAAAATTCTCACTACCATGGTGTTCATCATATACATATGAATTTGTATTAAAAAAGTAGTGTGGATACAGTGAAATGCGAAATCCACGTTAGAATTGGAGATCGCTATGTGAAACACACTCTAATTTAAATAACTAATTATGTGACACACACTCTAATCCATGTTAGCATGGATACCGTGGATACCGTTTCGTTCTTTTTTTGAATAACTCCTCATTAATTAATTTATAGTATCTCGTTTCGAATGACTAATTATTTGCAAGGAAAACATGTGCATGGTAATACATACAGATTTGTTTGCAAATGAAAGAAGATTCGTTTGCATTCTCAAATGTAGGCGCACCAGGCAGACCAGGGTCGTGTCGTGGTGGTCACGTGTGTCGTACGGACGCTTAGCACCCAACCACCCACCCCCTCCCTCCCTCCCTCCCCTCCTCCCCACAAAAAAGGACGACGACAAAATAAGTTCGCGCTTCCACATTTCGGATTGAAATATCTGGCGGCCCCAATTCCAGCCCTGCAAAATCTCCCTTCTCCACCGTCCCCTTCCGCGCCCAGATTGCTCAAATCCCCAATTCGCCGCCAACCCAAGCAAAGTTCGAATCGTCCCTCGTCTCGTCTCTTTCCCCACCTCTGTGCCGAACGACGACGATGAAGACGACGGTCGCACTTCACCACCGCACCGGAGCTACCTCATCTACGCCCTCGTCCACCACACCGGGTGGTTCATTGACAACGTCGGCCGCCGCATCCGACGTGCCTCATAGACGCCGACTTCCACCACATCAGGTGCGCTTCACCGACGTCGTCTCCCACCTCACCGGGGCTACTTCACCGAGCACATCGTCGCACCTCCACCCCCCGAGGTCGTTGGGGCTTCACCAACAGTCTCGTCCACCGCATCATAGCGCTCCGTTGCAACACAAGATCTGCATCCGTGCGCGGCCAGCCAACGCCAGCGCATCACCCTCAACGGCTCTGAAGTGACCCACACTCTAGCTAGGCGAGCATGCCCAAACGCCGACCAGAACTAGGTATCCACACATCACTCCCTTATGCACTGTTCCGACTATGTTTGGATATCCTTTCACAGCTCTCTTAGCATACACGCCTATGCAATTCTGACTTTAACTCTTATTTCTTCTGGACATATCATGTGAAACAAGCAAAACCATTTTTAGCGAAGCATGATGGCGTTATGGGATCTGGTACACATCCTGCACACCCGTATAACCTTGTAAGTATCTGTCCTCCGGTACAACAGCAAGGTCGATTCCTCTTATTTGATCAACCATTCGCCATGTCAAAAATGCAGAGGGGGATGCAAGGAGCACAAGGCTTGCACATCTAAGCAAGTAGTAACATGGACTTGTACAAGGAACATCCCAAGCGCAAGCAGAGCTGCAGTGAGCCTGTATAATGAACTAGCGTAAGTCCCTGGATTTCACTTAATTCGTACTGGCATGCGTGTATGATTTTGTGCGATGTATGATCCACAAATTCAAGTTACCAGGCTAACATTTAACTTAAAAATATGAAGGCACTTGCACTCGGAAATCAACATAACTTGAGAAATGTGAAGCTACATGCACTTTGAAAACCAGCTAATGATCCAAAGTAGTTTAGATTATAAAACACTAAATGATGCAAGCACCAAAAAACACAAAATGCAACATGGTGTACAAGGACTACTAACATGGTCTGCATACCGCTTGAATTATTCATTCTCCGCTGAAAATATCAAAGTGTAATTGCACCTATAACCAAGCGCAAATTTCATATCAATATATCTATCCCGCATAAGTATGCCAATAGTTTCAAACAACAGATTAGAAAAGTATTTATGGTACGTTGTCATGATACGGGACTTTCCGTAGATGGCCTCGACGCTTCCTCAAGCCATGAAAATGTACTATAATTTGCTTGTCATCAATGCCTGCAAATCTCTATGTCTCTCTGAACATAGCAGATCATCATTAGGCACTAAATCCTTCAATGGGAGCTTGCAAAATGCTTGCATTAGATCCCTCATTAGACACTATATGTTCATCACGAGGAGCATGTAAAATGTTTGCATCAAATCCTTCATTAGCAGTCTGTTCATTAGACACTTCAGGCTCAAGAACAACATGAGCTTGTATGTTTGCACCGGAAACTTGATTAGATACATCAGATTTAGTCGATTCAAGATTGATTCGTGGAGTTATAAAATAAGCAGAAATTGGTTTCATTTTCTCATAGATTCCCTACATACAAGCAGTTTTACAACACCGTCAGGTTTAACTATTGGCCAGAAATTGAACAGTTGAATTAGATATAATCAGGGATGTGATGTACCTGCTCGTTACGCATGCTACTCTGGCAAGCTGCGACTGCCCGTTTGCGCAAGCTCGATGCCATGCTCGTGCTGACGCCGCCGCCTCCCACGCAGGCTACACCCAGGGTTGGATCTTCATCTTATTGTTCTTCCGTTCGCTTGAAGCCCGATGACTGCCCTCTAACGAGGGTGCGAGGAAGTGCTGTGTCGGTCTGTCCAGCGGCGGCTAGGTTAGAGCGAACTAGACTGGAGGCTGGAGCGAACGAATTGGGATTTTTCCTGCTGTCGATCGATATGGGAGGCGCTCGTTTGGGCCGTGAGCCTGCTATAGGGCCTGCCTTGCTCTTATGTTATTGGCCCATCCAAATTGAAATATTTTTCTTCATTTTTTACATTGCCTGCTCGTGCGTCGGGCCGAACAAAACTAGCCTGGGCCAACCTAGACGACTCAAACTAGGTGCACACTTTCCAGCCACCCGAGGCGGCCACCCATACCAGCCCTATGGTGGTGTCACGCCTTTTGTGTGTATGATTGTAGTGAAAAATATTCCAGCGGCGCTTTTGATTTATCCACAGAATGGTTGAATTGCTTGTTTCTATGAACTGAGTTCGCCAATAATGTGAAGGATGCCAGTATTTTCATCCTATTGTAGATTGCTTAAATCTCGATATGCCAAATGTAATCGCATGAAATATATAGTAAAAGCCAGTGTGATGTGTGTGGCTACAACTAGTCTGACTACACATCCTCATATAACATATCAAGGATGCACCATCTTACCAGATTAACCATTCAACTTACCAATGCAGTGAAGGAAGAAAGAAGTATTGGGACTGCGTATCCAAGCAATTGATGCCATGGACTCCTTCGTGGAACCTTGTAAGTGAAAAACAAGTTGCAATGTGCCTGTACAAAGAGCTAGCGTAAGTTCAGTTACCTGCTTCTCAGAATTTTAGTTAGCCACCTATTGCAAAATTGTTCAATTACGTTGCTTGGCTTAATTTAGTTTGCTACTGATCACATAATGCCATAGCCTGTTAATCCTATTATAGACTATGCCTATCTATGTGTTTGATACTTACTGTTAAGAATTACCTATTTTCCTGAACTTAAATAGCTACTTAAGCACGTAGATAGCTGGTTATATGTACTTCTAGGGTGTAGCAGAATTCACGTGTAATTTACGTTTTGATACCCTGTTTGCTTAAATGGTTTGTTTGTTATCACTTTTAGCACTAGTAATGTTGGCATGTTCATAGATAGACAAATGTCAGGTTTATATGAGGGACACCGTCTTTTTAACTTATATATGTGTTGGAATCATTTTGCTTACATCAAAGAAATTTACAGATGTCTGTGTTGCTGGTAAACGGTGCCGACTTGTTACTTTAATACGTTGCCAAGAACTTGTTAGTTTTACTAGTTCATGTGTAATTAAATATGTTGCCAAAACTGGTTAGTTTTACTAGTTTGATGTTAGTTTCTTATGGCTCTTGCAAAACTTTATTTATTGATTGCTAACATTCAAGTTTGCAGGATCCAACTGAAACTCCGTTGGCACAACAGCTATGTTTTCAGAAACTTCCTTGTTTACCTGGTTTGCTACCAACTTCATGTTTTCAGGATCCAATTGGAAATCCAATTGCACAGCAGGTACATTTTCAAAAATATATTTGTGTAATAGGTTTGCTGCTGTAACTTGTTGCTCTAATCAAGTTACTGACTACTCAACTTTTCAGGATCCAAGAAAAACTCCAATGCCACAACAGGTTCCTTTTGCAAAACTTGTTAGTTTAACTGCTTTGCTGCTGCAACCGGTTGCTCTAATCACGTTACTGGCTACTCAAATTTTCAGGATCCAAGAGAAACTCCAATGCCACAACAGGTACCTTTTGCAAAACTTGTTTGTTGCTTTGCTGCTGCAACAACCGGTTACAATGATGTTAATAACTACTTTTCAGCATCCAATTGAAACTCTTTAATTCCTTGTTTGTTTAAATGGTTTGCTGTTATAACTCCTAGTTGAGATGTTTTGCTAACTTCAAATTTTCGGAATCCAATCAAAACTTTAATGGCAAAGCAGGTTAGCCCAAGATCAAAGAGCAAGGTCCCTATAGACGTTGTATCATCCCATAGCAGTGGCACCGGCCCAATCGTGCATCATGAATTGCCAACTGCTGATGCTCTAGAGGCTAAACTAGTGGTAGAAAGATATTCTTCTTCTGCACTTAGAGATGAAGTTGACATGTTGAGGAAGCAAACAACACAATCACAAGCAGTACTCAAGACAACCATTAAATATTTGGTGGATTTCAAAACGAAGCAAGCTGAGACTGACCGCATTGTTAAGGTCCTGAAGGAAAAAAGGAAATTAAATTCCCACTTGTTAAATCATAGGTGAAATGTTCTTTCCATCATTGAATAACCTTTCTGTTGTTTGTTCATGTAATCAATCAAACCATTTGTTTTAGAGATCATGTAATAACTGTTTTTTTGTTTTTTGGTTTGTAATTTTATTTGAGCACAAGTCTGTATTAATTGATAAGACTCAGAGACATTTCATTTTGATTATTGGGCCAGACCTACAAATATGCCAATCGGGCTGAATGTGCATTCAGCAATAATAGTATTATAGATGGACCATAAGTGGCAAGCATCGGAAAGGGCCAAGATGTTGTATTAGCTTCGCTAAAAAAAGGATGATGTTCTAGCAAAAAAAGTACGGTGGCCTGGCTTATGTATGTTAGTTGATATTATTGATCCATATACTCTATAAGTGTTTATACGTCTGTTAGTTATGTACAATCTTCGTTGATTGACTCGGTATTTGAATCTTGATACATCGCTTGTGTACATTTGAGTATTGACATTTGTAAATCATATTCATATATGACAGTGGAATACATCTTTGTCATGCTTTTGAAGATATATAAAAACACATAGTATGATTTATAAAGATTCGTATAGGAATACAAAATGGATTCGAATTTAGTTGCCAGGGTAAACGTGGATGCTTATTGTCCCAAAATACGAAAGAAGCGGCAAAATGTCCACTCCCACGTCGGCTGCCCGAAGCCAAGTGTTTAGGAGAGGGAAATTACTGTCTACCCATTACACGGACAATCCATCGGTCCGATTTCCACTGCTCTCAATAGGGGTAGGTTAGTAACTTCAATTAGACGTGACACAACCGCCTCTGAGCCCATTCCGACATGGTTGGCGCCAAACATGGGCGGCAAAACACATTTGATTCAAGCTCATCCAAAAGAACTCTGTTTCTCCCTCCATTTCCCCATTCATACACGGTGGGCGGCAAAACAAACTCGACTCGGCCGAAATCAATGTAGGCAAATATTTTCAATAGGGGCAGGTTTGTAACTTCGCTCAGACATGACACAACCGCCCTACCTATCAGCCCCGTTCACACACCGTGGGCGCCAACCATGGGCGCCAAAATACCCTCTCCTCGCCCGAAATCGCTCTGGGCAAATATTGGCGAGATGCGAGATTACTGTCCTATTGCCAACCGATGAGACGTCCAAATTTTAAACGGGGGCTAAGTTCGTAACTTTCCCATATTTCAGACAGGCGCGTCCCAAAAACATGGTTCCCCGTACCTCTCCCTCCATTTTCCCTACCAAGACTGCGTCGTCCACTGCTAGAGATGGACGTTTCTCATCCACGGCGACGGACCAAGAGCCTTGCATCACGTCCTCTCGCTTCATCAGCGTCGTCGTCCTCTTTGTTGGGGCTGCTCACATGACCTTCTCTTCAACCGCAACGGGACTTATCCCCCGATGCACCTGTCTACCGTTGCAGATCTGCTTCTATGCCACCGACAGCCATCACACCCCCGATGCCTACACGGTGCCGCAAGAGATGTGGTACTTCTTATCTCCTCAACTTTTTTATCTCAATGAGAAGATAGATCGTAACTTGGTTTCTCTACTTTCTTTTCAGCTCTTAGAATTTAGTTCTTAGTTCGAGGCAAACAATGGATGCTAAATATCATTTCTCTGGTTTGCAGCTTTAAATCTGCCATGGCACAGTCATAATACGGTTTAATTGATCATGCTTAGGGTTTAATTGATCATGTTGGTTCCGTGGTGGTTTCTTTAATAGAAATCGGAGGGAAAACCCACTTTTGCTCAAAAAAATGCTTGGGGTTTCCTCCTTTTATGATCACTATACGATCAGAATACGTGCTTCGTGTCATAATAGCACTGCTCCACTCATCAAGCTAAACAAGCTTAGTTGTTCGAATACGAATCTGATATTATTAAAACAGAGTCGTTTAATTGGTCAGCTAAATGTTCCTAATTTAGTTTCGAAAATGCATGTTCGCCGCTCGTGTGTATCTCTACAGGGTACCCACGGTGGGCCGCGGCCCACCCTGGGATTTTGGGTCATCCCAGGCCCCGATTCCCCTATGTACTACTGTGCGCTTCCGATCTCTACTCGCCCCCAGCTGCCTGCCTCGCCGGCGACTTGCTGTCCCCGGACGACATGACTCTAGGAGGAGACGCCGGACTAACAGGAGGTCAGGAGCCGCTCGCCCAATAGCGTCACCGCTGCCCGGGCGCACTGCCGTGCCTACCTTCCCAGTCCGTTCAGGGCTCAGGCGTGCAGCACCCACTAAGCCAACCCGATTTATCCTGAGATACGTCCTCAACACTCAGCAGCCACACCTCATCACCCATTTTCTAGTTGATTCATTACTCATTAGGCAGGACTGTCATTAGGGTTTGTTGTGCGCTGAGTGCTACCTACACTTAATGGTTCAGATGTATTTCAGTAATCTTTAGTACCTGTAAAGTTCACAGGGTTTCAAAATTCCGGCCCTAGGAACAGACACTAGTCATTTTGGATTGTTGGTCCTAGTGACATTGACCCAGATTACTACTGCAGGCCAGGTTTGTTGACAATTTTACTTGTCTTTCTTACTCATTTGATATGATATCCAATTATTCACGTCGATTACTTGCAAACAATAAGTGCTAGACAAACTTCTTGATTCAGATTTTGGATGGTCTCTTACTGCAGTTACAAATCTGCATACTTCTCCTAGTAAGCTCACAAGTAAATGATTGATTCACTACATCTATGCTTGCCTTGTTATATTTGTTGTCAATATTCTTTTAGGGTGGACCACTCTGTTTCAAAATACTGGAACCGTAGACATGAGTGAATAGTATTTGTCGGTGTGTTCTATTCCATCATGTGTGGGCAACGAACACTGCATTGTATAGAAAGAAAGTGTCATTTCCAGCTTTTACATGGGCTACGATCTTTTACATGGAGTAGAATCTGCCTACTTGCTTTGTGTCGCACTACCAACACTCCACCCTTGAAGCTAAACATTATGCCACTCATAATTCCTTAGTTTATTTGTTCAAATACAAATTTGATATGATTCTATTGTTCCTACTTCTGTTTTGAAATGTGTGTCTGCCTGTTATAGAGACATAAGGGGGTTGTATTTCTATGTGTGGTTTGGTCAGCACGGTTGGGGGTGAACTTTGCATATGTAGGGGTTTATAGGGAGACACTCTTCGAGTTGAATCCGCAATGCATTCCATAGATAATCTGACTACTTTTTATGTTTCCATGAACCTCAGATTCAGAACAGCATCATAATGATTATGAGCTTGCGCGCATGAAAAGAATAAAGCAGAACAATGCCATGGCTGTCAAACTTGGCATTAAGGGACTGAAATCAAGTCTAGATGCAATGCAATGCAAACGCTCTCCACTACTGATTCATGCTCGTAATATGATCCTAACAGTGATTACGAGCTAGAGGGAGACCTAAGTCAATGTAGCTCCCTAGTGGAGGAGCCGAGGCGATGCCCTATCTTATTCACCCATCAAGGTGCTTGCTCTAACTTTTCAAGGTTATATTGGTCGCACATATCTTGCAACTGATGCTTTGCATTGCTTCTACTTTGTTGCACTGCCATTAGCTTAGTTTACACATCATGTATGTGATTACGCCTTGCCTATCCATTTTCAGTACATATTTCATCTGTCATCATAACATATTTATCCATTCAAATGTTGTTCTTGTGTATTAGACGTTCAAAAGGAAGAGGGTGATTTCTGATCGCGCAGGAGCACAAGCAAAGTATTTGGAAATGTTAATGACACCTAATAAATTAAATAGCCCATTAGATGTAGTTGTAATATCACCTGAACCACAAAACACCCCAACTCTAGCAGACTCTAGCCCTACTACACTGGTCATTTCTGATGCCCCAACTCAATGAGACCCAAGCTGCGAAGAAAAGATGATGATGTCAGTTGACATAGCACCAGCTCTACGACGCAAAACCCCCATTCCAGCAAAGAGTACACCAAATCTAGTTGCCAAATCCCTTTTCAAACCAGAGAGAGCCCCAATTGCAACAAATAGGACCCCTGTTCCATTTCTTCCATGTTTAGAAGATGAAGCTTATATTGTTGTCAGGAACTTTGTGCGCATCTTTCCTTCATGGAAAGATTATACCGAATACGTAACAATTTCCGCCTTCCTCCGCAACTTACGCGTAAGTAATGTACTAATGTTATTCATGGTAATTACTGCATACGTTTCTGTTGACAGAAGATACAAGATTTCATTCTTTTAAATAGGCGAGGACCAAACTGGATTTTCAAGACAAGCAAGGGTTGGTTGCGCTTTTCAAGCACTCGATGATGAAGTATCATTCCTACCTGAGGAAAACTCACTTCGATGGCAAGCCTCTAAACGAAATTTCTGTAAAGTCTCCGGTGCTACATTTATCAGACGGTGGTGAAGCTCCCCACGTTATGAACAATGCCAAATTATGCTATTGATATTTTGAACTTACTCTTTATTTTTCTAATTTGAAATTGGATGGAATTGACAGCACAGTTATCATCTTTGTTTATACATGTGGAAAACCTGTCATCTCTCTGCTTGTTTTAGGGTGATATGCCTGATGGCATGCACAAGTCTGTTGAAGGCTGTGAGACAAACCCAACATATATTGCAGCAAAGAAGGCAAAACATCTTGAAGATAGCGAGACAACCCCAAAGTCTTGTCTTGATGCAGTGTTCAAGTTACTTGAGACTAGCAGTCAGACAAGCTCATAGAATTCGCAATCTGAATCAGTTTGACTTCTTCAGTCCCAAGTTCTAGCAGAAAGGCATTCTGCACTCAACTTCGACTTGAAGTCCTATCTCTAAGAAAGATTGTGGAGAACACCAATGAGAACCTCATTGCTAAACAGCTACACCTGGAAGCTATGACCGACATGGTAGGCCGGTCTCACAGCCTTGCTCAGCAGCTTGCGCAATAGCTCCCGCGCAAGGCTAACCTTTCTTGAACTGTCTTGGTAGTGGTCTCGGTTCAGTATTATTTTGTTACGCTGGAATGGTGCCCAGTTTTTGTAATCTGCTTCTTCGTTGCGCTTTATGATCACTGGTGGCGAACTTCGATGCCCAGTGGATGTAATATACCATAAATCCCTTTATTGTATAGTGTATGTTTATTCTAAGTTACTATGTCATAATTTCTTAATTGTATAGAGTAGGTTTGTTCTTAATTCCTACTAGTTACTGCCATCATTCGGTATCTGGAAAAAAAATCTGATGTAGTCGACCGGGCCGAAACATTCGCCTCTAATGGGCCTGGTTTTTAGCGGGCCACAATTGGGCCGTCCTGCATCTTTCTTGGGCCCGAATGGCCATTGGGGCCTTCACACTTTGCGCCAGGCCCACAATTTACTCCGGCCTATATTCGGCCCAAATTTTAGTTGGGCCTTTTGTGGACCCAGCGCTTAGTTTGGCCCAGATAGTGTTGGGCCATTAACAGGCTGAATATTCTACTGGCCTGTTATGGCCCAGAAGAAACCATGGGCCTTTAGCAGGCCGAAATGCATGTTGGGCCTCAATTTTCACTAGTCGTCGACAGGCCTTCAGTAGGCTGAAATGTAGACCGGCCTTTTGGCCCGATTATATGACAGCCGTTACTGGGATTTAAACATGTATCGGGCCTTAGTTGGCCCACTGATATCATGGGCCTTTAAGAGGCCGAAAGCTTAGTACAGGCATCAATGGGCCGAATTATACGACAGGCCTTTAACAGGCCCAAAGTCACATTGGGCTGAACTGTTGCCACCTTTATCACGGGCCATGGGCCGGATGTCACGTCGGACCATACATGGCCCATGGGCAGCACGGGACATTCCCAGGCCGAAAGACACACCGGGCTGAAATGGGCCCATGTCTACATCGGGCCTCTAACAGGCCGAAAGTCACTGGGTTGTAATTGGGCCCAAATATTCGGCAAACAATTAACGGGCCAGATCTGGCTTCGAGCCATAAATGGTCCTTTATTAAATAGGTCGTTATTGGGCTGGCCCACTAGTACCTGAGTAAGTACTACAGGCCTTTGACTGGGCCAACCTTTTTAACCTATATGGGCCTCTGTTGGGCCCTGCCACGTGTCGACGTATCGTAGGCATGTCTCCTCCAATGGACGGGCGACATCTGGCCCACCGAGGAGCAGACACGTGTTTCCTCCGGCCAATGAGAATTTTACACGTGGAAAATCACCATTGGTCTGGGCTGTTAACGGGTTATCAGATCCAAAACCGGACCCGATAGCTTAATGGCGAGCCATTACGGTGGATGCCACGTGTCGGTCACCCTTGACGAAAGCACTTCTATGACGCGCGATTTATCATCATGGAAGTGCACACTTCCGTGATGATAATTTTGGTAATGTCATGGAACACTTCTACGACAACACGGGTATGACTATCTTGATTCTGTCATAAAATCGTCATGGATGTACATGCATGACAGAAAACGCGACCTACTGTGACAAACACATATCATCACGGAAGTTTATTTTTTTGTAGTGTCTCCTCTGGTGTCTCCTGCTCCTGCGTCCGCCGCAGGGGAAGTGGTGACGATGCCGCCTGCTCCGACCACATCCCCAGCAGCGTCCGCACCCTCGCGTGTCTCCGCACCCCCCGCAACGTCAGAGGCCACGGGTGGCGGAGCCTTCGAGGTGGATGGATGGGCCGAAGAACCGGGTTTCTTCTTGGGCGCCATGGTCGATGGCGCCGTTGAAGATGAAGATGGTGATGAAGATGACACACTGCACACGCCTTCAGGTTCGCGCAAGCGAGCCCCCTACTTGGCGCGCCAAATATGTCGCAGGAAACCACGGCCACCTATGGGACCAGGAGGCCCCTTGCTGGTTCGGCAGGGGGGAGTCGCGTTGCATAAAGAGCAGACGAGCGTGAGGCAGCACGGCAGAGATCACACAAGCATTTTTACCCAGGTTCGGGCCACCGTGAGGCGTAAAACCCTACTCCTACTTTGGTGGATTGATGGTGAGAAAAAGTGGTGGTGAGGCGTAGCACGCTGCCCGGCAAGGGTTGCCTCAGGGCGACCGTGGCTACGCGCGTATGGGGTGTGAGTTATCCAATCTTCCAACCCTTTCTACGATTGCCATGGGCCTCCTTTTATAGATCAAGGGGTTACCACAATGGCAAAGTAGTCATTACACACTAATAATAGCAAACTGTGCTATCATACCTAATTCTGCAGGCTGACAGGGCGCATTAAATGCACCGCTTAATGTCACGTCATTGGTTTCCCGGCAAGCCTTGCCGGGCTATCTTGCCAGCTCCACGCCTGGTCGCTTGACACGTCATAGGACGGGTGTCATATTTAGGTATTTCCTGTAGAAAGAGGCTACCATGTGGCGAACGGCTGCCACTTAGTCACTTTGCGGCTTGACAGCGCACTGATTAACGACGTGGGTCATGGCGGAGTGCTTGGGTGAGGTGTTGTTCCCTACACGAGTCCTGGCAGGCTCTGCCGGGACGTCTTGGGTATCTTCTTCTGGGGGCGGCATTGCGCCTTGCCATGCTCGCTTGCCCTGCAAGGGAGGCCCTTCTTCTAATGGTATCTTGCTCTTCTGGCTGGATCCTGGTCCTCTTGATCTGCATGTTGGTCCTTCGATGATATTGATTACTTGTACTCTGACTTGGGTTGGTGCTTCAATCTCGTTCTCGTACTTGTGCACAGTCTGGGCAACAGACCCGGGGTTTGTTGCACCGACAGAAGCCCCTGGGCCTGCCCCGAACGCACTGCCGAGCGTCGTGGGGGTAGGGCCTAATAAGTGCACAGGAAGGGGGTGCCGGAGAGGCTGATCTCTTGAGGTCTTTGTTGCTTCTTCATTAGTCTTGATTCCGGGCCAGTTTCTGGTTTCCCCGCGCGTCGTGTAAAGCCAATAGTGGTGGGGCCGCTCCAGTAATGGCCCGTGAATGACTTTAACGCACGGGGTAGAAACTGCCAATTCACTCTTCCCACCACGCCCTTATCCTTAGCCACGTATGATGCATGCATCGTGCGGGGTAGGTAACGGAGGCGCATGGCGCAGGAGAGCATCAAGGCGTGGGCCCGGTTGTCTTGAATTGGCGAAGGAGGACGGTGGCCGCCCATCGAGGGAGCGGCTCCCGTCCCCGGCCCGGCTATAAAAGGAGGGGTGGAGGAGGGCGGAGTCATCCATTCTCACGCTCCTTCTCCTCCGTTTCCTACTTCTTGTTGGATATGCTGAAGAGAAGAGGCTGGGGCCAGGCCCCGGGCTCCATTCTGGGGCTTCTCAAGGATCTGAAGTGGGGATCCGGGCGGTGCGGCGACAACGATGGAGACGGAAACTCTGGCGTGTCCGCCGCCAGGCCGCCCATAGCCTTGACTTTAGTGGGAGGGTACATGAGCGATACCATACCACGGCCCGTAGTGGTCATAGCGCGTGGTAATTGATCGCTCCCCATTCTTGTTCCTTCACGGCGCTGGGGAGAGGTCACGTAAGGGAGTTGCTGCGTGGAGAGCTCGACCAACCACGAAAGCTCCTCCTTGAGCGAAAGCGATGAGGAGGATAGTGACGGCGATGACGATGGTGGCGGGCGGGAGAGCGACGACTCTGACTCGGGTTGATCACCGCCCGCACCATCTTCATCAGGCGGCAGCACCATTATCTGCATCCGCATCTCCTTCCCGGTAATGTGATTTGCTGGGGAGTTGGATGCAGAGGTGGGGATGGTGCTCCCAGGCTCCTCCAGCAGTCTTCCAGTTGGGCCCCGGCAGGCTTCCTCTCGGGTTGCAGCTCCATTAACCCTGTCGTGTTCTGCTGGCCCTGGTGGCGGTGGTTGATGTGTCGCCTCCGCCGTGCTCTCCATCGACACGTTCCCCGGTGCTCCCGTCCTGTTGGGCGACCTCTCCTGGATCACGAAGGGGGGCAGGCTGGGCTCCTGCCCAGGCACTCCTTTTGCCCCCCTCGCCTTTGACGGCCGTGCCTAGAAGGAGAGGGACAAGAAAGGGCATTACAGGGCACTTATCTTTTTTCAATCTTAAATCTGTAGACACTTGCCAAATTTTAATTCAAATAATGTAATCTCTTGAGTCCATATTTGTCTTCTGTAATGCCTATACTTGTATCAGCATATTAACAAAAAAGATGAACCTTGCCGGGAATTCGTGCATGTATACATCCATGCGGAGGTGAGATGCCTCTTTAGTGTAAATAAACGATTTTTTCCCGGTAGGCTATCCTGCCGGTACCCTTTCTCTTGTCGAAGAACTGCGTCTACCAGGCAAAATACAAAGGGCCCAGCCCCCCGCCATCTCCTTTTTACCAGAGGCCACTACGACCATCCTGACCGAAGCAACGTTCGAGTCAAGGATGGGAGCACCTAAGTCTCAAAAGGGTGGCGAGGTTTCCTTATGCACAAGTTGTGGCTTACAGGAGACAAATGGTCAAGAGGTAGAACTTATCTACGGGGCTTGCCGGGGATCGCAGTTCCGGGCGATCTTCTCAACTCCTTGTCGAAGCCAAGTTCACGGTAGGAACATGCAGCTTTATGCAGATGAGAATGAATGCAAGATGCGATCCTATCTATATGCATATGCAAATGCTCATGAAATGCTTATGTAGTGGTCTTGGAATGCTCATGCATGCATGCAATCTCGGTCAGGGGCCCCCCACAGCACAGGGTCATCGCACTGGCTTTGTATAAGGGGTTACATGCAGCTGAGGCAAGGCCTGTACAAAAGGGTGGCTGCCGGGCAGGGCCTGACAGTCGTGCCTTACGGGCAGAACTTGCGGAGATGCTCAATATTCCATGAGTTTCACAATCAAATGCCATCTCCGGTTTCCAGACAGACTGAGCCAGGTCTGGTGACTCGTACTACACGGTAAGGGCCTTCCCACTTCGGTGACAACTTGTTTGTACCCTTGGCGGACTGAACGCGCCTAAGGACAAGGTCACCTTCCTCAAAACACCGGGCATGAACCCTGCGGCGATGATAGCGACGCGGGGCTTGCTGATAGCGTGCAGCACGCGTAGCAGCCCGGAGACGGTTCTCCTTGAGTAGCACAGCGTCGTCACGCCGATGCTGATCTTGCGCTACTTCATCGTAGGCAAGCACTCGAGGTGAACCGTAAATGAGTTCCGTGGGGATAACTGCTTCTGCCCCATAGACCAGGGAGAAGGGAGTCTGCCCGATAGCTCGGTTTGGTGTCATTCTGAGGGACCAGAGAACAACTGGCAGCTCCTCGATCTGCCGCCTGCCATGCTTCTACAGCGTAACAAAGGTTCTCATCTTGAGTCCATGCAGCACTTCGGCATTCGCCCTCTCAGCTTGTCCATTGCTCCGGGGGTGTGCCATAGAGGCAAATGAGATCTTGTATCCGAGGGCATGAACATATTGCATGAAGGCGCGGCTCGTGAACTAGGTGCTGTTGTCGGTAATGATCCTTGCCGGAACTCCAGAATGACACTCCAATTCTTTCAAGAACTTGATAGTTGACTGAGTAGTCACCTTTCTCACGATGGTCACTTCCGGCCACTTTGTAAACTTGTCGATAGCAATGAACAATAATTCAAAGCCCCCGATCGCTTGGGGGAAGGGGTCGAGGGTATCGAGCCCCCAGACCGAAAATAGCCATGACAGAAGGATTGTCTGAAGAGCTTGGGCAGGTAGGTGGTTTTCTAGGAATGGAACTGACAGGCTTCACACTTAGTGACTAGCTCGACCACATCTTGGAGGGTTGTGGGCCAATAGAATCCTTGTCTTAATGCTTTCCCAACTAATGCCCTTGATCCAATGTGGGAGCCACACATGCCTTTGTGTATCTCAGCCAGTAGTTCCTTCCCTTCTTCCCGGCAGACGCACTTCAGTTTCACACCGTTGGGCCTCCTTCTATACAGAGTGTCATCGACAAACTGATATATTGTAGGACCTTGAAGTATGTCTAGAGGGGGGTGATTATACTAATTGACCAATTAAAATCTATGCCTTTTCCCAATTCTAGACTTTGGCTGATTTTAGCTATCTTAGAACAATTCAAGCAATCATCACGCAATTCAAGCAAGCATGCAAAGAGTATATAGGCAGCGGAAAATAAAGCATGCAACTTGCAAGAATGTAAAGGGAAGGGTTTGGAGGATTCAAACGCAATTGGAGACACGGATGTTTTTGTCGTGGTTCCGATAGGTGGTGCTATCGTACCTCCACGTTGATGGAGACTTCAACCCACGAAGGGTAACGGTTGCGCGAGTCCACGGAGGGCTCCACCCACGAAGGGTCCGCGAATAAGCAACCTTGTCTATCCCACCATGGCCGTCGCCCACGAAGGACTTGCCTCACTAGCGGTAGATCTTCACGAAGTAGGCGATCTCCTTGCCCTTAGAAACTCCTTGGTTTAACTCCACAATCTTGTCGGAGGCTCCCAAGTGACACCTAGCCAATCTAGGAGACACCACTCTCCAAGAAGTAACAAATGGTGTGCTGATGATGAACTCCTTGCTCTTGTGCTTCAAATGATAGTCTCCCCAACACTCAACTCTCTCTCATAGGATTTGGATCTGGTGGAAAGAAGATTTGATTGGAAAGCAACTTGGGGAAGGCTAGAGATCAAGATTCATATGGTTGGAATGGAATATCTTGGCCTCAACACATGAGTAGGTGGTTCTCTCTCAGAACTGGTAAGTTGGAAGTGTAGGTTTGTTCTCATGGCTCTCTCCACGAATGAAGTGGAGGTGGAGGGGTATATATAGCCTCCACACAAAATATAACCGTTACACACAATTTACCAAACTCGGTGGGACCAAATCATAAAACTCGGTCAGACCGATTTAGTAAACCTAGTGACCGTTAGGGTTTTCGGTGGGACTGTCATGCAACTCGGTAGGACCGATATGGTTAGGGTTAGGGCATAACGTAATCTCGGTGAGACCGATTACACAACCTCGGTGAGACCGAATTTGGTAATTAGCTAACCATAGAGTTGGTCAGGTAAACTCGGTGGGACCGATTCGCTCTTTCGGTGAGACCGAAAAGTTACGAAAGGGAAACGGAGAGTTTACATTGTAATCTCGGTGGGAACGATTTGCTCTTTCGGTGAGACCGAAAAGTTACGAAGGGAAATAGAGAGATTACAATCCCATCTCGGTGAGACCGAGATACCTATCGGTGAGACCGATTTTCCTAGGGTTTGTGGCAGTGGCTAAGACATCTGAACTCGGTGGCGCCGGATAGAAAGAATCGGTAGGGCCGAGTTTGACTTTAGGTTTAGGTCATATGTGGATGTGAGAAAGTAGTGGAGGGTTTTGGAGCATATCACTAAGCACATGAAGCAAAAGGCTCATTAAGCAACACATCGTCCCTCCTTGATAGTATTGGCTTTTCCTATAGACTCAATGTGATCTTGGATCACTAAAATGTAAAATGTAGAGTCTTGAGCTTTTGAGCTTGAGCCAATCCTTTGTCCTTGATATTTTGAGGGATCCACTTTCATCATCCATGCCATGCCATTCATTGAGCTTTCCTGTAATATTTGTCTTGGAATAGCATTAGCTCAATGAGCTATATGTTGTTATGAATTACCAAAACCACCTAGGGATAGTTGCACCTTCAATCTCCCCCTTTTTGGTAATTGATGACAACATATAGATCAAAGCTTCGACAAATGATAATAAATTTGGAAAAACATCGTCGCTTTGAGAAGTATGTGATAAGCAAGAGCTCCCCCTAAATTTGTGCATAGTAATATTTGCTTTGGACTGCAAATGCACAAGGAATTAGGCTCATGGGTTACTCTTCCATGTCACATACATCTTGGTGGAGTGCTCAAAATGACAAAGATTGAATACATGCACTCATCACCAAGCAAAGTGAATGATCATATAAGGATAGGTAAGATAATATCATAACGAGCATAAGTGTAGCTTATGATCAAACACATGATCATCAATGTCTCACGGGTAAAAGCATAGTATCTCAACCGAGCAAATAAAGTTCAACCAAAAAGACAAGAGAGAACAAAAGCAAATCTCTCTCTCTCTCTCGAAGCCTATGATCTATACATTTTTCTCCCCCTTTGGCAACAAGTTACCAAAAAGTTCCTAGAAAATGCATAGGACTATAACGTCTCTCAGGCTTGGTCTTCTGGTGGTGGTGGTGTCCGAAGAACTCCAAGAACGAAGGCTTCAGTTGATGTAGACAGAGCTGATGGAGTTGGTGCTGGAGCTGGTGGTGCTGGAGCTGTAGCTGGAGCTGATGAAGTGACTCTGGTGTCTTGAACTGGCTCTGCAGCTGATCTCTGTGCTCATGGCACTCTGGCAAATGCATCAGTCGTTGTTCTGCCCTTCCTCTCCTGCATGTCATCCTGCAGCTGCTCCACAGCTGACTGAATCTCAGTTACCTTGACATCAAGATCATAGAATTTTTGTTCCATGATTCTTTCAAGGCTCTCCTGGTTTTGAGTTAGGGTGGCCAACCCCTTCTCAATCCGCAGAGTTGATGCTATCAAGTAACCAAGCTGCTCCTGCTTGTTCTTCAGAAAGTATTCAGATGCCTCTGCTTGAGTTGGCATCTTGGCAGACTTCTCTTGCCTTGCTTTCTCCTTCTTCTCTTGCGCTTGTACTTATGTTGGTTCATTTTCAGTGCCCGTAGGGCCCTTTCCCGTGCCAAGGTGCACTAGGGCAAGCTGGACGCGGAGAAGCTGGTGACGGACAGGCCGCCGCCGGGCAAAGAACATCGCAAGCCCGAGAAGTATTATGAGGGCGTCCTGAAGGGTGCCCGTCTTATAGCAGGTGAATGCTCCAAAGATGTAATATTTGAGTAGACTCGCATTTGTTACCTGTACGCTGAAAACTTTTTCATATGCGCTAAGCAACGCTTTTGAATTTAAAATATTACCTTCTGTGCGGTCGTTTATCAAATTTGAGAGATGGCGAGTCGTTGGCTTCAGCCCCCATGCCACAGTCTTTGGGGTGTTCGGGATAAACTTGAGCGCTCTTGTTCCCATTCTTGGGTCCTTCGAGGGAGGCGCTCAACGCAACGAACCAGGCAACCAGACTATAATGCTTGAACACTCTCACTTAGCCATAGAATTCTATAATTTTAAATTTCAGCGAAGCCCCTAGTATTCGGAAGACCGAGTTCGGGGCGCTATCCACACCTTGGCCGGACAATGCCGGTTCCTCACTCTAAGCGGCATAAGTCTTTAGGGACTCGAAGAAACCTCTTGAACAGCGACAGACTCTTGCCTTATCATGACGGTCAGTTTTAGCTTTCTCCACTGAGGTGCTCAACCGGGGCACAATCGCAGTGGTTCTCCCAGCGCTACCTTAGCCGATATAACGGAACGTAAGGTACCAAAACATGGGAGCCGGGCAAACCCAACTATTGACCCAAGACATGATTCGAGCTGATGCATATAATGCTATAAGTTCGGGTGCCGCACTTGTGAAAGTGTTGGACTTGTCACACCATGTTTTTGGGGTACATAAGCCCTTGGTGTCTTGGCCGTACTAAATTGTCTGATTCGCAATGTCATAAATGAACATATATAATGGGAAAGAATGCAATAATAGGCAAGAGCTATATATTGGTTATTCAAAAGAAAGTGCAAATAAAAGCAGAATGATACAAATTGTGCGATAAGCAAGGTACGGGCTTTTGATATGTCCCCTTCCAGGTAAGTTTGCGGTGTGGTATGTAAAACAGGTATCTTTGCTCGTAATAGAGACCACCGGACACTCAACGCAGTTTTTCGCTTCCCTGGCTGTTGCATCGTATTCGGCGCGGATGCGGATGTGGCTTCCGGAGAACAGAGTCCCTGAAAGTAAAAGGAAGAAAAAGAAAAAAGGAATGACACAAACGGAGCCCCTAGTGCGGTCTAGCCGCATTCAGGCGTCGCGTGGTCGTGGCCCCGCCCCTATGCCCATGGTGCTCAGAGCGCAATTACGTGCACGTAGTACTGGCTTCGCGAGGGCTGGGGTTGGGGCTGCATTACTACGCTTGTTCGGAACGTGCCAAGCGGTCTTGCTCTAGGTTACTCCCGGCGCGCTTGCGGTGTTCGATTATTTATTGGCGGATCGAGAATTGCCTTAAGAGGCTGTTCGCACTTTCGCCGCAAGGGCGGCCGTATGCTCCTCCGCTCGGAGGGCGTTGATGTTTCCATTGACCGTGATTACGCCTCGAGGGCCTGGCATCTTGAGTTTGAGGTACGCCAAAGGCGGCACCGCATTGAATTTTTGCGAATGCGGTTCGTCCGGCAAAGGCGTGATAGCCATCATGAACGGGACTATGTCGAAGATTAACTCCTCACTCCGGAAGTTATCCAAGGATCCCAAGACCACTTCAAGTGTAACGGAGCCTGTGCAGTTGGCCTCTACACATGGAATGACGCCTTTAAAGGTCGTCTTGGTGGGTTTGATCCTTGACGGTTCTATGCCCATTTTGCACACTGTATCCTGATAAATCAGGTTCAGGCTGCTGCCGCCGTCCATCAGGACTCTGGTGAGGTGAATCCATCAATAATTGGGTCAAGAACCAATGCGGCGAAACCGCCGTGACGGATGCTAGTGGGGTGGTCCCTTCGATCGAAGGTGATCGGGCAGGAAGACCATGGGTTGAACTTGGGCGATGGCTCCATCGCGTATCGTCCCTTAGTGTGCGCTTCGCTCCCTTTTGGGTATGTGGGTTGCGTATATTATGTTCACCGTCCGCACTTGTGTGGAAAGCCCTTCGTCCTCTATTGTTCGGGCGGCCGGGCTCTTCCTCGTCATTGCTATGCAGCCCCTTGTCGTTGTTTTCGGCGCTTAGCTTGCCTGCTTGCTTGAACACCCAACAATCCCTGTTGGTGTGGTTGGCTGGTTTTCGGGGTGCCATGTATCCGCTGGCGATCGAGTATTTGGTCCAAGTTGGACGGGCCCTCGGTATTTCTTTTGAATGGCTTCTTCCGCTAACCAGGTTTAGAGCCTCTGAATCCGGCATTTACTATCGTATCTTCAGCATTATCACAGTTAATGCGGCATTTATGCTTGTTGCGACGCGACCTGCCATTGTTGTCCTTGGTATCCGAACTACCAGGATGTTTGGCCAAGTTGTTGCTTCGAGCTAGCCAGCTGTCCTCTCCCGCGCAAAAGCGGGTCATGAGTGTGGTGAGGGCTGCCATGGATTTCGGCTTTTCCTGTCCTAGGTGTCGGGCTAGCCACTCGTCGCGGATGTTGTGTTTGAAGGCTGCTAGCGCCTCTGCATCCGGACAGTCGACGATCTGATTTTTCTTTGTTAGGAACCGCGTCCAGAATTGTCTGGTTGATTCTTCTGGCTGCTGAATTATATGGCTAAGTTCATCGGCGTCTGGTGGTCGCACATATGTGCCCGAGAAGTTATCAAGGAATGCGGCTTCCAGGTCCTCCCAACAACCGATTGGACTGCTGGCAAGCTGTTGAGCCAATGCCGAGCTGGTCCTTTAAGCTTGAGTGGGAGGTATTTGATGGCATGTAGATCATCACCACGGGCCATGTGGATATGGAGGAGATAGTCCTTGATCCAGACCGCAGGATCTGTGGTACCATCGTATGATTCGATGTTTACGGGTTTGAAGCCCTCAGGGATTTGATGATCCATTACTTCATCTGTGAAGCATAGTGGGTGTGCGGCGCCTCTGTATTGGGCTATATCACGACCTAGCTCATATGAGCTTTGTCTACTGTGTTCGGCCCGGCCGGGTTTGCTGTATCCGGCGTGACGGTAATCATCCCGAGTCGTTGGGCGCCCACGCCATCTGTAGATCGATCTTGTATGCTTTGCCTTATCCTCCAATATATCTCGCAAGTCCGGCGCGTTTTCCCGTGCCTTGGTACTTTTTGAGCGGCGTCGGGGCGTGGCTTGAGCGGAGGCCCAAGGGGCTTCTCTGTCGCGGCCACAGGGTGGCCGGTCTGCCATGTCGTGCGTTGGTGACGTGGGTGTTTCCTCCTCTGATCGAGGCAACGGCCTGCGTTTGGGGTAGCTTTTGGAGGGGCGTTCGAGTTCATACTCTTCGGCTGCAAGGACTTCAGTCCATCTGTCAGCTAGCAGGTCTTGGTCAGCTCTAAGCTGTTGCTGCTTTTTCTTGAGGCTGCTTGCCGTGGCCATGAGCCTGCGTTTAAAATGCTCTTGTTCGTCGGGGTCCTATGGCATGACGAATTCATCGTCGTTGAGGCTTGCCTCGTCTTCGGAGGGGGGCGCATAATTATCGTCCTCTACCTCTCTTTCTGCCGCACTGTCATGCGGACTTGCTTCTCCCTCCTCATGCGCTGAGTCCTGCTGGAGGGGGTCGTCTTCGGCACTGTCCGGGGTATTATTGTCTCTCGTCCCGGAATCGCCATTTTTACCGTGGCGGGATTTAGAGCGGCGCCACTGACATCGGCGCTTGGGTTGTTTCTTGGAGGGGTCATCCTCCGCCGTTCCATCGCCATTCCCATCTTTTGGGATGTCCACCATGTATATGTCATATGACGAGGTGGCCTTCTAGTGCCCCATGGGCGCTGGCTCTTGATCGTCTCCGGCACCGTCGTCCATACTGTCGATGTCTTCGGAGTCGAAGTCGAGCATGTCGGTTAAATCATCGACAGTGGCTACAAAGTGGGTGGTGGGTGGGCGTTGAATTTCTTCATTGTCCGAATCCCAACCTTCCTGACCGTAGTTCGGCCAAGGCTCCCCTGACAAAGAGAGAGACTTTAATGAGTTCAGGATATCGCGAAAGGGCGAGTGCTGAAAGATGTCCGTGGCGGTAAACTCCATAACGGCGCTTGATCGGATTCGGTGGCGAAGGCGCTGGAGGTTCGAGTCCGGAAAGGAGTCCGGCACACAGGAGTCACGAGCTTTGCAAAGGGCGGGGATGGTGTTCGCTCAATCGCCGTAGAGATTTCAGCCGAGGCGGTGTCCAACCAACCGTCCTTGATCGGCGAAACCAGCTCGGATTAAGGGTCGGAGCGGGCATCGTGCGGCCTCCAGAGGCCTTTGCGGCAGAGCTAGATCGTACTCCATCGAGGCAGGCGGCACGCTCGGTGTGGCTCGAATCCGTCGAAGATCAAGTCTCCACGGACATCGGCCGTATAGTTCAAGCTTCAAATCTGACGATGGCCGGGCGTAGCTTTCGATCTGCTCCGGATGGCCTAGCGAATTGGCCCGATGCAAAACCGCCGAATCTGAAGATCTGTCCGGGAGAAAGTCTCACCACGGACTGCGTCGTTGCTGATGATTGAAGGAGCCATCAGGCCTATAGGTGACGACATAGAGGAACTCTCAATGAAAGCACCAATGTCGGTGTCAAAACTGGCGGATCTCGGGTAGGGGTCCCGAGCGTGCGTCTAGGCGGATGGTAACAGGAGACAAGGGACACAATGTTTTTACCAGGTTCGGGCCCTCTCGATGGAGGTAATACCCTACTCCTGCTTGATTAATATTGATGATATGGGTAGTACAAGAGTAGATCTACCATGATATCGTGAGAGGCTAAACCCTAGAAGCTAGCCTATGGTATGATTGTTGTTAGATCCCACGGACTAAAACCCTTCGGTTTATATAGACACCGAATAGGGTTAGGGTTACACAGAGTCGTTTACAATGGTAGGAAATCTACATATCCGTATCGCCAAGCTTGCCTTCCACGCCAAGGAAAGTCCTATCCGGACACGGGACGAAGTCTTCAATTTTGTATCTTATAGTCCAGGAGTCCGGCCAAAGATGATAGTTCGGCTATCCGGACACCCCCTAGTCCAGGACTCCCTCAGTTGGAATGGAATATCTTGGCCTCAACACATGAGTAGGTGGTTCTCTCTCAGAACTGGTAAGTTGGAAGTGTAGGTTTGTTCTCATGGCTCTCTCCACGAATGAAGAGGAGGTGGAGGGGTATATATAGCCTCCACACAAAATCTAACCGTTACACTCAATTTACCAAACTCGATGGGACCGAATCATAAAACTCGGTCAGACCGATTTAGTAAAAATAGTGACCGTTAGGGTTTTCGGTGGGACTGACATGCAACTCGTTAGGACCGATATGGTTAGGGTTAGGGCATAACGTAATCTCGGTGAGACCGATTACACAAACTCGGTGAGACCGAATTTGTAATTAGCTAACCAGAGAGTTGGTCAGGTAAACTCGGTGGGACCGATTCACTCTTTCGGTGAGACCGAAAAGTTACGAAAGGGAAACAGAGAGTTTACATTGTAATCTCGGTGGGACCGATTTGCTCTTTCGGTGAGACCGAAAAGTTACGAAGGGAAATAAAGAGATTACAATCCCATCTCGGTTAGACCGAGATCCCTATCGGTGAGACCTATTTGCCTAGGGTTTGTGGCAGTGGCTAAGACATATCGGTGGCGCCGGATAGAATGAATCGGTAGGGTCGAGTTTGACTTTAGGTTTAGGTCATATGTGGATGTGAGAAAGTAGTGGAGGGTTTTGGAGCATATCACTAAGCACATGAAGCAAAAGGCTCATTAAGCAACACCTCATCCCTCCTTGATAGTATTTGCTTTTCCTATAGACTCAATGTGATCTTGGATCACTAAAATGTAAAATGTAGAGTCTTGAGCTTTTGAGCTTGAGCCAATCCTTTGTCCTTGATATTTTGAGGGATCCACTTTCATCATCCATGCCATGCCATTCATTGAGCTTTCCTGTAATATTTGTCTTGGAATAGCATTAGCTCAATGAGCTATATGTTGTTATGAATTACCAAAACCACCTAGGGATAGTTGCATTTTCATACATACTGGCCCTCTGGGCTAATTTTTCAGCCTCATCTTGGTCGCCGGGAAGCTCTCCGATTTGGAGGAAGTGGACAATGTGCCTTGCCCAAGTTGGAGCCTGGGGCTCGGCAATGAGGACTAACGGCACCTCCTCTGCTGCGGGAGCACATGCCTCGTTCGGGGGGTCCATGGTCCCGGTTGGAGGGTGTCGGTGTCAAAACCGGCGGATTTCGGGTAGGGGGTCCCGAACTGTGCGTCTAGGCGGATGGTAACAGGAGACAAGGGACACGATGTTTTACCAGGTTGGGCCCTCTCGATGGAGGTAAAACCCTACTCCTGCTTGATTAATATTGATGATATGGGTAGTACAGAGTGGATCTACCACGAGATCGAGAGGCTAAACCCTAGAAGCTAGCCTATGGTATGATTGTTGTTCGTCCTACGGACTAAAACCCTCCGGTTTATATAGACACCGAATAGGGTTAGGGTTATCTGAGTCGGTTACAATGGTAGGAGATCTACATATCCGTATCGCCAAGCTTGCCTTCCACTCCAAGGAAAGTCCCATCCGGACACGGGACGAAGTCTTCAATCTTGTATCTTCATAGTCCAGAGTCCGCCAACGGTGATAGTTCGCTATCCGGACACCCCTAATCCAGACTCCTCGGTAGCCCTGAACCAGGCTTCAATGACGACGAGTCCGGCGCATATTGTCTTCGGCATTGCAAGGCGGGTTCTTGCTTCAAATACTTCATAGAAGATTTTGAACACAAGGATTGTGTCCGGCTCTGCAAAACAAGTTCCACATACCACCGTAGAGAGAATAACCTTTGCATAGATCTGCTGACGTATTCCGCGGCGTGACATCACACCATGGCCAGGCCTTTATATGAATTGTTTTTACTGTTCCACCTTAGCGCGTTTAGCGAGGCGGTTTCCTTGGCACGTCTTATCAGAGCGGAGATCGTGCCCCCTTATTCCGGGATTCCCATCAATACGGATGTGGGTAAACCAACCGCGCCATTGATTACGGTGCTTGGGAGATAAGCGAGTTTTACCAGGCTGGCGGGGGACGCATAGCTTCGTCCGTCCATATAAGGGGATAAGGATCCACCTTTTCACCTATGCCTTCTTCCTCCTTTGCTCATCCATTTCCGCGCACTCAAGCTCCAGTGCCCAAGTCCGCACATCCCTCCTCAACCTTCTCCAGCCATGTCCACAGCGGGAGGCAAGTGGATGGCCTCCTCCGTCACGGAGGAGCACATCAAAAAGCTACGGAAAGCCAGATACTTGTCCGGCGACATCACGCATCGGCTCCCCAATAAGGGGCAGCTCATCCCCACCCCCAGGCCCCATGAGAGGGTGGTATTCCTCCCCCACTTCCTCCGCGGACTAGGTTTTCCACTTCACCCATTTGTCCGGGGGCTCATGTTCTACTACGGCCTGGATTTCCACGATCTGGCCCCGAATTTCATCCTCAACATCTCGGCGTTTATCGTCGTGTGCGAGGCCTTCCTCTGCATCCAGCCCCACTTCGGCTTATGGCTGAAGACCTTCAATGTCAAGCCGAAGGTAGTGGGCGGCCGCCAAGCAGAGTGCGGAGGTGCCATGCTAGGCAGGATGGCCAACGTCCTATGGCTCGAGGGCTCCTTTGTGGAGACCATAAAGGGGTGGCAATCGGGGTGGTTCTACATCACCGAGCCGCGCGACTCTCAATGGGCGGCGGCCCCCGAATTCTGATCTGGCTTCCCTACACGGCTCACATCATGGAAAGAGATGGGCCTGACGTGGGGTGATTCGGAAGAGCTATCCGGACTCCAAACCTGCGTCCAAAACCTGGTGGACAAGAATCTCAAGCTTGTCAACGTAATCCAGGTGATGCTCATCCGCCGGATTCTCCCATGCCAGCAACGGGCCGTCAATTTGTGGGAGTTTGATCCGGCACAGCACCAAACCTTGAGCCGGCTCTTCGACAATACGTACGAAGATGCCTGGAAGGTGCTGTTCAAGGGAGCCGAAGCTCCCACATCCGCTACTGAAGATCGTGGATTCAGCTCGCAGCGTCAAGCCAGCGAGGTAAGTTATTTTACCCTTTATGGGACTCTTTTTTCATAGTTTGACTCTATGCGGGATCTAAAACTCGCTAACCTTTGACAGGACTGGCTGAAGACGTCCGGACAGATTAACTGTCCGGCCCCATTGCTAGAAGACCCAGCGGACGCCCGATTGACGGGGCTGCTGGTTCCGGCACCTCACGTGGTGCTGGAGAAGAAGGCCAAGAAGAAGTCCACGGGAACTCGAAGGAGCTCCCGGCGCCAGGTGCTGTCGGACTCATCGTCCGACGACTCTGAGGCGGAATCCTCCCCTGAGGACGAGGAGGAGGAAAAAGAAGCCTCTCCCCCAGCGGGGGGAGAGAAGAAAAGGAAGGTCATCCCGACTGGGGAGGCCGGAGGGTCCAAGAAAGGAAGGACCCTTCCTCCGGACTTCTCCACCAACGCCGACAACGACGAGGAGGAGTGGCCACCAAGGCCAAGCCCTGGCGAGATCGTAAGTGTCCGGACCCGGAATAGCTCATGACTTTTATTTGTCGATAGTGTCTTCTAACGCGAATATAACCATGTAGCCCGCCTAAAGCAGGCTCGCCCGCTTCGTCGAGTGGCTCCTCAATTCGTCGAATGTGAATAGCACTTCACTTCACGACCGCCTCCTCCCCTCGTGACGAGCGACACGCGGTGGAGTCCCAAAAGGGCCGAGCCAGGAGGAGGTGGTCTGGAGGCGCCTGCAAGGTGACATCCCGGACTCAGGCGCAAAGGGGCAAAACCCGGAGGGCTCTAAGTCGGCCCGTGCGGACTCCGTCACCGGAATCTTGATGGTTCGAAGTCCGCAAGCGGCCCCTTCATAAGAAGGGTAAGACTGCGACGCCGGTGACCTCCGCCCATCCGGAGGCACGGATAGCTTGCCGGAGGCGCTTAACGGCGCATCCATCAACGAGGAGCACCGCCACCGTTATGAGTGTGGTGATCCGAGAAGTTTAATCCGCCAAGGCGGGCTGATCAAGCTGCACCAGCCTTCTAACAGGCTTTGAGGTAAGTTTAGAATATGTAAAAATATTACCGCATAGATAGTAGCCCCAGATGCTTAGTTCGGTGTTGGAAAGAAAAGCGGACTGAGGATCTAAAAGATATACGCAGGAGTCTAACATAAGTATGTCAATATTGGAATGCAGGCTGCTTGCTGACCTCTGCCAGCCTTGATGCATGGAGGTCAATGCATTGAAGCAGAGCCTCGAGCGGTCCGAGAACGAGCTCGGCCTTGCCAAGAAGCAGCTCGAGGACAAGGAAGGTAAGTAATACCTTATTAAAGTAATACCTTATAGAAAGGTTTTGGTTGCAAAAATGACAGGACTCACGTGGGTATTGTAGGGGCCACGAACGAGGTGGCGACCCTGAAGGAAGCGGTGTCCGCGGCCGAAAGCAAAGCGGCCGTGGAGCGCACCGAGCGAGAGAAGCAGGAGGCACGGGTGACGGAGGTGCGGCAAGTGCTCTAGGCTCTCGTGGAAAAACACGAGAGTTTGGAGCGTGACTCGAAGACTCGAGAGTCCGAGCTCGCCTCGGCTCTTGAGAGTGCCAAAGCCGCTAAGGCCGAAGCCCAAAAAGCCCTCCAGGAAATTGAATCATTAAAGAAGATAGCGGCGGGTAAGGCATTCTTTATGCAAAGCAAGCATGTGAAAGTAAATTATCTATTACTTACCCGAATCCGGAGCTCTCCAGGAGCTTTCACAGATCTGCCCCGTAGTGTATGATGCTACCGCGTTCTACCGCGCCAAGGAGGGGAGCTCGACGGAAAAGGTGTTCTGGTCTCAGTATGCTGAGGCCAGACATCCGGTGCCCCTGAGCGACCAGCTGAAGCAGCTGGTCGAGCTCCACAAGGTCGCCGAACAGGCCATGAAGGGCCTCATAATTTGATTGTGGCCATTGGAAGCCATGCCTGGGAGCTACTTCGGGCTAGTGCAGCGGTTGGTGGACGCCTGTCCATGGATTGAAGTCATCAAGCGCTCTGTCTGCATTGAAGGTGCCCGTCGGGCCCTTGCCCGTGCTAAAGTGCACTGGGGCAAGTTGGATGCTGAGAAGCTTGTGACGGACGGGCCACCGAAGGGCAAGGAGCATCACAAGCCCGAAATGTACTATGAGGGCGTCCTGAAGGGTGCCCGCCTTATAGCGGGTGAAAACTTGTTCATATGCGCTAAGCAACGCTTGTGAATTTAAAACATTACCTTTTGTGCGGCCGTTTACCAAATTTGAGAGATGGCAAGTCGTTGGCTTCAGCCCCATGCCACAGTCTTTGGGGTGTTCGGGATAAACTTGGCGCCTTGTTCCCATTCTTTGGTCCTTGAGGGAGGCTCAACGCAACGAACAAGGCAACCAGACTATAGTGCTTGAACACTCTCACTTAGCCATAGAATTCTATAATTTTAAATTTCGGTGAAGCCCCTAGTATTCGGAAGACCGAGTTAGGCGCTATCACGCCTTGGCGGACAATGCCGACTCCTCGCTCTAAGCGGCATAAGTCTTTAGGGACCCGAAAGACCTCTCGAATAGCGACCGGCTCTCGCCCTATCATGACGGTCAGTTTAGCTTTCTCCACCGAGGTGCTCAACCCAGCTCAACCGGGCACAATCGCAGTGGTTCTCCCAGCGCTACCTTAGCCGATATAACGAACGTAAGGTACCAAAACATGGGAGCAGGCAAACCCAACTATTAACCCAAGACATGATTGAGCCGATGCATATAATGCTATAAGTTCGGGTGCCGCACTTGTGAAAGTGTTAGGACTTATCACACCATATTTTTGGGGTACTTAAGCCCTCGGTGTATTGGCCGTACCAAAGTGTACAGGTGCAACATGTCATGAATGAACATATATATAGATAAAGAAAGGAGTGCAATAATAGGCAAAAGCTATGTATTGTTTATTCAAAAAAAAAAGGTACTGCAATGAAAGCAGAACCATGTTAATAGTGCGATAAGCAAGGGATGGGACTATTTAACATGTCCCCCTCCAGGGGTAAGCTGCGGGATGGTATGTAAAACAGGTATAATGCTCGTAATAGAGACCACCTGGACAACTGACGTAGCTTTCTGCTTCCCTGGCTGTTGCATCATGAGTTCGGCAATTCTAGTGCCGGACAGGGCTTCTGGAAAACGGAGTCCTGCAAGTAAGAGAAAAGAAGAAAGAAAAAGAATGACACAATCGGGAGCCCCAGTGCGGTTGAGCCGCGTGCAGGCGTGCCGTGGTCGTGCCCCTCCTTATGCCCATGGTATCTCGGGCGTAGTTATGTGCAGCGTAATCTGGCCGCAATTTTGCGAGGGCTGGGGTTGGGGCGGATTGCTCTGGCGTGCTCGGATCGTGCCAGCGGTCTTGTTGTAGGTTACTCCGGGTGCACTTGACGGTGTCCGGACGTTTAGTAGCCGGACTCGAGAGTTGCCGTGAGAGGCTGCTTTGCACCTCCGCCGCGAGGGCCGCCGTATACTCTACGTTCGGAGAGAGCGTTCGGTGTTTCCATTGATCGTGATTATTCCTCGAGGGCCTGGCATCTTGAGCTTGAGGTATCGTAGTCGGCACCGCATTGAACTTTACAAGCTGCGGTTCGTCCAAGCAGTGCATGATAGCCGGCTGAGCGGGACTATGTCGAAGATTAACTCTCGCCGGAAGTTATCCGGGATCCGAAGACCGCTTCGAGTGTAACTGAGCCTGTACAATTGGCCTCTACACCTGGTATGACGCCTTTAAAGGTCGTCTTTGTGGGTTTAATCCTTGAGGGGTCTATGCCCATTTTGCGCACTATATCACGATAGAGCAGGTTCGAGGCTGCTACCGCCGTCCATCGGGACTCTAGTGAGGTGAAATTCGTCGATGATTGGGTCAAGAACCAATGCGGCGAATCCACCGTGGCGGATGCTAGTGGGGTGGTCCCTTGATCAAAGGTGATCGGGCGGGAGGACCATGGGTTGAACTTTGGGCGACTGGCTCCATCGCATATCGTCCCTTAGTGCACGCTTCCGCTCCCTCTGGGGTATGTGGGTTGCGTATATCATGTTCACCGTCCGCACTTGTGGGGGGAAGCCCCTCTGTCCTTTATTGTTCGGCGGCCGGGGCTCCTCCTCGTCATCGCTATGCAGCCGCTTGTCATTGAGTTCGGCATTTAACTTGCCTGCCTGTTTGAAGACCCAACAATCCCTGCTAGTGTGGTTGGCTGGTTTTTCGGGGGTGCCATGTATTTGGCACGAGCAATCGAGTATACGGTCCAGATTGGACGGGCCCTGAGTATTTCTTTTGAACGGCTTTTTCCGTTGACCGGGTTTAGAGCCTCTGAATCCGGCATTGACTGTCGTGTCTTCAGCATTATAGCTGTTAATGCGGCGCTTGTGCTTGTTGCGACGCGACCTGCCATTGCTGTCCTTGGTATCCGAACTACCAGGGTGTTTGGTCAAGTTGTTACTCTGAGCTAGCCAGCTGTCCTCTCCAGCATAAGCGGGTCATGAGTGTTGTGAGGGCTGCCATGGATTTCAGCTTTTCCTGTCCCAGGTGCCGGGCAAGCCACTCGTCGCGGATGTTATGTTTGAAGGTTGCAAGGGCCTCTGCATCCGGACAGTCAACGATTTGATTTTTCTTGGTTAGGAACCGTGTCCAGAATTGTCTGGCCGATTCTTCTGGCTGCTAAATTATGTGACTGAGGTCATCGGCGTCTGGTGGTCGCACATATGTGCCCTAAAAGTTATCAAGGAATGCGGCTTCCATGTCCTCCCAACAACCAATTGATTCTGCTGGCAAGCTGTTAAGCCAATGTCGAGCTGGTCCTTTAAGCTTGAGTGGGAGGTATTTGATGGCGTGTAGATCATCAACGCGGGCCATGTGGATATGGAGGAGGTAGTCCTCGATCCAAACCGCAGGATCTGTTGTGCCATCATATGATTCGATGTTTACGGGTTTGAAACCCTCGGGGATTTGAGGATCCATCACTTCGTCTGTGAAGCATAGTGGGTGTGCAGCGCCTCTGTATTGAGCTATATCATGACGCAGCTCAAATGAGCTTTGTCTACTGTGTTCGACCCGGCCGGAATTGTTGTATTCGGCGTGACGATTATCATCACGTGTCGTGGTGCGCCCACACGATCCGTAGATCGATCTTGTTTACCTTGCTTTGTCCTCCAATATGTCTCATAGGTCTGGCGCGTTTCCCCGTGCCTTGGTACTTTTCGAGCGACGCCGGGGTGCGGCTTGAATGGAGGGTCAAGAGGCCTCTCTGTCGCGGCCACGGGGTGGCCGGTCGACCGCATCATGCGCTGGTGATGTAGGTTTGGGTGCTGCTTCCTCTAATTGGGGTAGCAGCCTGCGTTTTGGGTATCTCTTGGAGGGGCGTTCGAGTTCGTACTCTTCGGCTGCAAGGACTTCAGTCAATCTGTCAGCTAGCAAGTTTTGTTCAGCTCTAAGCTGCTGCTGCTTTTTCTTGAGGCTGCTTGCCGTGGCCATAAGCCTGCGTTTGAAATGCTCCTGTTCGGCGGGATCCTTAGCACGACAAATTCGTCATCGTCGAGGCTTGCCTCATCTTCGGAGGGAGGCATATAATTATTGTCCTCCACCTCCCTGTCTGCCGCTCTATCATGAGGGCTGGCTTCTCCCTCCTCCTATGCTGAATCCTGCTGGAGGAGGTTGTCTTCGGCACTGTCCGGGGTGTTATTATCTCCGTGCGAAATCACCGTTTTGTTGTGGCGGGATTTAGAGCGGCCGCCACCGACGCCTGGCGCTTGGGCTGTTTCTTGGAGGGTCATCCTCTCTGTTCCATCGCCGTTTCCATCTTTTGGGATGTCCACCATGTATATGTCGTATGACGAGGTGGCCTTCCGATTGCCCTGTAAACCTTTGGTTCTTGGTCGCCGCCAAGATCGCCGTCCATACCGTCGATGTCTTGGTCGAAGTCGAGTGAGGGAGTCCGGACTAGGGGTGTCCGGATAGCGGACTATCGTCACGGCGGACTCCAAGACTATGAAGATACAAGATTGAAGACTTCGTCCCGTGTCCGGATGGGACTTTCCTTGGCGTGGAAGGCAAGCTTGGCGATACGGATATGTAGATCTCCTACCATTGTAACCGACTCGTGTAACCCTAACCTATCCGGTGTCTATATAAACCGGAGGGTTTTAGTCCGTGGGGACGAACAACAAACATACCATAGGCTAGCTTCTAGGGTTTAGCCTCCTTGATCTTGTGGTAGATCTACTCTTGTACTACCCATATCATCAATATTAATCAAGCAGGAGCAGGGTATTACCTCCATCGAGAGGGCCCGAACCTGGGTAAAAACACGGGTCCTTGTCTCCTGTTACCATCCGCCTAGACGCACGATTCGGGACCCCCTACCGAGATCCGCGGTTTGACACCGACATTGGTGCTTTCATTGGGAGTTCCTCCGTGTCGTCACCGATAGGCCCGATGGCTCCTTGATCATCAACAACGACGCGATCCAGGGTGAGACTTTTCTCCCGGACATATCTTCGTGTTCGGCGGCTTTGCTGCGGGCCAATTAAAGCAGCCATCTGGAGCAGATCGAAGCTCGCCCTGGCCATCAGTCAGATTTGGAAGTTTAAACTATCGGCCGATATCCGCGGAGACTTGATCTTCGATGGATTCGAGCCGCAATAGCGTGCCGCAGACTTGTCTCGATGGGCATGATCTGGCTCTGCAGCGAGCGGTGCCTTGGAGGCCGTACCCGCATCCGCTCTGACCCTTAATCCGGAGCCGGATTCCCCGATCGAGGACGAGTGGTTGGACATCGCCTCGGGGGCTACAATCTCTATGGCGATTGAGCCGAACTCTATCCCTGTCGTTTGCGAAGACCTTGACTCCAGGGTGCCGGACTCCTCTCCGGACTCCGAACCCTCCGCGCCCCTACCAATCGAACCTGATTGGGCGCCCGTTATGGAGTTCACTGCCGCGGACATCTTTCAGCACTCGCCCTTTGGCGGCATTCTGAATGCGCTAAAGTCTCTCTCTTTATCTGGAGAGCCCTGGCCGGACTGCGGACAGGAAGGTTGGGATATGGACGACGAAATTCAACACCCACCCACCACCCACTTTGTAGCCACTGTCGATGATCTAACCGACATGCTCGACTTCGACTCCGAAGACGTCGACGGTATGGACAACGACGCCGGAGACGACCAAGACCCAGCGCCTACAGGGCACTGGAAGGCCACCTCGTCATATGACATATACATGGTGGACATCCCAAAAGATGGGAACGGCGATGGAACAATGGAGGATGACCCCTCCAAGAAACAGCCGAAGCGCCGACGTCAGCGGCGCCGCTCTAAATCCCGCCACAATAAAACGGTGATTCCGGCACGGGAGATAATAACACCCCGGACAGTGCCGAAGAGAACCCCCTCCAGCAGGACTCAGCGCAGGAGGAGGGAGAAGCAAGTCCGCACGGTCTGGCAGAAAAGAGAGGTCGAGGGCGATAATTATGTGCCTCCTCCGAAGATGAGGCAAGCCTCGGCGACGCACCAATTTGTCGTGCACGAGGATCCCGCCGAGCAGGAGCGTTTCAAATGCAGGCTTATGGCCACGGCAAACAGCCTCAAGAAAAGCAGCAACAGCTTAAAGCTGACCAAGACCTGCTAGTCAGCGGATGGATGAAGTCCTTGCAGCCAAGAGTATGAACTCGAACGCCCCTCCAAAAGCTACCCCAAACGCAGGCCGTTGCCTCGATCGAGGAGGAAGCACCCAAGTCACCAGCAAGACGACATGGCAGACCGGCCACCCGTGGCGCGATAGAGAAGCCTCTCGCCCTCGCTCAAGCCACACCCCGACGCCGCTCGAAAAGTACCAAGGCACGGAAAACGCTACGGACTTGCGTAGATATATCCGAGGATAAGGCAAAACATACAAGATCGATCACGGATCGCGTGGGCTCCCAACGATGCGGGATGATTACCGTCGCGCGGATACAACAAAACCGGCCGGGCGAACACGATGACAAAGCTCATATGAGCTACGCCGTGATATAGCCCAATCTGAGGCGCCAGACACCCACTATGCTTCAGAGATGAAGTAATGGATCATCAAATCTCGAGGGCTTCAAACCCGTAAACATCGAATCATACGATGGTACCACAGATCCTGCGGTCCGGATCGAGGACTATCTCCTCCATATCCACATGGCCCTTGGTGATGATCTACATGCCATCAAATACCTCCCACTCAAGCTTAAAGGACCAGCTCGGCATTGGCTCAACAGCTTGCCAGCAGAATCAATTGGTTGTTGGGAGGACCTGGAAGCCGCATTCCTTGATAACTTCCAGGGCACATATGTGCGACCACCAGACGCCGATGACCTTAGCCACATAATCCAGCAGCCAGAAGAATCGGCCAGACAATTCTGGACACGGTTCCTCACAAAGAAAAATCAAATCGTTGATCGTCGGATGCAGAGGCCCCGGCAGCCTTCAAACATAACATCCGTGACGAGTGGCTTGCCCGGCACCTAGGACAGGAAAAGCCAAAATCCATGGCAGCCCTCACAACACTCATGACCCGCTTTTGTGCGGGAGAGGACAGCTGGCTAGCTCGAAGCAACAACTTGGCCAAACATCCTGATAGTTCGGATAGCAAGGATAGCAATGGCAGGTCGCGTCGCAACAAGAACAAGCGCCGCATTGCGGTGATAATCTGAAGATCGGCCGTCAATGCCGGATTCAGAGGCTCTAAACCCGGTCAGCGGAAGAAGCCGTTCAAAAGAAATACCCAGGGCCCGTCCAACTTGGACCGAATACTCGATCGCGTGTGCCAGATACCTGGCACCCCCGAAAAACCAGCCAATCACACCAACAGGGATTGTTGGGTGTTCAAGCATGCAGGCAAATTAAGTGCCAAACTCAATGACAAGGGGCTGCATAGCGATGACGAGGAAGAGCCCCGGCCGCCGAACAATAGAGGACAGAAGGGTTTTCCTACACAAGTGCGGACGGTGAACATGATATACGCAACCCACATACCCAAAAGGGAGCGGAAGCGTGCACTAAGGGACGTATATGCGATGGAGCCAGTCGCCCCGAAGTTCAACCCATGGTCTTCCTGCCCGATCACCTTCGATCGAAGGGACCACCCCACTAGCATCCGTCACGGCGGTTTCGCCGCATTGGTTCTTGACCCAATTATCGACGGATTTCACCTCACCAGAGTCCTGATGGACGGCGGTAGCAGCCTGAACCTGCTTTATCAGGATACAGTGCGCAAAATGGGCATAGACCCCTCAAGGATTAAACCTACAAAGACGACCTTTAAAGGCGTCATACCGGGTGTAGAGGCCAGTTGTACGGGCTCGGTTACACTCGAAGTGGTCTTCGGATCCCCGGATAACTTCCGGTTAAGAGTTAATCTTCGACATCGTCCCATTCCGCAGCGGCTATCATGCATCGCTCGGACGAACCGCATTTGCAAAGTCAATGCGGTGCCGCACTACGCATACCTCAAGCTCAAGATGCCAGGACCTCGAGGAGTAATCACGGTCAATGGAAGCACCGAACGCTCTCTCCGAATGGAGGAGCACACGGCGGTCCTTGAGGCGGAGGTACAAAGCAGCCTCTCACAGCAATTCTCGAGTCCGGGCACTAAGCGTCCGGACACTGTCAAGCGCGCCCGGAGTAACCTACAACAAGACCGCCTGGCACGATTCAAGCACGCGTAGCAATCCGGCCCCAACCCCCGCCCTCGCGAAACCGCGAAGCTAGTATTACGCGTACATAATTACGCTCTGGAGATACCATGGCATATGGGGAGGGGCAAGACCACGGCACGCCAAGAATGCGGCTCGACCGCACCAGGGGCTCCCGATTGTGTCATTCTTTTTCTTTTTTCCCTTTTTCTTCGTTTTTTCTTACTTTCAGGACTCCATCTTTGAGAAGTCCTGTCCGGCACTTGAATCGCCGAACTCACGATGCAACAGCCAGGGAAGCGGAAAGCCACGTCGAATGTTCAGGTGGTCTCTATTACGAGCATTATACCTGTTTTACATACCATCCCGCAGCTTACCCCCGGAGGGGGACATGTTAGATAGTCCCATCCCTTGCTTATAGCACTATTTGTATCGTTCTGCTTTCATTGCAGTACCTTTTTTGAATAAACAATACATAGCTTTTGCTTATGATTGCACTACTTGCTTTATCTATACATATGTTCATTTCATGACATGTTGCAACCGTACACTTTGGTACGGCCAATACACCAGGGGCTTAAGTATCCCAAAATTATGGTGTGATAAGTCCGAAAACTTTCACAAGTGCGGCACCCGAACTTATAGCATTATATGAATCGGCTCGAATCATGTCTTGGGTCAATAGTTGGTTTGCCCGGCTCCGTGTTTTGGTACCTTACGTTCCGTTATATCGGCTAAGGTAGCACCGGGAGAACCACTGCGATTGTGCCCAGCTTGAGCTGGGTTGAGCACCTCGATGGAAAGCTAAAACTGACCGTCATGATAGGGCGAGAGCGGTCGCTGTTCGAGAGGTTTTTTCGGTCCCTAAAGACTTATGCCGCTTAGAGCGAGGAACCGAATTGTCCGCCAAAGCGTGGATAGCGCCCGAACTCGGTCTTCCGAATACTAGGGGCTTCACGAAATTTAAAATTATAGAATTCTATGGCTAAGTGAGAGTGTTCAAGCATTATAAGTCCGGTTGCCTTGTTCGTTGTGTTGGCGCCTCCTAGATGGACCCAAGAATGGGAACAAGAGTGCTCAAGTTTATCCCGAACACCCCAAACACTCGTGGCATGGGGGCTAAAGCCAATGACTTGCCATCTCTCAAATTTGATAAGCGGCCGTATGAAGGTAATATTTTAAATTAACAAGCGTTGCTTAGCGCATATAAACAAGTTTTCAGCGTACAGAATAACAAATGCGAGCCTATTCAAAAATTACATCTTTGGAGCACTCATCTGCTATTCGGCGGGCACCCTTCAGGAGGCCCTCATAGTACATTTCGGGCGTGCGATGCTCATGGCCCTTCGGTGGCCCGTCCGTCACAAGCTTCTCCGCATCTAGCTTGCCCCAGTGCACTTTAGCATGGGCAAGGGCCCGACGGACACCTTCAATTTATACGGAGCGCTTGATGACTTCAATCCGTGGACAGGCATCCACCAGCCGCTGCACCAAGCCGAAGTAGCTCCCGGGCATGGCCTCCAATGGCCACAGCCGCGCTATAAGGCCCTTCATGGCCTGTTCGGCGACCTTGTGGAGCTCGACCAGCTGCTTCAGCTGGTCGCTCGAGGGCACTGACTGTCCGGCCTCAAAGATCTTGAGACCGAACACCTTTTCCGTCGAGCTCCCTCCTTGGCGCGGTAGAATGCGGCAGCATCGGACACACTCACGGGCAAATCTGCGAATGCTCCTGGAGAGCTCCGAATCCGGGTAAGTAATAGGTAATTCACTTTCACATGCTTGCTTTGCATAAAGAATGCCTTACCCGCCGCTATCTTCTTCAACGACTCAATTTCTTGGAGGGCTTTTTGGGCCTCGGCCTTAGCAGCTTTGGCACTCTCAAGAGCCGAGGCGAGCTCGGACTCTCGAGTCTTGAGTCACGCCCAAACCTCGTGTTTTTCCATGAGAGCTTGGAGCTCTTGCCGTCACCTTGGCCAGCTCGCCTCCCCTTCTCTCGCTCGGTCGCCTGCAGCCGTTTTGTTTTCGCCACGGACACCGCTTCCTTTAGGTCGCCACCTTGTTCGTGGCCCTGTAGTACCAAGTTATTTCTGTTATTTTTGCAACCAAAACCTTTTCTATAAGGTATTTCTTTAATAAGGTATTACTTACCTTCCTTGTCTTCGAGCTGCTTCTTGGCTTGTCCGAGCTCGTTCTCGGACCTTCGAGGTTTGCTTCAATGCATTAACCTCCGCAGATCGGTCTTGCAGAGGTCAGCAAGCGCAGCTTTGCATTCCCATATTGACATACTTATGTTACACTCCTCGTATATCTTTTTAGATCCTTAGTCCGGCTTTTCTTTCCGAACACGAACTAAGCATCGAGAACTCTGTCTATGCGGTAAAATTTTACATATTCTAAACTTACCTCAAAGCACTGTTAGAAGGCTGTGCAGGCTTGGTCAGTCCGCTCTTGGCGGACTGAACTGTCGGATCACCGCACTCATAACAGTGCGGTGCTCCTCCTCGATGGAAGCGCTGTTAAGCGCCTCGATGCTATCCGGTGCCTCGGTTGGGCGGAGGACACGGTGTCTTACCTTCTTGCGAAGGATCCGCTGGCGGACTTGGAACCGCTGATGGTTCGGCATGGAGTCCGGACGTGGGTGGGCTTAGAGCCCCTGGGGTCTTGCCCCCCGCGCTGAGTCCGGGAGGTTGCCTTGTGGCACCTCTGCGCCACCTCCTCTTGACCAAGCCCCTTGGGGACCCACCATGTGTCGTCCGTAGCATGAGGCTAGGAGGCGGTCGGAAGCGAAGTACTCTCCATTTCCGACGAGCCCAGGGACCCGCTCGATGAATCAGCGAACTCACCCTTGGGCGGGCTGCACAATTGTTCGACAATAGAGAACATTCTGCAATAATAAAAAGCCATGGGTATCCGGACACTTACGATCTCGCCAGGGCTTGGCCTCGTGAGGCCAATCCTCCTCCTCCTCGTCGGCGTTGGTGGAGAAGTCCGGAGGAAGGTTCTTCCTTCTTGGACCCTCCGGCCTCCCGGTTAGGCGGCCTTCCTTTCTTCTCCTCTCCCGCTGGGGAAGGCTTCTTCTTCTTCCTCCTCGTCCTCGGGAGAAGATTCGCTTGAATCGGCGGCACTGGCGTCGGGAGCTCCTTCGAGTTCCGTGGCCTCCTTCTTGGCCTTCTTCTCTGGCACCACATGGGGTGCCGGAGCCAGCAGCCCCGTCAATCGGGCGTCCGCTGGGTCTTCTGGTAAAGGAGTCGGACAGTTAATCTGTCCGGATGTCTTCAGCTAGTCCTGTCAAAGAATAGGGAGTTTTTAGATCCCACATAGAGTCAATCTATGAAAAAAAAGTCCCGTAAAGGGTAAAATAACTTACCTCGCCGGCTTGACGCCGCGAGCTGTATCCGTGAACTTTGTTAGCGGATGCTGGGGCTTCGGCGCCCTTGAACAGCACCTTCCAGGCGTCTTCGTACGTAGTGTCGAAGAGCCGGCTCAAGGTTCGGTGCTGTGCCGGATCAAACTCCCACAAATTGAAGGCCCGTTGTTGGCAGGGGAGTCCGGCGGATGAGCATCACCTGGATTATGTCGACAAGCCTGAGATACTTATCCATCAGGTTACAGACGCATGGTTGGAGTCCGGATAGCTCTTCTGCATTCCCCCACGTCAGGCCCGTCTCTTTCCATGACGAGAGCCGTGTGGGGAAGCCAGATCTAAATTCGGGGGCCGCCACCCATTCGGGGTCGCGTGGCTCGATGATGTAGAACCACCCCGATTGCCACCCCTTTATTGTCTCCACGAAGGCGCCCTCGAGCCATGGGACTTTGGCCATCTTGCCAACCATGGCGCCTCCGCACTCCGCTTGTCGGCCGCCCACTACCTTCGGCCGGACGTTGAAGATCTTCAGCCATAAGCCGAAGTGGGACTAGATGCAAAGGAAGGCCTCGCACACGACGATAAACGCCGAGATGTTGAGGATGAAATTCGGGGCCAGGTCGTGAAAGTCCAGGCCGTAGTAGAACATGAGCCCCCGGACAAATGGGTGAAGTGGAAAACCTAGTCCGCGGAGGAAGTGGGGGAGAAACACCACCCTCTCATGGGGCCCGGGGGTTGGAATGAGCTGCCCCGCATCGGGCAGCCTGTGCGCGATGTCGCCGGACAAGTATCCGGCCTCTCGCAGTCTTGTGATGTGCCCCTCCGTGACGGAGGAGGCCATCCACCTGCCTCCCGCTCCTGACTTGGTTGGAGAAGGTTGAGGTGGGATGTGTGAACTTGGGCGCTGGAGCTCGAGTGCGCGGAAATGGATGAGCAAAGGAGGAAGAAGGCATAGGTGAAAAGGTGGATCCTTATCCCCTTATATGGACGGACGAAGTTATGTGTCCCCCACCAGCCTGGTAAAACTCGCTTATCTCCCAAGCGCCGTAATCAATGGCGCGGATGGGTTACCCACATCCGCATTGATGAGAATCCCGGAATAAGGGGGCACGATCTATGCTTTGATAAGAAGTGCCAAGGAAACCGCCTCGCTAAACGCGCTGAGGTGGAACGGTAAAAAACGATTCATATAAAGGCCTGGCCGTGGTGTGATGTCACGCCGCGGAATACGTCGGCAGATCATGCAAAATTTATTTTCTCTACGGTGGTATGTGGAACTTGTTTTGCGAGCGGACACTATCCTTGTGTTCAAAACCTTCTATGAAGTATTCGGAGGAGGAACCCGCCTTGCAATGCCGAAGACAATATGCGCGCGGACTCGTCGTCATTGAAGCCTGGTTCAGGGGCTCTTGAGGAGTCCGGACTAGGGGTGTCCGGATAGCGGACTATCGTCACGGCGGACTCCAAGACTATGAAGATACAAGATTGAAGACTTCGTCCCGTGTCCGGATGGGACTTTCCTTGGCGTGGAAGGCAAGCTTGGCGTCTGGATATGTAGATCTCCTACCATTGTAACCGACTGTGTAACCCTAACCTATCGGTGTCTATATAAACCGGAGGGTTTTAGTCCGTGGGACGAACAACAATCATACCATAGGCTAGCTTCTAGGGTTTAGCCTCCTTGATCTCGTGGTAGATCTACTCTTGTACTACCCATATCATCAATATTAATCAAGCAGGAGTAGGGTATTACCTCCATCGAGAGGGCCGAAACAGGTAAAAACAATGTGTCCCTTGTCTCCTGTTACCATCCGCCTAGACGCACAGTTCGGGACCCCCTACCCGAGATCTGCCGGTTTTGACACCGACGTCGAGCATGTCGGTTAAATCATCGACATTAGCTACAAAGTGGGTGGTGGGTGGGCGTTGAATTTCTTCATCGTCCGCATCCCAACCTTCCTGACCGTAATCCGTCCAGGGCTCTCCTGATAAAGAGAGACTTTAGTGAATTCAGGATGTCGCCAAAGGGCGAGTCTTTGGAAGATGTCATGGCAGTGAACTCCATAATCGGCGCCCAATCGGATTCGATTGGCAGGGGCGCGGAGGGTTCGGAGTCCGGAGAGGAGTCCAGCACCTTGGAGTCACGATCTTCGCAAAGGACAGGGATGGAGTTCGGCTTAATCGCTGTTGAGATCGTAGCCCCTGAGGCGGTGTCCAGCCACCCGTCCTCGATCGGCGGAGTCGGCTCCGAGCTAAGGGTCGGAGTGGACGCTGGTGCGGCCTCCAGGGCACTGTTCGGCGGCAGAGCTAGATCGTGCCCATCGAGACAGTGCGGCGTGCTTGGCTGTGGCTCGAGTCCGTCGAAGATGAAATCTCCGCGGACGTCGGCCGTGTAGTTCAAACTCCCAAATCTGACCTGATGGCTAGGGGCGTAGCTTTCGATCTGCTCCAGATGGCCAAGTGAATTGGCCCGCAGTGCAAAGCCGCCGAATACGAAGATCTGTCCGGGGAGAAAAGTCTCACCCTGGACCGCGTCGTTGTTGATGATCGAAGGAGCCATCGGTCCCAAGGATGACGACACAGAGGAACTCTCAATGAAAGCACCAATGTCGGTGTCAAAACCGGCAGATCTCGGGTAGGGGGTCCCGAACAATGCGTCTAGGTGGATGGTAACAGGAGACAAGGGACACGATGTTTTTACCCAGGTTCGGGCCCTCTCGATGGAGGTAAAACCCTACTCCTGCTTGATTAATATTGATGATATGGGTAGTACAAGAGTGGATCTACCACGAGATCAGAGAGGCTAAACCCTAGAAGCTAGCCTATGGTCTGATTGTTGTTCGTCCTATGGACTAAAACCCTCCAGTTTATATAGACACGGTTAGGGTTAGGGTTACACAGAGTCGGTTACAATGGTAGGAGATCTACATATCTGTATCGCCAAGCTTGCCTTCCACGCCAAGGGAAGTCCCATCCGGACACGGGACGAAGTCTTCAATCTTGTATCTTCATAGTCCAGGAGTCCGGCCAACGGTGATAGTTCGGCTATCCGGACACCCCTAATCCAGGACTCCCTCAGAGGGTGCGGTCCGGCAGGCTACGAGGAGTTGTTTCCGGCAGGGTCTCTGCCAGGAGCGGACGGCTCTACCGGGAGAGGCTTACCGGAGTCCAACTCTCTCGTCTTCCGGCCCATTATTGTTGGGGATACGGAGGGTTGAGTGAGATGGAGAACAAAAGTCACTGGTTCCACAGGAAGCTTCTGCGCAGCACACTTTGACAGATGATCAGCTATGTTGTTTTCCGCATGGGGTATGTGCTCTGTTTGCAATCCGTCAAAGCGCTCCTCCAATCTCCTCACTTGCTTGATGTATGCCTCCATCAATAGACTATGGTAATCCTTGTTGAATTGTCTCACCACGAGCTGTGAATCTCCTCGAATGATCAGCTTCTTCATTCCCAATTCGGCTACAATCCTGAGCCCGGAAAGGAGCCCTTCATATTCTATTGTATTGTTGGTTGCTTCTTCCCGGGAAAAATGCATTTGGACGGCGTACTTCAAGTGCTCCCCGGAGGGGGCGACAAGAAGCACGCCAGCTCCTGCACCTTGCAGGTAAAAGGAAGCATCAAAATACATAATCCATTCTTGGGGTGATTCCTTGCCGGGGATAACTTTCTCTGGCACTTCCTCATCAGTGGTTGGCGTCCATTCTGCAATAAACTCTGCCAATTCCCTGATCTGGATGGTTGATGTGCTCTCAAACTTTAAACCAAAGCTGGATAACTCCAAAGCCCACTCCACTATCTTGCCGATAGCCTCAGGGTTTCGGAGTATCCTTTGCAACGGGAAATGAGTGACAACCGTGATCTCATGGGCTTGGAAGTAGTGGCGCAGTTTCCTTGAGGCCATGATGAGACCAAGATCAACTTTTGCATGCCAGAGTACCTCGATCTAGCCCCTGTAACAAGGAGCTGATGAAGTACACTGGGCGCTGCACCACTTTCTTCCTTGCCGTGTCCTCGGGGTTGCTCTCGCTGCCGTGCTCATCACTGTCCTGCCCCTTCCCTGACTCTGCCGGTCCTTGCTCACTCTCCGCTTCATCCACTTCTCGCTGCGCTACCAAGGTTGCATTGACCACCTGGTTGGTTGCCGCTAAGTAAAAAAGCAATGGCTCCTGGGGTTTGGGAGCAACCAGGGTAGGCACAGAGGACAAGTAGGCCTTCAACTCTTGCAAGGTTGCATCTGCTTCCAGGGTCCACTTCATGGGACCTGCCTTCTTCAAAATTTTGAAGAACGGCAGGGCGCGCTCGGCAGACTTGGAGATGAATCTTCTTAGCGCGGCAACATGCTACCTCTTGAGCACTGCGTTGGTTTTTGCCTTGAAGAGGAAAGGGTGATGCAGTAAAGTAGCGTAAGTATTTCCCTCAGTTTTTGAGAACCAAGGTATCAATCCAGTAGGAGACCACGCTCAAGTCCCTCGTACCTACACAAACAAATAAGAACCTTGCAACCAACGCGATAAAGGGGTTGTCAATCCCTTCACGACCACTTTCAAAATTCAGATCTGATAGAGATGATAAGATAATAATTTTGGTATTTTTATGATGAATATAAAAAGTAAAAATTGCAAAATAACGGCAATAAAAATAACTTGTTGACGGGAAATTAATATAATGGAAAATAGACCCGGGGGCCATAGGTTTCACTAGTGGCTTCTCTCAAGATAGCATAAGTATCACAGTGGGTGAACAAATTACTGTCGAGCAATTGATAGAATTGAGCATAGTTATGAGAATATCTAGGTATGATCATGTATATAGGCATCACATCCGTGACAAGTAGACCAACTCCTGCCTGCATATACTACTATTACTCCACACATCGACCGCTATCCAGCATGCATCTAGAGTATTAAGTTCATAAGAATAGAGTAACGCTTTAAGCAAGATGACATGATGTAGAGGGATAGACTCATGCAATATGATATAAACCCCATCTTTTTATCCTCGATGGCAACAATACAATACGTGTCGTTTCCCCTACTGTCACTCGGATCGAGCACCGCAAGATTGAACCCAAAGCTAAGCACTTCTCCCATTGCAAGAAAGATCAATCTAGTAGGCCAAACCAAACTGATAATTCGAAGAGACTTGCAAAGATAACCAATCATACATAAAAGAATTCAGAGGAGATTCAAATATTGTTCATAGATAATCTGGATCATAAACCCACAATTCATCGGATCTCGACTAACACACCGCAAAAGAAGATTACATCGAATAGATCTCCAAGAGAATCGAGGAGAACTTTGTATTGAGATCCAAAGAGAGAGAAGAAGCCATCTAGCTAATAACTATGGGCCCGAAGGTCTGAGGTAAACTACTCACACATCATCGGAGAGGCTATGGTGTTGATGTAGAAGCCCTCCGTGATCAATGCCCCCTCAGGCGGAGCACCGGAAAAGGCCCCAAGATGGGATCTCACGGGTACAGAAGGTTGCGGCGGTGGAATTAGGTTTTCGTGGTGATCCCTGATGGTTTGGGGGTACGTAGGTATATATAGGAGGAGGAAGTAGGTCGGTGGAGCCACGAGGGGCCCACGAGGGTGGAGGGCGCGCCCAGGGGGTAGGCGCGCCCCCTGCCTCGTGGCTTCCTCATTGGTTGCTTGACGTCCACTCAAAGTCCTCTGGATCACGTTTGTTCCAAAAATAACTCTCCCGAAGGTTTCATTCCGTTTGGACACCGATTTGATATTCTTTTTCTGCGAAACACTGAAATAGGCAAAAAAACAGCAATTTGGGCTGGGCCTCCAGTTAATAGGTTAGTCCCAAAAATAATATAAAAGTGTATAAATAATCCCATTAAACATCCAAAATAGAATATATAATAGCTGGGACCAATTAAAAATTATAGATACGTTGGAGACGTATCAAGCATCCCCAAGCTTAATTCCTGCTCATCCTCGAGTAGGTAAATGATAAAAAAAGAATTTTTTATGTGGAATGCTTCTTAGCATAATTTTCAATGTGATTATTTTTATTTTGGCATGAATATTTAGATCCGAAAGATTCAAGATAAATGTTTAATGTTTACATAAAAACAATAATACTTCAAACATGCTAATCAAGCAATTATGTCTTATCAAAATAACATAGCCAAAGAAAGCTTATCCCTACAAAATCATATAGTTGGGCCATGTTTCAATTTCGTCACACAAAACATTCTCATCATGCAAAACCCCGATGACAAGCCGAGCAATTGGTTCATACTTTTTAACGCGCTTCAGCCTTTTCAACCCTTACGCAATACATGAGCGCAAGCCATGGATATAGCACTATGGGTGGAATAAAGTATAATGATGGGGGTTATGTGAGAAGACAAAAAGGTAGGAAGTCTCACATTGACGCGGCTAATCAATAGGCTATGGAGATGCCCATCAATTGATGTCAATGAGAGGAGTAGGGATTGCCATGCAACGGATGCACTAGATCTATAAATGTATGAAAGCTCAACAAAAGAAACTAAGTGGGTGTGCATCCAACTTGCTTGCTCACGAAGACCTAGGGCATTTTGAGGAAGCCCATCATTGGAATATACAAGCCAAGTTCTATAATGAAAAATTCCCACTAGTATATGAAAGTGACAACATAGGAGACTCTCTATCATGAAGATCACGGTGCTACTTTGAAGCACAAGTGTGGAAAAGGATAGTAACATTGTCCCTTTTCTCTTTTTCTCTCATTTTTTTGGCCTTCTCTTTTTTTCTTTGGCCTCTTCTCTTTTTTTATTCCGAAATCTCATCCCGACTTGTGGGGGAATCATAGTCTCCATCATCCTTTCCTCACATGGGACAATGCTCTAATAATGATGATCATCACATTTTTATTTACTTACAACTCAAGAATTACAACTCAATACTTAGAACAAAATATGACTCTATGTGAATGCCTCCGGCGGTGTACCGGGATATGCAATGAATCAAGAGTGACATGGATGAAAAAAAATTGAATGGTGGCTTTGCCACAAATACGATGTCAACTACATGATCATGCAAAGCAATATGACAATGATGGAGCGTGTCATAATAAACGGAACGGTGGAAAGTTGCATGGCAATATATCTCGGAATGGCTATGGAAATGCCATGATAGGTAGGTATGGTGGCTGTTTTGAGGAAGATATAAGAGGTTCATGTGTGATAGAGCGTATCATATCACGGGATTTGGATGCACCGGCAAAGTTTGCACCAACTCTCAAGGCGAGAAAGGGCAATGCACGGTACCGTAGAGGCTAGAAAATTGTGGAAGGTTGAGAGTGTGTATAATCCATGGACTCACATTAGTCATAAAGAACTCATATACTTATTGCAAAAGTTTATTAGCCCTCGAAGCAAAGTACTACTAGCATGCCCCTAGAGGGATAGATTGGTAGGAAAAGACCATCGCTCGTCCCCGACCGCCACTCATAAGGAAAGCAATAAAAGAACACCTTATATGTCAAAATTTTCACACAACTTTTACCATACGTGCATGCTACGGGACTTTCCAACCTTAACACAAGTATTTCTCAATTTCACAATTACTCAACTAGCACACTCTAATATTACCACCTTTATATCTCAAAACACTTATCAAGTATCAAACTTCTCATGATATTCAATGAACTCAATATGGAAGTTTTTTATTATGCTCATCTTGGATACCTACCACATTCGGATTAATTTCACAATTGAAGAAAATTACCATGTTGTTTAAGAATCTCAAAAATAATATAAGTGAAGCATGAGATATCAATAATTTCTATAAAATAACAACCACCACCATGCTCTAAAAGATATAGGTGAAGCACTAGACCAAAAACTATATAGCTCAAAAGATATAAGTGAAGCACATAGAGTATTCTCACAAATTCCGAATCATGTGTCTCTCTCTCAAAAGGTGTGTACAGAAAGGATGATTGTGTTAAACTAAAAAGCAAAGACTCAAATCATACAAGACGCTCCAAACAAAACATATATCATGTGGTGAATAAAAATATAGCCCCAAGTAAAGTTACCGATAGATGAAGACGAAAGAGGGGATGCCTTCCGGGGCATCCCCAAGCTTAGGCTCTTGGTTGTCCTTGAATTTTACCTTGGGGTGCCTTGGGCATCCTCAAGCTTAGGCTCTTGCCAATCCTTGTTCCATAGTCCATCAAATCTTTACCCAAAACTTGAAAACTTCACAACACAAAACTTAACAGAAAATCTCGTGAGCTCCGTTAGCGAAAGAAAACAAAACACCACTTCAAGGTACTGTAATGAAATCATTATTTATTTATATTGGTGTTAAACCTACTGTATTCCAACTTCTCTATGGTTTATAAGCTCTTTTACTAGCCATAGATTCATCAAAATAAGCAAACAACACGCGAAAAACAGAATCTGTCAAAAACAGAACAGTCTGTAGTAATCTGTATCTAACGCAAACTTCTGGAACTCAGAAAAATCTACAAAAATAGGAAGACCTATATAATTTGTCTATTGATCTACTTCAATTGGAATCAGTATTTTATCACGTTCTGGTGATTTTTAACAATTGTTTTCGTGAACAGAAAGTTTCTGGAATTTTCAGCAAGATCAAATAACTATCATCCAAGAAGATCCTATAGGTTTCCCTTGGCAAAAACACTAATTAAAAAATAAAAACACATATAAACAGAGGATAGATCAAATATTTATTACTAAACAGAAATAAAAAGCAAGAAAACAAAAAAAAATTGGGTTGCCTCCCAACAAGCGCTATCGTTTAACGCCCCTAGCTAGGCAAAAAAGCGAAGATAGATCTAGGTATTGCCATCCTTGGTAGGCAATCCATAGGTGGCTCTCATAATAGATTCATATGGTAATTTAATTTTATTTCTAGTAAAGTGTTACATGCCTTTCCTTAACGGAAATTGGAATCTAATATTCCCTTCCTTCATATCAATGATTGCACCAATCTTTCTAAGCAAAAGTCTACCAAGAATAATAGGACATGAAGGATTGCAATCTATATCAAGAACAATAAAATCTATGGGCACATAATTCCTATTTGCAACAATAAGAACATCATTAATTCTTCCCATACGTTTCTTAATAGTGGAATCCGCAAGGTGCAAGTTTAAAGAACAATCATCAAATTCACGGAAACCTAGCAAATCACACAAAGTTTTTGGGATCATGGAAACACTAGCACCCAAATCACACAAAGGATAGCATTCATGATCTTTAATTTAAATTTTAATTGTAGGTTCCCATTCATCATAAAGTTTTCTAGGGATAGAAACTTCCAACTCAAGTTTTTCTTCATAAGATTGCATCAAAGCATCAACGATATGTTTAGTAAAAGCTTTATTTTGACTATAACCATGAGGAGAATTTAGCACGGATTGCAACAAGGAAATACAATCTATCAAAGAGCAATTATCATAGTTGAATTCCTTGAAATCCAAGATAGTGGGTTCATTGCTATCTAAAGTTTTAACCTCTTCAATCCCACTTTTACCAATTTTAGCATCAAGATCTAAAAACTCCGAATTTTTGGGACGCCTTCTAACTAAAGTTGACTCATCTCCAGTCCCATCATTATCAAGATTCATATTGCAAAATAAAGATTTAATAGGGGACACATCAATAACTTTTAGATCTTCATCTTTATTCTCATAAAAACTTTCCGGCTTGGCTGCCATCTTATTAACTAAGGTGGCCTGCTTATCCAAAATTTCAGCAATTAATTTTTCAAAATGAGCAATTTGAGATTTCAAACCATAAAATTCCTTAGACATGTCATCAAGTTCTTTATTCATGTACTCCATAAAGCCTTTTTGTTCCTTGAGCTCGTTTCTAAAGAAATTATTATGCTCAAATTGTAAAGTCATAAAGCTTCTGACATTGCTTTAAATCTCTTCCAACCTTTTAAGGCGAAGATCACCAAATCTAGGCAGGGCCATAAGGGCAACAAGCAACAAGAGGCAAGCGAAAAATAGGTGAACGGAAAGAGATGGTGAATAAAACGGCAAGGGTGAAGTGGGGGAGAGGAAAACAAGGGGCAAATAGCAAATCATGTCATGCGAGGGATAAGAGTTTGTGATGGGTACTTGGTATGTTGACTTGTGCGTAGACTCCCCGGAAACGGCGCCAGAAATCCTTCTTGCTACATCTTGAGCACTGAATTGGTTTTTCCCTTGAAGAGGAAAGGGTGATGCAGTAAAGCAGCGTAAGTATTTCCCTCAGTTTTTGAGAACCAAGGTATCAATCCAGTAGGAGACCATGCTCAAGTCCCTCGTACCTACACAAACAAATAAGAACCTTGCAACCAACGCGATAAAGGGGTTGTAAATCCCTTCATGGCCACTTGCAAAAGTGAGATCTGATAGAGATGATAAGATAATATTTTTGGTATTTTTATGATGAAGATAAAAAGTAAAAATTGCAAAATAAACGGAAATAGAAATAACTTGTTGACAGGAAATTAATATGATGGAAAATAGACCCGGGGGCTATAGGTTTCACTAGTGGCTTCTCTCAAGATAGCATAAGTATCACGGTGGGTGAACAAATTATTGTCGAGCAATTGATAGAATTGAGCATAGTTATGAGAATATCTAGGTATGATCATGTATATAGGCATCACGTCCGTGACAAGTAGACCGACTCCTACCTGCATCTACTACTATTACTCCACACATCGACCGCTATCCAGCATGCATCTAGAGTATTAAGTTCATAAGAACAGAGTAACGCTTTAAGCAAGATGACATGATGTAGAGGGATAGACTCATGCAATATGATATAAACCCCATCTTTTTATCCTCAATGGCAGCAATACAATACGTGTCGTTTCCCCTACTGTAACTGGGATCGAGCACCGCAAGATTGAACCCAAAGCTAAGCACTTCTCCCATTGCAAGAAAGATCAATCTAGTAGGCCAAACCAAACTGATAATTCGAAGAGACTTGCAAAGATAGCTAATCATACATAAAATAATTCAGAGAGATTCAAATATTGTTCATAGATAATCTGGATCATAAACCCACAATTCATCGGATCTCGACTAACACACCACAAAAGAAGATTACATCAAATAGATCTCCAAGAGAATCGAGGAGAACTTTGTATTGAGATCCAAAGAGAGAGAAGAAGCCATCTAGCTAATAACTATGGACCCAAAGGTCTGAGGTAAACTACTCACACATCATCGGAGAGGCTATGGTGTTGATGTAGAAGCCCTCCGTGATCAATGCCCCCTCCGGCAGAGCGCTGGAAAAGGCCCCAAAATGGGATCTCACGGGTACGGAAGGTTGCGGCGATGGAATTAGGTTTTCGTGGTGCTCCCCGATGGTTTGGGGGTACGTAGGTATATATAGGAGGAGGAAGTAGGTCGGTGGAGCCACGAGGGGCCCACGAGGGTGGAGGGCAGCCTAGGGGGGTAGGCGCGCCCCCTGCCTCGTGGCTTCCTCGTTGGTTGCTTGACGTCCACTCCAAGTCCTATGGATCACGTTTGTTCCAAAAATAACTCTCCCGAAGGTTTCATTCCATTTGGACTCCGTTTGATATTCTTTTTCTGCGAAACACTGAAATAGGCGAAAAAAACAACAATTTGGGTTGGGCCTCCGGTTAATAGGTTAGTCCCAAAAATAATATAAAAGTGTGTAAATAAGCCCATTAAACATCCAAAACAGAATATATAATAGCATGGAACAATCAAAAATTATAGATACGTTGGAGACGTATCACAACGCATCCTGTCAGACGCCTCACATCCTTAACTGTCCTTGGCACTTGGATCTGCTCTATAGCTTTGATCTTGTCGGGGTTGGCTTCAATCCCGCGATGGGACACAAATGACCCAAGCAACTTGCCGGAGGGAACACCAAATACACACTTCTCCAGGTTGAGCTTTAAATTGATCTTGCGCAGATTAGAAAATGTCTCCTCCAAATCCTGAATAAGGGTGGCTCTATCGTTGGTCTTGACCACAATGGCATCCATATAAGCTTCTACGTTTCTGTGCAGCTGTGGCTCAAAACCAATCTGGACTGCTCTTGCAAAAGTGGACCCGGCACTCTTTAATCCGAATGGCATGCAGAAAAAACAGTACGTACCAGATGGAGTAATGAACGACGTCTTCCCTTCATCTTCTTTGGACATGAAGATTTGGTGACACCCAAAATATGCATCCAGAAAGGAGAGCAAATCACAACCTGAAGTGGAATCCACAATTTGATCGATACGCGGCAAGGGAAACGGTCCTTCGGGCAAGCTTTGTTGAGATCTGTGAAATCTATGCAAAGCCTCCACTTCCCGTTGGCCTTCCGAACTACCACTGGATTTGCCAACCACGTGGGATGCATCACTCCTCGGACCAAACCAGTTGCCTCAAGTTTCTTGATCTCTTTCGTAATGAACTGTTGTCTCTCCAAGGCCTGCTTCTGGACTTTCTGCTTGACAAGCCGGGCATGTGGGCAGACAGCAAGGTGGTGTTCGGTTACCTCCCTGGGAACACCGGGGATATCAGATGGTTGCCAGGAAAACACATCGATATTCGCCCACAGGAAGGCAACAAGCGCGCTTTCCTATTTGTCATCAAGGGTGGCGCTAATAGTGAAAGTACCATCAACGCCAGCCAGCCCTGTCGGGACCTTCTTCACTTGAGGTGCAACGACATTGGATCTCTTGCTATTGGAACACTCCGGCACGTCATCAACGGGTGTCGTGCACTCGATGGGGGCACGCTTCCCGGACTCCTTGCCAGAGTCCCTACAATCCTTCTTATTTCCTTTGCTTTCCTTGGTGGGAACTACTGTTGCCGCTGCCTCTGCCGCAACTACATCCAGGTACATCTTGTCCACACAAATGATTGCATCCTTCTCATCAGATGGGATGGTGATGACTCCCAGTGGCCCAGGCATCTTCAAGGTGTTGTAGGCATAGTGGGATGCCGCAATAAATTTAGCCAGGGCCAGGCGTCCAAGAATCTCGTTGTATGGCAGGAGGAGATCGACCACATCAAACACAATCCTCTCAGTCCGGTAGTTCAGTTATCCCCCAAACGTTACCGGCAACATGATCTTTCCCTTAGGACGGCTCCTGCCGGGATTAACTCCTTGAAACGTGTCGGTAACCTCTAGCTCTTCCCCTGCTATGTGAAGCTTGCTGATAACTGCTGGGGCAATCAGATTCAACCCGGCCCTGCCGTCCACTAACACCTTTGTGACCTTGAGGTTGCGAATCGTTGGGGAGACCAACAATGGCAAACACCCTGCCGCAGTGGTACGGTTAGGATGATCCTCCTCGTCAAAGATGATGGGCGTGTGCAACCAATTGAGCGGCTTCCGGGCCTCCGGCGCTGGTTCGACGGCACTAACCTCTCACGTCCACTGCTTGAGCTGGCGGTGAGAGACATGCAGAGACGCACCCCCGTCAATGCATAGGGCGTCAATGGCCTTCTGAAACTCTTGCTCACTGGTTTCCTCTTCATCCCCTCGATCTCTGGCGGGCTTTCCTTAGTTCCAAAAGGGTTTGCCGGGGCAATTTACTTCATCGCCTCGGCCCTTACCGCCAGCAACATTATGACCCTTTTCCTTGTCACGCTTCTCACTCTGCCCTCTATCTCTTGACAAGCTGCTCAACTTGATAACACTCTTGAAGGTCGTGGCCTTTGGTCTGATGAATCTTGCAGTACGGCCCATCACCTTTCTCGGCCTTCTCGGCAGTTGCGGCCTCCCGGCAATCAGTGCATACGACAGCTTCCTTCCAGGGGGGGCTCAGCTTGGGCCTTCTTGCCGGCACTAGGCGTACCCGATCTTTCAACAGTCATCACTGCCTTATCCTTCCGCTTGTTACTGCGCTTCTTGCTCTTCTTCTGACTGGTTGACTCATCATCATCCTCTGACTCAATATGTTGGGGAACGTAGTAATTTCAAAAAATTTCCTACGCACACGCAAGATCATGGTGATGGCATAGCAACGAGAGGGGAGAGTGTATGTCCATGTACCCTCGTAGACCGTAAGCGGAAGCGTTATAACAACGCTGTTGATGTAGTCGACGTCTTCACGATCCGACCGATCCAAGTACCGAACGCACGGCACCTCCGAGTTCAGCACACGTTCAGCTCGATGGCGATCCACGGCTCCGATCCAGCAAAGCGTGGGGATGAGTTCCGTCAAGACGACGGCGTGGTGGCGATGATGATGCTCCACCGGCGCAGGGCTTCGCCTAAGCTCGCGACGATATGACTCTACCGGCGCGCAGGCTTCGCCTAAGCTCCGCGACGATATGACCGAAGTGGAATATGGTGGAGGGGGGCACCGCACACGGCTAAGGAACGATCCGTAGATCAACTTGTGTGTCATGGGGTGCCCCCCTGCCTCCGTATATAAAGGAGCAAGGGGGGGTGCGGCCAGCCCTAGGAGGAGGCGCGCCGGAGGAGTCCTACTCCCACCGGGAGTAGGACTCCCCCCCCCCCTTCCTAGTTGGATTAGGACTTGGGGAGGGGAAGAGAGAGGCGCCCCCTTCCTTGTCCTATTCGGACTAGGGGGGAGGGGGCGTGCAGCCTGCCCTGGCCAGCCCTTCCTCTTCTCCCTCATGGCCCACTAAGGCCCATTAACCCCCGGGAGGGTTCCGGTAACCCCCCGGTGTTCCGGTAAAATCCCGATTTCACCCGGAACTATTCCGAAGTCCAAACATAGGCTTCCAATATATCAATCTTTATGTCTCGACCATTTCGAGACTCCTCGTCATGTCCGTGATCACATCCGGGATTCCGAACAAACTTCGGTACATCAAAACTTATAAACTCATAATAAACTGTCATCGTAACGTTAAGCGTGCGGACCCTACGGGTTCGAGAACTATGTAGACATGACCTAGAACTATTCTCGGTCAATAACCAATAGCGGAACCTGGATGCCCATATTGGTTCCTACATATTCTTCAAGATCTTTATCGGTCAAACCGCATAACGACATACGTTGTTCCTTTGTCATCGGTATGTTACTTACCCGAGATTCGATCGTCGGTATCCAATACCTAGTTCAATCTCGTTATCGCAAGTCTCTTTACTCGTTCCGTAATACATCATCTCACAACTAACTTATTAGTTGCAATGCTTGCAAGGCTTATGTGATGTGTATTACCGAGAAGGCATAGAGATACCTCTCCGACAATCGGAGTGACAAAACCTAATCTCGAAATACGCCAACCCAACATGTACCTTTGGAGACACCTGTAGTACTCCTTTATAATCACCCGATTCACGTTGTGACGTTTGGTAGCACCAAAGTGTTCCTCCGTAAACGGAGTTGCATAATCTCATAGTTACAGGAACATGTATAGGTCATGAAGAAAGCAATAGCAATATACTAAACGATCAAGTGCTAAGCTAACGGAATGGGTCATGTCAATCACATCATTCTCCTAATGATGTGATCCCATTAATCAAATAACAACACATGTCTATGGTCAGGAAACATAACCATCTTTGATTAATGAGCTAGTCAAGTAGAGGCATACTAGTGACTGTATGTTTGTCTATGTATTCACACATGTATTATGTTTCCGGTTAATACAATTCTAGCATGAATAATAAACATTTATCATGATATGAGGAAATAAATAATAACTTTATTATTGCCTCTAGGGCATATTTCCTTGATCTCCCACTTGCACTAGAGTCAATAATCTAGATTACACAAGAATGATTCTAACACCCATGGAGTCTTGGTGCTGATCATGTTTTGCTCGTGGAAGAGGCTTAGTCAACGGGTCGCAACATTCAGATCCGTATGTATCTTGCAAATCTCTATGTCTCCCACTTGGACTTGGTCCCGAATGGAATTGAAGCGTCTCTTGATATGCTTGGTCCTCTTGTGAAATCTGGATTCCTTTGCCAAGGCAATTGCACCAGTATTGTCACAGAAGATCTTCATTTGTCCCGATGCACTAGGTATGACACCTAGATCGAAAATGAACTCTTTCATCCGACTCCTTCATTTGCTGCTTCCGAGCAGCTATGTACTCCGCTTCACATGTAGATCCCGCCACGACGCTTTGTTTAGAACTGCACCAACCGACAGCTCCACCGCTTAATAAAAACACGATCCGGTTTGCGATTTAGAATCGTTCGGATCAGTGTCAAAGCTTGCATCGACGTAACCATTTACGACTAGCTCTTTGTCACCTCCATATCGATAAACATATCCTTAGTCCTTTTCGTATTTTCGGGATGTTCTTGACCGCTGTCCGATGATCCACTCTGGATTACTTTGGTACCTTCCTGCCAAGCTTATTGCTAAGCATACGTCGGTCTGGTACACAGCATTGCATACATGATAGAGCCTATGGCTGAAGCATAGGAACATCTTTCATTTTCTCTCTATCTTCTGCTGTGGTCGGGCATTGAGTCGACTCAATTTCACACCTTGTAATACTGGTAAAAATCCTTTCTTTGCTCGATCCATTTTGAACTTTTTCAAAACTTTATCAAGGTATGTGCTTTGTGAAAGTCCAATTAAGCGCCTTGATCTATCTCTATAGATCTTGATGCCCAATATGTAAGCAGCTTCACCGAGGTCTTTCATTGAAAAACTTTTATTCAAGTATCCTTTATGCTATCCAGAAATTCTATATCATTTCCAATCAATAATATGTCATCCACATATAATATCGAAATGCTACAGAGCTCCCACTCACTTTCTTGTAAATACAAGCTTCTCCAAAAGTCTCAGATAAAACCATATGCTTTGATCACACTATCAAAGCGCTTATTCCAACTCCGAGAGGCTTGCACTGCACCATAAATTGATCGCTGGAGCTTGCACACTTTGTTAGCACCCTTTGGATCAACAAAACCTTCTGGTTGCATCATATACAACTCTTCTTCTAGAAATCCATTCAAGAATGCAGTTTTACATCCTTTGGCCAGATTTCATAATTATAAAATGCAGCAATTGCTAACATGATTCGGACAGACTTAAGCATCGCCACTGGTGAGAAAGTCTCATCGTAGTCAACCCTTGAACTTGTCGAAAACCTTTCGCAACAAGTCGAGCTTTATAGACAGTTATATTACCATCGCGTCGGTCTTCTTCTTAAAGATCCATTTATTCTCAATGGCTTGCCGATCATCGGGCAAGTCAACCAAAGTCCATACTTTGTTCTCATACATGGATCCCATCTCAGATTTCATGGCTTCCAGCCATTTTATGGAATCTGGGCTCACCATCGCTTCTTCATAGTTTGTAGGTTCGCCATGGTCAAGTAACATGACTTCCGAATAGGATTACCGTACCACTCAGTGCGGATCTTACTCTGGTTGACCTCTAAGTTCAAGAGAAACTTGATCTGAAGTTTCATGATCAATATCATTAGTTTCCTCACTAATTGGTGTAGTTGTCACAGAATCGTTTCTTGTGATGAACTACTTTCCAATAAGGGAGCAGATACTGATTATCTCATCAAGTTCTACTTTCCTCCCACTCACTTCTTTCGAGAGAAACTCCTTTTCTAGAAAGGATCCGAATTTAGCAACGAAAATCTTGCATTCAGATCTGTGATAGAAGGTGTACCCAACAGTCTCCTTTGGGTATCCTATGAAGACACATTTCTCCGATTTGGGTTCGAGCTTATCTGGTTGAAGTTTCTTCACATAAGCATCGCAGCCCCAAACTTTAAGAAACGACAACTTTGGTTTCTTGCCAAACCACAGTTCATGAGGTGTCGTCTCAACGGATTTTGATGGTGCCCTATTTAACGTGAATGCGGTCGTCTCTAAAGCATAACCCCAAAACGATAGCGGTAAATCAGTAAGAGACATCATAGATCGCACCATATCTAGTAAAGTACGATTCTGACGCTCGGACACACCATTTCGTTGTGGTGTTCCGGTGGCGTGAGTTGCTAAACTATTCCGCATTGTTTCAAATGTAAACCAAACTCGTAACTCAAATATTCTCCTCCACGATCAGATCGTAGAAACTTTATTTTCTTGTTACCATGATTTTCCACTTCACTCTGAAATTCTTTGAACTTTTCAAATGTTTCAGATTTGTGTTTCATTAAGTAGATATACCCATATCTGCTCAAATCATCTGTGAAGGTGAGAAAATAACGATACCGCCACAGGCGTGCCTCAACATTCATTGGACCACAAACATCGGTATGTATGATTTCCAACAAATCAGTTGCTCGCTCCATAGTTCCGGAGAACAGCGTTTTAGTCATCTTGCCCATGAGGCACGGTTCATAAGTACCAAGTGATTCATAATCAAGTGATTCCAAAAGCCCATCAAGATGGAGTTTCTTCATGCGTTTTACTCGATATGACCCAAACGGCAGTGCCACAAATAAGTTGCATTATCGTTATCAACTCTGCATCTTTTGGTTTCAACACTATGAATATGTGTATTATTACTATCGAGATTCAATAAAATAGACCACTCTTCAAGGGTGCATGACCATAAAAGATATTATTCATATAAATAGAACAACCATTATTCTCGACTTAAATGAATAACCGTCTCGCATCAAACAAGATCCAGATATAATGTTCATGCTTAACGCGGCACCAAATAACAATTATTTAGGTCTAAAACTAATCCCGATGGTAGATGTAGAGGTAGCGTGCCGACCGCGATCACATCGACTTTGGAACCATTTCCACGCGCATCGTCACCTCGTCCTTAGCCAATCTTCGCTAATCCGTAGTTCTGTTTGAGTTGCAAATATTAGCAATGTAACCAGTATCAAATACCTGTGTACTCTGCGAGTGTTAGTAAGGTACACATCAATAACATGTATATCACATATACCTTTGTTCACCTTGCCATCCTTCTTATCCGCCAAATACTTGGGGCAGTTCCGCTTCGATGTCCACCGCTTGCGGTAAAAACACTCAGTTTTAGGCTTAGGTCCAGACTTGGGTTTCTTCTCTTGAGCAACAACTTTCTTGCTGTTCTTTTGAAGTTCCCTTCTTCTTCCCTTTGCCCTTTTCTTGAAACTAGTGGTCTTGTTGACCATCAACACTTGATGCTCTTTCTTGATTTCTACCTCCATGCTTTTAGCATTGCGAAGAGCTCGGAATTGTCTTGGTCATCCCTTGCATATTATAGTTCATCACGAAGCTCTTGTAGCTTGGTGGCGTGATTGGAGAATTATGTCAATGACACTATCATCCGGAAGATTAACTCCCAGTTGAATCAAGTGATTATTATACCCGGACATTTTGAGTATATGTTCACCGATGTAACTATTCTCCTCCATCTTGCAGCTATAGAACTTATTGGAGACTTCATATCTCTCAATCCGGGCATTTGCTTGAAATATTAACTTCAACTCTTGGAACATCTCATATGCTCCATGACGTTCAAAACGTCGTTGAAGACCCGGTTCTAAGCCGTAAAGCATGGCACACTTGAACTATAGAGTAGTCATCGCTTTGCTCGCAGACGCTCACAACTTCTGGCGTTGCTCTGCAGCAGGTTCGCACCCAGCGGTGCTTCCAGGGCGTAATTCTTCCGTGCGAAATGAGGATAATCCTCGTTACGGACCCAGTCCGTGTAATTGCTACCATCATCTTTCAACTTTGCTTTCTCAAGGGACGCATTAAAATTCAACGGAACAACAAAGACGAGCCATCTATCTACAAGAAACATAGACAAGCAAAATACTATCGGTACTAAGTTCATGATAAATTTAAGTTCATTTAATCATATTACTAAAGAACTCCCACTTAGATAGACATATCTCTAGTTATCTAAGTGATTACGTGATCCAAATCAACTAAACCATGTCCGATCATCACGTGAGATGAAGTAGTTTCAATGGTGAACATCACTATGTTGATCATATCTACTATATGATTCACGTTCGACCTTTCGGTCTCCGTGCTCGAGGCCATATCTGTTATATGCTAGGCTCGTCAAGTTTAACCTGAGTATTCGCGTGCGCAACTATTTTGCACCCGTTGTATTTGAGCGTAGAGCCTATCACACCCGATCATCACGTGGTGTCTCAAAGACGAAGAACTTTCGCAACGGTGCATACTCGGGAGAACACTTCTTGATAATTTTAGTGAGAGATCATCTTATAATGCTACCGTCAATCAAAGCAAGATAAGATGCATAAAGGATAAACATCACATGCAATCAATATAAGTGATATGATATGGCCATCATCATCTTGTGCTTGTGATCTCCATCTCCAAGCACCGTCATGATCACCATTGTCACCGGCGCGACAACTTGATCTCCATCGTAGCATCGTTGTCGCCTCGCCAACTATTGCTTCTCGACTATCGCTACTGCTTAGTGATAAAGTAAAGCAATTACATGGCTTTGCATTTCATACAATAAGCGACAACCATATGGCTCCTGCCGATTGCCGATAACTTCGGTTACAAAACATGATCATCTCATACAATAAATATAGCATCACGTCTTGACCATATCACATCACAACATGCCCTGCAAAAACAAGTTAGACGTCCTCTACTTTGTTGTTGCAAGTTTTACGTGGCTGCTACGGGCTGAGCAAGAACCGTTCTTACCTACGCATCAAAACCACAACGATAGTTTGTCAAGTTGGTGCTGTTTTAACCTTCGCAAGGACCGGGCGTAGCCACACTCGGTTCAACTAAAGTGAGAGAAACAGACACCCGCCGGTCACCTTTAAGCAACGAGTGCTTGAAGCGGTGAAACCAGTCTCGCCTAAGCGTACGCGTAATGTCGGTCCGGGCCGCTTCATCTCACAATACCGCTGAACCAAAGTATGACATGCTGGTAAGCAGATGACTTATATCGCCCACAACTCACTTGTGTTCTACTCGTGCATATGACATCAACGCATAAAACCTGGCTCGATACCCTTTGTTGGGGAACGTAGTAATTTCAAAAAATTCCTACGCACACGCAAGATCATGGTGATGGCATAGCAACGAGAGGGGAGAGTGTATGTCCACGTACCCTCGTAGACCGTAAGAGGAAGCGTTATAACAACGCGGTTGATGTAGTCGTACATCTTCACGATCCGACCGATCCAAGTACCGAACGCACGGCACCTCCGAGTTCAGCACACGTTCAGCTCGATGACGATCCCCGGGCTCCGATCCAGCAAAGCGTCGGGGATGAGTTCCGTCAAGACGACGGCGTGGTGGCGATGATGATGCTCCACGGTGCAGGGCTTCGCCTAAACTCGCGACGATATGACTCTACGGCGCAGGCTTCGCCTAAGCTCATGACGATATGAGCGAAGTGGAATATGGTGGAGGGGGCACCGCACACGGCTAAGGAACGATCCGTAGATCAACTTGTGTGTCATGGGGTGCCCCCGCCCGTATATAAAGGAGCAAGGGGTGCGGCCAGCCCTAGGAGGAGGCGGCGGAGGAGTCCTACTCCCACCGAGTAGGACTCCCCCCCTTCCTAGTTGGATTAGGACTTGGGGGAGGCAAAGAGAGGCGCGCCCCCCTTCCTTGTCCTATTCGGACTAGGGGAGGGCTGACCTGCCCTGGCCAGCCCTTCCTCTTCTCCCTCATGGCCCACTAAGGCCCATTAACCCCGGGAGGGTTCCGTAACCCCGGTGTTCCGGTAAAATCCGATTTCACCGGAACTATTCAAGTCAAACATAGGCTTCCAATATATCAATCTTTATGTCTCGACCATTTGAGACTCCTCGTCATGTCCGTGATCACATCCGGATTCGAACAAACTTCGTACATCAAAACTTATAAACTCATAATAAACTGTCATCGTAACGTTAAGCGTGCGGACCCTACGGGTTCGAGAACTATGTAGACATGACCTAGAACTATTCTCGGTCAATAACCAATAGCGGAACCTGGATGCCCATATTGGTTCCTACATATTCTTCGAAGATCTTTATCGGTCAAACCGCATAACGACATACGTTGTTCCCTTTGTCATCGGTATGTTACTTACCCAAGATTCGATCGTCTGTATCCAATACCTAGTTCAATCTCGTTACCGGCAAGTCTCTTTACTCGTTCCGTAATACATCATCCCACAACTAACTTATTAGTTGCAATGCTTGCAAGGCTTATGTGATGTGTATTACCGAGAAGGCCTAGAGATACCTCTCCGACAATCGGAGTGACAAAACCTAATCTCGAAATACGCCAACCCAACATGTACCTTTGGAGACACCTGTAGTACTCCTTTATAATCACCCAGTTACGTTGTGACGTTTGGTAGCACCCAAAGTGTTCCTCCGGTAAACGGGAGTTGCATAATCTCATAGTTACAGGAACATGTATAGGTCATGAAGAAAGCAATAGCAATATACTAAACGATCAAGTGCTAAGCTAACGGAATGGGTCATGTCAATCACATCATTCTCCTAATGATGTGATCCCATTAATCAAATAACAACACATGTCTATGGTTAGGAAACATAACCATCTTTGATTAATGAGCTAGTCAAGTAGAGGCATACTAGTGACTGTATGTTTGTCTATGTATTCACACATGTATTATGTTTCCGATTAATACAATTCTAGCATGAATAATAAACATTTATCATGATATGAGGAAATAAATAATAACTTTATTATTGCCTCTAGGGCATATTTCCTTCACAATATTGGCACAATCTTCCTCTCCGGGCAAATTCCTTCCCTCCTCCATCCGGGCACACTTATCCACCAAGGTGTAGAGATCCTTCACGGTCTTGGGCAACCGCACATTCATCTTGGAATGAACCCGGCGGTTGCGCACATTGGGCTGGAAGGCAGCTATATATTACAGCTGCTGGATGGATATTTGGGATGTTTCTATGAACTTTGCTGAATCTCTGTAAATACTTACGGAGGGTTTCTCCTTCCTTATGTTGGAGAAGCTGCAAGTCACTAGGCCTGTCGGGCTCTTGATGACTACCAGTGAAGGCACCAATGAACTCATGGCACAGGTCAGCCCCTGACGAACTAGAGTCCTCCGGTAGGTGCATCAGCCAAGACCTCACATTGGACTTGAGGGCCAAAGGGAAGTAATTGGCAAACACCTTCTCATATCTTTCCCCGGCAGCATGAACATCGATGGTGTAAATGCTCAGGAACTCTGCCGGGTTCAGCCTCCCATCATACTGCTCGAGTATCTCTGGCTTGAACGTGCGAACAGATGGCCAACAGACTTGCCGCAGCTCACGAGTAAAGGCAGGGCAGCCAACCTCGAAAGGTAGGCACCCGCCAATACCGAGCGCGGGTTCATCGACGTCGGGACTGTCGCACCAATCGGTCCGGCGGGGGTCGTCGCGACGTTGGTCAACAACGACGCGCGTGTGTCCCCTCCGCCCATACTCCAGGGCTCGCCGTCGGCCTGGATGCGCTCGTGGGTCAGAGGAGGCCATCGAGACGTCGTCGGGGCCTTGATTCTTTTGTGCTTGCGCTGGCTGCCGTGGCGGGGACTGCATCATAGGGATGGCCACTTTCGTACGACCAGCAGCATGAGCCGTTGTAGTCGCTTGGGGAGGTCGTGGCAGGCCAGCACTCCGCGAGCTCCTGGCTTCAGCGAAACCGAGCAGACTTTGGATGGTGGCACACCATTCGTCCATCAGCTCGGCCGCTGGAGGGAACCTCATCAGTAGCTGAGCCCGCGCCATGGCCTCCGAGGCTGTGCTTGGCATGGGTGATGACGAAGTAAATTGCACCGTTGCTCGGCTTCTGACGATGCCAGCGGCGGTAACACTGCGCCCCCGCTGCTGTGGGGCGACCACCTGGATGGCAGGGTGGTGCAGCGAAGGCTCCCGAGGGCCAGCGGCTCCCAAGGGCATAACAATTTGGTCAACCTGTCCCGGGGGAGGCGCACGCGCTGCGGTCGCCCCCGTAGTGGGAGCGGTCGGAGGGCGGCGATTCGCCCCGGAGCAAGCGCCATCGCTACAGTTGTGTCCGTCAGTGGGTGGAAGGGGTGCGAATGGAGTATCCCCTTCACCCGTACCTAGTGGAGCATGGCCGTCCGGATGTTGCTGGTGCAGCTCTCCTCCGGTGTCTCCTGCTCCTGCATCGGCCACGGGGGAAGTGGTGACGGTGCCGCCTGCTCCGACCACATCCCCAGCAACGTCCGCACCCTCGCGTGTCTTCGCGCCCCCCGCAACATCAGAGGCCGCAGGTGGCGGAGCCTTCGAGGTGGATGGATGGGCCGAAGAACCGGGTTTCTTCTTGGGCGCCATGGTCGATGGCGCCGTTGAACATGAAGATGGTGATGAAGATGTCGCGCTACACACGCCTTCAGGTTCGCGCAAGCGAGCCCCCTACATGGCGCGCCAAATATGTCGCGGGAAACCACGGCCATCTCTGGGACCAGGAGGCCCCTTGCTGGTTCGGCAAGGGGGAGTCGCGTTGCACAAAGAGGAGACGAGCGTGGGGCAGCACGGCAGAGATCACACAGGCATTTTTACCCAGGTTCGGGCCGCCGTGAGGTGTAAAACCCTACACCTGCTTTGGTGGATTGATGGTGGGAATAACTGGTGGTGAGGCGTAGCACGCTGCCCGGCAAGGGTAGCCTCAGGGCGACCGTGGCTACGCGTGTATGGGGGTGTGAGTTATCCAATCTTCCAACCCTTTCTACGGTTGCCATGGGCCTCCTTTTATAGATCAAGGGGTTACCACAATGGCAAAGTAGTCATTACGCACTGATAAGATAGCAAACAGTGTTATCATACCTAATTCTGCAGGCTGACAGGGCGCATTAAATGCACTGCTTAATGTTTCGTCATTGGTTGCCCAGCAAGCCTTGCCGGGCTATCTTGCCAGCTCCACGCCTGGTCGCTTGACACGTCGTAGGACGGGTGTCATTTGTAGGTATTTCCTATAGAAAGAGGCTGCCACTTAGTCACTTTGCGGCTTGACACCGCACTGATTGACGATGCGGGTCGTGGCGGAGTGCTTTTGTGAGGTGTTGTTGCCTTCCGAGTCCCGGCAGGCTCTGTCGGGCCGTCTTGGGTATCTTCTTCTGGGGGCGGCCTTGCCCCTTGCCATGCTCACCTGCCCGGCAAGGGAGGCCCTTCTTCTGATGGTATCTTGCTCTTCTTGCTGGATCCTAGTCCTCTTGATCTGCATGTTGGTCCTTCAATGATCTTGATTACTTATACTCTAACTTGGGTTGGTGCTTCAATCTCGTTCCCGTGCCTGTGCACAGTCTGGGCAATAGAGCCGGGGTTTGTTGCACCGACACCTATTCTTTGGCATTCATCACAAGATAAGACGAACTTACGGGCATCCTTGAAGAGAGTAGGCCAATAAAATCCAGATTGCAATACCTTGTGTGCAGTTCTATCTCCAGCATGATGCCCTCCATATGCTTCAGAGTGACATTTCCGTAGGATTTGTCCCTGTTCATGCTCAGGTACACAACGTCTAATAATACCATCTACTCCTTCTTTATAAAGATGTGGGTCATCCCAAAAGTAATGTCTCAAATCATAGAAGAATTTTTTCTTTTGTTGGTATGTGAAACTAGGTGGTAAATATTTAGCAACAATGTAATTAGCATAGTCAGCATACCAAGGAGTATTATGAGCAACATTTGTTGCAGCTAACTGCTCATCAGGAAAACTATCATCAATAGGTAGTGGGTCATCAACACATTTTCAAGCCTAGACAAGTTATTAGCTACGGGGTTCTCGGCTCCTTTTCTATCAGTGATATGAAAATCAAATTCTTGTAGCAAGAGAACCCATTCGATAAGTCTAGGTTTAGCATCTTTCTTTTCCATAAGATATTTTATAGCAGCATGATCGGTGTGAACAATGACTTTTGAATCAACAATGTAAGATCTAAATTTATCACAAGCAAACACAACTGCTAGGAAGTCTTTTTCAGTAGTAGCATAATTTCGTTGAGCACTGTCTAGAGTTTTACTAGCATAATGAATAACATTCAGTTTCTTATCAACTCTTTGTCCTAGAACAGCACCAACAGCATAACCACTAGCATCACACATATTTCAAAAGGCAAGTTCCAATCAGGTGGTTGCACAATAGGTGCAGAAAAATTAAGGCTTTATTCAGTGTTTCAAAGGCTTCTGCACAATCATCATCAAAAACATAAGGAACATCCTTTTGCAAAAGGTTTGTAAGAGGCCTAGAAATTTTAGAAAAGTCTTTGATAAATCTCCTATAGAAACCAGCATGACCTAGGAAACTACGAATACCTTTGATATCTTTAGGACATGGCATTTTCTCAATTGCATCAACCTTAGCTTTGTCCACTTCAATACCTCTTTGAGAAATTTTATGACCCAAGACAATACCTTCATTAACCATAAAGTGGCAATTCTCCCAATTCAAGACAAGATTTGTTTGTTCACATCTCTGCAAAACTCGATCAAGATTGCCTAAACAATCATCAAAAGACTTCCCATAAACAGAGAAATCGTCCATGAAAACCTCAACAATCTTTTCACAAAAGTCAGAGAATATAGTAGTCATACATCTTTGAAAGGTAGCAGGTGCATTGCATAACCGAAAGGCATACGTCTATAAGCATAAGTTCCAAAGGGACAAGTGGAAGTGGTATTTTCTTGATTAGGTTGAGAAACAGGTATTTGTGAGAAACCAGAGTATCCATCAAGGAAGCAAAAAATGTGTGTGCTTAGATAATCTTTCTATCATTTGATCAATAGAAGGCAGAGGGTAATGATCTTTTCTAGTTGCTTTATTTAATTTTCTAAAATCTATTACCATTCTATAGCCTGTAACAATTCTTTGTGGAATAAGTTCATTCTTATCATTAGGAACAATAGTAATACCTCCTCTCTTAGGAACACAATGAACATGACTTACCCATCTACTATCAGCTATAGGATAGATTATACCTGCTTCCAGAAGCTTTAATATTTTCGTTCTTACCACCTCTTTCATCTTCGGATTTAACCGACGTTGGTAATCAACAACGGGTTTAGCATCAGGTTCCATATTAATCTTGTGCTGACATAGAGTGCGACTAATGCCCTTTAAATCATCAAGAGTATATCCAATAGCAGCTCGGCGCTTCCTTAGAACTTTCAATAATATTTCTTCTTCATGTTCTGAAAGGTTAGCAATAATAATAACAGGATATATCTTCTTTTCATCAAGATAAGCATATTTCAAAGTGTCTGGTAATTGTTTTAATTCAAACACAAGATCACCTTTAGGTGGAGGAGGACCTCCTAGAGTTTCAATAGGAAAATTATGTTTAAGCAAAGGACATTGCTCAAAGAAAATCTTATCTATTTCATTTCTTTCATGCATATGTAGATCATTTTCATGGTCTAGAAAATATTGTTCTAGTGGATCAGTAGGAGGCACAACAATGGAAGCAAGACCAATTATTTCGTCCTTACTAGGCAAATCTTTTTCATGAAGCTTTCTACTAAACATGGAAAAATTAAACTCATCAGACTCATCACCAAAACTAACACTGACAGTTTGTTTCTCACAATCTATATTAGAATTAACGGTGTTCAAGAAAGGTCTACCAAAGATAATGGGACAAAATTCATCTTGTGGGGAACCAAGAACAAGAAAATCAGCAGGGTATTTTATTTTCCCACACAAGACTTCAACATCTCTAACAATCCCAATTGATGATATAGTATCTCTATTAGCAAGTTTAATAGTAACATCTATGTCTTCTATCTCTGCGGGTACTATGTCATTCATAATTTCTTGATATAAGGAATAAGGAATAGCACTCACGCTAGCACCTATATTACATAAACCATGATAACAGTGATCTCCTATTTTAACTAAGACAACGGGTGTCAGTGTCAAAACCGGCGGATCTCGGGTAGGGGGTCCCGAACTGTGCGTCTAGGCGGATGGTAATAGGAGACAAGGGACACAATGTTTTTACCCAGGTTCGGGCCCTCTCAATGGAGGTAAAACCCTACTCCTGCTTGATTAATATTGATGATATGGGTAGTACAAGAGTGGATCTACCACGAGATCAAGGAGGCTAAACCCTAGAAGCTAGCCTATGGCATGATTGTTGTTCGTCCTACGGACTAAAACCCTCCGGTTTATATAGAAACCGGATAGGGTTAGGGTTACATAGAGTCGGTTACAATGGTAGGAGATCTACATATCCGTATCGCCAAGCTTGCCTTCCACGCCAAGGGAAGTCCCATCCGGACACGGGACGAAGTCTTCAATCTTGTATCTTCATAGTCCAGGAGTCCGGCCGACGGTGATAGTTCGGCTATCCGGACACCCCCTAATCCAGGACTCCCTCAGTAGCCCCTGAACCATGCTTCAATGACGACGAGTCCGGCGCGCATATTGTCTTCGGCATTGCAAGGCGGGTTCCTCCTCCGAATATTCATAGAAGATTTTGAACACAAGGATAGTGTCCGACTCTGCAAAACAAGTTCCACATACTACCGTAGAGAGAATAACCTTTGCACAGATCTGCTGACGTATCCCACGGCGTGACATCACACCATGGCCAAGCCTTTATTCGAATCGTTTTTTACTGTTCCACCTCAGCGCGTTTAGCAAGGTGGTTTCCTTGGCACGTCTTATCAAAGCGGAGATCGTGCCCCCTTATTCCGGGATCCTCATCAATACGGACGTGGGTAACCCAACCGCGCCATTGATTACGGCGCTTGGGAGATAAGCGAGTTTTACCAGGCTGGCGGAGGACGCATAGCTTCGTCTGTCCATATAAGGGGATAAGGATCCACCTTTTCACCTACGCCTTCTTCCTCCTTTGCTCATCCATTTCCGTGCACTCGAGCTCTAGCGCCCAAGTCCACACACCCTACCTCAACCTTCTCCAACTATGTCCGGAGTGGGAGGCAAGTGGATGGCCTCCTCCGTCACGGAGGGGCACATCAAAAAGCTGCGGAAGGCCGGATACTTATCCGACAACATCGCGCATCGGCTCCCCAACGAGGGGCAGCTCATCCCCACCCCCGGGCCCCATGAGAGGGTGGTGTTCCTCACCCACTTCCTCCGCGGACTAGGTTTTCCACTTCACCCATTTGTCCGGGGGCTCATGTTCTACTACGGCCTGGACTTCCACGATCTGGCCCCGAATTTCATCCTCAACATCTCGGCGTTCATCGTCGTATGCGAGGCCTTCCTCTGCATCCAGCCCCACTTCGGCTTATGGCTGAAGATCTTCAATGTCAAGCCGAAGGTAGTGGGCGGCCGCCAAGCGGAGTGCGGAGGTGCCATGGTTGGCAAGATGGCCAAATTCCTATGGCTCGAGGGCTCCTTTATGGAGACCATAAAGGGGTGGCAATCGGGGTGGTTCTACATCACCGAGCCGCGCGACTCTCAATGGGCGGCGGCCCCCGAATTCCGATCTGGCTTCCCCACATGGCTCACATCATGGAAAGAGACGGGCCTGACGTGGGGTGATTCGGACGAGCTATCCGGACTCCAAACCTGCGTCCGAAACCTGGTGCAAGAATCTCAGGCTTGTCAACGTAATCCAGGTGATGCTCATCCGTCGGATTCTCCCATGCCAACAACGGGCCTTCAAATTGTGGGAGTTCGATCCGGCACAACACCAAACTCTGAAAAGGCTCTTCGACACTACGTACGAAGATGCCTGGAAGGTGCTGTTCAAGGGTGCTGAAGCTCCCACATCCGCTACAGAGGATCACGGATTCAGCTCACAACGTCTAGCCAGCGAGGTAAGTTTTTTTACCCTTTATGGGACTCTCTTTTCATAGTTTGACTCTATGCAGGATCTAAAACTCCCTAACCTTTGACAGGACTGGCTAAAGACATCCGGACAGATTAACTGTCCGGCCCCTTTGCCAGAAGACCCAGCGGACGCCTGATTGACGGGGCTGCTGGCTCCGGCACCTCACGTGGTGCCGGAGAAAAAGGCCAAGAAGAAGGCCACGGGAACTCGAAGGAACTCCCGGCGCCAGGTGCTGTCGGACTCATCGTCCGACAACTCTGAGGCGGAATCCTCCTCTGAAGAAGAGGAGGAGGAAAAATAGGCCTCTCCCCCAGCGGGGGGAGAGAAGAAAAGGACGGTCGCCCCGACTGGGGAGGCCGGAGGGTCCAAGAAAGGAAGGACCCTCCCTCCGGACTTCTCCGCCAATGCCGACAACGACGAGGAGGAGTGGCCAACAAGGGCCAAGCCCCTGGCGAGATCGTAGGTGTCCGGACTCCTGAACAGCTTATGACTTTTTATTTGTCGCATAGTGTCTTCTCACGCCGAATATAACCATGCAGCCCGCCCAAGGACGAGCTCGCTGCTTCGTCGAGCGGCTCCCTCAATACGTCGGATGTGAATAGCACTTCACTTCCGACCGCTTCCTCCCCTCGTGACGCGGACGACACCGCGGTGGAGTCCCAAAAGGGGCCCGGCCAGGAGGAGGTGGTCCTGGAGGCGCCGCAAGGCGACCTCCTGGACTCCGGGCGCAAAGGGGGCGAAACCCCAGAGGGCTCTAAGTCTGGCCCTGTGCCGGACTTCGTACCGGAACCTTCAGTGGTTCCGAAGACCGGCAAGCGACCCCTTCATAAGAAGGGTAGGACTACGATGCCGGTGACCTTCGTCCATCCGGAGGCACCGGATAGCTTGCTGGAGGCGCTTAACGGCGCCTCCATCGACGAGGAGCACCGCCTTTGGTATGGCGTGGTGATCCAGAAGTTCGATCCGCCAAGAGCGGGCTGGTGAAGCCTGTAACAGCCTTCTAACAGGCTTTGAGGTAAGTTTAGAATATGTAAAAAATATTACCGCATAGACAGTAGCCCCTGATGCTTAGTTCGGTGTTCGAAAAGAAAAGCCGGACTAAGGATCTAGAAAGATATACGCAGGAGTCTAACATAAGTATGTCAATATGGGAATGCAGGCTGCGCTGCTGACCTCTGCCGCACTGACTGCGGAGGTCAATGCATTGAAGCAGAGCCTCGAGCAGTCCGAGAACGAGCTCGGCCTTGCCAAGAAGCAGCTCAAGGACAAGGAAGGTAAGTAATACCTTATTAAAGAAATACCTTATAGAAAGGATGTGGTTGCAAAAATGACAGGACTAACATGGGTATTGTAGGGGCCACGAACGAGGTGGCAACCCTGAAGGAAGCGGTGTCCGCGGCTGAAAGCAAAGCGGCCGCGGAGCGCACCGAGCGAGAGAAGCAGGAGGCGCGGGTGGCGGAGGTGCGGCAAGAGCTCCAGGCTCTCGTGGAAAAACACGAGAGTTTGGAGCGTGACTCGAAGACTCGAGAGTCCGAGCTCGCCTCGGCTCTTGAGAGTGCCAAAGCCGCTAAGGCCGAAGCCCAAAAAGCCCTCCAAGAAATTGAATCACTAAAGAAGATAGCGGCGGGTAAGGCATTCTTTATGCAAAGCAAGCATGTGAAAGTGAATTACCTATTACTTACCCGAATCCGGAGCTCTCCAGGAGCATTCGCAGATCTGCCCCGTAGTGTGTCTGATGCTGCCATGTTCTACCGCGCCAAGGAGGGGAGCTTGACAAAAAAGGTGTTCTGGTCCCAGTATGCTGAGGCCGGACATCTGGTGCCCCTGAGCGACCAGCTGAGGCAGCTGGTCGAGCTCCACAAGGTCGCCGAACAGGCCATGAAGGGCCTCATAATTCGGCTGTGGCCGTTGGAAGCCATGCCTGGGAGCTACTTCGGGCTAGTGCGGCGGCTGGTGGACGCCTGTCCATGGATTGAAGTCGTCAAGCGCTCCGTCTGCATTGAAGGTGCCCGTCGGGCCCTTGCCCATGCTAAGGTGCACTGGGGCAAGCTGGATGCGGAGAAGCTTGTGACGGACGGGCCACCGAAGGGCAAGGAGCATCGCAAACCCGAAATGTACTATGAGGGCGTCATGAAGGGTGCCCACCTTATAGCGGGTGAATGCTCCAAAGATGTAATTTTTGAATAGACTCGCATTTGTTATCCTGTACACTGAAAACTTGTTCATATGCGCTAAGCAACGCTTGTGAATTTAAAATATTACCTTTTGTGCGGCCTTTTATCAAATTTGAGAGATGGCAAGTCGTTGGCTTCAGCCCCCATGCCACGAGTGCTAGGGTGTTCGGGATAAACTTGAGCGCTCTTGTTCTCATTCTTGGGTCCTTCGAGGGAGGCGCTCAACGCAACGAACAAGGCAACCGGACTTATAGTGCTTGAACACTCTCACTTAGCCATAGAATTCTACAATTTTAAATTTCGGCGAAGCCCCTAGTATTCAGAAGACCGAGTTCGGGGCGCTATCCACGCCTTGACCGGACAATGCCGACTCCTCGCTCTAAGCGGCATAAGTCTTTATAGACCCGAAAAAACCTCTCGAACAGCGACCGGCTCTCGCCCTATCATGACGGTCAGTTTTAGCTTTCTCCACTGAGGTGCTCAACCCAGCTCAACCGGGGCACAATCGCAGTGGTTCTCCCAGCGCTACCTTAGCCGATATAACGGAACGTAAGGTACCAAAACATGGGAGCCGGGCAAACTCAACTATTGACCCAAGACATGATTCGGAGCCGATGCATATAATGCTATAAGTTCGGGGTGCCATACTTGTGAAAGTGTTCGGACTTATCACACCATATTTTTGGGGTACTTAAGCCCCTGGTGTGTTGGCCGTACCAAAGTGTACGGGTGCAACATGTCATGAATGAACATATATATAGATAAAGAAAAGAGTGCAATAATAGGCAAAAGCTATGTATTGTTTATTCAAAAAGGTACTGCAATAAAAGCAGAACGATACAAATAGTGCGATAAGCAAGGGATGGGACTATTTAACATGTCCCCCTCCAGGGGTAAGCTGCAGGATGGTATGTAAAACAGGTATAATGCTCGTAGTAGAGACCACCTGGGCACTCGACGTAGCTTTCTGCGTCCCTGGATGTTGCATCATGAGTTCGGCAATTCTAGTGTCGGACAGGGCTTCTGCAAAACGAAGTCCTGAAAGTAAAAGAAAAGAAGAAAAGGAATGACACAATCGGGAGCCCTTGGTGCGGTTGAACCGCATTCTGGGTGTGCCGTGGTCGTGCCCCTCCCCTTATGCCCATGGTATCTCCATAGCGTAGTTATGTACGCGTAGTACTGGCTTCGCAATTTCGTGAGGGCTGGGGTGGGGGCCGGATTGCTACGCTTGCTCGAATCGTGCCATGCGGTCTTGTTGTAGGTTACTCCGGGCACGCTTGACGGTGTCCGGACATTTGATAGCCGGACTAGAGAATTGTTGTGAGAGGCTGCTTTGTACCTCCGCCGCGAGGGCCGCCGTATGCTCCTCCGTTCGGAGAGAGCGTTCGGTGTTTCCATTGACCGTGATTACTCCTCGAGGGCCTGGCATCTTGAGTTTGAGGTATGCGTAGTGCGGCATCGCATTGAACTTTGCAAATGCGGTTCATCCGAGCAGTGCGTGATAGCCGCTGCGGAACGGGACTATGTCGAAGATTAACTCCTCGCTTCGGAAGTTATCCGGGGATCCGAAGACCACTTCGAGTGTAACTGAGCCTGTACAATTGGCCTCTACACCTGGTATGACGCCTTTAAAGGTCGTCTTTGTGGGTTTAATCCTTGAGGGGTCTATGCCCATTTTGCGCACTATATCCTGATAGAGCAGGTTTAGGCTGCTACCGCCGTCCATCAGGACTCTAGTGAGGTGAAATCCGTCAATGATTGGGTCAAGAACCAATGCGGCGAATCCGCCGTGGCGGATGCTAGTGGGGTGGTCCCTTCGATCAAAGGTGATCGGGCAGGAGGACCGTGGGTTGAACTTTGGGGCGACTGGCTCCATCGCATATACGTCCCTTAGCGCAAGGTTCCACTCCCTTTTGGGTATGTGGGTTGCGTATATCATGTTCACCGTCCGCACTTGTGGGGGGAAACCCTTCTGTCCTCTATTGTTCAGCGGCCGGAGCTCCTCCTCGTCATCGCTATGTAGCCCCTTGTCATTGAGTTCGGCATTTAACTTGCCTGCCTGTTTGAAGACCCAACAATCCCTGTTGGTGTGGTTGGCTGGTTTTTCGGGGGTGCCATGTATTTGGCACGAGCGATCAAGTATTCGGTCCAGATTGGACGGGCCCTGAGTGTTTCTTTTGAACGGCTTCTTCCGCTGACCGGGTTTAGAGCCTCTGAATCCGGCATTGACTGCCGTATCTTCAGCATTATCGCCGTTAATGCGGCGCTTGTGCTTGTTGCGACGCGACCTGCCATTGCTGTCCTTGGTATCCGACCTACCAGGGTTTTTGGTCAAGTTGTTACTACGAGCTAGCCAGTTGTCCTCTCCCGCGCAAAAGCGGGTCATGAGCGTTGTGAGGGCTGCCATGGATTTCGGCTTTTCTTGTCCTAGGTGCCGGGCAAGCCACTCATCGCGGATGTTATGTTTAAAGGCTACAAGGGCCTCTGCATCTGGACAGTCAACGATTTGATTTTTCTTGGTTAGGAACCGTGTCCAGAATTGTCTGGCTGATTCTTCTGGCTGCTGAATTATGTGGCTGAGGTCATCGGCGTCTGGTGGTCGCACGTATGTGCCCTGGAAGTTATCAAGGAATGCGGCTTCCAGGTACTCCCAACAACCAATTGATTCTGCTGGCAAGCTGTTAAGCCAATGCCAAGCTGGTCCTTTAAGCTTGAGTGGGAGGTATTTGATGGCGTGTAGATCATCACCGCGGGCCATATGGATATGGAGGAGGTAGTCCTCGATCCAAACCGCAGGATCTGTTGTGCCATCGTATGATTCGATGTTTACGGGTTTGAAACCCTCAGGGATTTGATGATCCATCACTTCGTCTGTGAAGCATAGTGGGTGTGCGGCGCCTCTGTATTGGGCTATATTACGACGCAGCTCAAATGAGCTTTGTCTACTGTGTTTGGCCCGGCCGGGGTTGCTGTATCCGGCGTGACGGTTATCATCACGTGTCGTGGGGCGCCCACACGATCCGTAGATCGATCTTGTTTGCCTTGCCTTGTCCTCCAATATGTCTCGCAGGTCTGGCGCATTTCCCCGTGCCTTGGTACTTTTCGAGCGGCGCCAGGGTGTGGCTTGAATGGAGGGTCTAGAGGCCTCTCTGTCGCGGCCACGGGGTGGCCGGTCGGCCGCATCATGCGCTGGTGATGTAGGTTTGGGTGCTGCTTCTTCTAATTGGGGTAGCAGCCTGCGTTTTGGGTATCTCTTGGAGGCGCGTTCGAGTTCGTACTCTTCGGCTGCGAGGACTTCAGTCCATCTGGCAGCTAGCAAGTCTTGGTCAGCTCTAAGCTGCTGCTGCTTTTTCTTGAGCCTGCTTGCCGTGGCCATAAGCCTGCGTTTGAAACGCTCCTGTTCAGCGGGGTCCTCAGGCACGACAAATTCGTCGTCGTCGAGGCTTGCCTCATCTTCGGAGGGAGGCATATAATTATCGTCCTCCACCTCCCTATCTGCCGCTCTATCATGAGGGTTGGCTTCTCCCTCCTCCTGTGCTGAATCCTGCTGGAGGGGGTTGTCTTCGGCACTATCCGGGGTGTTATTATCTCCCATGTTGGAATCACCGTTTTTGCTGTGGCGGGATTTAGAGCGGCGCCGCTGACGCCGGCGCTTGGGCTGCTTCTTGGAGGGGTCATCCTCCGTTGTTCCATCGCCGTTCCCATCTTTTGGGATGTCCACCATGTATATGTCGTATGACGAGGTGGCCTTCCAGTGCCCTGTAGGCGCTGGTTCTTGATCGTCTCCAGCATCGTCCCCCATACCGTCGATGTCTTCGGAGTCGTCTCCATACTCGTCCTCGATCGGCGGAGTCGGCTCCGAGCTAAGGGTTGGAGCGGACGGTGGTGCGGCCTCCAGGGCACTGTTCGGCGGCAGAGCTAGATCGTGCCCATCGAGACAGTGCGGCGCGCTTGGCTGTGGCTCGAATCCGTTGAAGATCAAGTCTCCGCGGATGTTGGCCGTGTAGTTCAAACTTCCAAATCTGACCTGATGGCCAGGGGCGTAGCTTTCGATCTGCTCCAGATGGCCAAGTGAATTGGCCCGCAGTGCAAAGCCGCCGAATACGAAAATCTGTCCGGGGAGAAAAGTCTCACCCTGGACCACGTCGTTGTTGATGATCGAAGGAGCCATCGGGCGTAAGGATGACGACACAGAGGAACTCTCAATGAAAGCACCAATGTCAGTGTCAAAACTGGCGGATCTCGGGTAGGGGGTCCCGAACTGTGCGTCTAGGCGGATGGTAACAGGAGACAAGGGACACGATGTTTTTACCCAGGTTCGGGCCCTCTCGATGGAGGTAAAACCCTACTCTTGCTTGATTAATATTGATGATATGGGTAGTACAAGAGTGGATCTACCACGAGATCAAGGAGGCTAAACCATAGAAGCTAGCCTATGGCATGATTGTTGTTCTTCCTACGGACTAAAACCTCCGGTTTATATAGACACCGGATAGGGTTAGGGTTACACAGAGTCGGTTACAATGGTAGGAGATCTACATATCCGTATCGCCAAGCTTGCCTTCCACGCCAAGGAAAGTCCCATCCGGACAAGGGACGAAGTCTTCAATCTTGTATCTTCATAGTCCAGGAGTCCGGCCAACGGTGATAGTTCGGCTATCCGGACACCCCCTAATCCAGGACTCCCTCAACGGGCATGCCAACAACAGGTCTATGTTTATCATTTTTATCAGGTTTGGCAATTCTAGCAGCTTCTTCACAGAAGTAAATAACATGCCCATGTACAGTTACTTCCAAAAGATCCTTAACCATAGCAACACTAGGTTCTACTTTAATTTGTTCATCAGGTTTAGGTTTTCTAATATAACTTTTGTTGACCACAGTTGAAACTTTAGCATGTTCCTTTATCCTAACAGGGAAAGGTGGTTTCTCAATATAAGCAGTAGGAACAACTGGATCAACATTATAAAGTATAGTTTCTTCTTTAGCTAGTACCAGTTCTTAAATTTCTTCTTTAATAGGTGGGTGATATTTAAACCACTTCTCTTTAGGGAGATCAACATGAGTAGCAAATGATTCACAAAAGGAGGCTACTATCTCAGAGTCAAGTCCATATTTAGTGCTAAACTTTTAAAAAGCATCGGTATTCATAAAAGATTTAACACAGTCATACTTAAGCTTAATACCTGACTCTTTACCTTCGTCGAGTTCCCAATATTCAGAGTTGCGTTTAATTCTTTCCAAAAGATCCCACCAGAATTCAGTAATCTTCTTCATAAAAGAACCAGCACAAGAAGTATCAAGCATGGATCAATCGTTATGAGAAAGCCGAGCATAAAAATTCTGGATAATAATTTCTCTTGATAGAGCTCATGATTGGGGCATGAATATAACATTGACTTCAGCCTCCCCCAAGCTAGAGCAATACTTTCTCCTTCACGAGGCCAAAAATTATATATGTAATTCCGATCACGATGAATTAGATGCATGGGATAATTTTTTTGGTGGAACTCCAATTTCAGTCGATTCCAATTCCAGGATCCAATATCATCGCATAGCCTATACCATGCCAATGCTTTTCCCTTCAAAGGTAAAGGGAAAACCTTCTTCTTGACTTCATCCGAGTAAACTTGCAAGCTTAAACAATCCGCAAATTTGTTCCACATATACCAAATGCATATCAGGATGTTCGGTTCCATCTCCTGCATAAGGATTAGCTAGCAGTTGTTCTATCATACCCGAAGGAATTTCATATTCAATATTTTCAGTAGGTGCAGTAGGTTGAGGGGTGGCTAATTGTGGTTCCGGTCGAGGTGAAGATACCCCGAACAAGCCCCTCAAAGGATTGTTTTCCATAGTAACAAGTGACAGTAAATTTCAACACACTATATGAATGTTTCCTTACCAAATTCCACTTACCAAAGGCGCTTCACTCCCCGGCAATGGCGCCAGAAAATAGCTTTGATGACCCACAAGTATAGAGGATCAATTGTAGCTCTTTTCGATAAGTAAGAGTGTCAAACCCAACGAGGAGCAGAAGGAAACGACAAGTGGTTTTCAGCAAGGTAATGTCTGCAAGTGCTGAAATTCTAAGTAACCGAGTAATTTGATAGCAAGATATTTTGTAACGAGCAAGTAATGATAATAGTAGCAAAAGTGCAGCAAGGTAGCCCAATCCTTTTGAGCCAAAGGACAGGCCAAAACGGTCTCTTATAATAAGCAAAGCGTTCTTGAGGGTACACGGGAATTTCATCTAGTCACTTTCATCATGTTGATTCGATTCGTGTTCGCTACTTTGATAATTTGATATGTGGGTGTACCGGTGCTTAGGTGTTGTTCTTACTTGAACAAACCTCCAACTTATGATTAACCCCCTTGCAAGCATCCACAACTAGGAGAAAAGTTCTAAGAATAAATTGTAACCATAACATCAAACTTTTGGATCCAATCGGTCCCTTATGGAATAGCGCATAGACTAGGGTTTAAGCTTCTGTCACTCTCGCAACCCATCATCTAATAACTACTCCACAATGCATTCCCTTAGGCCCAAATATGGTGAGGTGTCATGTATTCGACGTTCACATGACACCACTAAGGGAATCACAACATACATACTATCAAAATATTGAACACATATCAAGTTCACATGATTACTTGCAACATGATTTCTCCCGTGACCTCAAGAATAAAAGTAACTACTCACAAATGATAATCATGCTCAAGATCAGAGGGGTATTAAATAGCATAATGGATCTGAACATATAATCTTCCACCAAATAAACCATATAGTAATCAACTACAAAGTGTAATCAACACTACTAGTCACCCACAAGCACCAATCTATAGTTCCGGTAACAAGACTGAACACAAGAGATGAACTAGGGTTTGAAATTAGATGGTGTTGTTGAAGATGTTGATGGAGATTGCCCTCCCAAAGATGGGAGAGTTGTTGGTGATGATGATGACGGTGATTTCCCCCTCCCGGAGGGAGGTTCCCCCGGCGGAATCGCTCCACCGGAGGGCAAAAGTGCTCCTGCCCAAGTTCCGCCTCCAGACGGTGGCCCTCCATACCAAAGTCCTCTCCTGAGTTTTTCTAGCTCAAAATGACCTATATACCAGAAGATGGGCACCAGAGGTGGGCCTGGGTGAGCACAACCCACCAGGGCGCGCCTGGGGGCCCAGGCGCGCCCTGGTGTCTTGTGCTCACCAGGATGGCCCCCTCTGGTACTTATTTGCTCCAATATTCTTCATATATTCCATAAAATTCTCCATAAAGTTTCAGCTTGTTTGGAGTTATGCAGAATAGGTAGCCTGACGTAGCTTTTTCAGGTCCATATTTCCAGCTGCCGAAATTCTCCCTGTTTGTGTGTACCTTGCATATTATGAGAGAAAAGGCATTAGAATTACTACAAAAGCATTATATGCATAAAACATCATAAATAACAGTAGGAAAACATGATGCAAAATGGAAGTATCAGTATGCTCAATGGAGCATTGCTTATAGATTTTTAGTGGTAAAATCTGAAGTACCTGATATGCATGTTGATACTATAATGGAATCTCGTGATGCAACATTTTTTGAGAATATATTTCCTATGAAAGATATGCATAGCATTGCTAGATTTTCTTCTGAGATAATTCCTGAATCTAGTACAACTGATGAATATTTCAAACACATGAGGAAGTCCTTGAGAAGGATAACAATGAAGTTCCTATAAGGAACAAGAGACAAAGGATTGCAAAATCCTTTGGTGATGATTTCATTGTATACCTTGTGGACGACACACCCAAGTCTATTGTAGAGGCATATGCATCTCTAGATGTAGATGATTGGAAAGAAGCTGTTCATAATGAGATGGACTCAATTGTGTCTAATGGAACTTGGGAACTAACTGATAGACCATATGGTTGTAAACCTGTGGGCTGTAAGTGGGTGTTCAAAAAGAAGCTAAAGCCTGATGGTACTATTAATAAGTACAAGGCACGGCTAATGGCCAAGTGCTACACCCAAAAAGAAGGCGAAGATTACTTTGACACCTATTCACTCGTTGCTAGAATGATCACCATTCGAGTGTTACTTTCCTTGGCTGCCTCTTATGGTCTTATCATTCATCAAATGGATGTAAATACAGCTTTCCTGAGTTGGAAGAGGAAATCTATACGGATCAGCCTGGTGGGTTTGTGGTAAAGGGTGAAGAGGGAAAGGTGTGCAAGTTGTTAAAATCTTTGTATGGCCTGAAACAGGCACCTAAGCAATGGCATGAGAAGTTTGAAAGAACTCTGACTTCTGCATGATTTGTCATTAACGAGGCTGATAGGTGTGTTTACTATCTCCATGGTGGGGACAATAGTTTCATATTATGTTTGTATGTGGATGACATACTGATCTTTGGTACAAACATTAATGCGATCAATGAGGTCAAGTATTTTCTATCAAAAAGTTTTGACATGAAATATCTAGGAGAAGCCGATGTAATTCTAAACATCAAACTTATTAAGGATGAGAGTGGGATTACTCTAACGCAATCTGACTATGTTGAGAAGGTCTTGAGCTGGTTCGGCTTTATGGATAGCAAGCCTTCTCCAACACCTTATGATCCCAGTGTGACACTAAAAAAGAACAAGAAAGAAACGAGAGATCAATTAAGATACTCTCAAATTGTTGGTTCACTCATGTACTTAGCTAGTGCTACAAGGCCAGATATCTCTTTTGTTGTGAGCAAACTGAGTAGGTTCATGTCCAACCCGGGTGATGATCATTGGCATGCACTAGAAAGGGTCTTGCGCTATCTGAGAGGTAATATGAGTTATGGAATTACTTATTCAGGGCATCCTGCTGTGCTAGAAGGATATAGTGATTCAAACTGGATCTCCGATGTTGATGTACTCTACGCAACAAGTGGGTATATGTATTTACTCATGGAGGTGGCGCAGTGTCATGGAGGTCTTGCAAGCAAACCATATTGATGAGGTCAACTATGGAAGCAGAATTAACTGCTTTAGACACAGCTACTGTTGAGGCAGAATGGCTGCGTGAGCTCTTGATGGACTTACATATTGTTGAAAAACCTGTACCGGCTATTCTTATGAATTGTGACAACCAAACGGTTATCGCTAAAGTGAACAATTCTAAAGATAATGCAAAGTCATCAAGACACGTGAAGAGACGTTTGAAGTCTATTAGGAAGTTGAGAAACTCCAGAGTAATAACTGTTACGTATATTCAAACAGACAAAAACCTGGCAGATCCCTTTACAAAGGGACTATCACGAAATGTGATAGATATTGCATCGAGGGAGATGGGTATGAGAGCCGTAGATGTTACACCATAGTAGTAACCCAACCTTTGTGATCTGAGATCCCGTGAATTAGGATCTGGGAAGAACAAGCTATTGGTTAACTGAGGAGAGTAATAACTAATGACCGTCTCTAAGTAAAGATGCAAAACTCTTAGAGCTGTAAGGCTCAAAGCTGCCTTAATGTGGTTCTATTGGCTATAATTAGCAAAGATGTTGTCCTACAGAGCAGTCTTGAAAGAACACACCTATATGAGTTTCGACTGTAAACGTCACAGTCTATGAGATTTGGGTGATCTCTAGTAAGCTCACGAAGAGACCAGGGAGTATGACATATAAGCTCCAAACCACGGGGTAGCCTACTGGCAGCCAGGTACTGGTTAAGACTTTGAGTGAAACATGTTCACACAAAACTAGCAATTCAAGGCATAGTCCATTGTCAAGTTGTGAATGGATGTAGCTTAAAGTTCTAGGCAGAAGTTTAACTTAACAGTCTTTGCTGAAACAATGGTATATTAAACAAGTGGTGAGAGAAGGCAAATCTCTAAATGAGTATTTGAGATCTGGTGGGGGATTGTTAGAATTAATGGGCTAGGCCCATAGCAATTTCTGAAATCTCAAATAGTGGCCAATGTGTAAAATGGCAAGTGGTGGTGCTAAAGTTTAGTCCCACCCCGGAAGTTGAAGAAGAGTTGGACCTCTTTATATAGTGGGTTCTCTCCACCACTCTAAGTGGTGTGTTGAGAAGAGAAAGGGAAGACCACATGCGCGCGCGCTTGCCTCGCCTCGCCTGGCCGGGCCGGGGCATGGCGAGGAGAGGCGTACGTCCGACATGCGCGTGAATGTTCGGTTGCCTTGCAGGGGCATAGCTTCCTTTTGCCATTTTAATTTTATGTCTTGGCAGACAAGTTAATTATTTCTTGTCTGGTAAGTATACAAATTAGAAACCAAGTCGGTTTGGGATTGTGATCGCGACATAATACCGCCTCTGGTCCTAATATATATACAGCTACCGGCTGCGACCAAAGATACATCGAAAACACCTAGGGTTTTGCCTCATCTCGCAACTTGCGCCCTCGTCGTAGTCTACTCCATCCCAAACGCCGGCATGCATCAGCGCATGGGACAGCAGGCCTCCGGAACCGTTCGTCCTTGCGATCCTACACCAGGAGAGGACGAATTAGGTTTTTGGGAAGTGCTTTGCGCGACTGCTCAAATTCATCATCATGGGTCGTCTTCCGTCCAAGTCGGGCGGTGCTACTCATCGTCGTCTGCATCGCTGTCAGCAACAGATCATCGCCAACATCGTCATCAAAACCATCGCACCCACAATAGCTAACAAACAGTACATCCAACATCATGTGTTCATGTCTATATCTACAGTTGTTGTTTCGTGTGCGCTGCTGCTGCTGTTCTGCATGTTTTGCTGTTCTTCTAGTTTGCTAGATTGTTGCATTCTAGTATCTGTTCTAGTCATGAATTATTTACTGGAATTAATCATGAACTTGCCTAATTTTCCAACATATTCCAGCCGGTTGGTTGGTTGCGGATGAACAGTTCCCGTTGCTGCCGCCCTCTCGTATGCCCCGCCCTAGCCAGTGGGGGGTTGGATGAACAGGACCCCGTGGTAGTAGGCGGTTGGCACTGGATGAACAGCACCCCGAGGAGGCCATGCAGCGGTATGCTACACCCCAGCCGGTTGGGGATGGATGAACAGGACCCCGTGGAGGCTGGAGGAAGTCGACAGTAAATGTATAGTAGCCGATGGAGGCTAGAGGAAGTCGAAGATGGATGAATAACAGCTCGTGGTGTCCTGTTTTGCGGTATGATGCACCACTCCCAATGAACAGGACCCCGTTTCGACCATAGGTGGTTGGCGAGAAGTTTGTTTCCTCTGTTTTGTAGTACGACACATCCTTCCCGATGAACATGACCCCATTTCGACCATAGGTGGTCGAAGAGAAGTCCTTTTCCTCCGTTTTACGGTACACCAGACCCCCTCCTGATGAACATGACCCCGTTTTGACCATAGGCGGTTGAACAGAAGTCTGTTTCCTCCATTTTGCGGTACGCCACACCCCCAATCGATGAACAAGACCCCGTTTCGGCTATTCCGTCCAAGTAGGTTGGCTCCCAATGAACAGGACACATTCTGACCCACTCGTTTGGCTCCCAATGAACATGACGTTGTTTCCTCCATTCCAATCCAGCCGGTTGGCTGCCGATGAACATGACGACGTAGCTATCGTCCAGTGCAGTCGTACGTTGCCTCTCGATGTACACGAGCTCTGGTCATATGCGTTCGAGACCCCGCCCGTATGTACGTACGTGACCATATTTTTTGAAGCGTGGTTGTACGTACATGTACACGATTTAGACAGGACTGCCAGAACTGACTCGTGTCGCTCCTAACACAGCCACGGTTCATGAGACCGATGGACTAGTATGTACGTACATGTTTGCGACCAGATAGATAACACTACGTACGCTTCGACCTGGTAGGCCCCAACTGTCAGGGGGGATAAGGAGTCATTTCCTTGAGTGCGAAGATATAACTGGTGGGTCCCAGCTGACAGGGGAGGAATCATTTTTTCGCCTAATGAGGAGGCTCTTCCTTGCATGAGAAGATGTAGCTGGTGGGTCCCAGCTGTCAGGGGGAGGAAACTTTTTTACGCATAATAAGGAGGGACTTCCTTGCGTGCGACCATGGACCTCGTGGGTCTCAGTTGTCAGCCTCTCCATGCACAGTCCTCTTCCAATGGCTGTCATTGATTGACTGTGTTGACGATGTCATAAGAGCACCAAGACGGTGGACGAAGGTGAGGCCTAGGAAGGGAACGACCCGGAGCCGGGGAAGACGCGGTAGTGGTTGCCCACGCGAATGGGAGTACGAGGGTTTACTTCTTTGACTGCCGTCACCGGAGAATAACAGGAGGTGTGGGTGGGTAAAGGGATGGTCTGGCCAGCAGTGGGAGTAGGGTGGGACGGCGAGGCCTGCACGACAGCACAGCCGGCCACGGGAGGCATGAGCAAACGGTCCCGCCTGTGCTGGTTTGAGCGGCTGGAGCAAGAAGATCATAGATTGACCAAGCAGCACGGCCGTTGGATTAACATCCAACGGTCACTGCTACTAGAGTCGTTTGTTGACTAAGTTGAAAAAACTATGAATACACGTCAATTTAGTAGGCCCACAAGTCAGCCTGCAAATCTGGTGGGTCCTAGCTAGCAGGAGAGGAATCATTTTTTGCATGTAGTAAGGAGGCTAATGTGGAGCATCCCATGGTCCTCCCCATAGACACTACACCAACTCCCCAAGTACCAAGTGGACCCATGACAAGAGCTCGCGCACGTGCTATTCAAACTGAGGTGACATCTCTCCTACTCAAGCTCCCCTTACATTCGAATGAGACATGGTCACTACCTCAAGCAGAGATATTGTGTATTTTTATTTATTTGATGGAATCGTCCGGGCAGAAACGGGGAAGAATCTCTTCTGTCGTAGAGGCCTCGTCGAGTGCTCGCTGGCACCAAAAGAAGTTTCGCCTGATTCGGACCTTTTGTGGTGGTCAATCCTTGAATTGGTTGAACCTGACTCTCATTATCTGTCTTCGGACCTGCATTTGTTAAAGCTTAAAATTTGCTTCTGTGATTAGGTACAGCGATCATTGATAAATCTCCAACGTATCTATAATTTTTGATTGTTCCATGCTATTATATTATCTGTTTTGGATGTTTTATATGCATTAATATGCTATTTTATTATTTTTGAGACTAACTTATTAACCCAGAGCCCAGTGCTAGTTTCTGTTTTTTCCTTGTTTTTTTAAGTTTCGTAGGAAAGGAATATCAAACGGAGTCCAAACGGAATAAAACTTTCACGATGATTTTTCTTGGACCAGAAGACACCTACGAGACTTAGAGATGAAGTCAGAAGACCCACGAGGCGACGACAAGCCGTAGGGGCGCGCCCCTGGCTTGTGGCCACCTCGGGAGTCCACCGGCCTCCTTCCTTGGCCTATAAATTCAGATATATTGCCAAACCCTCAGAACAAGCCACGAAAAATACGTTTCCGCCGCCGCAACCTTCTGTTCCTGTGAGATCCCATCTTGGGGCCTTTACCGGTGATCTGCCGGAGGGGGATTCGATCATGGAAGGCATCTACATCAACACTATTGCCCTTCAGATGAAGCGTGAGTAGTTTACCTACGGTTCCATAGCTAGTAGCTAGATGGCTTCTTCTCTCTCTTTGATTCTCAATACCATGTTCTCCTTGATGTTTTTGGAGATCTATCCGATGTAATCTTATTTTGCGGTGTGTTTGTCGAGATCTGATGAATTGTGGATTTATGATCAGATTATCTATGAATATTATTTGAATCTCTTATGAATTCTTATATGCATGATTTGATATCTTTGTATTTCTCTTCGAATTATCGGTTTGATTTGGCCAACTAGATTGATATTTCTTGCAATAGGAGAGGTGCTTAGTTTTGGGTTCAATCTTGCGGTGTCCTCACCCAGTGACAAGGTAGGGGTAGCAAGGCACATATTGTATTGTTGCCATCAAGGATAAAAAGATGGGGTTTTCATCATATTGCTTGAGTTTATCCCTCTACATCATGTCATCTTACTTAAGGCGTTACTCCGTTCTTTATGAACTTAATACTCTAGATGCATGCTCGATAGCGGTCGATGTGTGGAGTAATAGTAGTAGATGCAGAATCGTTTTGGTCTACTTGACACGGACGTGATGCCTATATGCATAATCATTGCCTTGGATATTGTCATAACTTTGCGCTTTTCGATCAATTGCTCGACAGTAATTTGTTCATCCACCGTGTTATTTGCCTTCAAGAGAGAAGCATCTAGTGAAACCTATGGCCCCCGGGCCTATTTTCCGTCATATATTTTCAGATCTATAAACTAAAAATACCAAAAATACCTTGCTGCAATTTATTTACTTTTATTTAGTTTTACGTTCTAGCAATCTTTTATACCTATCTCTATCAGATCTCACCTTTGCAATTGACCGTGAAGGGATTGATAACCCCTTTATCATGTTGGGTGCAGTGTTTGATTGTTTGTGTAGGTGCATAGATTGAGGACTTGCTTGTACCTCCTACTGGATTGATACCTTGGTTTTCTAACTGAGGGAAATACTTATCTCTACTTTGCTGCATCACCCTTTCCTCTTCAAGGAAAAAACCAACGCAAGCTCAAGAAGTAGCTATCATCCCGTGGAACCAAGGGTTGGAGGAGGGACAACCAGCGTCAAGAGGAGTGCAAACTCTCTATCCAGCCCGGACCCTGCCTGGAACCTCCGGCGCCCGGAATCTCCAACCTCCCCGGAACGTCCAGCCCTCGCGCCCAAGACAACCCCTGGCGTGCAAACTCTCTGGTAAGCCCGGAACCAGACTGGACCGTCGCTCGGAACATCCGGAGCCCGAAACTTTCAGTCGTGCCCGGAACTTGCAGTTCAGTTGTGTGCACAACTTTCGGAACAAATTCCGGTTCATTAGTCCAGCTTATTTTTGTCCGAGATTTAGCAATCTCGTCAAGCTCTACTATCCTCCCACTTACTTCTTTAGCGAGAAACTCATTCTCGAGAAAGTGTCCAGTTTCTGCGACAAACACTTTGTCATCGGACTTCTGATATAAGGAATACCCAATTGTTGCTCTGGGATAACCTACGAAGTAACATTTTTCTTCTTTGGGATCGAGTTTATTTGGTTGTAAATGTTTTACATAAGTTTCGCAACCCCAAATTTTGAGATGCGACAAATTGGGTTTCTCGCTAAAGAAGTAAGGGACATCATATTGTGTCGACTCAACAGACTTTGAAGGTGCTCTGTTTAGTGTATATGTTGCTGTCTCAAGTGCGTATCCCCAAAATGATAAAGGCAGGTCTGTAAGGGACATCATCGACCTCACCATGTCAAGGTTCGGTTACGCCTCCAGATATTCCATTCCTCTATGGAGTTCCAGGAGGAGTAAGTTGTGAAACAATTCCACGGTCACTTAGATGGTTGCTATACTCATGACTTGGACATTCTCCACCACAATCTAATCGTAGAAAAAAAATTGACGCGATGATTCTCAACTTCGTTCTGAAATTTTTTGAACTTTTCAAATGTTTCAAACTTATGTTTCATCAAGTAAATATAACAATATCTACTCAAATCATCAGTGAAGATTACGAAGTATAAGTATCCACCACAGGTCGGTGTGCTCATCGGACCGCGTACATCAGTATGTATTGTTTCGAACAATTCACGCGCCTGTTCGGGACCTGTGAACGGTGTTTTAGTCATTTTATCCATCATACAAGCTTCACATGTGTTAAATAATTCAAATCAAAAGACGTTAATACTCCATCTTTATGAAGCTTCTGCATACGTTTCTTTCCGATGTGACCAAGACAGCAGTGCCACATATAAGTGGTATTATCAGTCTTCTTAAGACGCTTAGCTTGGCTATGTCCCTCTTAACTCCATTCTACCAAAATCTTCCCTTTAAATCCATATACATTTTGCTGTTACCGGGATGTATAGAATAGGAAGAGTCGTGTGGTTCCTACATGATCGTTGGGCACACAGACTCAGTTCTCAAACCACATAACTCGTTGATCGTGCTCGTGGAAACCTTTCGCCTTTTCCTTCAGGTTCGTCTTCTTCTTAATCTCAGGGTCATCCTTTTGAACTTCCCTGATCCTTTCTAATTCCATATTGCCCAAAGAAAGGCACAAACTCCCCACGGATTTGGCACTTCAACTCATGATGAATCGCCCAACTAGTTTCTAAACAAATTTAGAATATTCGTTGGCGGTGCTAAATTGTAGGTAACATGAATCATGCGCCAAAGCAAGGTAGTAAACGGACATGACAAAATAAATGATGAATTGTCCCCTCTTGGTCGCAAAAACAGTAATTTTTGTTTGCTACCATGCCAGTTACGCTTAGCAAGGTTATCTTTGGTAAGAAGTACCTCCCTCTGCAAAAAACCACATGAAAACTTTAATCTTGGAAGGAATCTTTGTTTTTCAAATATGTTTTCTGTGAAAAATAGGACCAGAATCCATAAGATCTGCATACATAGACTTCACAGTAAAGACACCATTAATGGTTAACCTCCACCGGAAGGAATCCGGCATGTGAGTTAGATTAATTGACATCAATCTAGAAACCAAATGGATCCACTTGGTCCATTTGTCACCCAATAAAGCCCTGTGAAATTGGATGTTCAAAGGACTAGCCCCAAAAACGGCAACCACTGAATCCTCTTTTCTGAACACAATATTATACAAGATCGAGTATTGTAATGCTAATGGAATGTCACCCAACCAAGTATCTTCCCAAAAACTCGTCGATTGAAATTGTTAAGTAGAACAAAGGAATTATTAACACCATACTTTTAGATATACATGTAAATGTCCAGGTTCTACGATAGTCCTATCATCTCTTTGGATCCAATTTCTTATCTCAGTTGCAACTACATGACCCCTAGTTTTCCCAAAATTTGGAATAGCTTTTTCAGTAGCTTTGTCACATGGCATGACCTCCGCGGCAGTTACAATCTGTTGGTCTATCTCACTCAGTGCAATCTCATGATTATTTGTCAAGTTTATCTTCAGAATACTCCTACTGGTTCATGAATTGAAAGAATATGTTGTCTTGAGGGGCTTTCAGCAGAAGCTCAACCAAGCATTTAGTCAAAGGAGTGGGAGCATCTTGAATATTTAGTCCGAATGCGTTCGCTTGTTTGTAAATATTTGTTCTAAAAACTCATTTATTACTCCATCCAGATGAGGATATAAGTCTGGCACGGGAACTTATATCATCAAAAAAATCACGGGGATTAGGTCATCTAAAAAATATATTTTTATGACATAATATAACATATTTTTCACTAATCATCAAAACAAAAACCTAAAAACATGTGTCCAACTTATATCCCGTCCGGAGGGAGCAATACGGTGGAGCATAGTCTTTGCTTCCATTCAATAAAAAATGGATTGGGTTTGGTGGTGAAGGGGTTGGATTCGTTGGTATTATGTCCGGTGGAGTCTGAATCCATCGCTGCTAAATGGAGACGGCCAGCGTACGATCTGTTGATACTGCGCCGTCGTTGCTTACCGGAAGTATTCAAAGACATTACTCCATCAACCACTGCGTCAATAATATGGGTAGCATTAAGCATAGCAATTAGCAACCCAAGCAAAGCAGTAGCTAGGTTTCTTCTAATCCTGACCTATACGAACACTTCAGCAAGTTATGCTCCTAATAAATGTACTGCCAGTGGAAACCTACTTGTCCAGGGTAAGGCGGAAGAAATTGGACATCGAGATAAGGCGATGCACCAACTATTTCATCAAGATATTATGGAAACCAAGCTTGAAACAGCAACCTCGCGATGACGAAATGTCAACTTGTAAAGAAAATGACAGTTCCGATACCTATCTTTTCGCTCCTCGGCCTCAAAATATTGTGGGGGCAGCAATGATTTGCTCCTACTACACAAGTTCGGCAGATACACATACATCCACTTCTTGTATAATAATTTACCAACATATACTAATGAGGGAAGGTCGGTACTCCATAGCATCATAAGGAAAAGGTAGAGCGCTGATTGTCTGGACCTTAACAACTACCGTTAACATGGTGGCCAGTTCCAAATGAACCCCAGAATCTTCACTGCACAATTTATAAATAAACAAAGAATATGCCCTCCCTTATGCTAGATGTCTATGGAGCTGGCATGTATTGTTTCCTTTCTCATCTTTCACAAATAATGCCCAGCACGACAACAAATAAAATAACCGGCTCAATGATCACAACAGATCCACATCCAGGTTGCTCACCGAATCCATCTCAACTGATACCATGGCCACATCAATCCGCTTAATTAACCCCATCATCTCCAAGGGCAGCTCGCCTGTCTCGTCGAACAAGATTTCTCATCTTATTTGCCAAGTACAGTTTTTCTCCCTAATTTTGTTCTCTCTCTCCGTTTCGCGGCATCATTATCAGGCGTCCGGCCGGAGTTCATATATTGTGAAAATGGACATTTCATCTAATCCTTGTATTCTCGCAGAGTTTATTCATCTTGTGGTCTAGGTAACATTGCCGAAATAATATATTGACTACCTACTAAGAACTTGGTCACGTAAAACACGTCAAAAAATAATGTTCAAATTACTGAACACTGGGATCAGTTCATAGTTCTGTACTGTACTCTACGCGAAGGCCTGCGCCTCGATCTCGGCCTTCACCATGGCCGCGTAGAGGCCGTCGCGGTGGTTGGCAAGGAGGGTCTCGTGGCTGCCGAACTCCACGGTCCTGCCGCTGCTCACGACGGCGATCCGGTCTGCGTCACGGATCGTGGAGAGGCGGTGCGCCACTGTGATCGTCGTCGCCCGCCGCGACACTCGCCGCAGCGCTTCCTGCACGTGCTTCTCGGACTCGAGGTCCAGCGCGCTGCTCGCCTCATCCAGGAGCAGTATCCTCGACTGTTTTAGGACTGCTCGTGCAATGGCGATCCTCTGTTTCTGACCACCTGACAGCTGCACCCCACTCTCCCCAACCTGCCAAAAATAAGCAGTTTAGTATATAATGTCTATAATGTGTAAAAATCATGTAAATGACATCTTAATTTACAAAATGTTAAGTTTTCAGTAAGTACAAATGTTAAGTTTGGCAGTGGAAGTTGAGATTTGTGAGCAGTTTTTTTTTAAGAACAATTTGTTTCTTTTAGACATTTTAAGAACTTTTCTTTGAGAAATTTTAAGAACAATTTGTGAACAGGTACTCACTTGAGTGTCGTAGCCTTGTGGAAGCCCAGCGATGAACTTGTGGATGTTGGCCTCCTTAGCCGCATTCTCGATTTCGGCCCACGCGGCCTTCGGGTTGCCGAACCCAATGTTTTCTCTGATAGACCCACTGAACAAGGCCGGCTCCTGGCCCACCATCGCGCACTCCCCCCTGAGCCACTTGAGGTCCAGCTCCCGCACGTCCATGCCGCCCACCGTCACGGTTCCCCCCAGAGGGTCGTAGAACCGCTGCACCAGCCACACCACCGTCGACTTGCCGCTCCCGCTCGGCCCGACCACCGCCACCGTGCTCCCGAACTTCACGCGCAGCGAGAAGTCGTTCAGCACCGTCACGTCCGGCCGCGACGGGTACGCGAAGATCACCTTCCTCAGCTCCACGTCCATCGGCTTCCCGTCCTTGATCGTCCGCCGCTTGGTGCCCTCCTCGTTGATCGTCGGCCGGCGCTTCAGGATGGACAGTATGCCGGCGATGGCCGTCGGCGCGCCGGACGTGTCAGGGGCGAGCCCGGCCAGCTGGCCGACGGAGAAGGAGCTCAGGACGAGGATGAGGAAGATCTTGGACACGTCGCCGAAGGTGGACCAGCCTTTGGTGATGAAGTAGGCGCCCGCCCAGAGCGTCACCGTGTAGGCCCCGTACATGGCGCCCTGGGAGAGGCCGAGGATGATGCCCATGTACTGCGACTTCCGCTGGGCCTTGGCCGAGGGGCCGTCCAGCGCCCGGTTGAACGTGCCGACGATGCCGCCCTGGGCGCAGAGCGCCGCGACGGTGCGCACGTTGGACACGGCGCCCGCGGCGATGCTGCTGGCCCGCGCGTACGCGGCTTCGTCGGACCTGGCGCCGACGTTGATGAGCAGGTTGAGGTAGCTCGCGCCGAGCGTGAGTGGAGTACAGGCCATGGCAATGAGTGTAAGGCGCCAATCCAGCCCGAAGCAAATGCCGAGGCCGACGCCGGCGGAGCCCACGGCCATGAGCAGCACGGCGTACCGGTCGCCGAACATGGAGCGGAATGCGATGGCGTCCCTGGCGAGCCGTGTCACGAGGACGCCCATGGCATTGTCTTCCTCGTCGAACCACGCTGGCTCCTGGCGCATGATGGCGCGGAAGAGGCGGTCGCGGACGCGCATGGTGAGCCGGGCGCCGGCCCAGCCGCAGAAGCCCTGCTGCCCCGTCATGGTGAGGATGCAGGCAAAGCCGAGACCCACGACGGCGAGGGCCAGGTACCCGATCTGCCGCCTCATCTTGTCCGTGTCGGGATCGAAGTACACCTGGACGGCCTGGCCCAGGAGCAGCGGGAACACCGAGAACACGGCGCCGGCGTTGATGCCCATGAGGAACCCCAGGATGAGCAACGGCCCTTCCTGCCGCTGCAGCTCCCATATCTCGGAGACGCTGAACTTGGCGGCGCCCTTGGCGCCGCGCGCGTCCTTGGCGTCCGCCTCCACCTCTTGTATCGCGCGAATGCCGCCGTACCTCGACTTAGAGACAGACACGTCATACCCTGAGTTGTCAGTGAAGCTGTTGTACCCCGCCGCGCCGGGCGTGCCAGGGGTGCCGGGGGCGACGGCAGGGTCGGACCTGCCGCTGTCGGAGGCGAGCTTGACGAGGCCGGCGTAGGGTCCGGCACGTGCCATGAGGTCGGCGTGGCGACCAGACTCGACGACGGCCCCGCGGTCGAGCACGGCGATGGTGTCGGCGTTGCGGACGGTGGCGAGGCGGTGCGCGATGACGAGGACGGTGCGGCCGACGGAGAGGCGGTCGATGGACTGCTGCACGACGGCCTCGGACTCGGCGTCGAGGGCGCTGGTGGGCTCGTCCAGCAGCAGGATGCGCGGCTCCCGGATGATGGCGCGCGCGAGCGCGATCCGCTGCTTCTGTCCCCCCGACAGCTGGGTCCCGCGGTCACCAACCTAGTAATAAACCAAGAAAAGAAAATGAAAATGTTTGTTTAACAGACAGACTAGTGAGGCCATCATGAGCATCGGCATCATCAGTTTGGTTAATGGATTTAGTTACTACCTGCGTGTCGTAGCCGTCGGGGAGGCCGAGGACGAAGGTGTGGGCGTTGGCCTTGGTGCAGGCGGCGATGGCCTCTTGCCTCGTCGCGTTCTCCTTGCCCATCATCACGTTCTCGATGATGGAGACGGCGAACAGGATGGGCTCCTGCCCGACCAGCCCGATCTGCGACCGCAACCACTTGAGGTTCAGCGACCCCAGGTCCTGCCCGTCCAGCGTGATCGTCCCTGCACACAACCAACACGATACAATTTGCATGAACTTCCAACAAGATACAGTTTGAACTTCATCGGCCGATCGATCATCCATGGTACCTCGCGTGGGGTCGTAGAACCTCTCGATGAGCGCGAACACGGTGGACTTGCCGCCGCCGCTGATGCCCACCAGCGCCAGCATCTTCGCCGCCGGGACGATCAGGTTCAGGTTGTACAGGATGAGCGACTCCGGGCGCGACGGGTACGCGAACTCCACGTCCTTGAACTCCATCCTGCCACGCACCGCCGACAGCGCCCGCCCGCCGGCGCCGTACGGGTCGATCTCCGGCTCCCGGTCGATGATCTCGAACACCCGCCCCGCCGCCGCCGTCCCCTGCGCGAACTGCGCCGAGTACGACAGCGACAGCGCCAGGCCCCTGCACGCACGCACGTACCACCATTTCCAAAGTTACAACCAGCCAACAAGCCTAGCGACAGAGAAAGTGATGGCGCGTTGGCACCGGCGTCGTGCTTGCCTTCCTCCGACCATGACGCCGAAGAAGCAGGCGATGGCGTCGCCGCCCTTGATCTCCCCCTGGGCGACGAGCTTGGCGCCGTACCACAGCGCCAGCGCCCACTGGGAGTAGGTGACCAGGTAGATCATGCCCATGCCGGCGCCCTTGGCGAAGCCCATCTTGACGCCGATCGGCGACGCCTTGCGCAGCCACTCGGCGTACCGGTCCGCCAGCCGGTCCTCCATGACGAACGACAGCACCGTCCGGATCGAGCTGATCGCCTGCTGCGCCACGCTGCCCGCAGGTTGGTACGACGCCTAGTTTGATAGATGATCAGAAGTTCAGAACCAAGTTCAGACTGCATGTTTGTTTTCCATCAGTCTATGTATGTTCAGACACTAATTACCTCTTCGTTGGCGGCGAGGCCGCCGTAAATGGCCTTGTAGGCGATGCCGCAGGCCATCATGACCGGCGTGACGGCCAAGACGGCGAGGGCGATCCTCCATGACGTTCTGAACCCAACCACGTAGCCGAAGATGAAGGTGAAGACGTGATGCACAAACCCTGCCATCTATATATACATGCACAAGTACGGGAGTTCAGGCAGAGCGCTGGGAGGATGCAGCAGTGTTTTTTGTCATAGATATGGGCAACGTGTTTAAGCAATGTAATCTTGGTTACCTTCTCCCCCATGACTTCCTGGATCTGTGCGACGTCGCTGGAGATGCTCTGCATCACCTCGCCGGTGCTCACCTCCGTGTCGAAGAAGCCGATCTCCTGCCGCAGCACCGCCTTGAGGTACTCTCGCCGCACCCGCAGCGCCGACCTCTCGCCCACGATCCTCCAGCACATGATCTCTGCGCCAACCAACGCTTATCAGAACTACTAGTAGATTCATGCATGGCGAATGACATGTCAGAACAACAGTCATGGGTGTGCTCACCGAGGTACGCTCCGATGACGACAACCACGGCGAGGATGACCATGTACACGCTGATCTGCCTGACGTCCTTCATCATCTGCGTCTTGTCGGAGGCGACGATCTTGTTGACGAAGTTGCCGAAGAGGTACGAGTACCAGGGCAGCGAGCCGCCGTTGATCATGGCGCCGATGCACCCGAGCACGAGCAGCACGACGTCCATCGGCGTCGAGTACTTGAACAGCCCGGTGACGCTGACCGGCTTCCCGGCCCTCAGCTCGACCTCGCCGTCGTCGTCCTCCTCGTCGTCGAACTCGTAGCCGCCGGCGTCGTCGTCGCCGTAGTACCGGCTCCGGCTCTGGCTGTAGGACGTGGCGCTGACGTCGTAGCCGAAGCTGGGCACGTCCCGCTGCACGGGAGCGGGGGTGACGTAGAGCTTGTTGTGGTTGTCGCGCGAGAAGGAGACCTCGCGGGACACCGGGGTGCGGGCGCCGGCGCCGTACCTCACCATCGCCCTGTCCACGGCGCCGGCGGCAGGGGCAACGGACGCGGCGATGCTGCAGTCGTCGTTGCTGGCGAAGGAGACGTCGGGGGCCACGGCGGCGGCCCGGCTCGCGTCCGTCACGACGCTCTGCAGCTCGAGCCGCTTGCCTGCGACGGTGCTGACGACGCCGCTGGGCCGGTGCACCGTCGACATGGACGACGAGCGGTCGCGGTGCGTCCGGGGCCCGGACCGGCGCGACAGGTAGTAGTCCCGCGCCGTGCGCTGGAACAGCGCCGGGCCGCGGCGGGAGGCGGCGTCGGAGCCGGCCAGGCCCCAGGGCCCGACGGCCGCGCCGAGGCCGTGCGGCTGCGCCCACGACGTGTCGGGCTGCCAGGACACGGAGCTCTGCCACGACATGTCATCGACGCCGCGGCCACGGCGGCGCGGGGCGCGCCCGCCGGCGAAGGAGGTGGAGTTGTCCGGGGTCGGGTAGGGGCTGCGCGCGCCCTGGCGCCGGCGGCCCTGCCCTTGCGGCTGCGGGCCGGAGCGGGAGAAGGAGAAGTCGGCCATGGTCGCAGCTCCAGGAGGTGGCGTTGGGTTCGATGATAAAAAGGGGTTCCCGCTCACGGGTGTAGCTCCCGATGCTCGCCGCTTGGTCGCCAGTCGCCGGACAGACGGCACGGCCCTTGGGCACGACGCCGCGCGCTGTGCCTCTTTTGTACTACCAGTACCAGGTGCCTGAGCCAGGATCAGCAACGGTATGTTTGCACTGGGATTTGACTGTTTCGTGTGCTGTGACGTGAGGAACGCGCCGTGCTTGACATGATTCTGCCTGCACTATTGGCGAGGAACTCTGCACATATCATACCTTTTTTTTTTCTGAAATCACTGTACATATGATACTAAACACTTGATGCTTTACCAAGTCCGAGCTGTGCGGTGGACATAGCGATGCAAGACGGCTTCGACAAATGGAGACAGAGATAGGAACCCTGTTGCCAGGCTCCACACAATGTACTCCTCGCGTATCTTGTATTCTTGCGCTGCGGTTGTTTCTTTGATGTGATCAAAGCTCTCAACGCCAATGTCCAATGGATTATTATTATATTTATAAATAATGAATGTACTCGGATATGTACTAGACAGGGTTGGGAGTTCATTAGCAGCCTGCCACCAAGAACACATCTTCGTGTCAATCGCCTGGAGCGTGATCCGCTGGCCTATGAGCTGAGCCGCGCGAGACGGTCCAAATTCGTCACCGGCGCCCACGACGCCCCATGAAGTTCGTCCCAGAATATCCCCAACTAGCCTACGAACAGCCCGTCATCTTCTTGCAGTTTCACGACCCTTGTCCCATTTCTCGCTCTCTGCTCCTCCGTATACTGTATACTACTACTAAGATTTGGAAAGCAGCAGTATGGTTATCATTCGCAGGCAAAAAAAAATACAGTATGATTATCTGCTGTCTATTCTTCAGACGAGCGATGGTTGGCCGCGTTTCAATTCAAATCCGAGTATTTAAAACACAATGGTTCTTCAGGTAGTGCTGCGCCGGCCGGTCAATAGCATAATGTTTAGTTCGGTCCGGTCGGTCGTCTTCCAAGTGGCGAGGAAACAGCACTGTTTCATCAGCGCTGCTTACCTAGAAAGTGTCTTTGTTTCAAGGAAAAGCAGGCTCGTGGATTTCATCTATTTGGTTAGGTACACTCACCCAGTCAAGCCATGGGAGCGATCAGTATGCACAACCTCTACGGCCGGCCAAAACAATTTCTGGAGAAGCAAAACATGATTATGTAATAGAGGAGTTTAAAGCACGGCAAGTTTGTTCAGGCGATCCATTCTGTCAGCATTTAGATGTGGAAAGACATGAGTAAATAACACAACTCTTTGTTTTAATTTTGCTCGTTCGAAATACTAGCGGCTAAGCTGTTCCTGCAACATCGGCATGACATGTGCTATGTATGAATGCAAACAGTTCGAATCTTTACTACCATCTCAAAGCCAAGTGAATTTCTATAGTCGGAACTACGGGCTATTATTATTTTCGTTTACAACAAACGGCACATATTGCTACTACAAAAATAAGTAACAGGAGCCTTACAGAATACCAGAAACTTCAGGATTTCTGGAACGACATGGCGAAAGCGTAAGGCCCACTTTTCATCCAAAACCTGTTTCATGGTTTAGGGGGAAACCTCCGATAAATGGCTGCTGGTTCATCCCTGCTAAAGGGGCATAACCCTGCACAGCAACTCAAAATCAGAAAAGCATAAATAAACTATTCTAATGTCTACAATTTTGTCAGTCGTTGACGGGAGGTGGAACAGCACCAGGCACATGTTTAAAATACTGTGAAAAGGAAATTAAAACCGGCACTCATGGCGTAACAAGTTGAAGTGCACTACATCTAAATTCAGTTCAATCAGTGTGTGATACCTGGTTTCCATGGGCATTTCCTTGAAGGGCTTGTTGGCCGGAAGTAGAAATAGAAGTGACCTGTGATTGCCATGACGTGTGTATCATTCTCAGCCTGAATTAAGAATCGGAAGCAACTTCTTAATCAAAATGCTGCATTTGATCAACTTACATGGTCATGGAGATTATTCAAGTGCACTTTTGGTTGACCTATAATTGGCACAGGAGGAACATTTAAACAAGAGCTTGGAGTCTGCGAAGCTCCATCATTCAAGAATTCTTGGTTGCCTCTATCTGCAGATTTAGCATCCTTCGTCCATCTTCTCAGAAAATATTTCTGTGGCAACTCCTTTATATTTCTGAAATCAAGGACTTTCAGCACATGGCAACACTGGATACCCATTGATTCGAATTTTTTACAACTGCAAACAACAGACAAGTCACTGGATTCAAACCTAACATAGTATTCCCCAGGTCTATCTGTTACTGCTACTCTATAGTCGGATGCAGTTCCAGACTCCCCACAACTGTAGATCACTGAATCCACAAACATCTCAAACTCTCTGCGAAAAATTTCAAAAACCACCGGTGTGTATATGTTGGCAGCTTGTTTCAGCATTTTCGAGGGAGGGATTCTCGGGAAGCTTTGGCTTGCATGAAAATCAGCTTGTAGCTCTGCATAGCGATGCTCATCCAGCACTCTTTCATAGTGCTTGAAAAAAGACAAAAAATCAAACTGTGGACTCAAGTACTTTCTTAAGACATTGCTAACACTTTCTAACTGCAATGAACTTTTTATATCTGCGGTGAATACATGTCGATTGTACGCTGATGCCCATTTATCTCGATCTTCGAATAAATTATGAAGCCATTCATTGTTTCTTAGATCATACTTCTCTAGCATGGTTCTCCATCCTACCAAGAAACCCTCTTCATCCTCATAATCATAAACACATCTGCTGAAATCCTTTGCAAATGTTTTAGAGCCTTGGAAGATGTGATTAAGGTGTTTGACAGTGTTCTGGAACACTTGCCATGGGCAAAGACAGTGAATTGTACTTGGCCATACTGCGCTTATGGCAGCACTTGCTGCACTTGATTGATCGGTCAATATTGTTTTTGGCTGCTTTCCATCTGTAGCTATCTTGAATGTGTCAAACAACCACTTGAACGATTCCACCGATTCATCATAAAGCAAAGCAGCACCAAATATGGAGATTTTATTGTGGTGATTCACTCCAAGGAAGAGAGTTAATGGCCTTACATGTGCATTTATCTTGTATGTTGTGTCCAAACAAACCACGTCACTGAAGTAGCTGAAATCAACTCTAGATTTGGGATCGGCCCAGAAAATGTTGGTCAGTTTGTCATCTTCATCGAGCTGGACAGCATAAAAGAAAGACGGATTGTTTAGCTGCATACTCTGCAGGTACTTCACAACACCTCCTGCATCACCAGGCTGCATATTTTTCATACGCTTTGAACAAAGGGAACTTCTGTAATCTGCAGGGAGGAAATTAACATTTCTAAAAGCTCCTGCCTGCTGTACTAAAGAGTCACCAGAAAACCTTGACGGTGTTGTGGAATCTTCTGAGGAGTTGCATTCAGTTGTTTGTACCTCAGTAATCACCCTCTGAGATCTCAGCATATGCATGGTTGATGGGGGTGCTGGCTGATGGTTATGGTCTGCTACAAATTCAGCAATGCGATATTTATTATAGGATGTAATCTTAATAATCATCCGTGCGGGGCACCCTATTCTTGTTTCTGGCCGTGGCCTTTTAACTTCATTAGCTCCTTTCTTGTCCTTACGGAAACCCTCCCTCGAGCATACAAAAGTCCTTGATCTTGTGATGTTGTCAGCTGATTTGTCCGATGAACTCTTACGAACACTAAAGCCCATGTGTCCAGCATACCTGTTATAGAATTCATATGCTTTATCTTCATTGTCAAATTCCATGCCAACTTCAGGCACCATTTTGGCAACAGTAGCATCATCTATGGGGGTGTCAGAATCAATAACTTTTCTCAATTTTCCCTGCTTGCATCCAAATGATTAATGATTTAGCATGCTAAATAAAACATAACTGTCGGGATATAATATACTCTCTGCTTATGTTGAGTATGTATATGATCTTTTTAAGAAACATTTGACTATGTAAGGTGTTGGCCATGCTATATTAATACAAAATATGCCGCTCTACTATGAATCAACGAGAATCGATATGTCAAAAGTATATGCAAGTCTAAAATACACAATTCAAGCTCCAGAAAATTGAGGTGAACAGAAATGCTCTTCTGACCCGTACTAGCCAACTCACATGAACATTATTTTTTTGCTCAGTAGAGAGCACAAGACAATCCTTACAGAAAGAAAAACGATGGGTGATTCAATGCGATTTGAGTCTATGAACAAGCACAGGAATTGTAGGCCCTATAAGTCACAACATGAGTGAGCGAAATTGATTAAACACACTAAGCCAGCACAGATGAAGTGAATAAGTACCAAACATAAGTGGTCATGGACACATAGTGACTACCTTTGCCCATGCTATTCCACATGCATTGCATAAAGTCCGCCGTCCCATTGGTCCACGGCGCATATGAGGCGTCGCATTTGCGCTAATTCCACAGCGTAGGCATCTGAATAACTATAACAAAGGAGTTAGAAATTATCTCACTGCCACAGGGATGCAGTGCTGAGGCCCTGATTGAAGAAAGGAAGTAAACATGTACTAAGTCGCAGCATTCTCTTGACACTACAAAAATCACGCACATGTTACACCCTCGCTATTGCACAGTAAGAGGCACAGTATTGTAGACAAAATAAAAACTCAACTAATGTGTGTCATATGCAGTGGGCATTCATGGACGATTACTATTTTCTGACACCCATGAAATGAAAAGACGGTATACGCGATACAGTGAACAGGTGAACAGCTGGTCACTCTGTTATGAAGGTCCAATTTCCTCAACTACAGAATGCGCCTAAAACAAAGGTCCCATTTCCACAATTGCAGAACGCACCCATGTAAAGGCTAAGTAGACTACGAATACACCTAGAATCCATATTATCCACAAATCTCTATTCTCACACAGACAAGATTTAGCAGTACAGATGCTGAACTTTAACTAGCCTCCAAACCACCCAGTGACACTTCCTATTTTGCATAGATTTGGGCACATCCCCTTCAATTTAATGTCAATGTCAAAACCGGTTGCGCAGACAAAAATCTTGGCACTGGACAGCTGAATGTAAAAGACAGTATATGTTCCTTTGGTTTCTTCACCTGGTAGGCTCGTCCACCCTGTCGTCTCCTTCGGCACCGCCGACACCAACACCAATGCCCCCCTCGCTCTCGAACTCCATGCTTATACCAGGCAGGAACACAGAGAAGGGACAGTGTTTCTTCGAAATTTAGCTGGGCATAGGCACCTTGGTGCTGTCCGCGCAGGAAAAAGAAATCTGCCACAGCCCGGAGGATGGATTGGATTGGAGTATCCGTCCTACTAGGAACAAAAAGGACCGGAACAGAGCTCCCGGGACAACCCAGGCGACATGGAGCTGGTCAGCAGCAGAAGGAACCGATCCAGGTCCGGTAGATCGCCGCTCCGGCGGGAAATGGCGGGAATCGGCGGGGGAATCGGTTGGATTCGGGGGTTTAAAGCTAGGGTTTTGGGAGGTGGTGGGGGGCAGGGAGCCGGATTGGGATTTGGTGTGGGAGATGGGATACCGGAGGCACGGCGACGGAGCGCTCTATGCCTGCCACGCGCACAACTCCGACTTCCGGTGGGCATCTGGGGTAGTTCGCCCGGAAATGCCCAACGGTGAACGGGCACTATGTGGACTTAGAAAAAAAACATTTTTTCATACCGCAAAAAAGACGAAAACAATTGTACATACACAAATGGGAAACGTTTGTAATCGGCGCACCGGCCGAACATTGGGCCGGTCGCGCTCGCTCGCGAATATGGGCCACCAATCGTTTTCTTATCCACTCACGAAGGGAGCGACGCGTCCACTCGTTCCTTTTCGTTTCTTCTTCTTCCTTCGCATCTTCTCCAATAGTTTCTCTTCCCCTCCCTCTTCCTCATAGAAAGCCACCATGGATCCACTTGATTGTGATCAAGCTTGTGTTCGTGTTGCGCCTCTCTCCTCCATATAGTACTCCGCCATGGATCCCAAGAGGCGGATGCTGGAACCAGCATGTTTTTTTGCTGGATCCAACATGTGTTTTTGCTGGAACCACCTTGCGCCATTTATGGAGCCACCAGAGCATCGGTGTTGCGACGGGGCGCATCACGAAGAAGTGTGTTGGATGCTGGAACCGGCACCCGTTGTTGCTGGAACCATCGCACACGGATGCTTCGAACGGGGAACCTCGATGCGTTGCGATGATGATGGGCGTGGTGACCGTCGTCAGTATAGGAGTTGCAGCCAGCGGCAAAATTTGCTGGAACTAGCAGCAAAAAAAGCTACAACCGCATGCAAAATAAGCTACTACTGGCAACTGAAAAGTCTTGCTTTGCTAGCACGCACCACCGGCGTTACAATTTTGCTACCACCGTGTCGCCGTTTTGTTACAACCGGAGTTTCTTTTTGCTACAACCGGCGGCCGGCGATGCTAGAACTGGCAGTGCGACAAACTACAAGCGGCAGACAGGGAATGTTACAACCACATCCCTTTTTTGCTACAACCACATCCTGTTTTTGCTACCACCGGTGACTTTTTTGCTACATGCGTGGCAGACGACGGGCGCCGATGCTTCAACCTGACATGGAGAAAAGCTTCAACTCACCAAGGAGAAGTTACAACCGGTAGCGGAAAAAGCTTCAACAGGCATAGTGGAAAAAGCTTCAACCCCCATGAAAAAGCGTTACCCGTGGAAAAATGCTTCAACCGGCGTAACAAAAGCTTCAACCAGAGGCTAAAAAAGCTTCAAGCGGGGACGAGTCTGTGGGCGCATGAGCGGTGACAGCGACGAGCGGCGACGGAGAGGGAGAGGATGGGGGTGCTGCGACGGCGAGGGAGAGGACGTGGATGCTTTTTATTCTTGCCGGAGCACACGCACGAGGTGGCTGGGGCAGGGACACATTGTGCCGAATGGATCTGAAGCGTGGGGAGGGAGGAAGAAGATGATATGACGTGGGAGGAGGGGTGATCGGACGACTCCTGCCTGCCAGATCGCACGGCTGCAGGCTGACCAACCCAAATTTGGGCCGGTGCGTCGGTGCGTATCGCTGCCCTACACAAATACATAAATAACACGTTCAAGAATTTTTTCATAACAGTACACTTTCATACATGGTGTAGACAAAAAAAACAAAATATGTACATGAAAATGGGCCAATCTTTTTTTATTGTTGGGCCGGGATTTTTTTTATAGATGCAAATCATAGTATTCTTGAACGAAAATTCACAGACCCATCGTGAATATGTACAAGTTTTCACAGTTTTGTCGATTGTTTTATAAACTTGGAAATATGATTTTTTGAATCAGTTCAAAAATCGGGAGCCAATGCCCCCGTCCACCAAAATGATGTGTCTGTAGTTCGCCTCCTTTCTCTCTTGAGAAGTTGAGAGCAAGTATTATAGCCCGTCTATGACATTTTTGTCTATGTGAAGAAAATAGACATGAAAAAAATGATACGAGTAGGCTCTCATATAAGAGACTAGTTATACGCGTGCTCCTAGTCAAAAGTGATAAATAATGTAAAAGAGAAAGAGAAAATATAAGAAAAAGTAATGCTCTAATAGCCAATCTTATTATATGATTACTATAAATGATGGCTTTAAATGATATGACAGCTACATATAGCCATTAGTTGGCTATACTATTAACCATGCTCTGAGCAGGGGTAGTGTGGACATTTAGTTCAGGCAATTGTGCTAGGGGAAGAAATTCAAAGCGGCAACACATCCTTTTTTGAAAAAAGAAAAACAAGACTACACATTGAAATTGTCCAAACCTTTCTTACAAAAGAAGAGAAATATAACACGTAGATCGTTGGGTATATCGACGCCATTCCTCCTACACTCAGCGGCGGCGCATCGTGCAAAGCTCAGTGCCATCTCTGGTTTCTGAAATAATCTCAGAGCCAGTGTAATGTTGTTGATGCAGCGGCCGGAGAGCCATGGGTCAGAGCCAGAAGAAACCAATGAAACGGCCTCAAGATCAAATCATCGTGATGCACCACGTCACGCTCACTTCAACCTGCATAATTCAAATCAACTTAAGACTAATCAAGTGTGCATTAGATCAACTTAATAAGAAGCAGTGTATCTCTTTCTACTCTTTTGGTGCATCTATTTAAAAATTTCATGATAAGGTGGTAGCCGCTTCATCATGGCAACATTATAGCTTCGTTAAAAAATTAACCTTGTTTTATATTATGTGAGATATCTGCTAATAAGTTGTCGGTGTTACATTTATCGCTATAGCATTGATATGGTTAACTGGTTATTCATGTTATAGTAACCATCATAACAATGATGTAGTTCATATAGTCATTTAGGTAAAAGAAATAGTTACCACCATAGTATCTCCAGATTATAATTACCACTTCAATCCGGATGAGTTAATCAATTGTCCATGCTGCCATTGCGGCACCTATGTAATTATTTTTTATAAAGGGTGGATTTTATTGTCTCAAAATGGAGCATCAAGAGGATACAAACACAATGAGCACACACCCGACCTCTACATAGCTAAGATGCACACAGCCAACACCAACACACGCACACAAAAAACTGAAGGAAATATGCCCTAGAGGCAATAATAAAATTGTTATTTTATATTTCCTTATATCATGATAAATGTTTATTATTCATGCTAGAATTGTATTAACCGGAAACTTGATACATGCGTGGATACATAGACAAAACACCGTGTCCCTAGTAAGCCTCTACTAGACTAGCTCGTTAATCAAAGATGGTTAAGTTTCCTAACCATAGACATGTGTTGTCATTTGATGAAAGGGATCACAATATTAGGAGAATGATGTGATGGACAAGACCCATCCGTTAGCTTAGCATACTGATCGTTCAGTTTTATTGCTATAGCTTTCTTCATGTCATATACATATTTCTTTGACTATGAGATTATGCAACTCCCGGATACCGGAGGAATGCCTTGTGTGCTATCAAATATCACAACATAACTGGGTGATTATAAAGATGCTCTACAGGTATCTCCGAAGGTGTTTGTTGGGTTGGCATAGATCGAGATTAGGATTTGTCACTCCGAGTATCGGAGAGATATCTCTGGGCCCTCTCGGTAATGCACATCATAATAAGCCTTGCAAGCAATGTGACTAATGAGTTAGTTGCGGGATGATGCATTACGGAATGAGTAAAGAGACTTGCCGGTAACGAGATTGAACTAGGTATGAAGATACCGACGATCGAATCTCGGGCAAGTAACATACAGATGACAAAGGGAATAACGTATGTTGTCATTATGACACAACCGATAAAGATCTTTGTAGAATATGTGGGAACCAATATGAGCATCCAGATTCCGCTATTGGTTATTGACCGGAGAGGTGTCTCGGTCATGTCTACATAGTTCTCGAACCCGTAGGGTCCGCACGCTTAACGTACGATGACGATTTTGTATTATATGAGTTATGTGATTTGGTGATCGAATGTTGTTCGGAGTCCCGGATGAGATCACGGACATGATGAGAAGTCTCGAAATGGTCGAGAGGTAAAGATTCATATATAGGACGATAGTATTCGGACACTGGAAGTGTTCCGGGTACAGATGCGTGTCGGGTCCTTGGAAGGGGTTCCGCACCCCGGCAAAGATATGTGCCTTATTGGGCCTAGGGCAGGACAGACCAGCCCCTTGTCGGCTGGTGCGCCCCCATATGGGCTGATCTAAGTGGAGAAAGGAAAAGGGGAGGAGGAAAGGAAATAGAGGGAATAGGATTCCCCTTCCTTTCCCTCTCCCTTCCCTTCCCTCCGGAGATAAGGAAAGGGAGGCCGGTGGAGGAGGCCCCAAGTAGGATTTCTCCTACTTGGGGCGCCCCAAGGCTGCTCCCCTCCCTCTCCCACCTATATATACATGGGGAGGGGGCGCCTAGAACACAGACCAACAATTGTTAGCCGTGTGCAGCGCCCCCCTCCACAGTTTACGCTGTCACGCCCAAGATGCGACCCTATCCTAAAGGAACTCAAAGGTCCCACCAAGGATAGAAGCGCATCTTGAAGTCGCTTTTGCAAGGTGGATATCATTACATCAACATTACACAATAGTGGGGATACCTCCAATACATACAATGTCACATGAATACATCAATACAACATACAAGATCAACATCCGACTACGGATGAAACATAAACAGAAACTCAAACAATATTTACCCTGCTAGCCCAGGCTGCCGACCTGGAACCTATCCCCTGATCGACGAAGAAGAAGAAGAACTCCAAAACAAGCAAACATCACTCTCGCGTCATGATCATCGCAAACCTGTACACTGCAATGTTGGTGTAGTAATCATGAGCCACGAGGACTCAGCAATCCCATTACCATGGGTATCAAGACTAGCAAAGCTTAATGGGAAAGGAAGGGGTAAAGTGGTGAGGTTGCAGCAGCGACTAAGCATGTATGGAGGCTAACATACGCAAATGAGAGCGAGAAGAGAAACAAAGGAACGGTCGTCAACTAGTAATGATCAAGAAGTGATCCTGAACTCCTACTTACGTCAGACATAACCCAGAAACCGTGTTCTCCTCTCGATCAACCCCGAAAAGAGACACTCACGGTTACGCTTTACGGTTGGTGTATTTTAGAAGAGTTTACTTCAAGTTTACTACAACGGATATTAACAAATTCCCATCTGCCACATAACCGCGGGCACGGCTTTGAAAGTTTATACCTGCAGGGTGTCCCAACTTAGCCCATGATAAGCTCTCGCGATCAACGAAGGATATTCCTTCTCCCCGGGAAGACCCGATCAGTCTCGGAATCCCGGCTACAAGACATTTCGACAGTAATAAAACAAGACCAGCAAAGCCGCCCGATGTGCCGACAAATCCCGATAGGAGCTGCACATATCTCGTTCTCAGGGCAACACCGGATGAGACAGGCTACGAGTAAAACCAAGCCTCGAGTTTCCCCGTGGTGGCCCTCAAGGTGCTCGGTTCGAACCAACACTTAGAGAAGCACGGCCGGGGGCTAAATAAAGATGACCCTCGGGTTGGCCGACCCAAGGAAAGGTGTAGGTGGTGGTGATGCAAATGGTAAAACCAAGGTTGGGCCTTTTGGAGGAGTTTTATTCAAAGCGAACTGTCAAGGGGGTCCCATAAATCACCCAACCGCGTTAGGGACGCAAAATCCGGGAACATAATACCGATATGACGGAAACTAGGGCGGCAAGAGTGGAACAAAACACCAGGCATAAGGTCGAGCCTTCCACCCTTTACCAAGTATATAGATGCATTAATAATATAAGAGATATTGTGATATCCCAACATAAACATAATCCAACATGGAGCAATCTTCATCTTCACCTGCAACTAGCAACGCTATAAGAAGGGCTGAGCAAAAGCGGTAACATAGCCAAACAACGGTTTGCTAGGAAGGGTGACAAAGGTTAGGGGCTATCATGCAATTTGGGAGGCTTGAGCAGCAAGTGGTAGGTAACGCAGCATAGCGATAGAACGAAGCAACTAGCATAGCAATGATAGTAATGAGATCCAAGGTGACGGTCATCTTGCCTGAAATCCCGCTAGGAAGAAGAACGATTCCATGAAGAAGACGAACGGAAGTAGTCGAACGAATCCTCTCAATCGCAACATTACCGGAACTAAGAAGCAACACCGGAAAGAAACAAACAACATGGTAAATGCACAAGCATAAACATGGCATGATGCACAATCAAGTATGATGCATGTCCGGTTTAATGAGGCATGGCATGGCAAAGTGCAACAAACAATGCTACAAGTTAAGTGGAGCTCAATATGCAACGAGTTGCATATTGACAAAACACCACATTGACATATTTAGTTTAATCTCGTTTAAGCTACCAAACAATATTAAATGTTGTTAAACATGGCAAGAGGTGAAGCATAAGTAAACTATCTATTTAGGCAAGTTTAAATGAGGCCGGAAATAAAAAACAACAATTCCGGAAAATCCTCATGTGCATATTTCGAATTTGCTACTGTTCTGTCCTAAAACATATTTTATTGTTGTTAAACAGGAAAATAAACTACACCATGTTAAACTAGGCATTTTTCTACCCCACCTATGTAGTAATCAAACGTAAAGTAACGTAATGGCTTAGGTGGCCTTTTTCAGTTGGAGGAAATTATGAGAGGGGCCCCACCTAGTTGGAATCAGGGGGGCGGAGGGATTAGTAGTTAGGCTAATTACGTAACTGTACGTAGACTTTTACGTAAGTGTAGCATTTTTTGTTTACATATAAAGAACATTTAAAACCGAGCTACGGTTATTTAGTTATGAAATAAATCATTTTAACATGCTATTTATGCAAATTAATGCAAACAGCAAGTTAAACATTTTACACATGGATGAGAGTGGCCTAATGTGAAACTAGATGAAATTCTAAGCATTTTTCGTAAATAATGTTTATACATATGATGCACGGTTTATGAGTTATGATATGCATGATCTAGAGGGGCTAATCTGTAAACATGCAGTTTCTGGATAATATGAAATTCGCAGCACGCCAAAAAATAGCAACGGGCCGAATGCAACGCACTGTGCAAGCCCAGCAGCAGATCTGGCCCGAAGCAGATGTGGGAGTGCAAAATAACAGGAAAACTAAGCAAAAATGGGGGCGGCTGGGACTCGAACCCAGACCCCTCGAATGGATAGAGGCTGCGCTAGCCACTGGGCTAGCTGATGTGCTTGTGGTGGAACATAGTGGCAACTCTAAATAACCTCTACATGCCAGAATGGATCTAGGAAAAGATCGAAGCTTCGGTTACGGAGGAAGTTGCTCCTGGCTGAAAAAAGCAGTGGCGGCCATGGCGGCAGAGAAGGGGGTCGCCATGGCGGGATCCTTCCGGCGGATCACGCCGGATCCAAGGAACGGAGGCGAGGTGAGCGGATCCACGCACGAGAGTCGAGGCAGGGGCTCGAGGCGGCGAACTTGAAGGAGGCTGCTGTTAAGCGAAGAAAAGACGAGTTCGAGAGGGAAGCAGGGAAGGAAGGAGAGAAAGAGCGAGAGAGATGGCAAGGCGCGACGGGCGACACTGGGGTTGCAGCGGCACGACGAGGCCGGTCGTCGGAGGAGCGAAGGCGAGGCCATGGTTGCAAGGGCGGCAAGGCAAGCCTACGCTTGTGGCGTCCATGGCTGCAGGAGCGACCTTCCAGAAAAGCGAGAGAGGGAGTTGAGAGAACGAGGACGACAGGAGAAGGAAAAGGGCTGCGCGCTGCTCATCTATGGCGGGACGGAGAGGACGGAGCAAGGCGGCGGTGGAGCATCTGGGCACGGGGAAGTGGCCTGGAGAAACTACATGAGGCCGAGCACCATGGTGGTTGCAGCGGTGTCGATCTCCACGCTAAGGACGGCAGACCTTGGCGAGGGGGTGCGGAGAGGAGGCATGCGAGGCGGGGATGGAGTGGGCGTGGAGGAATGGAACTCCGTCGGCTTGGCTGCTCGGGCGGGGCTCAAGGAGCTCGGCGCGTGTCATCCATGGCGCCCCTGTTCTGTGAATAAGAGAAGGAGAGAGCTGAGAGAGGGAACAGGGAGAGGGAAAGGAAGGACATGGAGGCGACGGGGAAGTGCAGCATGACCTAGTGCTCCGGTCGGCGAGGTCGAGGTTAGGCAGAGACGGCGGGGAGGGGAGGTGCTGTTGGATCGGTGGGGAAAACTAGGAGAAGGTGGTTGGCGGCTGGATCAGGAGGGATCCCGAGGAAGAAGGAGGTTGGTCGGGTGGCTCGAATGGATCGGGATAGATCCCGAGGATGGAGGAGGCAGTGGCCGGCGGCGGCAAGGAGGATTTGATGGATGGGACGGCTAGGTCTAGGGTTACACTGTTTATATAGGGGATTAGGGTAGGGGTAATCTAGGTCCCTCCGATCGTAATCGAACGGTTCGAAAAAAATAGGCTAGGGAGTCCAATAATTAAAATGAAGATGTTTTATAGATGTTAGGGGATGATCCGGATCCAATGGTAACGATAGACCGGTTCGGGTTCGGGGCAGGTTTCGGACACGCACACGAGGGGTCTGAGAGAGGTCAACGAGGACAAGGGCCTGACAAAGTGACAACGGAGGCAAAGAGAGAAAGGGCAACTACGAACGGCTACGAGCTTTATGAAAACATGCAGATGCAATGCACATGATGCTATGAGATGAGATGCATGACATGAACAAAATGCAAAACAAAAGACAAAAACCCAACCACGGAGGAAATAATATATCGCATCTCCGGAAAAGGCAAGAGTTGGAGTTACGAATATGGAAAGTTGTATCCGGGGTGTTACATACGCCTCCGGTCATATTTACGTAGTGCTTAGGCGAAACCCGGCGCGGATTACTTCACCATCACCGTCACCACGCCGTCGTCCTAACGGAACTCTCCCTCGGCACTTTGCTGGATCAAGAGTTCAAGGGACGTCATCGAGCTGAACGTGTGCAGAACTAGGAGGTGCCGTACGTTCGGTGCTTGATCGGTCGGAACGAGAAGAAGTTCGACTACATCAACCGCATTAACAAGTGCTTCCGCTTTCGGTCTACAAGGGTACATGGACACACTCTTCCCCTTTCATTGCTATGCATCTCCTAAATAGATCTTGCGTGAGCATAGGAATTTTTTTAAATTGCATGCTAGGTTTCCCAACAGTGGCATCCGAGCCAGGTCTATGCGTAGATGATATGCACGGGTAGAACACAAAGAGTTGTGGGCGATGATAGTCATACTGCTTACCACCAACGTCTTATTTTGATTCGGCAGTATTGTTGGATGAAGCGGCCCGGACCAATCTTACATGACCACGTTCATGAGACCGGTTCCACCTACAGACATGCAACTTGTTTTGAATAAAGGTGGCTGGCGGGTGTCTGTTTCTCCAATTTTAGTTGAATCAAATTCGACTATGACCGGTCCTTGTTGAAGGTTAAAACAGCAAACTTGACGAAACATCGTTGTGGTTTTGATGCGTAGGTAAGAACAGTTCTTACTAGAAGCCCGTAGCAGCCACGTAAAACTTGCAACAACAAAGTAGAGGACGTCTAACTTGTTTTTGCAGGGCATGTTGTGATGTGATATGGTCAAGACATGATGTGATATACGTTATTGTATGAGATGATCATGTTTTGTAAAAGTTATCGGCAACTGGCAGGAGCCTTATGGTTGTCGCTTTATTGTATGAAATGCAAACGCCATGTAATTGCTTTACTTTATCACTATGCGTTAGCGATAGTTGTACAAGCAATAGTTGGCGAGACGACAACGGCGCTATGATGGAGATCAAGGTATCAAGCCGGTGACGATGGAAATCATGACGGTGCTTTGGAGGTGGAGATCAAAGGCACAAGATGATGATGGCCATATCATGTCACATATTTTGATTGCATGTGATGTTTATTTTTTATGCATCTTATTTTGCTTAGTACGGCGGTAGCATTATAAGATGATCCCTCACTAAAATTTCAAGGTATAAGTGTTCTCCCTGAGTATGCACCATTGTGACAGTTTGTCGTGCCGAGACACCACGTGATGATCGGGTGTGATAAGCTCTACGTTCACATACAACGGGTGTAAGACAGTTTTGCACATGCGGAATACTCGGTTAAACTTGACGAGCCTGGCATGTACAGACATGCCCTCGGAACACTGGAAACCGAAAGGTCGAACGTGAATCATATAGTAGATATGATCAACATAGAGATGTTCAACATTGATGACTACTCCATCTCACGTGATGATCGGACATAGTTTAGTTGATTTGGGTCACGTGATCATTTAGATGACCCGAGGGATGTCTATCTAAGTGGGAGTTCTTAAATAATATGATTAATTGAACTTTAATTTATCATGAACTTAGTCTTGATAGTATTTGCAAATTATGTTGTAGATCAATAGCTCGCGATGTAGCTTCCTGTTTATTTTGTATATGTTCCTAGAGAAAAATAAGTTGAAATATGATAGTAGCAATGTGCTACCTCTTGAGCATGTGTTGGTTTTCCGTTGAAGAGGAAAGGGTGATGCAACAAAGTAGCGTAAGTATTTCCCTCAGTTTTTGAGAACCAAGATATCAATCCAGTAGGAGGTTACACGCAAGTCGCCTTGTACCTGCACAAACAAATAAGAACCTTGCAACCAACGCGATAAAGGGTTTGTCAATCCCTTCACGGCCACTTGCAAAAGTGAGATCTGATAGAGATAATAAGATAAATATTTTTGGTATTTTTATGATATAGACTGGAAATTAAAGATTGCAAAATAAACGGCGGCAGATATAGAAAATAATATGATGGAAGATAGACCCGGGGGCCATAGGTTTCACTAGTGGCTTCTCTCAAGATAGCATAATCTACGGTGGGTGAACAAATTACTGTCGAGCAATTGATAGAAAAGCGCATGGTTATGAGAATATCTAGGCATGATCATGTATATAGGCATCACTACTGGAATCTGGCAGCATGGTCGGCGGATGGCAAAGGCTTTGCCATCTGCCAGCAGATGGCAAACAGTTTGTCTGAAACACTGCCGGCAAACGCTTCTTTGCCGTATGCTGGCTGATGGCAAAGAGCCTGTCCCTTTGCCATCAGCTGGCAGATGGCAAAGCCTCTTAACGGGGTTAGCCCCGTTAATAGTCTAACGACATACTTTTCCGTTTGTCAGTAGATGGCAAAGGCTGCATGCTTTGCCGTCTGCCAGCAGATGGCAAGAGCTTTGCCATCTGCTGGCAGATGGCAAAGGGCCCAAATAGGCCAGCCCAAATTTTACATGTAGATGACACGTGGCCTCTTTGCCATCGGCCAGCTGATGGCAAAGCTCTTTGCCATCTGCCAGCAGATGGCAAAGTGCCTATATTGCCCCATTTAATTTTGTTTTTTCTTATATCAATTCATTTTCACAGAAAATCAAACACAAATATATTTATATGACCAATATAGCATATTCAACACATATTACCAATAGTCATGAACACATATATATCGAACACATATCCAACACATGTTACCAATAGTAGCAAGTTTCATGCATACATATACATAGTTTCATCAATATTACACAGTTTCATCATAGGTAGCAAGTTTCACAAAGTCAAAACAAAAACTAAAGACAAGCACTCCATCAACCCAAGCTTCCGTGATCTGAAGCAAATCTACAAAATGGGAAATAAGAGAGTTAGAAGAATAAGACTAGAAGAAGAAGATTATTATGATGCAACTAAAATGTGAAGATTATTATGATGCAACTTATATCTGTAAAATAGGTCATTTTGGAGCTAAGTATGGTTATTATGTCATTTTTGAGCTAACTAAGCATACTAAGTCATTTTGGTGTAAAAAATGCTAAGTAAGGTCATTTTGGAACTAATAAGTTTATTATGTCATTTTGGAGCTATCTAAGCATATGAAGTCATTTCGGAGCTAAAATATGTCATTTCGTAAGTCATTTTAGAGCTAGCTAAACATATTAAGTCATTTGGAGGAAAAAATGCTAAGTATAGGTCATTTTAGAGCTATCCTAGGTTAAATAGGTCATTTTTGAGCTAGCTAAGCATATTAAGTCATTTTGGAGGAAAAAATGCTTAGTATAGGTCATTTTAGCCCTATCCTAGGTTAAATAGGTCATTTTGGAGCTAATTAAGAAAAGCACTAGGCAAAACTTACCGTCAACCCGTAGGTGAAGGATCAAGGTTCTTGCTCGCGGTAGTGGCTGACGGAGGAGGATCAGGGTTCTTGCTCGCCTCAATGGCAGACGTCGATGCTTGTCGGGAGTTATGTTGCACCAAATTAAAGATCATTTGCAATGTCTCGTTAGCATGAACGCACGGGGAGGTCGTCGAACACCAGACCCTCATAGCGACGAAACAACTGCACATTTAAATCCACCTGATCAACACAAATATATTATGATGTTTTTCATAACAAAATCGGAAAATATATGACCTAACTAATAGTTCATAAATATATGACCCCGTCGGCCTATGGAAGGCCGAAAAGCACCTGTTCAGTCAACAGGAAGCCAAAGAGGTGTCGGGGGTCGGGGGTGTTGTGTCTGGGTGTCGTGGTATCAAAGGGACAAAGATAAATTCTATCTGGCAAAAGTGGACTGTAAAGAAAAGCATGCTACATGATCCTCAAAACATCTATAAGCATATCCTAAATCTTTACTGAATCTTCTAAGCTTGATGTCAGTGTGTATAAGATATTGCTTAAAAGATCACTTTCTGGTAATGATCGAACATGTAGAAAAACTTTAAAAGACAGCCAAATAAAATAACAAAGTTGTGACAAATTGGAAATGTCAAGCAATAATATGAATATGTTGCTATAGGTTATTATTATTATTACATGTGCATGTGTACCTTGGTCCTTACTTGGACATAGGGTCCGATGAAGTTACATTGCTTCGACTACTCATATTGTTTATGTCAAATTGTGCCACAACGGCATAAATATTGTCGTTGCATGATGGGAAACCACCTCATATTTTATCGATGATATATGGAAATAGGGATGTGCGACTTTATGAAGATATATAAGGATGTATGGGTTACGTTGGTTGAAAATGTTGTTACGAACGCAAATGCAGTTGCATGTATCATGCATTCGCGATCAAGTGCGCTATTGTGGCATATATCTTCCTTTTTGCCAAAGAAGCATGGTAGAATTATAAAGAGAGTATGTTTCCATAGACATTTTAAAAAAGAGATTTGTGTATACTCATTATAGTGTAAGTACCATAGATTACTCAGATTAGAAGTTCTTGTCTCTACCAACAATTTATATTTTCTATACATACTAATATCTATATCGCATTGACAATCATGTATTTATATGAGCTCTTTGTGGTGCATGATACAGCCAGATTCCTTTTGTTATTGCAGCAATTTATAAGTATTTAAATATATTTTAATAGCTAGTTTCTTCTGTGTTATAAAGACAAAATAAGACATGCATAGACTTGCAAATACGTATTAGAAATCTGCTACTCCAAAGTATCATGTGAATCAATGTAAGTCACGAATCGTGTGCATATCACACAAAGCAGTTTTTTTGTAAAAACAATACATAATACTAATCGACGGTACAGATGATTCAACACATATGCATCAAGACACCACTACCTTGCACATGGTGATATAGGATGGAGTTGAATCTGATCACCTCCTTTTTACAACTTAATCGAGTAATGTGTACTCCTCATAAATAGGCATGTATATAGTAATTTTTCTTTTGATCAAACGCTTGGTATATTAATGATCACATTTTACATTTATGTAACATTTCTTACTTGTGAAATCTTTTACAAATTGGAATATAGGAATATTATTAATACCCAGAAGAAATACTACTATTCGGAAAATATAATAACTGGTACTATACTTATTTTTTTCTAATATTGGTACTATACTTAATTGGACCAAAAGGTACACATATTTTGATTAGTTCAATTTTTTTCTACAGATTTATCGGCGCCATTATTTCTCTGTGGTTGAAATGTATATAAACTACTGTTTGTATATATTGATCTGCATTTAGACAAATATCATGGACAAACACACATACTGTTTAGCGTGTGTAGTTGTAAAGGTAGAACACTGATTTCTAGTATTAAGAAAATATATTTATAACATCTTATTACGATGTATATGGAGTGAGCATGAGAGAAATAACCAAGTGTTGTGCAAGGATCATTCTGACTATCCAGTGGCAGAATAGAAATAGGATGCTAAGCCCAGGGAGAATACTTATGTCCTATAAACCTGCAAATATGAAGCATGCATTCACCATATATTAGAATTCCAAATTTTATAGTTTGTTTGCATGTTGGAAATAAGCTTTGCCCCTTGTGATATGGATTATCACATAGAATGGAAAGAGGAGAAAAAATTATGGCTTAGCAGAATCAAGGAGGAAAAGCACTACATGTGAAGTATCAAAACGTTGTGATAGCACGAACCCCACCAGATTTGAACTCGTGCTCTTAGTATGACATGGAAAGAGGGGCTACTCTCTAATTGAAGTGAAAATAGTAGAACTTTGAGCATAAAAATTCTAAAAGCAAATGGTCAAAAACTCAAAATAGCTTGAGCGGGCACTGCTTACTAACTCAAGCACATTGCAACACGGTATTAATTCAAGATTTTGCAACCGAGAGGGAAAGTCAAATAAATAAATAAATAAATAAGGATTCTAATCAAACCTGTGAATCCAAGCTAGTATCTAACTATTGTATTGCCCATAGTTTTGCATACGCCATGGAAAGTATGATACATAGCATGTTGAAAAATTGTAACCAATTAAATAGAAGACATTTAATTTAAAGGCACAGTGCTAGGAGATCATCTCTCAGAGCAATCATTGCTGACATAGACCTTCTGTTAAATCACATGTCTAAGCAGAACCCAGAGGTCTTTTACTTTTCCTTTATATGGAACCTTCATTTTGACCTTTGGGGACTATAGCCGCCTCAAATATGCAACTTTTTTTTCTAAATTTTAGTATAGTGTAGTAGGAGCCTTTCCTGGTGTTCCATAAAAATAGCAAAGGGCATATTCCTTTAGCCTATATATATATATATATATATATATATATATATATATATATATATATATATATATATATATATATATATATATATATATATAAACAAAATGTTGTTCCTTAATTATTATTCAAATTGAAAACACATACTATATTTAAAAGCAAAGATGCACCTTATGTGAGAATCATGCATGTGTTATTCTAATCAGTAAGCCAATAAAATAATAGCATTGTATCATTAAATAAATTATTTTTCAAATGAATCAGACACGTGGGGTTTGACAAAATTAAAAGTATATGCGAAGATGTTAAGAAGAAAAAGTCAATATACAAAATTTGTTTCTACAGGCAGATATGATTTCCGTACAAAAATAGTCTGTTTGCTTTACAACAGATCCACCTAAACCAAACTCCTGAGTTACTACATGTAGAGCTCAAAAATATCAGATATAGAGTATAAAATGAGAATGGAATACTAAGTGCGTCTTACAGAAATTATAAGATCTTTTAATAGCTTCCTACAATATTACATAGCATACACGACAATGAGGCATGAAATGAATCAATATTGTAAATATGTAAAGAAGAATAAGAAACACAAAGTAGCTGCTGCTCGAGCAACTACTACATGCAAATACAATGCTTGAAAATTTTCAAGCGTTCTGTTTGCTTTTTACCCAGATTCAGCATGGATTAAAAAACCACAGTACTTAATTCCATGTATCCTAAATTCAAGCGTCATGTTCGACTTGCCTGTGGACTTGTAGAACCAACAGCGCACTCGACAACATCGGACAGATAGATCAATCTGCTTTCCGTTCGCTGTAGGTTCTTCAATGGGAAGCATCACGATCCACTTTAGACCACCATCAGTAGACCTGATCCTACGCTGCATCGCATCGTTATATTGTAGTCAGCTCGGAACTTATGCCAAGGAGAATAGTTAGACCATAGATTTGATATTTGGCCTTTTTTAGATCAGAAACATGTGTGTATTTTAGAGCTGTCAGTAGGTAGAAGGCGCGTCCTGACAAAGAGACATATTTTGCATCCTAAATTCAAGCACCATGTTCGAAAAAAATTCAGTATAGGTTAACTTGCCTGTGGACTTGTAGAACCAACAGCAAACTCGACAAAATCGGACAGATAAATCAATCTGCTTTCCGTTCCCTGTAGGTTCTCCAATGGGCAGCACCACGATCCACTGAAATCTTAGAGAGTCCAAGGGGAATAAGATTCTCATACATGGGATAGAAGAGTAGGTCTCTTGTTTCATCCGACGGCTGCAGAAACATTATAGGGAAGAAGAGAATGGGACGAGCTCACCTTGCAGTTTAGGGTTCGGGGGCGTGGTCGTCCTGGTGCCGCTCCTAGCTTGGGAGCGTCGCTCGGGCATCAATGGCGTCGGGGCTAGCTCCTCTGAGACATGGGGTCGCAGCTCCTTGAAGAAGGCGCGTCGGACGGCGGCGAAGATGGGATCCGGTGGGAAATAGACCGGGCTGACGGGGGCGAGGCGGTGGGCGGCCTGGATCCGGAGCAGCGACCGACGGGGACCGGCGCGGCCGGCCTTGATCCTTGGGGTGGCGGGCGGCGACCGGCGGGGAGGCGCAACTGGTCGGTCTCCTCCCTCGTGGTGGGGCGGGAATGGACCGGCGGGATGGCCTATCCTCCGGCCATGTAGGGGAAACCAACGGCGGCGGCGACCGGTGAGGGCGGCGGCGGCCGGTGAGGGTGGCGGGGAACCCTATCCAGCACGCACGGGAGTGGGCTGAGACTGATTCGGGGTGGCTAGGGTTTTTTTAGGGAGGCTGGGGGTTTTCTTTTCTTTAATTTTTCACTCTTTGCTTTTTTAGCAAGAGAGAGATAGTCCCATCTCTTTGCCATCGCGGCAGATGGTAAAGAATCTTGCCGTCTGTTGGCGGATGGCAAAGAGGTGGGCTGGCACGCTGTTACCCTCTTGACGGCCACAGGATTTGCCAACCTCTTTGCCATCTGCTGGCAGATGGCAAAGATTATTTGCCATCCACTAGCAGATGGCAAAGAATTGGCTGATGGCAACCATATTCTTTGCCGTCTGTCAGTTCTTTGCCATCTGTTTTTTATAAGCAGATGGCAAAGACGTTCTTTGCCATCAGCTGGCAGATGGCAAAGAGCTGGCTGATGGAAAATTCCCTGTTTCCAGTAGTGCATCACGTTCGTGACAAGTAGACCGAAACGATTCTGCATCTACTACTATTACTCCACACATCGACCGCTATCCAGCATGCATCTAGAGTATTAAGTTCGTAAGAACAGAGTCACGCATTAGGTAAGATGACATTATGTAGAGGGATAAACTCAAGCAATATGATATAAACCCCATCTTTTTATCCTCGATGGCAACAATACAATACGTGCCTTGCTGCCCCTGCTGTCATTGGGAAAGGACACCGCAAGATTGAACCCAAAGCTAAGCACTTCTCCCATTGCAAGAAAGATCAATCTAGTAGGCCAAACCAACCTGATAATTCGAAAAGATTTGCAAAGATATCAAATCATACATATAAGAATTCAGAGAAGAACCAAATATTGTTCATAGATAATCTTGATCATAAACCCACAATTCATCGGATCTCGACAAACACACCGCAAAAAGAATTACATCGAATAGATCTCCAAGAGAATCGAGGAGAACTTTGTATTGAGATCCAAAGAGAGAGAAGAAGCCATCTAGCTAATAACTATGGACCCCAAGGTCTGTGGTAAACTACTCACACACCATCGGAGAGGCTATGGTGTTGATGTAGAAGCCCTCCGTGATTGATTCCCCCTCCGGCGGAGCGCCGGAAAAGGCCCCAAGATGGGATCTCATGGGTACAGAAGGTTGCGGCGGTGGAAATATGGTTTCGTGGTGCTCCTAGTTGGTTTCGGGGTATATGGGTATATATAGGAGGAAGAAGTAGGTCGGTGGAGCTGCGAGGGGCCCACGAGGGTGGGGGCGCGCCTCCCTACCTCGTGGCCGCCTTGTTGCTTCCTTGACGTCCACTCCAAGTATCATGGATTGCGTTTGTTTCAAAAATAACTCTCCCGAAGGTTTCAATCTATTTGGATTCCGTTTGATATTCCTTTTCTGTGAAACACTGAAATAGGCAAAAAAAACAACAATTTGCACTGGGCCTTTGGTTAGTAGGTTAGTCGTAAAAATAATATAAAAGTGCATAATAAATCCCATTAAACATCCAAAACAGATAATATAATAGCATTGAATTATCAAAAATTATAGATACGTTGGAGACGTATCAAGCATCCCCAAGCTTAATTCCTGCTCGTCCTCGAGTAGGTAAATGATAAAAACATAATTTTTGATGTGGAATGCTACCTAGCATAATTCTCAATGTAATTTTATTTATTGTGGCATGAATGTTCAGATCCGAAAGATTCAAGATAAAAGTTTAATATTGACATAAAAATAATAATACCTCAAGCATACTAACAAAGCAATCATGTCTTCTCAAAATAACATGGCCAAAGAAGGTTATCCCTACAAAATCATATAGTCTGGCTATGCTCTATCTTCATCACACAAAATATTTAAATCATGCACAACCCCGATGACAAGCCAAGCAATTGTTTCATACTTTTGATGTTCTTAAACTTTTTCAATCTTCACGCAATACATGAGTGTGAGCCATGGACATAGCACTATATGTGGGATAGAAGGGTTGTTGTGGAGAAGACAAAAAAGGAGAAGATAGTCTCACATCAACTAGGCGTATCAACGGGCTATGGAGATGCCCATCAATAGATATCAATGTGAGTGAGTAGGGATTGCCATGCAACGGATGCACCAGAGCTATAAGTGTATGAAAGCTCAACAAAAGAAACTAAGTGGGTGTGCATCCAACTCGCTTGCTCACGAAGACCTAGGGCATTTGAGGAAGCCCATCATTGGAATATACAAGCCAAGTTCTATAATGTAAAATTCTCACTAGTATATGAAAGTGACAACATAGGAGACTCTCTATCATGAAGATCATGGTGCTACTTTGAAGCACAAGTGTGGTAAAAGGATAGTAACATTGTCCCTTCTCTTTTTTTCTCTCATCTTTTTTTTATTTGGGCCTTTTTCTCTTTTCTTTATGGCCTCTTTTTTTCTTTATTTTTCTTTTCGTCCGGAGTCTCATCCCGACTTGTGGGGGAATCATAGTCTCCATAATCATTTCCTCACTTGGGACAATGCTTTAATAATGATAATCATCACACTTTTATTTACTTACAACTCAAAAATTACAACTCAATACTTAGAACAAAATATGACTCTATGTGAATGCCTCCGGCGGTGTACCAGGATATGCAATGAACCAAGAGTGACATGTATGAAAGAATTATAAAGGTGGCTTTGCCACAAATACGATGTCAACTACATGATCATGCAAAGCAATATGACAATGATGAAACGTGTCACCAAATGGAACGGTGGTAAGTTGCATGGCAATATATCTCGGAATGGCTATGGAAATGCCATAATAGGTAGGTATGGTGGCTGTTTTGAGGAAGGTATATGGTGGGTGTATGATACCGGCGAAAGGTCTTGTATTAGAGAGGCTAGCAATGGTGGAAGGGTGAGAGTGCGTATAATCCATGGACTCAACATTAGTCATAAAGAACTCACATACTTATTGCAAAAATCTATTAGTTATTGAAACGAAGTACTACGCGCATGCTCCTAGGGGGATAGATTGGTAGGAGAAGACCATCGCTCGTCCCCGACCGCCACTCATAAGGAAGACAATCAATAAATAAATCATGCTCCGACTTCATCACATAACGGTTCACCATACGTGCATGCTACGGGAATCACAAACTTTAGAACACGTATTTCTCAAATTTACAACTACTCAACTAGCATGACTCTAATATCACCATCTTCATATCTCAAAACTATTATCAAGTATCAAACTTCTCATAGTATTCGATGCACTTTATATGATGTTTTTATCATACCTATCTTGGATGTTCATCATATTAGGACTAATTTTATAGCCAAAGCAAATTACCATGCTGTTCTATAAGACTCTCAAAATAATACTGTATAAGTGAAGCATGAGAGATCAATAATTTCTATAAAATAAAACCACCACCGTGCTCTAAAAGATATAAGTGAAGCAGTAGAGCAAAATTATCTAGCTCAAAAGATATAAGTGAAGCACAAAGAGTATTCTAATAAATTCCAATTCATGTGTGTCTCTCCCAAAAGGTGTGTACAGCAAGGATGATTGTGGTAAACTAAAAAGCAAAAACTCAAATCATACGAGACGCTCCAAGCAAAACGCATATCATGTGGTGAATAAAAATATAGCCTCAAGTAAAGTTACCGATAGACGAAGACGAAAGAGAGGATGCCTTTCGGTGCATCCCCAAGCTTAGGCTTTTGGTTGTCCTTGAATTTTACCTTGCGGTGCCTTGGGCATCCCCAAGCTTAGGCTCTTGCCACTCCTTATTCCATAATCCATCAAATATTTACCCAAAACTTGAAAACTTCACAACACAAAACTCAACAGAAAATCTCATGAGCTCCGTTAGTATAAGAAAACAAATCACCACTTTAAGGTACTGTAATGAACTCATTCTTTTTTTATATTGGTGTTAAACCTACTGTATTCCAACTTCTCTATGGTTCATACCCACCGATACTAGCCATAGATTCATCAAAATAAGCAAACAACACTGTCAAAAATAGAACAGTCTGTAGTAATCTGTATCAAACGTATACTTCTGTAACTTAAAAAATTCCGAACTAAATTGGTGGACGTGAGGAATTTTTCTATTAATTATCTTAAAAAAGAATCAACCTAATAGCACTCTCCAGTAAAAAATGGCAGCTAATCTCGTGAGTGCTAAAGTTTCTGTTTTTTACAGCAAGATCATAAAGACTTCACCCAAGTCTTCCCAAAGGTTCTACTTGGCACAAACATTAATTAAAACATAAAACCACATCTAACCAGAGGCATAAAGGCAAGCTCTATTGTTTAACGCCCCTAGCAAGGCATAAAGGCAAGAATAGATCTAGGTATTATCATCTTTGGTATGCAATCCATAAGTGGCTCTCATAATAGATTCATAAGGTAATTTAATTTTGTTCCTAGGAAAGTGTTCCATGCCTTTCCTTAATGGAAATTGGAATCTAATATTTCCTTCTTTAATATCAATAATTACACCAATCAATCTAAGGAAGATCTACCAAGCATAATAGGACATGTAGGGGATAGCAATCTATATCAAGAACAATAAAATTTATGGGCACATAATTCCTATTTGCAACAAAAAGAACATCATTAATCCTTCCCATAGGTTTCTTAATGGTGAAATCCGCAAGATGCAATTTTAAAGAACAATCATCAAATTCACGGAAACCTAACACATCACACAAAGTTTTTGGAATCGTGGAAACACTAGCACCCAAATCACACAAAGCATAGCATTCGTGATATTTAATATTAATTTTAATAGTAGGTTCCCACTCATCATAAAGTTTTCTAGGGATAGAGACTTCTAATTCAAGCTTTTCTTCATAAGATTGCATTAAAGCATCAACGATATGTTTAGTAAAAGCTTTATTTTGACTATAAGCATGAGGAGAATTTAACACAGATTGCAACAAGGAAATACAATCTACTAAAGAACAATTATCATAATTAAATTCCTTGAAATCCAAAATAGTGGGTTCATTGCTATGTAAAGTTTTGACCTCTTCAATCCCACTTTTACCAATTTTTGCATCAAGATCTGAAAACTCCGAATCATTGGGACGCCTTTGAACCAAAGTTGACTCATCTCCAGTCCCATCATTATCAAGATTCATCTTGCAAAACAAGGATTTAATAGGAGACGCATCAATCACTTTTAGATCTTCATCCTTATTATCATGAAAACTAGAAGAACACGCTTTCACAAAGCAATCTTTTTTTGCACGCATCCTAGCGGTTCTTTCTTTGCACTCATCAATGGAAATCCTCATAGATTTGAGAGACTCATTGATATCATGCTTAGGTGGAATAGATCTATGTTTCAAAGAATCAACATCAAGAGAAATTCTATCCACGTTCCTAGCCAACTCATCAATCTTAGGCAATTTTTCTTCAAGCAAAGCATTGAAATTCTTTTGAGAAATCATAAATTCTTTAACACTAGTCTCAAAATCAGAGGGCATCTTATTAAAAATTCCATAAGAGTTGTTGTAGGAATTACCATGATTATTAGAGGAATTACTAGGATACGGCCTAGGATTAAAGTTTCCTCTATAAGCGTTGTTACCAAAATTGTTTGTACCAACAAAATTCACATCCATAGATTCATTATTATTCTCAATCAAAGTGGACAAAGGCATATCATTAGGATCAGAAGAAACACTCTTATTAGCAAAAAAATTCATAAGTTCATCCATCTTTCCACTCAAAACATTAATCTCTTCAATTGCATGCACCTTTTTACTAGTAGATCTTTCAGTGTGCCATTGAGAATAATTAACCATAATATTATCTAGGAGTTTAGTAGCTTCTCCTAAAGTGATTTCCATAAAAGTGCCTCCCATGGCCGAATCTAAAAGATTTCTAGAAGCAAAATTCAATCCGGCATAATTTTTTTTATAATCATCCATAAATTCAAACCATGTGTAGGGCAATTACGTATCATTAATTTCATTCTCTCCCAAGCTTGTGCAACCTGTTCAAGATCAAGTTGCTTAAAATTCATAATATCGTTTCTAAGAGAGATGATCTTAGCGGGAGGAAAATACTTAGAGATAAAAGCATCTTTGCATTTATTCCAAGAATCAATACTATTTTTAGGCAAAGACGAAAACCAAATTTTAGCACGATCTCTAAGAAAAAAAGGAAATAGCTTCAATTTAACAATATCATTGTCCACATCTTTCTTCTTTTGCATATCACACAAATCAACAAAGTTGTTTAGATGGGTAGCGGCATCTTCACTAGGAAGGTCGGCGAATTGATCTTTCATAACAAGATTCAACATCGGTAAGAGGAGCAATCAAAGTGCTAAGAAAATCATTGTTGTTGGTATTGGCAAAGTCACACAATTTAGTATTATATTGAGCCATCATGACAAGCAAGCAATCCAACACACAAGCAAACAGATGATTTTCACAGATGATTTGAGCAGATATGGGTATATCTACTTAATGAAACACAAGTCTAAAACATTTGAAAAGTTCAAAGAATTTCAGAGTGAAGTGGAGAATCATCGTAACAAGAAAATAAAGTTTCTACGATCTGATCGTGGAGGCGAATATTTGAGTTACGAGTTTGGCCTTCATTTAAAACAATGTGGAAATGTTTCACAACTCATGCCACCTGGAACAACATAGCATAATGGTGTGCCCGAACGTCATAACCGTACTTTATTAGATATGGTGCGATCTATGATGTCTCTTACCGATTTACCGCTATCGTTTTGGGGTTATGCATTAGAGACAACTACATTCACGTTAAATAGGGCACCATATAAATCCGTTGAGATGACACCGTGTAAACTGTGGTTTGGCAAGAAACCTAAGCTGTCATTTCTTAAAGTTTGGGGTTGCGATGCTTATGTGAAAAAGCTTCAGCCTGATAAGCTCGAACCCAAATTCGAGAAGTGCGTCTTCATAGGATACCCAAAAGAAACTTTTGGGTACACCTTCTATCGCAGATCCGAAGGCAAGATCTTTGTTGCTAAGAATGGATCCTTTCTAGAGAAGGAGTTTCTCTCGAAAGAAGTGAGTGGGAGGAAAGTAGAACTTGATGAGGTAATTGTACCTTCTCTCGAATTGGAAAGCAGCTCATCAGAGAAATCCGTTATCGTGATGCCTACACCAACTAGAGAGGAACCTAATGATAATGATCATGAAACTTCAGATCAAGTTACTATCGAACCTCGTAGGTCAACCAGAGCATGTTCCGCACCAGAGTGGTATGGTAATCATGTTCTGGAAGTCATGTTACTAGACCATGACGAACCTACGAACTATGAGGAAGCGATGATGAGCCCAGATTCCGCAAAATGGCTTGAGGCCATGAAATCTGAGATAGAATCCATGTATGAGAACAAAGTATGGACTTTGGTTGACTTGCCCGATGATCGGCAAGCCATAGAGAATAAATGGATCTTCAAGAAGAAGACTGACGCTGATGGTAATGTTATTGTCTACAAAGCTCGACTTGTTGCGAAAGGTTTTCGACAAGTTCAAGGTGTTGACTACAATGACATTTTCTCACTCACATCAATGCTTAAGTCTGTCTGAATCATGTTAGCAATTGCCGCATTTTATGTAATCTGGCAAATGGATGTCAAAACTGCATTCCTTAATGGATTTATTAAAGAAGAGTTGTATATGATGCAACCAGAAGGTTTTGTCGATCCTAAAGGTGCTAATAAAGTGTGCAAGCTCCAGCGATCCATCTATGGACTGGTGCAAGCATCTCTGAAAGGGCATTTCCCTACCTTATGTTTTGGATGATGATGACAACCCTTTGTTGGCCTAATCCTGTGCTAAATGTTTCAGGTTCTCAATGATTAGGCTTTCATCGGTTAGTGGTTATCTCTCGAAGGAATCGTTTGAAGACGGAATCCTCTACGCTTTTTATCTCTTTGGTCGTAGGGATCCCGTACTATCAAGAGGGAATCCACTTTGGGAAGTATAGGGGATTCCATTCACGTACACCTCCTTCACCCCTCTTTTGTCGAGAGAGTGCCTCCATTTTAATCTAATCTTTGCTGTGTTTTCCCAGTGGTTGTACCGCTCGTCCGAGCGGTTGTAGCGCTGGCTCTTGACACTTCTCTGCCTTTGTCGAGCGGTGGTACCGCTGCCTCTGGGCGGTGGTACCGCCACCTGACTCTGCAAAGACCAGCAGCGGTTGTTCCGGTCATGCACCGCCCATGTACCGACCAGGGTTCTGTTTTGATGCGGTGGCTGGGCGGTGGTGGCCCGGTTGGTCCGGTTGTTCCTTATCAACCGGTACAACCGGAGGTTCGAGCGGTTCTTCCGCTCATACCTTAGCCGCTCAAGCGCTCAAGGCCAGGCGGTTGCACCGGCCCTGCACCGCCCAAGTACCGCCCTCAAGGGTGACTCCGTTCTGTTTCGGTGCGGTAGTTGTGCCGTGACTGGGCGGTTGGTCCGGTTATTTGCTAATGACCGGTACTACCGCCCGATGGCCCGGTTGTACCGCCTGGTAGGGTTCTGCAGCTACATCGTGAGTCCCGGTTGTACCGGGACAAGGAGCGGTTGTACCGCTGTAAGATCTTGAAAATGCTGAGAACGGTTGGATTTATGTGGGCTGCTATATAAGGTGGTTCCTCCACCTACCACGCCTACCTCTTACCTCTCTCACTCCACCATTAATGCTCTCAAGCTCTCTTGCCCGATCTCTCTCTCTAGCCACTCAAACTTGTTGATTTGCTAGGGTTTGAAGGAGGAGACCTAGATCTACACTTCCACCAAAGGATATTTAGTTCCCCCATACTTTCTAGTGTGGATTTTGTTACTCTTGGGTGCTTGAGCACCCTAGACGGTTGAGGTCACCTCGAGGCCATATTCCATTGTGGTGAAGCTTCGTGGTTTCGTTGGGAGCCTCAATTGTTGTGGAGATTGCCCCAACCTTCTTTGTAAAGGTCCGTTGCCGCCTTCAAGGGCACCAATAGTGGAATCACGGCATCTCGCATTGTGTGAGGCGTGAGGAGAATACAGTGGCCCTAGTGGCTTCTTGGGGAGCATTGTGCCTCCACACCGCTCTAACGGAGACGTACTTCCCCTTAAAAGGAAGGAACTTCGGTAACACATCCTCGTCTCCACCGGCTCCACTCTTGGTTAATTCGTGCCTTTACTTTTGCAAGCCTACTTGTGTTACTTCCATTGCTTGCTTATGTGCTAGTTGTTATTGCATCATATAGGTTGCTCACTTAGTTGCACATCTAGACAACCTATTTTGTTGCAAAGTTTAATTTGGTAAAGAAAAGCTTAAAAATTGTTAGTTGCCTATTCACCCCCCCCCCCTCTAGTCAACCATATCGATCCTTTCAATTGGTATCAGAGCCTTGTCTCTTTTTAAGGACTTTACCGTCCGAAGAGTATGGTTGACATCGTAGATGATGTGGGGAGCACTCGTCTTGAATCCGATATCATCTACGGAGATAAAGTACCTCGATCTCTCGTGAGGAATTCAATGTGGCGTTGGAAACATTGAAAACCTCCATGACGACCGAGGTCAAGGACATGTTTAAGGAATTCCTAGAAGGGCTTAAACTTTCCACCGCACCGTGAAAGTGGGTGATCCCGCCAACACGGAGCGGATGCTAACTCCGATAAGGGGAAGCTACTAGTGAGAAAGCCCCTCGTCTAGTGGTAAGAATGGCACCGGCATCTTTGCCCATGTGCAACCTCCTCCCGTTTATGGTGGACCGATTCCTTCCACTCATTTGAATCATGCCGGTCCACCACCTAAGGTTGATATAAAGGAGGATTTTTATTCTTGGGTCTATCGTTTTAAGCGTCATTTAAATCATGTGAACACTAACCTTTGGAGAATCATAGAAGAAGGTTTCTATCCGCATGACTCGAGCAACTTTCTCCAAGAGAAGTCGTGGACCATCAATTCAATGAGAATGCTCTCTTCATCATCCAAGAAGCAATCCTTCCCGAAGAAGAAGAGTGCAACCTCGAAGATACAAAGTATGACTATCATGAACACATGGCCCTTGCTTCAAGGCAATTTTGGAGCAAGAAGAACTCGAGGCCCAACTTCAACAAGAGCAACTCAAGTGGCACTAAGGGCAAGCAACGAGTGAGGACTTGTTTCAATTGTGGCAATGTGAGTCACTTTGTTGCGGAGTGCCCATATGAGAAGAGGGAAGACAATGGTGGCAAGCTCATCCGTAAGGACAAGGCCAAGTCTTTCCCCAACAAGAGCAACTTCACCAAGAAGGCTCCTCACAAAGCTTTGGTGGTCCAAGAAGAGTACAATGAGGATGATGATGATGATGAAGATGGTGAGTCGGTGGCCATGGCCTCCGTTGCCATTGCATCGACTCCTCGGGTGTCTCTCTTCGATTCACCCAATGAAAGCATCATCGCCAAGTGCCTCATGGCTAAAGCCACCAACAAGGTAACCCCCAATATCAAAACTACCATCATCAATCATTCTTGTTTGACGGATTGCATTGATGAACATGAGGGGACTAATGTGGAGGAGAATGATTTTGAGATCTTTATGGGTAAACTCAAGGGCAAATCCAAGAAGCACTTCGTTGCTCTCTTGGAACAACTTGGTGAAGCCAATGTCATGATCGAGACTCATGAAGAAACCATCTCTAAGATGGAAGGGCATAGTCGTGACTATGCCGATGAGATTTCGGATCTTTCCAATGCTCTTGAGGAAGAGCGTGGTCTTCGTTTGGCTCTTGAGGAGTCATATAACGATGATCATGCTAGATTAAAGAAAGACCTTGATCATGCTCTTGTTGTGGCTCGTGTGCTTAGCTCCGAGAAGGCAAAGCTTGGAGTTGATCTTGCTAGACTCAATGAGGACTTTGACATTCTCGACAAGGCTCACAAAGTCTTGAAGGGTGCTCATTCTAGTCTCAAAGAGTCTCATGAACAACTCCAAGTGAAGCTAACCAAGGAGAAAGCCACCTTTCCTCATATGATATTGATTGATAATGCAAATGCTACTAACCCTTGTTGTGAGCATGTGCATCTTGTTGAGGAGAATTCTAAGTTGAAGGAGCAACTTGAAAAGGGCCTTGTCACATGCATACAAGGTGAGAAGAACCTTAACGACCTTTTGAGTAATCAAAAGGAAGTTGTGGCCAAGGAGGGGATTGGGTTCGCGCCCAAGCCCAAGAGCAAGAAGAAGAGTGACAAGACCAAGCAACCTCCTCCTCTCAAGCAAACTTTTGTGAGGGAGGGAGAGGATGCTTCCAAGAAGAAGAAGAACCGTGCCAAGGGTGGCAATGCCAAGAAGGACAACGTCATCCCCTTGAACATAGCCGGCGAATTTAACCCCTCATATGTGTTGTGCCGTGCTAGTGATGGGCATGTTTATGCTAAATTTGTTGGTTCTTATTATGAGTACATTGAATGGTCTATTTGGGTTCCTAAGACCCTCGTTACTAACATCAAAGGACCCATTACCAAATGGGTACCTAAAACCAAGCATTGATCTCTTGTAGGGGTTTGCTTCCGGTGGGGGATCTTGGTTGCTCGATAGTGGAGCAACAAATCATATGACCGGGAGCAAGGACATGGTGGTGTACGTGCAAAGGATCCCATCTATGCCCACCAATGTCGAGTGGGGTGATGCCTCACATTCTAAGGTATTGGGTCTTGGCAAGGTTGTCGTTTCTCATGATCTAACGATCGAGAAAGTCATGCTTGTTGAGTCCCTTGCATACAATTTGCTTTCCGTTTGTCAACTTGCACTCATGGGCTTTGCCACCTTCTTTGACATTGATACCGTGGCCCTCTTGTGGATCAAGACTCTTAAAGTAGCCTTTGTTGGACATGTCGAGAACGGTCTCTATGTGATAGACTTTTCGGAGCGACCCACTAAGACCGCGACATGCCTAATGGCTAAAGTTGACGTGGGATGGCTTTGGCATCGCCGTTTAGCCCATGTCAATATGAGATCTTTGCAAAGTCTTCTCAAGGGGGACCATGTCCGTGGACTAACAAATGTTAGCTTTGCCAAAGATCGTGCTTGCAGTGCTTGTATCGAAGGAAAGCTTCATGAAACGGCTCACCCTCCCACGACTATCATCTACTCGAAGAGACCCTTGGAGCTCCTGCACATGGACCTCTTTGGACCTCCATCCTTTGATAGTCTTGGGGGTAGAAAGTATTGCTTGGTGATTGTGGATGATTATTCAAGATACACTTGGGTATACTTCTTCAAGAGGAAGAGTGAGACTCAACAAACTGTTATCGACTTTGCAAATGAAGCTCAACGTCAACATAATGCAAAGATCTTGACAATAAGAAGTGACAACGGCACCGAGTTCAAGAACTACACCTTGGATGAGTTTCTTAGTGAAGAGGGGATCAAGCATCAATATTCGGCACCATATACCCCTCAACAAAATGGTGTTGCGGAGAGGAAGAACCGGACGTTGATGGATGCGGCAAGGACCATGATGGCGGAGTTCAAGTCTCCATACAACTTTTGGGCTGAAGCCATCAACACCGCATGTCATGCATCCAACCGGCTCTATCTCCGCAAAGGCTTGAACAAGACTCCCTATGAGATACTCACCGCTAACAAGCCCAATCTCAAGTATTTCCGGGTGTTCAGGTGTAAGTGTTTCATTCTCAAGAAAGGTGTTCGTTTGTCTAAATTTGAAGCTAGAGCCTATGAGGGCATATTTGTTGGTTATGCTACAAACTCTCATGCTTACCGTGTCCTCAATAAATCCACGGGACTTATTGAGGAGATATGTAACGTGGAGTTTGATGAGAATAACGGCTCCCAAGTGGAGCAAAGTGGTACTTGTGATGTAGGTGATGAAATTCCTCCTCAAGCCATAAGAAGAATGGGTGTTGGTTTTATCCTACCCATTGAGGAACCCCTTGTGGACGAAGGAGAAGGACAATCCTCCACTCAAGTGGAGCCATCACCAACTCAAGGCCCACACGCTTCCGAAGAACAAAGTGAAGGCCCTCAACCTCATGAACAAGACCAAGGGCAATATCGTGCTCAAGACGATGGTGATACACCAAATGATTCCCAAGGTCAAGTTATCTTCCCCGAGCATGCTCGAGATCAAGAACATGTTCAAGACGACGCTCAAGATGATCAAGTGACTCCTCCTCGTCTCACCTCCGAGGAAGAATTAGAGCGTCGTGCCGCCAAGATTGCATCCAAACTTACTACCAAGGGCCATCTCATGGAGAATGTGGTTGGAAGCCTAATGAAAGGGGTAAGCACTCGTAGACAATTGGCAAACTATTGTGAACATCACGCGTTTGTCTCTTGTGTTGAACCCCAAAAGGTCTATGAGGCGCTCGAAGACTCGAGCATGAAGAGCTCAACAATTTCGAGTACAACAAGGTGTGGAGATTGGTGCCAAGGCCATCGGGGAACCACAACGTCATTGGAACCAAGTGGATCTTCAAGAACAAGCAAGATGCTCATGGGAACATCATTCGCAACAAGGCAAGATTGGTAGCACAAGGCTACTCCCAAGTCGATGGTATCGACTACGGTGAAACCTTTGCTCCGTTGCTAAATCTTGAATCCATTCGTTTGTTGATTGCTTATGCTGCCCATCACAACTTTAAGTTGCAACAAATGGATGTGAAAAGTGCTTTTCTTAATGGTCCTATTAATGAGTTGGTCTATGTCAAGCAACCCCCCGGGTTCGAGGACCCCTACTTCCCGGATCATGTGTATCAACTCGATAAGGCACTCTATGGCCTTAAACAAGCCCCACGTGCGTGGTATGACCACCTTACCGAGTTGCTACAAGATCGTGGTTTTGAAGTAGGGCAAATCGACCCCACTCTTTTTACTAAGAAGGTTAATGGGGAGTTGTTTGTATGCCAACTATATGTTGATGATATTATCTTTGGTTCCCCTAACAAAGCTTTCAATGAGGAATTTGCCGCTCTCATGACCTCCAAGTTCAAGATGTCTTCTATGGGAGAGTTGAAGTTCTTCCTTGGTTTCGATATCAAACAAAGAAGAGAAGGTACCTTCATCAACCAAGCCAAATACACTCAAGACATGCTCAAAAGATTCAAGCTAAGTGATGTCAAGCCGGCTACTACACCAATGCCTACCAAGTGCCAACTTGACATTGATCCCAATGGCAAAGCGGTGGATCAAAAGGTATATCGCTCCATGATTGGCTCCTTGCTTTACCTTTGTGCATCTAGACCGGATATCATGTTGAGTGTGGGAATGTGTGCATGGTTTCAAGTCAAGATCAAGGAAAGCCACTATGTGGCGGTCAAGCGAATCTTTCGATATTTGGCTCATACCCCAAACTTTGGCTTATGGTACCCAAGAGGAGCAAATTTCAAGCTTGAAGGTTTCACGGATTCCGATTGGGCGGGGGACAAAGTGGATAGGAAGTCCACTTCCGGAGGGTGCCAATTTCTTGGTTGCTCTTTGGTAAGTTGGTCTTCCAAGAAGCAAAGTTGTGTGTCCCTCTCGTCCACTGAAGCGGAGTATGTGGCGGCCAGTAGTTGTTGTGCTTAACTCCTATGGATGAGGCAAACTCTAAAGGAGTACGGTGTCATTTGTGACAAAGTGCCTCTTTGGTGCGATAATGAAAGTGCCATCAAGATTTCTCTCAACCCGGTACAACACTTCAAGACGAAGCACATTGAGATTCGGTATCACTTCATCCGGGATCACATTAGGCGAGGGGAGATCGAGCTCAAGTATGTCAACACTCACGATAACCTTGCAGATATTTTCACGAAGCCCTTGGATGAAGCAAGATTTCGCGAGTTAAGGCATGAGCTAAATATCATTGATTTGAGCAATGTGACTTGAACCTATGCACCCCCACCACACTCAACTTGTTGTCTAGTTTAGGTGTAGGCATGGACATAGGGGGAGTGTTGTTCTCTCAATGAGCTCTCCCTCCCCCCCATCATGCATAAATCGATCACCTCTTTCACATTAGCCATTTTGATGGTACTTGTGCTTCAAAGACGAGTTTTGGTCATGGGCCCAAGGACAATTCTTCGCGGTGCCATACCATTTGACTCAAACATAGGTGGCTTCGGCCATCGCCCTCTCTTAAGAGAGAGGACTGAGCTCGCTCTGCTTGTGTGCGGTTGCTTTTGTTTTCCCTTCGTTCTTTTCCCTGTTCTTAGTGTTTGGTTTCTCTTATTTGTTGTCCCGTTTGTCTTGTTCTCTTCCTTTTGGTCTGGGCTTTGGTGGTCGGGCGGTACAACCGGTGTCACGGGCGGTTCTACCGCTGATACCTGGTTGTGCTTCCCCAGTTGGGTTGCTTTCGGTGCTTGGGCGGTTATACCGCCCATTTTCACTGGGGCTTCTCCGTCCAGTTCTACCGGTTGTCTCCGGGCGGTACTTCCGGTGCCCTTCAGGAAACGGAAGTACCGCCCACTACAATCTGTCAGCACCTGACTTGCGGTACAACCGGTCCTAGGAGCGGTTCTGCCGCCGCGCGGCTATGGGCCTATTTATATCCGACGGGGCGAAAGGTTTTTCTTTTTTTCCCTTCGTCCCCGTTCGCCTCCTCCTTGCCCTAGCCGCCGGTCACCTCTGCCCCGCCCCAGAGTGCGCCCCGCGCTTCGGACCCGAGGGCTCTCCGTGGATTCTCTCCGTGGAAGCCTTCCGGTCTTCTCCCATGGATGGTGGTAATGCCCTCGTTCTTCGTTCTTTGTTCTAGGTTTTCATCTTGTTTTAGGGCATTACTTTACCGTCCTAGTTAATTGTTCGTTCTTTGGTTGGGAGAGATCGTTGTTTTTCTTGTGTCTGTGCAGTACCTAGAACTCCGAATATTGCTTGGGTGATTTGCACGTCTTGAACAGATCTAACTACCCTGGTAGTGCCACTGTCAGCGGTTCTAACGCCCAGATGGGCGGTACAACCGGTGGGGCGGTTCTACCGGTGGGAGATCCGGTACAACCGGAATGTCTGCACCACACAGCACTGTTCTGGTTTCTATGGTGTTGCATTTTTCGTATGCTTTCCTCTCATTCTTGTTGGTTTTGGTGTGTCCCCTTCGTGTTTGTGTTCAGGTGGCTCCAGTTCTCGCCCTGCTCCTCGCAAGACCAAGAAGATGGTTCGAAGGGCTCCGCGCCCGGCTGAGTCTGAAGAGGAAGTTGTGATCCCCACCAAGCCCACTCGCCGTGAAAAGTCTGCCGCTGCCAAGGAACGTGTGGTAATGCCACTCCACCGTTGGAAAGCCAAGGATTGGGAAGCCTTCCGCTCAAAGAATCCTTATGTGGTTCCCGTAGCTCCTCGTTGGACCACTGTTCAATTTCGAATGAGATGCAAGTCTGAATTGTTCATGAACTCTTTGAGCACAACAAAACAGATATGCCAAGCAGTGGACCATCGATCTTGATCATTGGCGGAACAACCTGGAGTATTTTGGTGAGGCTTTGGCTCTCTGTGAGGAGTTTGATCTTGTCAAGCTCATGTCCGTCTCCTGTGACTTTGATGTTCAACTCATCCATCAGTTCTATGCCACCGTTCACTTTGGAGAAGCTGACGCGCGCACCCTCACTTTCATGTGTCGTGATGAGCTTTTTCATGTTCCCTGGAGGACCTTCTGCAATGCTATTGGGTATGATGATACCGGTCTGGAAGGAAGGGGTGGCATTCGCCCCCATGATCATCCTGAGCCCATGCCTAAGGAGAAGCTTGCCCCTCCGTACATTCGGGGCCGTGGTATTATTGGTGAATCTAAGGATTTGGTGAAGGTCTATGACATCATGCATCGTGTTTTTCGCAATGTGCTTCTGCCCAAAGTGGGGAATCAAGATGAAATCCATGGCTATCTTGTTAACTTGATGGTTGCTATGAAGACCAAGGTGGGATCTGGGGAGACGTTTGATGTGTCCAACTGGCTGTGGCACGAGATGTACAACATGGTCATCTACAGGAAGGTCCCCATTTATGCTCCGTTTGTCATGTGCTTTCTGAACTCCGTGTGGGAAGTTCGCCGTCCTGGAGAGCCCCTCACCTCTCCTGACAATCTTACCATTCACGAAGTCAATCTCCTTAAGAAGAAGAAGCACGCCGAGCCACGCTTCCCTGATGATGCTCCTGAGGATGTCTATGCCACTTCTGATGATGAGGATTTTGAGTTGGAACCAGGGGCCAAGCCCTCGTGGGTGGACAAGCTCGCTGCCAAGGTGAAGAAGACTTTCTGCCTTCAGTCTGACATCCAGAAGAGGATGTATGAGGCACATGTCAATGAGAAGCTTGCACGGCGTCGCCAAATTGGTATGATGAGGCACCTCAGCATGTCGGTTCAGAGTGGTTCTGAGAAGAGCATCACACCGGAGGAGCGTTGGATATCTTCCCACAGCATCTGGACTGATGATGAAGCCCCTCCTCAGCCCTCCACCACCGTTTCTGCTGCTGATGATATCATGGAGGACTCAGTTCGGGACGATGATGAAGTTTCTGATAATGGTGAAGATTCTGACAATGATGAAGATCCAGATGCTACCGAGGAGTCAGAGGAGGACGATCGAGCACAGGCGATACCGCTCTCTTCCTTTTGGTGTCCTGATGCCAAAGGGGGAGAGAGTGTGGTAGGACTCGAGAGTTGCATGGGTGGTTGCGTAGTGTGTGTCTCGTGTTGAACTTGTCTGTGGTCTCCAATTGAACTTTGGTCGTTCTCGTTTGCTTTGTGTGGATTTTGTGCCACTCCTGCTATCTTATCTTTATGCTTGTTGGTCTTTATTGGTAGTATTGCTCTTGTTTCATTGTGTTGGCTACCTTCATGTTATGCTTTATGTGGCCAGCCTATAAAATCTAGGGGGAGTCTCGAACTGGGGCTCACATCTAGGGGGAGCTCCGTCTAGATTCTATAGACTTCTATCTTATATCGTGTTGTTGTCATCATCCGCCAAAAAGGGGGAGATTGAAAGGGCATTTCCCTACCTTATGTTTTGGATGATGATGACAACCCTTTGTTGGCCTAATCCTGTGCTAAATGTTTCAGGTTCTCAATGATTAGGCTTTCATCGGTTAGTGGTTCTCTCTCGAAGGAATCGTTTGAAGATGGAATCCTCTACGCTTTTTATCTCTTTGGTCGTAGGGATCCCGTACTATCAAGAGGGAATCCACTTTGGGAAGTATAGGGGATTCCATTCACGTACACCTCCTTCACCCCTCTTTTGTTGAGGGAGTGCCTCCATTTTAATCTAATCTTTGCCGTGTTTTCCCAGCGGTTGTACCGCTGGCTCTTGACGCTTCTCTGCCTTTGTCGAGTGGTGGTACCACTGCCTCCGGGCGGTGGTACCGCCACCTGACTCTGCAAAGACTAGCAGCGGTTGTTCCGGCCATGCACCGCCCATGTACCGGCCAGGGTTCTGTTTTGATGCGGTGGCTGGGCGGTGGTGGCCCGGTTGGTCCGGTTGTTCCTTATCAACCGGTACAACCGGAGGATCGAGCGGTTCTTCCGCTCATACCTTAGCCTCTCAAGCGCTCAAGGCCAGGCGGTTGCACCGGCCCTGCACCGCCCAAGTACCGCCCTCAAGGGTGACTCCGTTCTGTTTCGGTGCGGTAGTTGTGCCGTGACTGGGCGGTTGGTCTGGTTATTTGCTAATGACCGGTACTACCGCCCGATGGCCCGGTTGTACCGCCTGGTAGGGTTCTGCAGCTACATCGTGAGTCCCGATTGTACCGGGACAAGGAGCGGTTGTACCGCTGCAGTACTGAAAATGCAGTAACGGTTGGATTTATGTGGGCTGCTATATAAGGTGGTTCCTCCACCTACCACGCCTACCTCTTACCTCTCTCACTCCACCATTAACGCTCTCAAGCTCTCTTGCCCGATCTCTCTCTCTAGCTACTCAAACTTGTTGATTTGCTAGGGTTTGAAGGAGGAGACCTAGATCTACACTTCCACCAAAGGATATTTAGTTCCCCCATACTTTCTAGTGTGGATTTTGTTACTCTTGGGTGCTTGAGCACCCTAGACGGTTGAGGTCACCTCGAGGCCATATTCCATTGTGGTGAAGCTTCGTGGTTTCGTTGGGAGCCTCCAATTGTTGTGGAGATTGCCCCAACCTTCTTTGTAAAGGTCCGGTTGCCGCCTTCAAGGGCACCAATAGTGGAATCACGGCATCTCGCATTGTGTGAGGGCGTGAGGATATCTGGTGGCCCTAGTGGCTTCTTGGGAGCATTGTGCCTCCACACCGCTCTAACGGAGACGTATTTCCTTAAAAGGAAGGAACTTCGGTAACACATCCTCGTCTCCACCGGCTCCACTCTTGGTTAATTCGTGCCTTTACTTTTGCAAGCCTACTTGTGTTACTTCCATTGCTTGCTTATGTGCTAGTTGTTATTGCATCATATAGGTTGCTCACTTAGTTGCACATCTAGACAACCTATTTTGTTGCAAAGTTTAATTTGGTAAAGAAAAGCTTAAAAATTGTTAGTTGCCTATTCACCCCCCTCTAGTCAACCATATCGATCCTTTCAATCTCGGAGTTGGAATATACGCTTTGATGAGTTGATCAAAGCATATAGTTTTATATAGACTTGCGGTGAAGTTTGTATTTACAAGAAAGTGAGTGGAAGCACTACAGTCTTTGTGATAAGTATATGTGAATGACATACTGTTGGTCGGAAATGATGTATAATTTTCTGGAAAGCATAAAGGAGTGTTTGAAAGGAGATTTTCAAAGAAAGACCTTGGTGAAGCTGCTTACATATTGGGCATCAAGATCTATAGAGATAGATCGAGACGGTTAATAAGATTTTTCAATGAGTACATACCTTGACAAGATTTTGAAGTAGTTCAAAATGGAACAGTCAAAGAAGGAGTTCTTGCCTGTATTGCAAGGTATAAAGTTGAGTAAGACTCAAAACCCGACCACAACAGAAGATAGAAAGAGAATGAACGTCATTCCCTATGCCTCAGCCATAGGTTCTATAAAGTATGCCATGCTGTATACCAGACCTATTTTGTACCTTGCCATGAGTTTGGCAAGGGGATAAAATAGTGATCAAGGAGTAGATCGCTGGACAGAGGTCAAAATTATCCTTAGGTACCTCAAGAGCCTAAAGAGGACTAAGGAAATGTTTCTGGGTTATGAAAGTGACAAAGAGTTCGTCAAAAAGGGTTACATCGATGCAAGCTTTGACACTGATCCGGATGACTCTGAGTCTCAATCTAGATACATATTGAAAGTGGGAGCAATTAGCTAGAGTAGCTCCATGTAGAGCATTGTAGACATAGAAATTTGCAAAGTACATACGGATCTGAATGTGGCAGAACCGTTGACTAAACCTTTCTCACAAGCAAAACATGATCACACCTTAGTACTCTTTGGGTGTTAATCACATGGAGATGTGAACTAGATTACTGACTCTAGTAAACCCTTAGGGTGTTGGTCACATGGCGATGTGAACTATGGGTGTTAATCACATGGTGATGTGAACTATTGGTGTTAAATCACATGGCGATGTGATCTAGATTATTGACTCTAGTGCAAGTGGGAGACTGAAGGAAATATGCCCTAGAGGCAATAATAAAGTTGTTATTTTATATTTCCTTATATCATGATAAATGTTTATTATTCATGCTAGAATTGTATTAACCAAAAACTTGATACATGTGTGGATACATAGACAAAACACCGTGTCCCTAGTAAGCCTCTACTAGACTAGCTCGTTAATCAAAGATGGTTAAGTTTCCTAACTATAGACATGTGTTGTCATTTGATGAATGGGATCACATCATTAGGAGAATGATGTGATGGACAAGACCCATCCGTTAGCTTAGCATAATGATCGTTCAGTTTTATTGCTATAGCTTTCTTCATGTCATATACATATTCCTTTTACTATGAGATTATGCAACTCCCGGATACCGGAGGAATGCCTTGTGTGCTATCAAACATCACAACGTAACTGGGTGATTATAAAGATGCTCTACAGGTATCTTCGAAGGTGTTTGTTGGGTTGGCATAGATCGAGATTAGGATTTGTCACTCCAAGTATCGGAGAGGTATCTCTGGGCCCTCTCGGTAATGCACACCATAATAAGCCTTGCAAGCAATGTGAATAATGAGTTAGTTGCGGGATGATGCATTACGGAACGAGTAAAGAGACTTGCCGGTAACGAGATTGAACTAGGTATGAAGATACCGACAATCGAATCTCGGGCAAGTAACATACCGATGACAAAGGGAATAACGTATGTTGTCATTACGTTACGACCGATAAAGATCTTCGTAGAATATGTGGGAACCAATATGAGCATCCAGTTTCAGCTGTTGGTTATTGACTGGAGAGGTGTCTCGGTCATGTCTACATAGTTCCGAACCCGTAGGGTCCGCACGCTTAACGTTCGATGACGATTTTGTATTATATGAGTTATGTGATTTGGTGACCGAATGTTTTTTGGAGTCCCAGATTAGATCGCGGACATGACGAGGAGTCTCGAAATGGTGGAGAGGTAAAGATTCATATATAGGACGATAGTATTCGGACACCGGAAGTGTTCCGGGGGTACCGGGTACGTATCGGGTCACCGGAAGGGGTTCCGGGCACCCCCCGGCAAAGATATGGGCCTTATTGGGCCTAGGGCGGGACAGACCAGCCCCTTGTGGGCTGGTGCGCCCTCACATGGGCCGATCTAAGTGGAGAAAGGAAAAGGGGAGGAGGAAAGGAAATAGAGGGAATAGGATTCCCCTTCCTTTCCCCTCTCCCCTCTTTCCTTCTCCCCTTCGGAGATAAGGAAAGGGGGAGGCCGAATTGGAGGAGGCCCCAAGTAGGATTCCTCCTACTTGGGGCGCCCCAAGGCTGCTCCCCTCCCTCTCCCACCTATATATACATGGGGAGGGGGCGCCTAGAACACATACCAACAATTGTTAGCCATGTACGGCGCCCCCCCCCTCCATATTTTACGCCTCCGGTCATATTCACGTAGTGCTTAGGCGAAGCCCTGCGCGGACTACTTCACCATCACCGTCACCATGCTGTCGTGCTGATGGAACTCTCCCTAGACACTTTGCTGGATCAAGAGTTCAAGGGACGTCATCGAGCTGAATGTGTGCAGAACTCGGAGGTGTCGTACGTTCGGTGCTTGATCGGTCAGAACAAGAAGAAGTTCGACTACATCAACCGCATTAACAAACGCTTCCGCTTTCGGTCTACAAGGGTACATGGACACACTCTTACCCTCTCGTTGCTATGCATCTCCTAGATAGATCTTGCGTGAGCATAGGAATTTTTTTGAAATTTCATGCTATGTTTCCCAAAAAAAAACACGTCAGCAAATAGCAAAATCATATTAGATCAAAGCTATGTGTATGCTAGGGGAAGAAAAAAATCAAAGCGATCAGATCAACATTCGGAAAACTTCAACAATGTTCATATCCACACCAACCATGTCATGACACCACACAGACGCCGTGGTTCTTCAACAGCAATGCCTTCAGGAAAGGAATAACGCTCAAGCGTCATCGTCACCGGATTCAACCAACATCAGAATCTAGGTTTTCACTGTGAAGAATCAGTCTAAGCATATCCGTACAATGCCTTCAACAAGGTAACGACGTAGAAACATCGTCATTGCCAGGTATATATAACTAACTCGGGTCGGACCTAGGTTTTCACCTCGGAACTCGAGACCGGGTGCTCGAGTAGCATCACCATGGATGTCACAAGCATTGTCACCACCACTTTTCCATGATTCGAGCAGCCACATGTGATGCATGTGTTGGGAACGTAGCATGCAATTTCAAAAAAAATCCTACACTCATGCAAGATCTATCTAGGAGATGCATAGCAATGAGAGGGGGAGAGTGTGTCCATTTACCCTCGTAGATCGAAAGCGGAAGCGTTAAGTTAACGCGGTTGATGTAGTTGAACGTCTTCACGATGCAACCGATCTAGTACCGAACGTACGCCACCTCCGAGTTCAGCACATGTTTAGCTCGATGACGTCCCTCAAACTCTTGATCTAGCAGAGGGTCGAGGGAGAGTTCCGTCAGCACGACGACGTGGTGACGATGATGGTGATGTGATCCGCGCAGGGCTTCGCCTAAGCACTATGACGCTATGACCAGAGGAGTAAACTGTGGTGGGGGCACCGCACACGGCTAAGAGATTAATTGATGTGCTATGGGGTGCCCCCTACCCCCCGTATATAATGGAGGGGAGGAGGAGGCGGCCAGCCAAGAGGGGCGCACCATGGGGGAGTCCTACTAGGACTCCACTCCTAGTAGGATTCGCCCCCCCCCCTTTCCTTTCTTCATCGAAGGGGAAAAGAAAGGAGTGGGAGAGGGAGAGGGAAAGAGGGAAAGGGGGGCACCGCCCCCTCGCCTAGTCCTATTCGGACTCCCTTGGGGGGGGGGAACCCCTTTGTGGGATGTCCCCTCTCTCTCTCCCGTGGCCCATGATGCCCATGACTTCCCCCGGGGGTTCCGGTAACCCCTCGGTACTCTGGTAAAATACCGAAACCTCTCAAAACCATTCCGATGTCTGAATACCACCTTCCAATATAATAATCTTTACCTATCGACTATTTCGAGACTCCTCGTCATGTCCGTGATCTCATTCGGGACTCCGAACAAACTTCTGTCACCAAAACATAACTCATAATACAAATCGTCATCGAACGTTAAGCGTGCGGACCCTACGGGTTCGAGAACTATGTAGACATGACCGAGACACATCTCCGTTCAATAACCAATAGTGGAACCTGGATGCTCATATTGGTTCCTACATATTCTACGAAGATCTTTATCGGTCAAACCGCAGTAACAACATACGTTATTCCCTTTGTCATCGGTATGTTACTTGCCCGAGATTCGATCGTAGGCATCATCATACCTAGTTCAATCTCCTTACCGACAAGTCTCTATACTCGTTCCGTAATGCATCATCCCACAACTAACTCATTAATCACATTGCTTGCAAGGCTTATAGTGATGTGCATTACCGAGAGGGCCCAGAGATACCTCTCCGATACTCGGAGTGACAAATCCTAATCTTGATCTATGCCAACCCAACAAACACCTTCGGAGACACCTGTAGAGCATCTTTATAATCACTCAGTTATGTTGTGACGTTTGATAGCACACAAGGTGTTCCTTCGGTATTCGGGAGTTGCATAATCTCATAGTCAGAGGAATATGTATAAGCTTAAAGAAAGCAATAGCAATAAAACTTAACGATCATTATGCTAAGCTAACGGATGGGTCTTGTCCATCACATCATTCTCTAATGATGTGATCCCGTTCATCAAATGACAACACATGTCTATGGTCGGGAAACTTAACCATCTTTCATTAACGAGCTAGTCAAGTATAGGCATACCAGGGACACTCTGTTTGGTCTATGTATTCACACATGTACTAAGTTTTCAGTTAATACAATTCTAGCATGAATAATAAACATTTATCATGATATAAGGAAATATAAATAACAACTTTATTATTGCCTCTAGGGCATATTTCCTTCAGTCTCCCACTTGCACTAGAGTTAGTAATCTAGATTACATTGTAATGATTCTAACACCCATGGAGTCTTGGTGCTGATCATGTTTTGCTCGTGGAAGAGGCTTAGTCAACGGATCTGCAACATTCAGATCCGTATGGATTTTGCAAATCTCTATGTCTCCCTCCTTGACTTGATCGCGGATGGAGTTGAAGCGTCTCTTGATGTGTTGGTTCCATTGTGAAATCTGGATTCCTTCGCTAAGACAATTTCTCCAGTATTGTCACGAAAGATTTTCATTGGCCCCAATGCACTAGGTATTACACCTAGATCGGATATGAACTCCTTCATCCAGACTCCTTCATTTGCTGCTTCCGAAGCAGCTATGTACTCCGCTTCGCACGTAGATCCTGCCACGACGCTCTGCTTGGAACTGCACCAACTTACAGCTCCACCATTCAATATAAATACATATCTAGTTTGTGACTTAGAGTCATCCGGATTAGTGTCAAAGCTTGCATCAATGTAACCATTTACGACAAGCTCTTTGTCACCTTCATAAACGAGAAACATATCCTTAGTCCTTTTCAGGTATTTCAGGATGTTCTTGACCGCTGTCCGGTGATCCACTCCTGGATTACTTTGGTACCTCCCTGCTAAACTTATAGCAAGACACACATCAGGTCTGGTACACAACATTGCATACATGATCGAACCTATGGCTAAGGCATAGGGAATGACTTTCATTTTCTCTCTATCTTCTGTAGTGGTCGGGCATTGAGTCTGACTCAACTTCACACCTGGTAACACAGGCAAGAACCCTCCATTTTGAACTTCTTCAAAACTTTATCAAGGTATGTGCTTTGTGAAATTCCAATTAAGCGTCTTGATCTATCTCTATAGATCTTGATTCCCAATATATAAGCATCTTCACCGAGGTCTTTCATTCAAAAATTCTTATTCAAGTATCCTTTTATGCTATCCAGAAATTCTATATTATTTCCAATCAACAATATGTCATCCACATATAATATTAGAAATTCTACAGAGCTCCCACTCACTTTCTTGTAAATACAGGCTTCTCCAAAAGTCTGTATAAAACCATATGCTTTGGTCACACTATCAAAGCGTATATTCCAACTCTGAGAGGCTTGCACCAGTCCATAAATGGATCGCTAGAGCTTGTGCACTTTGTTAGCACCTTTAGGATTAAAAAAAAACCTTCTGGTTGCATCATATACAACTCTTCTTTAAGAAATCCATTAAGGAAGGCAGTTTTGACATCCATTTGCCAAATTTCATAATCATAAAATGCGGCAATTGCTAACATGATCTGGACAGACTTAAGCATCGCTACGGGTGAGAAGGTCTCATCGTAGTCAACTCCTTGAACTTGTCTCAAACCTTTCACAACAAGTCGAGATTTATAGACAGTAACGTTACCGTCAGCGTCAGTCTTCTTCTTGAAGATCCATTTATTCTCTATGGCTTGCCGATCATCGAGCAAGTCAACCAAAGTCCATACTTTGTTCTCATACATGGATCCATCTCAGATTTCATGGCCTCAAGCCATTTTGTGGAATCTGGGCTCATCATAGCTTCCTCATAGTTCGTAGGTTCGTCATGGTCTAGTAACATGACTCCCAGAATAGGATTACCGTACCACTCTGGTGCGGACCGTACTCTGGTTGACCTACGAGGTTTGGTAGTAATCACTGGAACTGATTTCATGATCATCATCATTAGCTTCATCACTAATTGGCGTAGGCATCATTGGAACTGATTTCTATGATGAACTATTTTCCAATTCGGGAGAAGGTACAATTACCTCATCAAGTTCTACTTTCCTCCCACTCACTTCTTTCGAGAGAAACTCCTTCTCTAGAAAGGATCCATTCTTAGCAACAAAGACCTTTCCTTCGGATCTGTGATACAAGGTGTACCCAACAGTTTCTTTTGGGTATCCTATGAAGACGCACTTCTCCGATTTGGGTTCGAGCTTATCAGGTTGAAGCTTTTTCAAATGAGCATCGCAGCCTCAAACTTTAAGAAACGACAGCTTAGGTTTCTGCCAAACCACAATTCATACGATGTCGTCTCAACGGATTTAGATGGTGCCCTATTTAACGTGAATGCGGCCGTCTCTAAAGCATAACCCCAAAACGGTAGTGGTAAATCGGTAAGAGACATCATAGATCGCACCATATCTAATAAAGTACGATTACGACGTTCGGACACACCATTACGCTGTGGTGTTCCAGGTGGCGTGAGTTGTGAAACTATTCCACTTTGTTTCAAATGAAGACCAAACTCGTAACTCAAATATTCGCCTCCGTGATCAGATAGTAGAAACTTTATTTTTTTGTTACGGTGATTTTCCACTTCACTCTGAAATTCTTTGAACTTTTCAAATGTTTCATACTTGTGTTTCATTAAGTAGATATACCCATATCTTCTCAAATCATGTGTGAAGGTCAGAAAATAACGATACCCGCCGCGAGCCTCAACAATCATCGGACCGCACACATCAGTATGCATTATTTCCAATAAGTCAGTGGATCGCTCCATTTTTCCGAAGAACGGAGTCTTAGTCATCTTGCCCATGAGGCATGGTTCGCAAGCATCAAGTGATTCCAAAAGTCCATCTGCATGGAGTTTCTTCATGGGCTTTACACCAATATGACCTAAACCGCAGTGCCACAAATAAGTTGCACTATCATTATTAACTTTGCATCTATTGGCTTCAATATTATGAATATGTGTATCACTACGATCGAGATTCAACAAAAATAGACCACTCATCAAGGGTGCATGACCATAAAAGATATTACTCATATAAATAGAACAACTATTATTCTCTGATTTAAATGAATAACCATCTCGCATCAAACAAGATCCTGATATAATGTTCATGCTCAACGTTGGCACCAAATAACAATTATTCAGGTCTAAAACTAATCCAAAGGTAGATGTAGAGGTAGCGTGCCGACGGCGATCACATCAACCTTGGAACCATTTCCGACGTGCATCGTCACCTCATCCTTAGCCAATCTTCGTTTAATCCGTAGCCCCTGTTTCAGTTGCACATATGAGCAACAGAACCAGTATGAAATACCCAGGCGCTACTACGAGCATTAGTAAGGTACACATCAATAACATGTATATCAAATATACCTTTCACTTTGCCATCCTTCTTATCCGCCAAATACTTGGGACAGTTCCGCTTCCAGTGACCAGTCCCTTTGCAGTAGAAGCACTCAGTTTCAGGCTTAGGTCCAGAATTGGGCTTCTTCCCTTGAGCAGCAACTTGCTTGCTATTCTTCTTGAAGTTCCCCTTCTTCCCTTTGCCCTTTTTCTTGAAACTAGTGGTCTTGTTAACCATCAACACTTGATGCTCCGTCTTGATTTCTACCTCCACAGCCTAAAGCATTGCGAAGAGCTCGGGAATTGTCTTTTGCATCTGTTGCATGTTATAGTTCATCACGAAGCCTTTATAGCTTGGTGGCAGTGATTGAAGAACTTTGTCAATGACACTCTCATGAGGAAGATTAACTCCCAGCTAAGTCAAGTGGGTATGGTACCCAGACATTCTGAGTATGTGTTCACTGACAGAACTATTCTCCTCCATCTTGTAGCTATAGAACTTGTTGGAGACTTCATATCTCTCAACTCGGGCATTTGCTTGAAATATCAACTTCAACTCCTAGAACATCTCATATGCTCCATGACATCAAAAATGTCTTTGAAGTCTTGATTCTAAGTCGTAAAGCATGGCACACTAAACTATCGAGTAGTCATCAGCTTTAGCTTGCCAGACGTTCATAACGTCCGCAGTTGCTCCTGAAGTGGGCCTTGCACCTAGCGGTGCTTCCAGGACGTAATTCTTCTGTGCAGCAATGAGGATAATCCTCAAGTTATGGACCCAGTCCGTGTAGTTGCTACCATCATCTTTCAACTTAGTTTTCACTAGGAACGCATTAAAATTCAAGGGAACGGTAGCATGGGCCATTGATCTACAACAACATAGATATGCAAAAACTATCAGGACTAAGTTCATAATAAATTAAAGTTCAATTAATCATATTACTTAAGAACTCTCACTTAGATAGACATCCCTCTAGTCATCTAAATGATCACGTGATCCATATCAACTAAACCATGTCCGATCATCACTTGAGATGGAGTAGTTTTCAATGGTGAACATATCTATGTTGATCATATCTACTATATGATTCACGTTCGACCTTTCGGTCTCAGTGTTCCGAGGCCATATCTGCATATGCTAGGCTCATCAAGTTTAACCCGAGTATTCTGCATGTGCAAAACTGGCTTGCACCCGTCGTATGTGAACATAGAGCTTATCACACCCGATCATCACGTGGTATCTTAGCACGACGAACTGTAGCAATGGTGCATACTCAGGGAGAACACTTGATTATACCTTGAAATTTAGTGAGGGATCATCCTATAATGCTATCGCCGTACTAAGCAAAATAAGATGCATAAAGGATAAACATCACATGCAATCAAAATATGTGACATGATATGGCCATCAGCATCTTGTGCCTTTGATATCTATCTCCAAATCACCGTCATGATCTCCATCATCACCAGCTCGACACCTTGATCTCCATCGTAGCGTCGTTGTCGTCTCGCCAACTATTGCTTCTACAACAATCGCTACCGCATAGTGACAAAGTAAAGCAATTACATGGCGATTGCATTTCATACAATAAAGCGACAACCATAAGGCTCCTGCCAGTTGCCGATAACTTTTAAAAAACATGATCATCTCATACAATGACTTATATCACATCATGTCTTGACCATATCATATCACAACATGCCCTGCAAAAACAAGTTAGACATCCTCTACTTTGTTGTTGCAAGTTTTACGTGGCTGCTACGGGCTTCTAGCAAGAACTGTTCTTACCTACGCATCAAAACCACAACGATTTTTTGTCAAGTGTGATGTTTTAACCTTCAACAAGGACCGGCCGTAGTCAAATTAAATTCAACTAAAGTTGGAGAAACAGACACCCGCCAGCCACCCGTGTGCAAAAGCACGTCATTAGAACCGGTCTCATGAACGTGGTCATGTAATGTTGGTCCAGGCCGCTTCATCCAACAATACCGCCGAATAAAAATAAGATGTTGGTGGTAAGCAGTATGACAATTATCGCCCACAACTCTTTGTGTTCTACTCGTGCATATCATCTATGCGTAGACCTGGCTCGGATGCCACTGTTGGGAACGTAGCATGCAATTTCAAAAAAATCCCTACGCTCATGCAAGATCTATCTAGGATATGCATAGCAACGAGAGGGGGAGAGTGTGTCCATGTACCCTCGTAGACCGAAAGCGGAAGCGTTAAGTTAACACGGTTGATGTAGCCGAACGTCTTCACGATCCAACCAATCTAGTACCGAACGTACGTCACCTCCGAGTTCAGCACACGTTCAGCTCGATGATGTCCCTCGAGCTCTTGATCTAGCAGAGGGTCGAGGGAGAGTTCCGTCAGCATGACGGCGTGGTGATGGTGATGTGATCCACGCAGGGCTTCGCCTAAGCACTATGATTCTATAACCGGAGGAGTAAACTATGGTGGGGGGCACCACACACGGTTAAGAGAACAATTGATGTGCTATGGGGTGCCCCCTGCCCCCGTATATAAAGTAGGGGAGGAGGAGGCGGTCGGCCAAGAGAGGCGCGCCATGGGGGGGAGTCCTAGTAGGACTCCACTCCTAGTAGGATTCGCCTCCCTTTTTTCCTTTCTTCATCGGCGGGGAAAAGGAAGGAGTGGGAGAGGGAGAGGGAAAGAGGGAAAGGGGGGCGCCGCCCCGTCCCCTAGTCCTATTCGGACTCCCATGTGGGGGCGGCCACCCCTCTGTGGGATGTCGCCTCTCTCTCCCGTGGCCCATGAGGCCCATGACTTCCCCCGGGGCGTTCCGGTAACCCCTTGGTACTCCGGTAAAATACCCGAACCTCTCGAAACCATTCCGATGTCCGAGTACCACCTTTCATTATATCAATCTTTACCTCTTGACTATTTCGAGACTCCTCGTCATGTCCGTGATCTCATCCGGGACTCCGAACAAACTTCGATCACCAAAACACATAACTCATAATACAAATCGTCATCGAACGTTAAGCGTGCGGACCCTACGGGTTTGAGAACTATGTAGACATGACCGAGACACATATCCGGTCAATGACCAACAGCGGAACCTGGATGCTCATATTGGTTCCTACATATTCTACAAAGATCATTATCGGTCAAACCGCAATAACAACATACGTTATTGCCTTTGTCATCGGTATGTTACTTGCTCGAGATTCGATCGTCAGTGTCATCATACCTAGTTCAATCTCATTACCGGGAATTCTCTTTACTCGTTCCATAATGCATCATCCCGCAACTAACTCATTAGTCACATTGCTTGCAAGGCTTATAGTGATGTGCATACCGAGAGGGCCCAAAGATACGTCTCCGATACTCGGAGTGACAAATCCTAATCTTGATCTATGCCAACCCAACCAACACCTTCGGAAACACCTGTAGAGCATATTTATAATCACCAAGTTACGTTGTGACTGTTAGAAGGGAGAGAGGGGTTTGGTGGAATAATTCGTTGTATTCCTTGAGCCTCGTGAGCATATATATATAAGAGTACATGGTCAACTTGGAGTACAAGACAAGCAGGAACATATCCTAGTCTATCTCGTATTTCCTAACTAAACATAATACTCAACATCCCCCCACAGTCACAACGGTAGCGACGCAGACAGTGAGACTGGACAAGAATCCGAAGGCAAGCCGACGGATACCCCCCACAGTCGTAATAGTCGATGCATCTCGGAAGTCGTTGCTGGAGTGGAAACCCGACGAGGTTCCTCAAGCAAGGCGGTAGCCCATTGTGCCGTTTGTCGATGTAGCCGAGAGCGTAGGTGGTGTAGCTGTAGTCGAGGTAGCTGTGCGAAGAACGCCGTGGTCGGTGTCGAGTCGGGGTTGCCGGTGTCGAGGAAGGCGCTGTGGACCGGGAAGAAGAGCGGCAGCAGCGGCCTGAGGAGGCGGCGGCGGCTAGGTCAGAAGCACGGCGGCGGTGCTCGATGTAGGCGAGGAGAACCCGACATCATGACGAAGACCTGCGTGGACGGTGGCGTGCCCGTGCCAGGAGAGGCGGCGCGGCACATATCACGTGGAAGTCAATGCGCGTGGACGGCGGTGGACCGCGGGCCGCAGCGCTACGGCCCGAAGGGGTGACGCAACGGCGGCGGGTTGGTCGGGGCGACGGCGGGGAAGACCTCAGGGTGGTTGCAGGGATCGCGTGCCATGCTCGCTACGGCCCGATGGGGCGATGCAGCGGCAGCGCGAGGGTCGGTGCAGCATTGGGGACGGCCTGGAGCGGACGGCCTCGGTACGGCGGTTGACCGCGGGCCGCGACACTACGGCCTGAAGGGGCGACGCAGCAGTAGCGCGCAATATGGTGCAACCACGGGAACAGCCTCAGGGCGGCGACGAAGACCACGTGCCGCCACGCTACGGCCCGAGAGGGGCGACGCAGCGGCGGTGCGGATCGGTGCAGCCACGGAGAGAACCATGGGGCAGCGATGCCACGGCCTGAAGGAGCGACGCAGCAGCAGCCCGTTGCTCGATCGGTGAAGAGCATGCTGTACTCGAGAACAGGAGCGACGACGGCCGCGCTGTACACTGGATGCGGTGGTGATGGAGAGCAATCCAGCTCTCGACGTCCAACACGTCCTCGTCTAGGACGGTGCATCGGTGCATATAGCTATAGGGCGGCAACGTGGCGGATGCACCAGCTTAAGCTGCCGCCACAAGCGCAAGCAATCGGGGACACCCGCACGGGTGCCTTGGCCACACGGCGTGGCGCAACCAAGCATCATAGGGCGCGCGCGACTTGTGGCGCTACCGATGCATGCGTGAAGCCGGGTGCCGCAACCGATCGGACGGAGGAGAGTTGTGGAGGCCACGATCCAATATTGGAGCAGAGACGCGCGGTGAGACGACGGTGGACGGGCGACGCAAACCTATCTATAGATCAGATAACCAAAAAAATAGACGCCGATCATAGCGACTGGCCTGACGATGGTCTGAGAGAGAAAACTCGGGATCAAAGGATCGGGAAAAAGACTCTCTAGGGCAACCGATCAATGCGATCGGTGGACGAACCCTAGGTACGAGCGGCGCGACCCCCGGCGGCGGTCATGGAGGCTGACCGCCCCAGGGGCGGCGCGCGGGGCGGAAGTGGCGAGCGACGGCTAGGGTTTGGATCGGTTAGGCTGATACCATGTTAGAAGGGAGAGAGGGGTTTGGTGGAATAATTCGTTGTATTGCTTGAGCCTCGTGAGCATATATATACGAGTACATGGTCAACTTGGAGTACAAGACAAGCAGGAACATATCCTAGTCTATCTCATATTTCCTAACTAAACATAATACTCAACAATGACGTTTGATAGCACACAAGGTGTTCCTCCGGTATTCAGGAATTGCATGATCTTATAGTCAGAGGAATATGTATAAGTCATGAAGAAAGCAATAGTAATAAAACTTAACGATCATTATGCTAAGCTAACGGATGGGTCTTGTCCATCACTGAAAGTGCGTTAAGTTGACTAGAGGGGGGTGAATAGGCGATTTTTATGAATTCTTCACTGAGGAATTTCAGGGTGAGGAAATTCCTTAGAGAAGAACTACTTGCAGCGGAATAAGTACTCAGATGCAGTCATAACATAACATAAGCATAAACATCATGATGAAGTGGAAACAAACACAGAGTACAGAAAGCATAAGCACAGGATAAACAGGATGAAGATAAACAGACTGAAGAAATTGGACTAAGGAAATTGAAGTCTTCAGTCAAAGTCTTCAAACAGATATGAACAAGCACACAACACAATAATGAGGAAATGGAAGGGTTGAGGAAATAGAACCAGTAGCACTACAAAAAAAGACACACCCGTGACATTTTGGGCCGAACGATAATCTTTTCTGTCATACTTATGACACTTCTATGACGATAATTGTGACAAAACCCAGTATCATCATAGATGTGGTGGGGTCCTACTTCTATGACAAAAATCATGACAGAAAATGGGCTTTTCGTCCTGGGCGGGCTGGAGACGCAGCTGCATGACATTCTTTGGGCCGTCCATGACGGAAAAAACCGTGGTAGAAGCGAGAGCGCAGAAAATATAGGGGAGTCCCCGGTTACGGTGGGTGGTCGGGGGCCGAGCGATGCGCGTTTCTCTTGTACACGCACGCGCGTGGGTGCGAGGCGTTGGGCTCTAACTAGACCCGAGCGAGGCGTTGGGCTCTAACTGAACCCGAGCGAGGCATTGGGCTCTAACTGAACCCAAGCGATTGCACTGTAGGCTACGCGTTGCTGAACCCGAGCGATCGATTGATGGCTATTAACTGAACCCGATCGAGCGATTCCTTCGCTACTGCTGCTAACTGAAGCCGATCGATGTTGCCTCTGGATGAATAGTCAGCGTTGCTGGGGGGTTTGGATGAACAGCTCCCGGTGGGGGTGGATGAACAGGACCCCGTGGCGTTGCCTCTGGATGAGCATGGCGTTCTGCCGGGGGTTTGGATGAACAGTTCGGTGGGGTGGATGAACAGGACCCCGATCGTTCGAGCGGTTGGGGCTGGATGAATAGGACCCGTGGAGGCGGGATGAACAGGACCACCCGTGGAGGGCAGGATGAACAATAGGCGGTGGAGGGAAGGATGAGCAGAGCCCGTGGAGGGGTGGTTGAGCAGAGCCCGTGGAGAGGGGTGGTTGAGCGAGTGGTCGGTGGAGTAGCGCGGTGGAGGCTGGATGAGCAGGAGCCCGTGGATGAGCGATCCATGTGGAGGCTGGAGGAGGTCGACGATGGATGAACAGTAGCCCATGGAGGCTGGAGGGGGTCGACGGTGGAGATGAACAGTATCCTGTTGAGTCCCGTTTTGCGGTACGCCACACCCCTCCCGATGAACAGGACCCCGTTTCGACCGGAGCGCTCCAACACAAGTCCGTTTCCTCTGTTTTGTGGTACGCCACACCCCTCCCGATCAACAGGACCCCCGTTTCGACAGTAGGAGGTCCGTTTCCTCCGTTTTGCAGTACGCCAAACCCCTCTCGATGAACAGGGTCCCGTTTCGAACATGGCCGGTCGAACACAAGGCCGTTTCCTCCGTTCTGCGGTACGCCAGGCCTCGTTTCCATCGGCTGTTCCGTCCAAGCCGGCTGGCTCCCACGCGTTCCGTTTCCTCTCGATGAACACGACACATTCCGTTGGCTCCCCATGAACACGACGACGACGCTGTTTCTCCGTTCCGACCCAGCCATGTACACGAGCCCTGGCCGTACGTACGCGCGAGTAGGCGTTCGAGACCCGGCCCGTATGTACGTACATGGCCGTATTTACTTTCTTGCACCCTGGCCGTTGTACGTACGTGTACATGCTACGTGCGCGCCTCTACTACGACACGTGCGCGCCTCTACATTGACCAGTATGTATGTACACGTTCGCGACCAGAATGACAACGCTACATGCGCTTCGACCAGGTGGGTCCCGACTGTCAGGCACTTCCTTGTGTGCGAAGATGTAGCTGGTGGGTCCCAGCAGTCAGGGGGGTGAATCATTTTTTTGTTTTTGCCCGGACGCACTTCCTTGTGTGCGAAGATGTAGCTGGTGGGTCCCAGCAGTCAGGGGGAAACGTTTTTTTCGTGAAATATGGTGGCCCGTCCGGTGGGTCCCCGCTGTCAGGTGGAGGAATAATTATTTTGCGCGTAATAAGGAGGCACTTCCTTCTGCGGCCGTGGACCCAGCTGTCGGCCTCTCCACGCATGATCCACGTCCGATGGAAGCCGTTCCTTGACCACATTGACCACGCCGCCGAGAGCACCGAGGCGGTGGGCGGCAGCGAGGCCTAGGAAGGGGCGACGGAGCTAGGGAAGACGCGGAAGTGGAAGCCCGCGCGGAGAGGTGTACGAGGGTTCACTCGTTCGGCTGCGGTGTGAGGCTGCCGTCGGCGCAGGGCCTGGCCAGTGGTGGGAATAGTAGGGGGCGGTGAGGCCTCTCCGGCAGCACAGCCGGCCACGGGAGGCAGGAGCATGCGGCACGACCGGCTCTGCTTTGGGCAGCTGGAGCAACAAGACCAGAGGTTGAAGAAGCACTACGGCCGTTGGATGGACATCGTACGGTCACTGGAGCTAGAATCGTGCATATTGACTAAGTTGACAAAGCCCTCCGTCCCCGTCAACTTAGTAGGCCCACAAGTCAGCCTGCCACTATACTAGGTCCCAGCTAGCAGGGGGAGTATTCATTTTTTTTGTGCGTAATAAGGACGCACTTCCTTGCTTGCGAAGATATAGCTGGTGGGTCCGAGCTATCAGCGGCGGTAACGTTTTTTCGCGAAATACAGAGGCCCTTTCAGTGGGTCCCAGATGTCAGGTGGAGGAATCATTATTTTGCACGTAATAACGAGGCATTTCCTTGCGTGCGGCCGTGGACCCACTATCGGCCTCTCCACGTCTGATCCACTTCGGATGCATGTCGGTTGTTGACCATGTTGACCAGGCATGACGAGAGCACCGAGGCGGTGGACGGACGGCGAGGCCTAGGAAGGAACGACGGAGGCGGGGAAGACTCGGCAGTTGTTTCCCATGCGTGAGGGAGTATGATTGCACGAGGATTTGGTTCGTCTGCCGTCGCGAGGAATAACAACAGTGTGGGTGAGTAGAGGGATGGCTAGGCCAGCAATGGGAGTACAAGGGCGGTGAGGCTCTGCGACAAAGACTGACCCGCCATGGGGAGGAGGATGATGTCGCTACACAACCTTCTTATTGTAGACGTTGTTGGGCCTCCAAGTGCGAGAGGTTTGTAGGACAGAGCAAATTTCCCTCAAGTGGATGACCTAAGGTTTATCAATCCGTGGGAGGCGTGGGATGAAGATGGTCTCTCTCAAACAACCCTGCAACCAAATAACAAAGAGTCTCTTGTGTCCCCAACACACCCAATACAATGGTAAATTGTATAGGTGCACTAGTTAATGAAGAGATGGTGATACAAGTGCAATATGGATGGTAGATATAGGTTTTGTAAACTGAAAATATAAAAACAGCAAGGTAGCAAGTGATAAAAGTGAGGGTAGCGGTATTGCAATGCTAGGAAACAAGGCCTAAGGTTCATACTTTCACTAGTGCAAGTTCTCTCAACAATAATAACATAATTGGATCATATAACTATCCCTCAACATGCAACAAAGAGTCACTCCAAAGTCACTAATAGCGGAGAACAAACGAAGAGATTATGGTAGGGTACGAAACCACCTCAAAGTTATTCTTTCCAATCAATCCATTGGGCTATTCCTATAAGTGTCACAAACAGCCCTAGAGTTCGTACTAGAATAACACCTTAAGACACAAATCAACCAAAACCCTAATGTCACCTAGATACTCCAATGTCACCTCAAGTATCCGTGGGTATGATTATACGATATGCATCACACAATCTCAGATTCATCTATTCAATCAACACAAAGAACCTCAAAGAGTGCCCCAAAGTTTCTACCGGAGAATCAAGACGAAAACGTGTGCCAACCCCTATGCATAGGTTCATGGGCGGAACCCGCAAGTTGATCACCAAAACATACATCAAGTGAATCACGTGATATCCCATTGTCACCACAGATACGCACGTCAAGACATACATCAAGTGTTCTCAAGTCATTAAAGACTCAATCCGATAAGATTACTTCAAAGGGAAAACTCAATTCATTACAAGATAGTAGAGGGAGAGAAGCAACATAAGATCCAACTATAATAGCAAAGCTCGCGATACATCAAGATCGTGCCAAATCAAGAACACGAGAGAGAGAGAGAGAGATCAAACACATAGCTACTGGTACATACCCTCAGCCCCGAGGGTGAACTACTCCCTCCTCGCCATGGAGAGCGCCGAGATGATGAAGATGGAAACGGTGAGGTTCCCCCCCGGCAGGTCTTGAGGAACAGGGTCCCGATTCGTTTTGGTGGCTCTGAGGCTTTGCGGCGGAACTCCCGATCTATTCTGTTCCCCGAAGTTTTTAGGGTATATGGGTATATATAGGAGGAAGAAGTACGTTAGGGGAGACACGAGGGGCCCACGAGGGTGGAGGGCGCGCCCTAGGGGGGTGGGCGCGCCCCCCTACCTCGTGGCTTCCTCGTTGCTTCTTTGACATGGACTCCAAGTCTGCCGGGTTGCTTTTCTTCCAAAAATAATTTCTCCAGAAGGTTTCATTCCGTTTTGACTCCGTTTGATATTCCTTTTCTTCGAAACACTGAAACAAGGGAAAAAACAGAAACTGGCACTGGGCTCTGGGTCAATAGGTTAGTCCCAAAAATAATATAAAAGTGTTTAATAAATCCCATAAAACATCCAAGACAGATAATATAATAGCATGGAACAATAAAAAATTATAGATACGTTGGAGACGTATCAGCATCCCCAAGCTTAATTCCTACTCGTCCTCGAGTAGGTAAATGATAAAAACAGAATTTTTGATGTGGAATGCTACTTGGCATAATTTCAATGTAATTCTTCTTAATTTTGGTATGACTATTCAGATCCGGAAGATTCAAGAAAAAAGTTTAATATTGACATAAAAATAATAATACTTCAAGCATACTAACAAAGCAATTATGTCTTCTCAAAATAACATGGCCAAAGAAAGTTATCCCTACAAAATCATATAGTCCGGCGATGCTCTATCTTCACCACACAAAGTATTTAAATCATGCACAACCCCAATGACAAGCCAAGCAATTGTTTCATACTTTTGACATTCTCAAACTTTTCAATCTTCACGTAATACATGAGCGTGAGCCATGAACATAGCACTATATGTGGAATAGAATGGTGGTTGTGGAGAAGACAAAAAAAGATAGTCTCACATCAACTAGGCGTATCAACGGGCTATGGAGATGCCCATCAATAGATATCAATGTGAGTGAGTAGGGATTGCCATGCAACGGATGCACTAGAGCTATAAGTATATGAAAGCTTGACAAAGGAAACTAAGTGGGTGTGCATCCAACTCGCTTGCTCATGAAGACCTAGGGCATTTTGAGGAAGCCCATCATTGGAATATACAAGCCAAGTTCTATAATGACAAATTCCCACTAGTATATGAAAGTGACAAAATAAGAGACTCTCTATCATGAAGATCGTGGTGCTACTTTGAAGCACAAGTGTGGTAAAAGGATAGTAACATTGACCCTTCTCTCCTTTTCTCTCATTTTTTTGTTTTTTTGGGCCTTTCTCTTTTTTTATGGCCTCTCTTTTTTTTCGTCCGGAGTCTCATCCCGACTTGTGGGGGAATCATAGTCTCCATCATCCTTTCCTCACTGGGACAATGCTCTAATAATGATGATCATCACACTTTTATTTACTTACAACTCAAGAATTACAACTCAATACTTAGAACAAGATATGACTCTATATGAATGCCTCCGGCGGTGTACCGGGATATGTAATGAATCAAGAGTGACATGTATGAAAGAATTATGAATGGTGGCTTTGCCACAAAGACGATGTCAACTACATAATCATGCAAAGCAATATGACAATGATGGAGCGTGTCATAGTAAACGGAACGGTGGAAAGTTGCATGGCAATATATCTCAGAATGGCTATGGAAATGCCATGATAGGTAGGTATGGTGGCTGTTTTGAGGAAGGTATATGGTGGGTATATGATACCGGCGAAAAAGTGCGTGGTATTAGAGAGGCTAGCAATGGTGGAAGGAGGAAGGGTACGTATAATCCATGGACTCAACATTAGTCATAAAGAACTCATATTCTTATTGCAAAAATCTACAAGTTATCAAAGCAAAGTATTACGCGCATGCTCCTAGGGGGATAGATTGGAAGGAAAAGACAATCGCTCGTCCCCGACCGCCACTCATAAGGAAGACAATCAATAAATAAATTATGCTCCGACTTCATCACATAACGGTTCACCATACGTGCATGCTACAGGAATCACAAACTTTAACACAAGTATTTCTCAAATTCACAACTACTCAACTAGCATGACTCTAATATCACTACCTCCATATCTCGAAACAATCATCAAGCATCAAACTTCTCTTAGTATTCAACACACTCATAAGAAAGTTTTTACTATTTTTTAATACCTAGCATATTAGGATTAAGCAAATTACCATGCTATTTAAGACTCTCAAAATAATATAAGTGAAGCATGAGAGTTCATCTATTTCTTCAAAATAAAACCAGCATTGTGCTCTAAAAGATATAAGTGAAGCACTAGAGCAAACAACAAACTACTCCGGAAGATATAAGTGAAGATCAATGAGTAGACGGATAATTATGCAACTATGTGAAGACTCTCCCATTTAATAATTTCAGATCTTGATACCTTATTCAAACAGCAAGCAAAGCTAAATAAAACTACATTGCAAGGATAGCACAACTCATGTGAAGAAGCAAAAACTTAGGTTCAACCAATACTAACCGATAGTTGTTGAAGAAGAAAGGTGGGATGCCAACCGGGGCATCCCCAAGCTTAGATGCTTGAGACTTCTTGAAATAATATCTTGGTGTGCCTTGGGCATCCCCAAGCTTGAGCTTTTGTGTCTCCTTAATTCCTTTTATATCTCGGTTTCCTAAATCTCGAAAGCTTCATCCACACCAAACTCGACAAGAACTCGTGAGATAAGTTAGTATAAATCAATGCAAAACTTTTTCATCTTCTACTGTAAAAAATCACTAAAATTATTATTCAACATTACATACTAAATGTATCTGCATATTTAATACTCCTATCCTCAAATAGAATCATTAAACAAGCAAACATATGCAAACAATGCAAACATAACAGCAATCTGTCAAAACAGTACAGCCTGCAAAGAATGCAAGATTCATCCTACTTCCCTAACTCCAAAAATTATGAAAGAAATTTTCCACTGTATTAAATTTATCAGATCTTATTATGCAAAAGGTTTTAACATTTTATCACATTCTGACTTTTCTAGGGAATTTTTGCAACAGCGGTAAACTTTCTGTTTTGAAACAGCAACATGTATACTTGCAAAATAAGCATGGTGAAGGCTATCCTTGACATATTTATTGAAACTAGAGATGCAAAACACTATTATAAATAACATCAAGAAAATACTAACAAATTAAAATGACGCTCCAAGCAAAACACATATCATGTGGTGAATAAAAATATAGCTCCAAGTAGAGTTACCGATGAACGAAAACGAAAGAGGGGATGCCATCCGGGGCATCCCCAAGCTTAGGCTCTTGGTTGTCCTTGAATATTACCTTGGGGTGCCTTGGGAATCCCCAAGCTTAGGCTCTTGCAACTCCTTATTCCATAGTCCATCGAATCTTTACCCAAAACATGAAAACTTCACAACACAAAACTTAACAGAAAATCTCGTGAGCTCCGTTAGTGAAAGAAAACAAAACACCACTTCAAGGTACTGTAATGAACTCATTCTTTATTTATATTGGTGTTAAACCTACTGTATTCCAACTTCTCTATGGTTTATAAACTATTTTACTAGCCATAGATTCATCAAAATAAGCAAGCAACACAATGAAAACAGAATCTGTCAAAAACAGAACAGTCTGTAGTAATCTGTATCAAACGTATACTTATGGAACTCCAAAAATTCTAAAATAAATTGGTGGACCTGAGGAATTTGTCTAGTAATCATATGCAAAAAGAATCAACTAAATATCACTCTACAGTAAAAAGTTTTAGCTAATCTTGTGAGCGCTAAAGTTTCTGTTTTTTACAGCATGATCATAAAGACTTCACCCAAGTCTTCCCAAAGGTTCTACTTGGCACAAACACTAATTAAAACATAAAACCACATCTAAAAAGAAGATAGATGGATTATTTATTCCTAAACAGAACCAAAAAGCAGGAAACTAAAATAAAACTGGGTTGCCTCCCAACAAGCGCTATCGTTTAACGCCCCTAGCTAGGCATGATGATTTCAATGATGCTCACATAAAAGATAACAATTGAAACATAAAGAGAGCATCATGAAGAATATGACTAGCACATTTAAGTCTAACCTACTTCCTATGAATAGGGATTTTGTGAGCAAACAACTTATGGGAACAATAATCAACTAGCATAGGAAGGCAAAACAAGCATAACTTCAAGACTTTAAGCACATAGAGAGGGAACTTGATATTATTGCAATATGTAGAAGCATATGATCCTCTCTCATAATAATTTTCAGTAGCATCATGAATGAATTCAACAATATAACCAGCACCTAAAGCATTCTTTTCATGATCTACTTGCATAAAAAATTTACTACTCTCCACATAAGCAAATTTATTCTCATCAACAATAGTGGGAGCAAACTCAACAAAATAACTATCATGTGATTGAAAATTAAGATCAAGATGACAAGTTTCATGGTTATCATTATTCTTTAAAGCATACGTGTCATCACAATAATCATCATAGATAGGAGGCATGCTTTGATCATAGTAAATTTTCTCATCAAAGCTTGGGGGTCAAAAAATATCATCTTCATCAAACATAGCTTCCCCAAGCTTGTGGCTTTGCATATCATTAGCATCATGGATATTCAAGGAATTCATACTAACAACATTGCAATTATGCTCATCATTCAAATATTTAGTGCCAAACATTTTAATGCATTCTTCTTCTAACACTTTGGCACAATTTTCCTTTCCATCATTCTCACGAAAGATATTAAAAAGATGAAGCGTATGAGACAAACTCAATTCCATTTTTTTGTAGTTTTCTTTTATAAACTAAACTAGTGATAAAACAAGAAAAAAAAAGATTCAATTGCAAGATCTAAAGATATACCTTCAAGCACTCACCTCCCCGGCAACGGCGCCAGAAAAGAGCTTGATGTGTACTACACAACCTTCTTCTTGTAGACGTTGTTGGTCCTCCAAGTGCAGAGGTTTGTAGGACAGTAACAAATTTCCCTCAAGTGGATGACCTAAGGTTTATCAATCCGTGGGAGACGTAGGATGAAGATGGTCTCTCTCAAACAACCCTGCAACCAAATAACAAAGAGTCTCTTGTGTCCTCAACACACCCAATACAATGGTAAATTGTATAGGTGCACTAGTTCGGCGAAGAGATGGTGATACAAGTGCAATACGGATGGTAGATATAGGTTTTTGTAAACTGAAAATATAAAAACAGCAAGGTAGCAAGTGATAAAAGTGAGGGTAGACGGTATTGCAATGCTAGGAAACAAGGCCTAAGGTTCATACTTTCACTAGTGCAAGTTCTCTCAACAATAATAACATAATTGGATCATATAACTATCCCTCAACATGCAACAAAGAGTCACTCCAAAGTCACTAATAGCGGAGAACAAATGAAGAGATTATGGTAGGGTACGGAACCACCTCAAAGTTATTGAGGGAGTCCCGGACTAGGGGGTGTCCGGATAGCCGAACTATCATCATCGGCCGGACTCCAAGACTATGAAGATACAAGATTGAAGACTTCGTCCCGTGTCCGGATGGGACTTTCCTTGGCGTGGAAGGCAAGCTTGGCGATACAGATATGTAGATCTCCTACCATTGTAACCGACTATGTGTAACCCTAGCCCTCTCCGGTGTCTATATAAACTGGATGGCTTTAGTCCATAGGACGAACAACAATCATACCATAGGCTAGCTTCTAGGGTTTAGCCTCTTTGATCTCGTGGTAGATCCACTCTTGTAACACACATCATCAATATTAATCAAGAAGGACGTAGGGTTTTACCTCCATCAAGAGGGCCCGAACCTGGGTAAAACATCGTGTCCCTTGTCTCCTGTTACCATCCGCCTAGACGCACAGTTCGGGACCCCCTACCCGAGATCCGCCGGTTTTGACACCGACATTGGTGCTTTCATTGAGAGTTCCTCTGTGTCGTCACCAACAGGCCCGATGGCTCCTTTGATCATCAACAACGACGCGGTCCAGGGTGAGACTTTTCTCCCCAGACAGATCTTCGTGTTCGGCGGCTTTGCATCTGGGCCAATTCGCTTGGCCATCCGGAGCAGATCGAAGCTACGCTCCCGCCGTCAGTCAGATTTGGAAGTTTAAACTATACGGCCGATATCCGCGGAGACTTGATCTTGACGGATTCGAGCCGCAGCCAAAATGCGCCGCCTTGTCTCGATGGGCATGATCTAGCTCGCGGCGAACATTGGCCACGGAGGCCGCACGAGAATCCGCTCCGACCCTTAATCCGGCCGGATTTCCCGATCGAGAACGAGTGGTTGGACACCGCCTCGGGGCTTTAATCTCACGACGATTGAGCGAACTCCATCCCTGTCGCTGCGAAGACCTCGACTGTGGTGCGGACTCCTCTCCGGACTCCGAACCCTCCGCGCCCTTGCCAATCGAATCCGATTGGGCGCCCGTTATGGAGTTCACGGCCGCGGACATCTTTCAGCACTCGCCCTTTGGCGACATCCTGAATTCACTAAAGTCTCTCTCTTTATCCGGAGAGCCCTGGCCGGACTACGAACAGGAAGGTTGGGATGCGGACGATGAAGAAACTCAATGCCCACCCACCACCCACTTCATAGCCACTGTCGAAAGCTTACACGACGTGCTCGATTTCGACTCCGAAGACATCGACGGTATGGACGACGATGTAGGAGACAACAATGAACCAGCACCTATAGGATGCTGGACAACCTCATCCCATGATGTATACATGGTGGATACACCTAAAGGAAATGAAGACGAGGAACAACGGGACGCCACGAAGGATAAATCCCTCGAAAAGCAGTCAAAACGGCAACGTAAACGCCGAACAAAGTCCCACCTCAACAAAGACCCAGCCATAGAGCAGGGCGAACCGGTGGATAACGAACAAGCTATCGAGCAATCGTCCGAACAAGACAACTTGGATAAACAATCTATCCCCGATGAAGACAACAGTCCGGACGACCTCACGCCGGACAAACCATTGGAGCAAAATGACCTCCAGAAAAGGCTCGTCGCCACTGCGCGTAGCCTGAAAAAGCAGAAGCGGAAGCTCAAAACAGCGGAAGATGCACTCAGGATTAGATGGAGCAAAGTATTCAGCACCCAGAATAATCTGGCGACGATCAACGAACAAAGAGCTACCCAAAAGAAAGCTACCGCCTGAATTGACGAGGAGGCCTTAGAGCCCCCACAATTAAAAAGCAAGAAGGCCACCCGGTCGGATGGGCGACCTCACGGCAAAAAGAGAGCGCGAATGGTGCCGCACACAAGCCAATATGCGATCCGCCTAAGGATTCACATCAAAAGGATGGCCCAGATTAGGTCCATCTATGGGCCAAGACAGCACGCTCGTCAAAGCAATGCAACACGCCAAAATTCAAAACCACGGCACACCCAAATATAGGGCGCTGCACACCCCTATGTTTCATCGATGAGTCTTTGGATCATGAATTTCAGCGGATTCAAACCCGTAAACATAGAGGCATACAACGGAACAACAGACCACAGAGTGCGGATTGAGGATTACATCCTCCACATACACATGGCTAGGGAGATGATCTCCACGCCGTAAAATACTTACCCCTTAAACTCAAAGGGCCAGCTCGGCATTGGCTTAAGAGCCTCCCCGAAAATACCATTAGAAGCTGGGAAGAGCTCGAGGATGCGTTTGGGCAAATTTTTAGGGACCTCGTCCGCCCTCCGGACGCTTGAACGATCTAAGTCACATAACTCAACAGCCCGGAGAGTCAGCCCGGAAATTCTGGAACAGGTTCATTACTAAAATGAACCAAATAGTCGACTGTCCGGACGTCGAAGCCTTGGCAGCTTTCAAACACAACGTCCGAGACGAATGGCTCGCCAGACACCTCGGCCAAGAAAAGCCAAGAACAATGACCGCATTAACAAGCCTCATGACCCGCTTTTGCGCAGGGGAAGACAACTGGCTGGCTAGATGCAGCACCAACGACCCGAGTACATCCGAAATCAGGGATGGAAATGGGAAATCATACGCAGAAAAGATCAGCGCCGGAATAAGGAAAATGGCCCAAATAGTACGGCGGTCAACGCCGGATTCAAAAGCTCTCGGCCGAACAACAAAACACTGCCCCTAAAGGATAACGGTGGACGAGCTATCCAACCTAAACAAGATTCGGATAGGTCGTGTCAAATACATGGTACCTCCGGAAGCACGCAAACCATACCCACAGAGATTGTTGGGTCTTCAAGCAGTCCGCCGACTTAACGCCGAACACAAGGGCTCGACACACCAAGTTAAAGTGACGAAACCCAAAAGCAGCACTCCAGAAAACAAAAGACTTTCCCACTAGAAGTCAAAACAGTGAACTCACTTCATGTGATAACACACAGCTCGGCACCTGCCATACCAGGACACCGTCCGCATAATGGGGATAGAACCTACCAAAATTCGCTATAGCAGCACTTCCTTCAAAGGAATGACGCCAGGCCTTCTTTATTATACAGGCTCTGTACCACTAGAGGTTGTGTTCGGTTCATCCGACAACCCTCGTCGCGGAAAGCTCACTTCCCATCGCCCCATTCAGCAGTAGCCCTTAAGCACTACTGAGGCGTACAGCTTTCGCCCGCTTTAACGCAATACCGCATTATGCATCTCTAACACTTAAAATGCCCGGTCCACACGGCATCATCTCGTTAAAAGGAAGTATTAAGTGTCACTTGAGCACGGAAGAACGGAGAGCGCCTTGACAGCCCCACAGCTATCCGCTCTGCTAGGCAAAGAACTGAATCGGTCATTCAAACCCGGACTCGGTTAGGCGAAGTCAGCGCCTACTAGCGGCATACCCCCATACGAGGGGCCGCATACATGTATAACAAGAGACAATAAAGCTCAATTTTATTTAATTCTTCGAACCGTACTCTGTTTATTTAATATTAAGTACACCTTTCGCATGACCCTTTTTCTTTCAAACTAAGTTCCTCTCTTTTACAGATGAACAACGTGCTACACCCGTCCAGGATACGGCACAACGGAGACACAGGCGCAGACGTGCAGTAGGGACCCGTTGCAAGGATTCTTTTCAGATTAAGACCCTGCGTAAACCTTTTTTCACTGTCTCTTGTTGATATACATCCCCCCAGTTCCTTAATATAACCGAGGAGGAGGCTGGTGCTTTGGCATTGGCCGCACCAGAATTTTTGCGCGTACCTAGGCACCAGGGGCTTAGGGCATTATTCTGCCCATTTTCATAAAGACCGAATACCTTAGGGAGTATTCGGCGTCTCGAGTTAGGCCTTATATGGATCAGCTCCGAATCATGTCTTTGGTCAAATGTTGGGTTGCCCGGCTCCTGTGTTTTGCTGCCTTACGTTCGTTTTCACGGCTAACGCGGCACCGGAGAACTCTGCGATTGTGCCCGGTTCGGCGGGCGAGCACCTCGAGAGAAAGCCGGCTGACTGTCATGATATAGCGAGACTGGTCAACCACTCGATGACTCACAGGAATGTTTAGGATTCCTCCGCATTAATGAAGGACGGTTTTGATCAGCACATACACACCCGAATTCGGGAGAGTGCGGTGCCCCGGGGCTATATAGTAGCCCCACCCTCGAACTCCTATGGCTAAGTGAAAGTGATAAAGCATTATAGTCCGGTTGCCTGGTTTGCTACGATATCACCTCCTTAACAGGACCAAGGCGTTGGATTAAGTGTGAAAAAGCGCTTTTTTGCAAACACCCCACTATGTGCGTGGGGGCTGAAGCCAAGGACTGCCATCTTTCAGTTATATACACATATACATAAGCGGCCGCCTGAGGAGTAGTTTACTACTTGAGCGCACAAGTATAAAAAGCACTTATATTACATTGAAATATTGTTTTCACAAATCATACATGTCATTTAAACATAATATCCTTCGAGCACCGCGTCTCTATTAAACGAGCGCCCGGCAGGACTTCTTCAAAGTAGTGCTCGGCACGTACTCGGCCTCTGTCCGAATCCTGGGATGCAACGTCAGTGGCCTTCATCTCTGCCCAGTATGTCTTTACACGGGCAAGAGCCATCCGCGCTCCCTCAATACACGCCGATCGCTTCATTGCGTCGATACGTGGCACCGCACCAAGAAACTGTTGCACTAAACCAAAATAGCTCTTCGGCTGGGGTCCGTCCGGCCACAAGTGAGTCAAGACATGCTTCATGGCAAATCCGGACAATCGATTCAGCTCGGCCCATTCGGCCAACCGATCGGTCAGCGGCAGAGGATGCTCCGGACTATGGAATTGCGACCAATATAGCTCTTCCCTTCTATGCCCCTTCCGCCCCGGAAGTGCTCAACGCGTCCTGGCGCTTCGCCGCCAAGTCCAGATAAGCATCCTCTGAACTCCACAATTTATCCAATCGAGCATACTTTGGATCTGTATATTTCCTCCGCAGCGAAATGGTTTTCCAGCCGCAATTGCCCGGCCTGACTCAGCTCCTCCTTGGCAGCTCTCGAAGCGATTGGGCATTCTTGGATTCGGCGGCGGCCTTCTTTAGGCCCTCTTGTTCCGCTTAACGTTCCTTTTCAAGAACCGCGCAGCGATCGGTAGTATTCATTAACTTTTGGCCATATCGGCCATCTCCTCTTGCTTGGCGATGAGCAGCCCGTTCAGCTTCTAGCTCTTCGTCCGCCTTTGCAGCGGCCGCATTACTAATTCTGGCTTGCTCTTTCGCTCGGGCGAGTTCTGCCCGCAGCTCCTCCACGGCAGCGGCACCATCTGCATTAGGCATACAAACAGTAAGACATGGGCGTCAAGCTCCCTTACAAGGTGTCCGCATAGAGGTCGCATACCTTGTGACTCGTCAAACCGTTTATTGACCAGCGCGATGTCAGCATTGAAAGGACATGCGGTGCCCCCATGTGTGGTTTTGGTAATTGATGACATTCTCTATGGACTAATGGTTGCCTTGAGTTTATTTGAAGGTTTTGTCCATAGGCTTTTCTTGGAGTACATGTGTTGGTTTCAAGGAGAGTTTTGTGTCGACCAAGGTGCTATTCAAGGAATTATCCAAAGATTGGTCATGTGAGTGTTGAGCTTATTGCAAGCATGTCTTGAAGAATAAGATTGTGTGATCATTCATGTCCACCTTCAAGACATCATCCAAATGAAGAGAGTTGGAAAGATTCAAGGTTGATCAAGACTAAGTCAAGAGTGAATCAAGTTGATCAACTCACAAAGCGAGAAGATGTACCGAGAGGGATCAAGTGATCCCATGGTATGGTAAGCATTGTTCATTACGCTTTGTGTGCTAACCCATGTCTTCGTGAGAGTTCTTTGTGGGGTTAGGTTGCGGTGTGCAAGTTCAAGTGATGCATCACGAAGAGATCAAGTGCTTGAAGCTTGCCGTCCATTGTGGTGACAATGGACTTGTGAAGATGAATGAAGAGAGGCTCACCCACGGTAGAGTATGGGGAGCAATCAACTAGTCTTCTTGAGCCAGCATAATCAAGAAAGGTGGTCCAACTTGAGGAGTCAAGATCGTCATCGTCTAGCTCAAGTGGACCATGTGCAAGGCAAAGGTTTGCCCTTGATAGGTTTTCTAGTTTACGGTCTCATGATGGTAGTTGGGAGACCGGGTTATAGGATCGATTGCCGTACTATCAAGGGGGCTCTCGATGAGTAGCTTGATCGTATCATTAGTGAGAGAGCTCAAACCATTGCATCCTTGCATCATCTTTTGGATTCTTGTTTGGTTCTTCTCCTTGTGAGATTTGGAGCTTATGGTCATTTTTATGACAAGCTCGAGTTCATCAACGGAGTTCTCATGCATCTTCTATGATGTTTTCGATGTTGGAGGGTATGCGGTTCTTCTCGGTTGGAGGTTTCACTCCTTTGTTTGCTAAGCATACCTCCCTGCCTCTTATTACTATAACTAGTCGCTGTTTTGATGCTACTCGTGCGTCTTGTTTCAAACAAGCTTGAGTTTGCTCAATTAGAGCTCATATGAAGAAGTTATGGCGTTCTGGTTTTCTGGAGTATTCTTTGTCTTCGTGGTTGTGGCTTAAGATTGGTGCCAGTGGTAGTACCGTGACCCTCGTGGTAGTACCTTGAAACTCTCTCAGTAGTAGTACCGCTCTCGGAATAGTAGTACCGCTCAAGCGGTAGTACCGCTCTCGAGCAGTAGTACCGCTTGGGAGTTTCGGCCGTAGTACCCTGTGTGTCAGGCTACTTCGCCTCGATTCTCAAACAAAGTTTTTAAGTGTCGGGTTTTGCGGCACTAGCAGCGGCGAGAAGCGGTAGTACCGCTGAGCGGTAGTACCGCTCTACTCCCGTAGTAGTACCGCTCTGGGGCGATGGCCTGTCTTTCTCTTGTAGCGGTAGTACCGCTGGATAGGAGCGGTAGTACCGCCCTCAGTGGTAGTACCGCCTTTCCTAGCGGTAGTACCGCTCTGTCTTGGGATTTTCAGTGGGGTAACGGTTGGATTTTCCCCTCCTATAAAGGGGTCTTCTTCCCCATTGAACCTTATCCTTTTGAGCTCGTGTTCTTCCCCATTGTTGACCTTCTCCGAGCTTGCTATCTCTCAATCCCTCCATGGATTCTTGCTAGTTTTTGGGGAAAAGAGAGAGATCTAGATCCACATTTCCACCAATCACTTTCTCCTCTATGTGAGGGAACCCCTTGGATCTAGTTCTTGGAGTTCTTGGTGTTCTCCTTCTTGTTCTTCCTCTCATTTTCTTCCCTAGCATTAGTTGCTTGGTGGGATTTGAGAGAGAAGGACTTGGGCACTCCGTGTGCCCTTGCCATTACATTTGGTGCATCGGTTTGAGTTCTCCACGGTGATACGTGGAAGTTACAAGTTGAGAAGCTTATTACTCTTGGGTGCTTGGTGCCCTTGAGCTTGTTCCTCTTGGGTGCTTGGGCGCCCTAGGCAGTTAGTAGTGTTAGGAGCTCAATCATTGTGGTGTAAAGCTCCGACAAGCGTCGGGTCTCAATTAGGTTGTGGAGATCGCCTGAGCAATTTGACGGGTTCCGTGACCGCCCCAAGGGTTGCCAAAGTGTACGGTTCGGTGACCACCCCAAGGGTTGCCATTTGTGCAGGTTTGGTGACCGCCCTCAAGGGTCCCTTAGTGGAATCACGGCATCTTGCATTGTCGAGAGCGTGAGGAGATTACGTGGCCCTAGTGGCTTCTTTGGGAGCATTGTGCCTCCACACCGCTCCAAGCGGAGATTAGCATCCGCAAGGGTGTGAACCGGGATACATCGTCGTCTCCAGCGTGCCTCGGTTATCTCTTACCCGAGCCCTTTACTTATGCACTTTACTTTGTGATAGCCATATTGTTCTTTGTCATATATCTTGCTATCACATAGTTGCTTATCTTGCTTAGCATAAGTTGTTGGTGCACATAGGTGAGCCTAGTTGTTGTAGGTTTTGTGCTTGACAAATTAACCGTTAGGTTTATTCCGCATTTGTTCAAGCCTAAACCGTAATTATTTTAAAGCGCCTATTCACCCCCCCCCCCTCTAGGCGACATCCTCGATCTTTCAAGCATCCGCCTCGTCAAGTTGCCGCTTTAGTTCGGCATATTCAGCAGTCCGGCTGGCCTCCGGACGCCCCGCCACCTGTTCAGGAGCGGCGATATGTTATAACTGAGAATTTGATCCTCGGCACATTGTCAATTTTGACAACATACCAAGTCTCAGGGGCTACTATCTATACAGGGCGCATTTTATATGCATAACTGTCAGAAGGTACATTATTCTTGCGTACTTCAAACCCCGTCGGTAAGCTTCGACGGCTTCATACAATCCGCTCTCCATGGATGCAATTCTTTCAATCACCGTACCCATTAGAGCACGGTGATCCTCTGAAATAGCCGCTCGCCCGAGCAGATCCTTCAGCTCCTCCAACCGCACGCCACTTGGCACCGGACCTTCCGCCCCGCCGACTTGGGGAACCCTCGCGATGACACCTCCGGTCGTCCGCCTCACATGAGGGTGCGACAGGTGGAGGCGTTCGCTCTCCATCATCTCGAAAGAAGATCCCCAAGACGAGCTCTGCTGAGAAGGGCTGAAGTCCGAACTACAAGGTACAATTTCGGTTATCCTCATGAATAAATACAGGGACGTTCCTTATTTACAGGACCCCTTCTTTTTACTTACGGCTGACTGGAGGGCTGATCCCCTTGGGGAAATAATGCGGCTGGGTTACTTCCCAGCGCGGACTCTCCGCCAAGATTCCTTCCCCCTCTTTGAGGCCTTGACCTCCGGATCTTCAAGCGGTCCTCTTCTCTCCTCGGAAGGTGGGGCTCTTAATCCCTCCTTCCTTGATATCCTCCTTCGCAGAGGCGGTTGCTTCCCCGCTCCCCCCTTCGCCTTCTTCAAAAGGCGCGACCTTCAACATCTTGGTCAACATGGGATCCGGCGTGGTCTCTGGGAGGGGAGCCGGACACCTTATTAACTTTGCCTTGGCTATCCACTCCTGTTCAAGATACGGATCCTTTAAAGGGCATATATATATATGAAATAAATGAATGAACAGCTTGTCCGGTTACATGACTACTTTGAGTATCTGGGCGATTGCAGCTTAGTCCTGCGTCCTCGGTCAAGTCCGGACACTTCTCTTGTGATCCGAAGAACAGTTTATACATCTCCACGGGCGTCGTGCCCATAAAATTTTGGAGAGCTCGTGGTCCCTCGGTTGAATTCCCACAGGTGGAGGCGGCGTTTGCAGGGCTGAAGGCGCGGATCACCATAACCTCGCGCCATCGCAACCAGATTGATCCCTCTTTCTGGAGATCTCGAATCGGCCTTGCAGCAGGGGCGTCCTTGGGCGGCCCCAGTCGAGCCCCTTGTTGACCCATGATGCCGGCCGCTGTGGTGGACTGGCGGAAGGCGAGGCGCCGCCCATTTGGTGCCCACAGGAGCGGTGATATAAAACCACTCCTGTTGCCAACCAAGCTCCTCTTGAAAAGAGCCCTCGGGCCACGGAGCATCAACACATTTGCTTATGACTGCCCCTCCGCACTCCGCTTGCTGCCCCTTGATCATCTTTGGCTCCACCTTGAAGGTCTTGAGCCACAATCCAAAGTGGGAGGTAATATGGAGGAAGGCCTCACATACGACAATGAATGACGAGATATGGAGGATGGACTCAGATTCAAGTCATGGAAATCAAGCCCATAATAAAACATGAGCCCCGCACAAAGGGGTCCGTCGGAAGCCTAAACCCGAAGGAAGTGGGACACGAACACCACGTTCTCGCCGGGCTCAGGAGTGGGAATGACCTGCCCTGAGCAGGAAGCCTATCGAGATCTCGCCGGTCGATACTGGCCTCTCGCAGCTTTAGCACATCTTCTTTCAGTGACGGAGGAAGACACCCATCGGCCGTGCTGGTCGGAGCGGACATCATCGAAAGTCCGGCGCTGAATCTGAAGCTTTGGGTGTTGGAACTTCGAAGCGAGGCGAACTTCGATGGAGGTGTAAAGAAGAAGAGGGCCTTGGTCTCATCATAAAGAGCTTGAATACCAAGAGCCCACCCGTGGTCGATTAGGACTCGCCGATAGAGAAGGCAGGCCAACGGGCATGGTTGGGTTACCCACGTCCGTATTGATGAGAATCCCGGAATAAGGGGGCACGATCTACGCTTTGATAAGACGTGCCAAGGAAACCGCCTCGCTAAACACGCTGAGGTGGAACAATAAAAAATGATTCATATAAAGGCCTGGCCGTGGTGTGATGTCACGCCGCGGAATACATCACCAGATCTGTGCAAAAATTATTCTCTCTACGGTGTTATGTGGAACTTGTTTTGCAGAGCCGGACACTATCCTTGTGTTCAAAACCTTCTATGAAGTATTCGGAGGAGGAACCTGCCTCGCAATGCCGAAGACAATCAACGCGCCGGACTCATCGTCATTGAAGCCTGGTTCAGGGGCTAGTGAGGGAGTCCCGGACTAGGGGGTGTCAGGATAGCCGAACTATCATCATCGGCTGGACTCCAAGCTATGAAGATACAAGATTGAAGACTTCGTCCCGTGTCCGGATGGGACTTTCCTTGGCGTGGAAGGCAAGCTTGGCGATACGGATATGTAGATCTCCTACCATTGTAACCGACTCTGTGTAACCCTAGCCCTCTCCGGTGTCTATATAAACCGGATGGCTTTAGTCCATAGGACGAACAACAATCATACCATAGGCTAGCTTCTAGGGTTTAGCCTCTTTGATCTCGTGGTAGATCCACTCTTGTAACACACATCATCAATATTAATCAAGCAGGACGTAGGGTTTTACCTCCATCAAGAGGGCCCGAACCTGGGTAAAACATCGTGTCTCTTGTCTCCTGTTACCATCCGCCTAGACGCACAGTTCGGGACCCCCTACCCGAGATCCGCCGGTTTTGACACCGACAGTTATTCTTTCCAAACAATCCGTTGGGCTATTCCTATAAGTGTCACAAACAGCCCTAGAGTTCGTACTAGAATAACACCTTAAGACACAAATCAACCAAAACCCTAATGTCACCTAGATACTCCAATGTCACCTCAAGTATGCATGGTATTTAGGACAGATACTAGTGTGCTAGCGCCAACACCTTCTCCCTGGTTCAGTATTGATAGTCTTGGAGCAAACTCGCTCTTCCTTGGACCAAACTATCCAATGATGGTGAAAGGCGATCCAGCTGCTGTTGACACAATGTTACTACCATTTATGAGAAGCAACTGTATCTATACCTCGGAAATTTCGGTGGTTCCCTACCCTGGTCCTGATATATGCCACTTCAGCCTGGATGATCAGTCATGCGTTGCTCTCGATATTGACAATAGATGGCCCTTCCCAGAGCACCTATGGTTCAAAGCAAGCATTTCCAACACCGAGGGTTGGTTGAGTTGAAGTTCATTCCATTGCTTGTTATTTTTTGTGTGATGAAAACTTTAGTATTTGCTAGAATGTTTTGTTGGAAATAATCTATAATCCAACATGTATCCTCGTTGTCGTTGTGTGTTGATGACTTGTTGTATTTAATGAATGGTACATTTCAGTTGCAAATGCATGTCATAGACTCAATTTATGAATGGTTTTTGAGTCACTTCTTGGAGTGTGAGTACCGTAGTAGTATAGCTAGCATCCGGTTAGTATATGAAGTTGCCACATCACATAGAGCCAACCTAATATTGGAGTATGCTAGCCCTCCCAGCGTGCCGCTTCAAATGGCGGAGGAAGTGAGAGGTCGCGTCACCTTGTGTCCAGATCTGAGATGCCACGTGTACCAGATGAATGACTCCAAGTTCGACCACCGTGATGCTAGGTGCGAGCCCAGGAACACTGTTGGAGAGACCCCCCTCATAATTTTCCTACATTGGTCGTTTGATTCATAGGATAGAATGCTATAGGATTTTTTTCCTATGTAATCATGTTTTAAATGGCAATCTAGCATCCACTCCAACTTCTGTTTCACTTCCTTTGTTCCTATGAAGAGAGTACTTGCTCTAAATGATGTGCCGCTGCAAGAGCCGCCTATATTTATTAACCATGCTCTAAAAAGGTGGACCAGCTTTGGCTATAGTAGTACTATACTAGGTTAGTAGGTGACCTTGCGCTTGGCTCTTCTCCTCTTCCAGAAGTCAAACAATAATGATGGCACTACAGTAGTACTTCTGGAAATCTGACACCAAATGAACTGCTGCACGTCCACCGCTTGTAAGAAAAAGTTTCTCCTCGTGCTGCGAGCCACCGCGCACGCGTTGGCGAGGGAGAAGGCGTAGTAAGCAAGCTTCTCGTCATTCTGCGAGTTAACGGGACACATCAAAGTTATTTATTAGTACTCTCTTCAAAAAGGGCCGACCATGTCCATGGCTACCATCCTGTGCTCTGTCAATGAGTAGATGCACTATTCACGTGCCATCGAGGAGAAAAACATATTGCGTAGTACTAGGTGCCATCGAAGTGCACGACTCACTTATGCACTGCATTTCTCCATTTTCTTGCATGACACGCCACCTTGATGCTAGATTTCCCACGTGTCATGGAAGCATATAGTATGATTTTGTAAAATGGAGGCATATAGATGTCCCGCGTGTCGTCAAAAAGATGAACAAAGCTCATGTCTTAAACGAAAGAGTGGAAGAACATAGATTCCCGACAACTGAGAAGGAGCAACAAACCTCGGGGTGGAGCGTCTGCACTCATAATATTTTATATTATTCAGCGATATAAAATCAACCAAATCTCTCCACATTCGTATACCATTCTATAGTATGAGAATAACTTTGAACGTAAGCCATTGATTCACTCTATCCAGTGTTCATAGTTGGAAAATCCAAACAAAACCAAGCATTGGATCAACTCTTTTTTTGAGATCAACTCTTTTAGCACTTATCGCCTGCCCACCTAGCCCACCGATATATCTGCTCACGTGTGATGACCACAGGAGCTATCCACTCAGATTGTATGTTAAAAAAATTAAGGTCGATAACTAATGCGGCACCTCCGGCCAACGCGGCCAGATCACATTTTGCACGAGAAATTACACACCATGTTTCGTTGACATGTGGTACCGTTCCAACATGTCAGTGAGACTACGACGAGTCCTTTTGTACATTTTCCAAAAGGACGTGTAGGCTGGGGCGCCTCTTCGTGTACCGTGGCAAACTGGCAACCGTCCATCGACTCTTCGCCTTTCCCTCTTGATTTGGAACTGCTGTCGCACGCTCTTCCTCCCTCCTCCATTTGCCTTCACCCTTCCTTCTGCCATTGTTCGATCGTCTTCTCCATGGAGGGAACAAGCCGGAAACGACCCCGTTATTCTTGCTCCGATCTGAAAGATGATGTGGTGGGGGAACTCATTGATCGGTGCAACGTCATCACCTCGGCTAGCATGGCAGGTTCGTTCAAGCCCATTCTCGACTCAACTAATAACATCATTACAAGGAACCCAAGGGTCCAGGAGCGGTTTGATCTCCCCTATCTTCTTCGCCATGACCCTGCTCGCTGGCGAGCGGACGACGGAGACCTCGCCTTGTGCAAGTTGATGCCGCTTGATAATGATACGTGTGATGTCAAGATGCCATCGCTTAAGGGTAAGTCCTGGGCTGGCGCAAATGGAGATTGGGTTACTTATATTGGGTACAATTTGCGAGTGGGAACTTGTGAATGTGTACACTCATCAGCGGATTCCACTTCCAAAAATCTCCGAGTGCCCTGAGGTTGAGCACACAGATGATCTACGTACGTTCAAATACGATCATGGTGACTGTCGTCTACTGAAGATAGCAATTTGTCGAGTTCCCAACCGCTCTTGGAATTACAAGAACTATCAAGTTGTTGCTATCTTTGACAAGCTTGTTGCCGTCCTTCATGGTTCGACTGGATGGATATTGCTCAAAAATCAGTTTCTATACACGGATGTGTACTGTGATGCAATTAAATACGAGGATCTTGTGTTTGCTGCCACCACTCGTGGCACTGTTTTTGCATGGGATCCTCGTAGTTTCGGTATGTTTGTCTTCCACCGTAATTATAATTGTTTCATCCACATGCATGCGAGTTAGCAAGTTTCCCTTTTCTACTAATTAACCTTCTTCTTGTGTTTCCGAGGTCCTGTAAACATTACACCACCTATACTTGAAATTTTTTATAACCAAGGGGGAGATGACGATGGTGATGATCACGAGCATGAGGATGAGGAGGGCCCATATACTTAGTGGCGCTTGGCAACTTCCGATGGATCACCCCTTCTTGTCTGTATACAGCCCACTGCTGATGTAACTATTAAGGAAGCAGGTGTTGTCTCCCATGGTTGCACTCTCCGGACCTATTCCAACACCCGTTGCATGGTATTCGGGATGGATACTACTCTGCTAGCGCCAACACCTTCTCCCTGGTACAGTATTGGTAGTCTTGGTGAAAACTCGCTCTACCTTGGACAAAACTATCCAATGATGGTGAAAGCCGATACAGCTGCTGTTGACACAACGTTACTACCATTTATGAGAAGCAACTATATCTATACGTCGGACATTTCGGTGGTTACCTACCCTGGTCCTGATATAGTAGGCCGCTTCAGCCTGGATGATCAGTCCTGCGTTGGCTTCGAGATTTACAATAGCTGGCCCTTCCCAGAGAATCACTTGTGGTTCAAAGCAAGCGTTTCCAACGCCGAGGATTGGTTGAGTTGAAGTTCATTTCATTGCTTGTTATTTGTTGTGTGATGAAAACTTTAGTATTTATAATGTATCCTCGTTCCGTTGTGGGTTGATGACCTGTTGTATGTAATAAAATGATATGCCTGTGATAAACTTACTAAATTTATGAATGGCTAACGAGTCGCTTCTCTGAGTGTGTGCTGCGACGAGGCAAAAAATAATTTTCCGAATACATAATGGTACGTGCATTGCAACAGGTTATCGGATGAGGCCAATCAACAATAGTACACTATTTGTACTAGCTTCACATGCTGCACTATCTCTACGTCTACGTACATAATACAACAAGTTTTAAACTTGAGACCAGCCACCCATCCTCACAAAGAACACTTTTTAACCTACCACAGACTCCAGGAAATTTGGCCATAGTGTGAGGTGGGCCATATGTTAATGTGTTCGCTGTACGTAACCAGCACCTCGAATCCTTGATACTACTACTATAAGTAGTACTAGGAGTAGTAGGCTGGCATGGGCCAGAACAAGCATTCACGTCCAGGAGTACGGCACACGCCACCAGCATGACTTCCATCTGACACCATATTTCTTGGAGTCCGTGCTACAACAATCTCTTCAACCTAGTCGTTTCTCTAACTCATCCATCATGCGGCGGGCGAGGTGGGGGTTTGCCGATAGTCGGTTCGCTCAACTGCGGTCCCACTTGTAAGGCCAAATCCAACGCACGACCCCAAACAGACCTCCGTTTTGCCCGGATTCGGTCCGTTTGGGTAGGGCAATGGGGTCGTGTCCGGGCCATTTCTCGGATGCGGTGGTCGTGCGCCGAACGCGCGACCGCATCCCGACCGCGTACATTTTTCTTTGCAAGCACATATCTTTTTTTCATCATTGATTTTTTGGTACATGGAAATACATCACCAAAATTTTGACTAGAAAAGCAAGACCAAAGAAAACAAGAACCACAAGAATACATTTTAGAAGATATCCAACTTCCATAACTGCTCCTGTAAGTTGGATTAGTGCCTTCTCGATGCATTCATTGTTGATCTGCGGAGGCTCGATCTTGCGTGCTACTTTCTTCTTCGAGTGTAAAGAAGTAGACGTGTCTAGCCTCTATTCTATCAACAAGTGCACTAGTCTCATCTCTAGCCTCTATGCTAGCTAAAAGTGCTAGAACATCTACTAAATTGCGCTCTATCAATATATCGTTGTACTCTTCTTCCCAATACCAAAACTTGCATCCATTCTACACAATAAAATTTTAAGTTAGCACAACCAGTCTAATCCGAGAGCACAACCGAAGATTTGGTTGAGTTCTTCCTCCTTTTGCCGACACGTGGGACATCCAGCATCCAAGTCGTGTCATGCAAGAAAATAGAGTGGTAGGTGAGGCCACGTGATGTGCATCTTGGGTTAAATTGTAAATAGAATCTTACTACTCTTGAGTAACTCCAAAAGCGGCCACCGAAGATCTTTATTGGATTTGTTTTTCATCACCAGCACGTCGAGGTGAAAGATGTGCAGGTTCAGTGGGTCCTCTTGCATTTTCACTGACATGTGGGACCGCATATGAGCAAACAGACGATGGCCTCCGCGCGTCTGCTGGCTGGCTGAGAAGAGAGATAGAGGAGGGCTGAGCACAGAATCCAGGAAATTTGTTTTACGTACTTGATATAGTGGAGTAACCAGCACCTCGATATAGTGGAGTGGCATGGGCCATAACTAGCATTCATGTCTAGCAGTACGGCACACGCCACCCACACGAGTCCCATCCGACACCAATTTTCCTGGAGTCCGTGCTAGCTATAGCCATCTCTTCTCCCTCCTATTTTCTCAGCCATCACGCAGTGGGCGGGGTGGGGGTTTGCCGATAGTCGGTTTGCTCAACTGTGGTCCCACTTGTAAGTGAAAATGCAACACAACACGCATTCCCCATTGAGCGGCGTGCCGGACAAACCGTGTGGGGGTGCGACGCGAACACGGCAGGCTTTTCCTTTTGAACTTTTAACTTGTAAAATTTGGTTATGCTCCATGGGGCGACCGATAGATAGAAATAACGATTTTCCCTAGAGTAATGAGAAGTTTGGTTCTGGCGCGGTTCATGCATGGAGTACGTAGGAAAATTATGAAGTTGATGCGAAAGGTAAGATAATTACTAGTAGTACCATATACTACTTGATGGATTTGACTGAAAGATAAAGATACATACGGATCCATCAACGACATCCTCACGCCCTAATGCACCGGGTCACCAACCGACGTGTGAGGAGCAGTGGCATTGGCGGCAAGCTCAACGTGCTTATGAACAATGCTGTCCAAGGTTGCCCTGCGGTCCAAGAAGGCCAGCGTCCTATCATCCTCCTCTTACATGTAGTAGTCCTTGTGTACGATTTGCGCGTAGACGTGGGTGATTATGTCGATGGTGTCTTGCTGCACCAGGCGCTGCGTGGCGAGCGTGACCTCGAGGTGGACATTCTCTGGCGCGACAGTGGGTAGTCGCAGGGCCACCAGTGCGTCGAAGAGGTTATCACCATAGAGGCCGTTGAGGGTGGCAGGCATCGCAAAGCCTGGGCGCGTGGGCCGGAGGCGTACGTCAAGGTCGTCCGCGAGCTTCTTGACGACAGTGAATTTGTCGAGGAAGCCGACGAGGACCTCGTCAAACAAGGAGACGAAGCTGTCGTCCAAGCGGCCCCTCGCCCTGGCGGCCTAAAGCACTACATGGAGATGTTCCTCGGTGCCGGGCCGCAGGCCGGCGTCATGGACCATCTGGCACAGCGGGCTGATGCTCGCGCTCATCGTCTCCATGGGTCTAGCTTCTAGTCAACTGATCTTGCGATTGGAGTGATCACTCTTGCCCTTGGGTGCGTAGGTGCGTAGGATTTCGTAGATTGGACTGGCGGTAGCTTTATATGAGAAGTGCAGACTACGTTGAATTCATGTGCGTGTTGGCCATCTACTCCTCACCCCTCTACTGCACCTGCCTTTGGCTGTATGACAGGTTGGCCAGCCACCCGTTGGGCCCACGTGTCATACACCCAAAGGCAGGTGCAGTAAGTCAATGAAGCTGCGTCCCCCTCCGTGCCCGTGCATGCTTTCAATGACTTGAGACTACCAAACATCACATGCAGTGGTTAGTTCATTGCATGTAATCCTATTAAGTAGCAAAAAGACATTAAGTTATCTCGCCGATAGGAATAAAACAATACACCATGTATTTATTTACAGAGGGAGTAGTACAATTTTTGTGACATGCATTACTAGATATTGCTAGTCAAATACTAAATCCAGATGGACGTGGTAGTACTACTAAATCCAGACGGTGGTGCTAGTACTAGTAGTAGTACTACTACCAATGTAGTAGCATTGTACTACCCATTGGCCAAATTATTACGTGCTGCTCCTCACAGTGAAGTGACAAGACCCTACGCCGGAGATGACACCTGAGTATAGGCGCCGTGTTCGGCATACCATAGGCCGTCTGCAGTCACTATCATCATGGTTGTAGACCTAGCCTGCTTACAACTAGCCGTGTTCGACATAATTTCCCGTGTGTAGATGCCCGTGCATTGCACGGAACACCAAGATTGGGGGGTGGACGGTGCCGGCAGCGACCATCGCGCCATATTTTTCCATGGCCTTCTAGATGTGGTGGGGAGGAGATAAGGCTGATTGTGAGAGACGAGGAGTTGTTTGTAAATAGGGAACAAGTGTGGGCATCTTTTTGCAAAACTGGAGAAGTTTGGTTTGTATGCGTCAGATCTAGATCCGACGGCTATTGGTGAAAGATGGCAGGCACAACATCATCACCAACTCAGGACCTGTTTGATTCGCAGGATTTTGAAAACGTAGGAATAGGACACTGCAATATTACAAGTTTCAAACTGATATTACAAATGTTAGGAGTAATGCTGCACCTACGAAGAGGGAATTACTAGGAAGTTTACGTAAGAACTTTCGTTACTTTAGGTGGATGCAACATTATCATACAAACTAAAATCCACCATACGACAAGTCACTAATGGGCAAATAAGTTTTTGAGTCTCTGGCCACTTGATGTTTCAAAAACAAATTCAGCTTCTGCGGAGACTTTGTCATTTAGGCTTAGACGCTTGCGGTGGTCAGCACGCCATTCATTGTTGCGCTAGAGAACGCCAAACCTCATTACCTTGAGCACACTTGCCTCCAGAACAAAGAACCTGGCCAATTTAATCTCAGATGTGCTGCCTCAGTAGTCGATCAAATCAATTTCTGTAAGATGGAAATCAAGGCATTCGATGAGATTGTTATAGTGCAGCACATTTTTCACTTTCGGGTCTTTTTTTATCTGCAAAAGAAGAGAACATATTAGAGCAGCTGGCTGTATAAGATTGCCGTGTCATCAAGAGGTGCCAATATCATTCGCTCATACGATAGGGTTGGCTGGCTAGTGATATTTTTTCTCTCTCTCTCTCTCTCTCTCTCTCTCTCTCTCTCTCTCTCTCTTTCTCTTTCCTCTCATTTACCTAGGACTATGTGGCCGATGCCATATTTCGCAAAAGTATGCCACATAATACGCATCGATGTCAAATAAAAAGATTTTGGCACCGCTCTCGCGATGTGAGAGAGTTGGCACCACTGTGCACACAGACCCACATGTATAAACAAATCAATCAAATCAACAACACCAGCCTCTCACTCTCCCAAACAAGTGTTTTTTATTGCCTCAGTCCTCTCTCTCTCTCCCACGCAAGTGTTTTTTCATTGCGTGAGTTAATTTGGCACCGGAGCAAAGTAGGTGATCCAGATTGGGGCACCAGGTGAGCAATGGAGGGGTATCGATGCCAAATGCTTTTGTCAGTTAAATCTACAGTCAAATTTTCATACTACAAAATAGGAAGAGTAAACCAGGACGGAGGTAGTGATACGTCTCCAACGTATCTATAATTCTTGATTGCTCCATGCTATATTATCTACTGTTTTGGACCATATTGGGCTTTATTTTCCACTTTTATATTATTTTTGGGACTAACCTATTAACCGGAGGCCCAGCCCAGAATTGCTGTTTTTAGCCTATTTCAGTGTTTCGAAGAAACGGAATATCAAACGGAGTCCAAACGGAATGAAATCTTCGGGAACGTGATTTTCTCATCAGATGAGATCCAGGAGACTTGGACCCTCAGTCAAGAATGGAGGGAGGCGGCCACGAGGGTGGAGGGCGCCCCTCCTAGGGCGCGCCCCTGCCTCGTGGGCCCCCGAAGCTCCACCGACGTACTCCTTCCTCCTATATATACCTACGTACCCCCAACAGATCAGATACGGAGCCAAAAACCTAATTCCACTACCGCAACTTTCTGTATCCACGAGATCCCATCTTGGGGCCTGTTCCAGAGCTCCGCCGGAAGGGGATTCCACCATGGAGGGCTTCTACATCATTATCATAGCCTCTCTGATGAAGTGTGAGTAGTTTACTTCAGACGTTCGGGTCCATAGTTAGTAGCTAGATGGCTTCTTCTCTCTTTTTGGATCTCAATACAATGTTCTCCCCCTCTCTCGTGGAGATCTATTCGATGTAATCTTCTTTTTGCGGTGTGTTTGTTGAGATCGATAAATTGTGGGTTTATGATCAAGATTATCTATGAGCAATATTTGAATCTTCTCTGAATTCTTTTATGTATGATTGGTTATCTTTGCAAGTCTCTTCGAATTATCCGTTTGGTTTGGCCAACTAGATTGGTAGTTCTTGCAATGGGAGAAGTGCTTAGCTTTGGGTTCAATCTTGCGGTGTCCTTTCCCAGTGACAGTAGGGGCAGCAAGGCACGTATTGTATTGTTGCCATCGAGGATAACAAGATGGGGTATTTATCATATTGCATGAATTTTTTCCTCTACATCATGTCATCTTGCTTAAGGCGTTACTCTGTTTTCATTAACTTAATACTCTAGATGCATACTGGATAGCGGTCGATGAGTGGAGTAATAGTAGTAGATGCAGCAGGAGTCGGTGTACTTGTCTCGGACGTGATGCCTATATACATGATCATACCTAGATACTCTCATAACTATGCTCAATTCTATCAATTGCTCAACAGTAATTCGTTCACCCACCGTAAAATACTTATGCTCTTGAGAGAAGCCACTAGTGAAATCTATGGCCCCCGGGTCTATTTTCATCATATTAATCTTCCTACGCTTTATTATTGCTTTGCTTTTTTACTTTGCCTTTTATTTTACTTTGCATCTTTATACCAAAAATACCAAAAATATTATCTATCATCTCTAACAGATCTCACTCTCGTAAGTGACCGTGAAGGGATTGACAACCCCTATTCGCGTTGGTCCGAGGAGTTATTTGCTTTGTGTAGGTACGAGGGACTTGCGCGTGGCCTCCTACTGGATTGATACCTTGGTTCTCAAAAACTGAGGGAAATACTTATGCTACTCTGCTGCATCATCCTCTCCTCTTCGGGGAAAACCAACGCAAGCTCAAGACGTAGCAAGAAGGATTTTTGGCGCCGTTGTCGGGGAGTCTACGCAAAAGTCAACATACCAAGTACCCATCACAATCCCTTATCTCTCGCATTACATTATTTGCCATTTGCCTCTCGTTTTCCTCTCCCCCACTTCACCCTTGCTTTTTTATTCGCCCTCTCTTTTCCGTTGCCTTCCTTTGCGTTTTTGTTTGCTCGTGTGTTAGTTTTCTTGCTTGTCACAATGGCTCTACCTAGATTTGGTGATCTTCACCTTAAAAGGTTGGAAGAGATCGAAAGAAATGTCAGAAGTTTTATGGTTTTGCAATTTGAGCATAATAATTTCTTTAGAAACGAGCTTAAGGAACAAAAAAGTTTTATTAATTATATGAATAAAGAGCTCGATGATATGTCTAAAGAATTTGAAGGTTTAAGATCCCAAATTTCTCATCTTGAGAAGTTGACTACTGAAATATCTGATAAGCAAGCTAGCTTGGTCAATAAGATGGCTGCTAAACCTGATTTCCATGATAATCAAGATGAAGATCTAAAAGTTATTGATGTGTCCCCTATTAAATCTCTGTTTTGCAATATGAATCTTGATGAAACTGAATATGATCCACCCTTACCTAGACGGCGTTCCAAAATTTCGGAGTATTTGGATCTTGATGATGAAATTGATAAAAGTGGGATTGAAAAGAATAAAACCCTAAATGTTGCTAAACCCACTATTTTGGATTTCAAGGAATTTAATTATGAAAGTTGCTCTTTAATTGATTGTATTTCCTTGTTACAATCCGTGCTAAATTCTCCGCATTGTTATAGTCAAAATAAAGCGTTTACCAAACATATCGTTGATGCCTTGATCCAATCTTATGAGGAAAAACTTGGGTTGGAAGTCTCCATCCCTAGAAAACTTTATGATGACTGGGAACCAACTATTAAAATTAAGATTAAGGATCATGAATTTTATGCTTTATGTGATTTGGGTGCTAGTGTTTCCACTATTCCCAAAACTTTGTGTGATTTACTAGATTTCCGTAATTTTGATGAATGCTCTCTAAACTTGCACCTTGCGGAAACCACTATTAAGAAACCTATGGAAAGAATTAATGATGTTCTTATTGTTGCAAATAGGAATTATGTATCCGTAGATTTTATCGTTCTTGATATAGATTGCAATCCTTCATGTCCTATTATTCTTGGTAGACCTTTCCTTAGAACGATTGGTGCAATTATTGATGTGAAGGAAGGGAATATTAGATTCCAATTTCCATTAAAGAAAGGCATGGAGCACTTCCCTAGAAATAAAATAAAGTTACCATATGAATCTATCATGAGAGCCACTTATGGATTGCCTACCAAAGATGGCAATACCTAGATCTATCCTTGCTTTTATGCCTAGCTAGGGGCGTTAAACGATATCGCTAGTTGGGAGGCAACCCAATTTTATTTTTAGTTTTTGTTTTCGTTTCTGTTTAGGAATAAATAATCTATCTACCTTCTGTTTATATGTGGTTTTATGTTTTAATTAGTGTTTGTGCCAAGTTAAACCTATAGGATCTTCTTGGATAATAGTTATTTGATCTTGCTATAATTTCCAGAAACTTTCGGTTCACAAAAGAAAAAGTTAAAAATCACCAGAACGTGATAAAATAGTGATTCCAATTGCTGCTGATCAATAAACAAATTTCCTAGGTCGTCCTATTTTGGCTGAATTTTTGTAGGTCCAGAAGTTTGTGTTAGTTACAGATTACTACAAACTGTTCTGTTTTTGACAGATTCTGTTTTTCGTGTGTTGTTTGCTTATTTTGATGAATCTATGGCTAGTAAAATAGTTTATAATCCATAGAGAAGTTGGAATACAGTAAGTTTAACACCAACATAAATAAAGAATGAGTTCATTATAGTACCTTGAAGTAGTCTTTTGTTTTCTTTCGCTAACGGAGCTTACGAGATTTCTGTTGAGTTTTGTGTTGTGAAGTTTTCAAGTTTTGGGTGAAATTTTTTGATGGATTATGGAACAAGGAGTGGAAAGAGCCTAAGCTTGGGGATGCCCATGGCACCCCCAAGATAATACAAGGACACCAAAAAGTCAAAGCTTGGGGATGCCCCGGAAGGCATCCCCTCTTTCGTCCACTTCCATCGGTAACTTTACTTGGAGCTATATTTTTATTCACCACATGATATGTGTTTTGCTTGGAGCGTCTTGTATTATTTGCGTCTTTGATTGTTAGTTTACCACAATCATCCTTGCTGTACACACCTTTTGAGAGAGCCATATATGAATTAGAATTTGTTAGAATACTCTATGTGCTTCACTTATATCTTTTGAGCTTTATAGTTTTGCTCTATGTGCTTCACTTATATCTTTTGAGCTTTATAGTTTTGCTCTAGTACTTCACTTATATCTTTTAGAGCACGGTGGTGGATTTTTTTTAAAGAAACTATTCATATCTCATGCTTCACTTAGATTATTTTGAGAGTCTTAAATAGCATGGTAATTTGCTTAAAATAATAATATGCTTGGTATTCAAGATTTGTAAAACTTTCTTTTGAGTGTGTTGAATACTAAGAAAAGTTTGATGCTTGATAATTGTTTTGAGATATGGAGGTGATAATATCAAAGTCGTGCTAGTTGAGTAGTTGTGAATTTGAGAAATGCTTGTGTTGAAGTTTGCAAGTCCCGTAGCATGCATGTATGGTAAACGTTATGTAACAAATTTGAAACATGAGGTGTTATTTGATTGTCCTCCTTATGAGTGGCGGTCGGGGACGAGCGATGGTATTTTCCTACCAATCTATTCCCCTAGGATCATGCACGTAGTGCTTTGGTTTTTGATGACTTGTAGATTTTTGCAATAAGTATGTGAGTTCTTTATGACTAATGTTGATTCCATGGATTATACGCACTCTCACCCTTCCATCATTGCTAGCCTCTTCGGAACCGTGCATTGCCCTTTCTCACATTGAGAGTTGGTGCAAACTTCGCCGGTGCATCCAAACCCCGTGATATGATACGCTCTTTAACACGTAAACCTCCTTATATCTTCCTCAAAACAGCCACCATACCTACCTATTATGGCATTTCCATAGCCATTCCGAGATATATTGCCATGCAACTTTCCACCATATCGTTCTTCATGACACATTCATCATTGTCATATTGCTTAGCATGATCATGTAGTTGACATAGTATTTGTGGCAAAGCCACCATTCATAATTTTTTCATACATGTCACTCTTGATTCATTGCATATCCCGGTACACCGCCGGAGGCATTCATATAGAGTCATACTTTCTTCTAGTATCGAGTTGTAATCATTGAGTTGTAAATAAATAGAAGTGTGATGATCATCATTTTCTTGAGCATTGTCCCAAAAAAATGAGAAAGGCCAAAAGAAAAAAAAAGAAGGCCCAAAAAAAAGATAAATAAAAAGGGGCAATGTTACTATCTCTTTTTCCACACTTGTGCTTCAAAGTAACACCATGTTCTTCATATAGTGAGTCTCATATATTGTGCTTCAAAGTAGCACCATGTTTTCATATAGAGAGTTTCATATTTTGTCACTTTCATATACTAGTGGGAATTTTCCATTATAGAACTTGGCTTGTATATTCCAACGATGGGCTTCCTCAAATTTCCCTAGGTCTTCGTGAGCAAGCAAGTTGGATGCACACCCACTTAGTTTCTTTTGTTGAGCTTTCATACATTTATAGCGCTAGTGCATCTGTTGCATGGCAATCCCTACTCCTTGCATTAACATCAATTGATGGGCATATCCATAGCCCATTGATTAGCCTCGTTGATGTAAGATCTTCTCCTTTTTTGTCTTCTCCACATAACCCCCATCATTATATTCTATTCCACCCATAGTGCTATGTCCATGGCTCACGCTCATATATTGCGTGAAAGTTTATAGGTTTGAGATTACTAAAGTACGAAACAATTGCTTGGCTTGTCATCGGGGTTGTGCATGATGAGCATTCTTGTGTGAAAAAAATGGAGCATGACTAAACTATATGATTTTGTAGGGATGAACTTTCTTTGGCCATGTTATTTTGAGAAAACATAATTGCTTAGTTAGTATGCTTGAAGTATTTTTTTATATCAATATGAACTTTTGTCTTGAATCTTTCGGATCTGAATATTCATACCACAATTAAGAAGAGTTACATTGAAATTATGCCAAGTAGCACTCTGCATCAAAAATTCTGTTTTTATCATTTACCTACCCGAGGACGAGCAGGAATTAAGCTTGGGGATGCCTGATACGTCTCCAACGTATCTATAATTTTTGATTGCTCCATGCTATATTATCTACTGTTTTGGACCATATTGGGCTTTATTTTCCACTTTTATATTATTTTGGGACTAACCTATTAACCGGAGGCCCAGCCTGTAATTGCTATTTTTTTTGCCTATTTCAGTGTTTCAAGAAACGGAATATCAAACGGAGTCCAAACGGAATGAAATCTTCGAACGTGATTTTCTCATCGAGATAAGATCCGGAGACTTGGACCCTCGGTAAAGAAAGGAGGAGGCGGCCACGAGGTGGAGGTGCCCCCTAGGCGCGCCCCGCCTCGTGGGCCCCAAGCTCCAGACGTACTCCTTCCTCCTATATATACCTACGTACCCCCAACAGATCAGATACGGAGCCAAAGACCTAATTCCGCCGCCGCAACTTTCTGTATCCACGAGATCCCATCTTGGGGCCTGTTCCGGAGCTCCGCCGGAAGGGGATTCCACCATGGAGGGCTTCTACATCATCATCATAGCCTCTCCGATGAAGTGTGAGTAGTTTACTTCAGACCTTCGGGTCCATAGTTAGTAGCTAGATGGCTTCTTCTCTTTTTTTGGATGTCAATACAATGTTCTCCCCCTCTCTCATGGAGATCTATTCGATGTAATCTTCTTTTTGCAGTGTGTTTGTTGAGATCGATGAATTGTGGGTTTATGATCAAGATTATCTATGAGAAATATTTGAATCTTCTCTGAATTCTTTTATGTATGATTGGTTATCTTTGCAAGTCTCTTCGAATTATCCGTTTGGCTTGGCCAACTAGATTGGTAGTTCTTGCAATGGGAGAAGTGCTTAGCTTTGGGTTCAATCTTGCGGTGTCCTTTCCCAGTGACAGTAGGGGCAGCAAGGCACGTATTGTATTGTTGCCATCGAGGAGAACAAGATGGGGTATTTATCATATTGCATGAATTTATTCCTCTACATCATGTCATCTTGCTTAAGGCGTTACTCTGTTTTCATTAACTTAATACTCTAGATGCATCTTTGGATAGCGGTCGATGAGTGGAGTAATAGTAGTAGATGCGAGGCAGAGTCGGTCTACTTGTCTCGGACGTGATGCCTATATACTTGATCATACCTCGATACTCTCATAACTATGCTCGATTCATCAATTGCTCAACAGTAATTCGTTCACCCTTGTAAAATACTTATGCTCTTGAGAGAAGCCACTAGTGAAATCTATGGCCCCCGGGTCTATTTTCATCATATTAATCTTCCTACACTTTATTATTGCTTTGCTTTTTTACTTTGCCTTTTATTTTACTTTGCATCTTTATACCAAAAATACCAAAAATATTACATATCATCTCTATCAGATCTCACTCTCGTAAGACCGTGAAGGGATTGACAACCCCTATTCGCGTTGGTTGCGAGGAGTTATTTGCTTTGTGTAGGTACGAGGGACTTGCGCGTGGCCTCCTACTGGATTGATACCTTGGTTCTCAAAAACTAAGGGAAATACTTAATCTACTCTGCTGCATCATCCTCTCCACTTAGGGGAAAACCAACGCAAGCTCAAGACGTAGCAGGTAGTATTTGCTCTTAGGGTAACCATAGAGTTACTGGAGTAGTCTAAGTTACTTTCCACTATGACTAGCCTAGGCTACTATAGTAGTACAACAAAAAAACGATGCAGGTGATCACGTGAGAAAAAAAATACTAAAAACATGTCTTTCGGTGCAGTGCGTAGATGCAGTTTTGAACTCTACACTTGTCATCGTAATTTGGGAAAATTACGAAAAATTTGAGCTACGTTGTGATTATCGTTTACTAATAGGAAAGAAGTTTCACCTCGATGAGTAGCTTCTCCGTGCACAGAAAGCATGTAAGGAATCCAACAACTTGATCCAGATTGGGGCCGATAGATTTTATTGCCAAGATCTTCACTGTGCGCATAGACTGGGTCAAGCTTGTGGGAATCATTTTCTGGAAGACGGTCGTAAATACATCAAGAAGAAATTTAAAAATGTGAATTTCAAGAAGACGGAGAAGAAGATGAGTGTTGTACGAGCGATTCGGATCCAATAAAGAGTTGGAGAATTTGGCGACGAGTGCACCAACGCTGTCAATTTGGTAGCGTCAATGACCCTGATTTTTGTTGGACCTTCTAGATCCGATACAAGCAATCTCTCAAGGAAAGGCGCATTCTCAATGACCATAACGTGGAACAGCTGGAGTGATCTCTTCCCAATTTATGTCTTGTTGCTGGGCCAGCAAGACACATAAATCCATCGGAGATTCGTCGAGGCGATGTGGAGGCTAATGAACCCGTGGATCTGCTCAAGACGAAGGTACTCGAGCGTAGTACAGCTGCGGAGCAGGTGCTCCATAGCCTTCTTCGAGATGATAACGTCGAAGAGGTCGAGCTTCTTGAGTTGAGGGAAAAGAAGGGTGGGCGCGACATTAATCTGGGGAAGATAGCAGGAGCTGAAGCTGGCTGGCGCTTGGCTGGCGCATGGCGAGTCGGACGGCGGCAGAGAGCGACATTGTCCAGCTTCAAAGTTGAGCTCCTAGAGCTGATCTAGGGTGGGGGATAAGAACCACTCGTCGAACTTGGGTTGGACCGTGCAGTTGGTACTGAACATGCGGATGTCAAGGCGTCTGGCTGGCCCAGGGTGCGATGAAAGGATCTTGGAGACTGCGGCCATGCGTTTGCAATCCCCATTGCAGAGGCAGCTGTCGACGGTGAGGTTGAGGGGGACGCGAAGCCAGAGGGGGCGCCACCGCCGGGAGAGCAGGGCGGTCTGCACGACAGATTTGGTGGGGAGGAGGCCGATGATGACGAGCAGCATGTCGTCGGGGAGGCTGCTGATGAAGTCCAGGCTCGCCGGATGCGGTTTTGGCTCGAGCCGCCTCCGCTTGTTGGCTGCCTCGCCGTCCATCTCAACCGGCGGCGATGCCAGTGTACACGTGTGCTGGTGTGTGTTGTTTGCTGGGTGTGCGCTTGTGAGTCGGCCCTTACATGCATGCCGCCGCAGTAGTGGTGAATTGTCTTGAAAAGCGTACTCCACTTGGAAGAAGTGTGTCCTCAATGCGCCCTCAATTTACTAGCATGCGGGGTGCTACCCCGAGTGGTTTCAACTTTGTTTACTTCACCGCGTGTCAGATGGGCCTCTAGTTTACTTGTTTTCACCCACTGCCACATGGGCCAGCACACGAAGATCTGAATCTGGTGACAAGGCAGCATGTGGACTGGTTGACCGGTCAACTAAACAATATACGGAGCTATATGCTGACACAGTGATCGTATAATCTATCAGTATAGAGTGTTCGTGTGAGATGGGAGGCCCGTGAGAGATAGCAGAGAGAGAGAGAGAAAGAGCTACTCCCTCCGTTCAATAATGTAGTTCCAACATTTTTTTTAAAGTCAAACTTTTGAAACTTTGACCAAGTTTATAAAGAAATTACTTATATCTACAATACCAAAGATAAATGATAGTATGAAGTAAGTACATGTTGTGATGAATCTAATGATCTTTCCAGATGTAAATGTTTTTCTCCACATATACCTGGTCAAACTTTTCTGAGGTTTGACTTTTCAAAACATCCATATGCTTATGGACGTGAGAGAGTCCCTAACTAGAGAGAGAGAGAGAAATAGAAAGAGTGAGTGAAAAAAGTGTGTGTGTGTGTGTGAAAGAGACATGGACAACACTCGATAAAATTCGAGAAAAAACGTGTGTGTCTTATGCAAACATATCACAGATGCATCTTTGACAACGGAAGCAAGGCGAGGAGATAGTGTGTGGTTGTTTGCAACCGAGAGAGCAAGACCCCTAGCACGTGGCCAAGAGGGGTCTGACAAACAAGGGAGAGAGGTCGAGAGAGACGTACGGAGAAAATGCGGACATGGGGAGGAGAGAGTGTATGTTTGTCATAGAGAGATCCCCTGGAGATCGTGATGGGACTACATGGGTGGGAGATCGAGTGACAAGGTGTGTGCGCAATAGAAGATACCCCGAGAGATATCGAGATAGACATATGGATGGAAGGAGACAATACGTGTGTTCCTGATGGCTAGTGAGAGATAATCATACTTAGGAGGGGAGTGCTTGCGCCTATGATGGAGTGAGGGATTATGGTACTTATTAGGGGGGTGCGTGTCACATAGAGAGAGAACAAGGGCGGAGAGTGTTGGATGGGTCTATATGTATAGCGTGAGCGAGACATGTGTATGTGTGAACGAGGGAGATATAAAGTTTGAGAGAGATTGAGGAGCCCCGATAAGGGTGAGTGGTGCATCAAATAGCTGAGAGGGGGAAAGAGATATTCCATCCGCTCAATAATGCAGTGCATGTAAATTTTTTAGAAGTCAAACTTTGGAAACTTTGATCAGGTTTACACAAATGTTATTTATATCTTCAATACCAAAGATACATCATATGAAACTACATCTCATGGTGAATCTAATGGTATATGTTTGTCGTTCCAGATGTAATTGTTTTTCTCCACGTACATGGTCAAACTTTGTGATATTTGACTTCTCAATAAATTAATATGCTATGGACCGAGGAGAGTGCCTAAGTCAAGAGGGATCAAGTGCGTGTGAAGGAGAATGAGTAAGTGTGCAAAAAGAGTATGTGTGTGAAAGAGAAAGTGACAACAAACGATAAATTAGAGAGAGAGTGTGTTTTTTCGTTTCTTAGGCGAACATATCACGCATGCATCTCCGAGATAGAAAAGCGAGGCAAGGAGATACACGAAGATAGCTAGTGTGTGATTGTTTGCAATGGAGAGAGACACCCCTATAGCACATGTCCAATAGAGGTCTGGCCAACAAGGAACAAAGGTCGAGAGGGACGCATGGAGAACATGGATGCATGGGGAGGGCGAGAGGGTGTTTTTGTGATAGAGAGACCCCCTCGAGATCGCGAGGGGACTATATGGGTGGGAGATCGAGGGAGGTGCGTGCGGGATAGAAAGATGCCCCGAGAGAAATCGAGATGGACCATGCACATGTTTGTGATGGAGGCTAAGATTAGCTAGTCATATACATATAGGGGGGAACTGCGTGTGCCTACAATTGAGTGAGAGACCATCATACTTGGCTAGCTAGGCATGAGATTGTGTGTGTGTGCGTGTGAGATGGAGAGAGAACGAGGGAGAGATATAGAGTTTTAGATGGGCCTATCGAGTGTGAGTGAGATATGCATGTGTATGTGTGACCCAGGTAGATGGAGAGTTTGAGAGAGAGGGGGAAGAGCTCCAAGACGACAGAGTGGTGCGTGAGAGAGTTACGGGCAACGAGCCAAGGAATTTGTGTGCGTACGATGATTGCACCCAAGATATCTAGCTTGGACTAGAGAATCATACATAGTGTGCGAGAGAGACCTATAGATGGAGTATATATGCATGCGAACTAGAAAGACCCCCCCCCACCCACCCACGCACACACACAAAGAGAGAGAGAGATATGGAGATAAAGAAAGAGGACCAACAAGGTTTGTGTGTTGGATGCGTGCGAGAGAATTGAAGATTGTCGGCGAGAGAGAGAGAGCAGGAGTCCGGGAGAGGGGGAGGTCGCGCTTTATGCATTAAAGACTGATATAAACCATGTTTCGATATAAACTTGTATTCAAATATTTAAATTGGAGAACATGTTGTCTGCAATCCACACATGAACGTATATATGCGTATATCAAACAAGTTCATTAATTTGACTTTCAACATGTTCATGGAGTACTATAATACTGTACAACATGCTATTCGATTGAGGTGTTCAATTTTGGATTTAGTTCACTATTTTGACACAGTGAGCGAGCTATTTCATTGAATCGAGATATTTCATTTTGGGTTTGATTCCCATTTTTGAGTGGGTCAACTATTTGTCATATAGTAAATCGCTATAATTGAGTGTAACATCCCAAATTTTGGAATGTTAATATAATTAATTTAATTGTTTGTTTGTTTGCTTGAGTGAATTAAACTTGAGTGAAATTTGAACCTTTTCAAAAACTTTTGAAAGAGAGGAATAAAATGACTTTCCCTTCTCCGGTAAATTCAAATTCATCCTATTAAAATCAATGAGAGAAGATGACATGACTTCTTCAACTATAAAGAATTTGAGCGGAGTTTTGCAATTTAATTCTTTCAAATATTTGCACTTGCTTCTCTATTTTTCTTCCCGAGAAATACCCGAAAAATAAATTCTTGCAAGCAAGAAAGAGCGGAGGAAAATGACCCTCAAAATCAGGGCATTTTGAAAATATTTGAGCCAAAAAAAACAAAGTTTTATTTAAAATTATTTGCAAAAAGAAATAAAGCCTTTAGGGATTTTCTGAAAAACATTTTTTAGGTTTTTATTTTGGCCGTGGAATAATGCTCATCATCTACATTTTATTTTTCTGATAATTTTAGTATATAAAACTCTTTATTCGAATTGATTTGATTTCCTTTTTATTGTTTTAGTTTCCTAATTTTAAAAATAGGAATGGAATCGTTTTATTAGGAAAACCTGCTGGCCCATTAAGCACTTTCCTATTCTAGCCCAACAAGAGATCATCTCCTTCCTCTGTTTCCTCTCACGTTCTGAAGCTTTCCATGTCCATGGAGACAGGAAATCTCCACCTTCCCGATCTCCCTCGTCTTTCCATCCCAGCGCCTCCCGAGACCGCCTATAAAACCCCTCCTCTCCTCGTTCCATTTTCCCATCACCACGCCCCTCCTGCCCGTAGCCTTCGCCACCGTCCTCCTTTTCCTGCCTAAACGCTCACCAGAGCTCTCCCAGAGCCCGACGCCAGGAGTGAGCAGCACTGAGGCGCCCAGCGCCACCTCCCCAGCGCCGACCCCTCCTCCGCCACCCCCCACCTCTTGGCGACCTCGCCCCTCGCCGAGCAGCCCTCCACATCGCCGTCTCCTTCCTGCCATCTCTGCCTCACGACAGGTAACTCCGTTTTCGTTTTCAGATTTATTCCCGTAACAGATTTAGTTCCGTTCTTGTTTAGCTTATAACTTTTGATCTAGAAGTCCAATGATGCTGATTCTTTTTGCGTTAGATCACAATTTTCTTTTAGTTTCAAAAATATATAATTTGTCTATGTTTGGATTTATAAAATTGAGTTAGATCAGATTTGAATTAAAGCTTGTTTTGCTTATTCGGGAGTTTAAAAATAGATTTTTATTTGATTCTTTTTCTACTGATCACTAGTGATCATATTTACCAGTGGTAAAAACTTCAAAATTGTTTGAGTATTTTAGCTTATTGTTTCATGTAAAACAAATTTTGTTTTAGTTCTATTCAATTATAGCTACTTCTTTTCTATAGTTGTTTTAAATTATTTTATTTTATATTTCAGAAAGTTTATGTTTGGTTTCTATTAGTTAAACAGTAGGTGTTCAACAAGTTTTATATTTATTTTATTTTGTTATTGTGAAATCAATTCAAGTTCGCTAATAACTTGCAATGGATTTCTCTACTGTTTTAACTCCCAACTGAAAATACTTTCAAAATAGCTTTATGAAAAAATACTTTATTTTTTCTTTGTCTTAACTAAATTTATATTTTATTCTCTGTTATTTTAGTGTTTTATTTTCTGTTAGACAAAACTATTTTTGTGAATGTTGTAGAAGAAGACTCCCTAGTTTTATTTGAATTTCCTTGATTCTTATTAGCTCTCTCTTTTGTTTTGATTGTTAGTGTGAGTGCTTATGTGAATGATATGTTTGTTATATAGATTTCATCAGAGAGTGACGAGTAGTCTATCAAGTTATTTCTTGAGAACGATAATTCTTCTTCGTCAACATCACCGAGCAAGTTCACTTTGACCATGCTTTCTTACCTATGTTTTATTGCATTTAGTGGCACCTTTGCAACCACCCCTCAAGTAGTGTTATTGAAATTCTTGTAGTTGAGTAGTATGCATGAGGTAGGAACCCATCACCCTGTTACCAAGCCGGGACGTTATTTTATTCTAATGCTACGCTGTAGTAGGCGGGGTTTGGTATGAGTGTTCGAGTGGTGTGAAGAAGGAGGACTCTCGTCAATGGCGACAACTCCATGATGGAATCTGCAAGGACTGCATCTTCAAGACCTCAAGACTTCAAGACTCGAGACAAGAATTCAATACACACTCTTTGGGTGAAGGGCGGTTGTGGGCACCTGGAGAAACCAGTGGTTGGCGGGATGCATGGAGAAGCGCCATGACATCTTTGGAAAGCTTCACCCAGACTCAAAGAGGCGGAAGAATACTTCACGCCGGAAGCTTACGTGCAACCGCAAGTCATTATGGGCTCTGGCTTGGTTGACCTTAGTTGTGACTCTGGCTGGGGCGGTACTAGCAGATGTAGAACTACGGTAGGATGGGTTGAGTGCGGACGGTGGTCGAGGAACTCTTTGGAAGACCATGTTTGGTCATCTTGTTCTCAAACACTCTGAAGTGCGAGAACGTAAAGAGAGGATCGAATCTTGCGGGTAAAGTGTACAAACCTCTGCAGAGGGTTATAAACCTAATCGATTAGCCGTGTCCCGATTCACGGACAATTTGAGCATCTGGACTTGGATCTATCTGGAACTCTCAACACGGATTGATAACTTAATTGTGGGCAACTTATGATGATTTTGGGCTATGAGACATCGGTTGGCGGAACCATGTCATGATAGAAAACTCCATAGTACAGACTTCATTTATTCCTTTGATGTAGGGAAAATAAAATCAGCTTTTACATAAACAAAACTCAGATACAAAGCCACGAGCCATACTGCATATAGTATAGTTTATCATCTGTTTATTCATGTTGTGATTTTGCGGTACATTCAATGTCTTGACCTACACGGCTGCAACGTATCATGTTGCAGATATTTCCTCGACAGTAAGAATTACGATCTGAGGTTACGGTCTACACTCAACCTGCCGATGGCGTTGATGGGACTCCACACCCGTTTGATTGTTTCCGCTGAGTATTATGAGGTATATATCATTTTACATTATTTATACATGTGATTGCACTTTGATATATACATTGATGTCTTGTGTGTGCCGAGATATCTTGATCCGAGGATGGCACGATAACACGAGGCTTGACCGTCACGAGGTCGGGTCGCTCTGAGAGATGGTATCAGAGCACATGTTGGCTGTAGAACGTGACCCTAGAAAATGACTTAGTAATATGAAGACCCCAATAGGAATGACCCTTGTTTTGTACTACTCTCGTAACACCTGATTCCTTTTACTGAACCTTCCTTATTTCAAACTATAGATGGAGAGCTACATTCTGAACAAAAGAGAACACTACGAGAAGGTTCTTGGAGGCCCCTTCCTTGTGGAGCTAGTCAGGCTGCTGAAGTTACCGATACCTGAGATCAAGGCAACTAAGAGGACGTCCAGATCGTGGGGAGTCAAGACCCAAGTTTTTGGTCGTAAAGAAGCCCCCAAGACTACAGACATCATCTTGAACTATAAATGGTGACTGTGATATGGGCATCAACACTGCCGTCCATGATGCTATTGCACGTTTATGCTATCGTCATCGTGCTGCACTAAACCCACATTTCTTTGGAAGGATGGGATGGCAGAAGTTTGATGGAGCAACCATTGCCTTGACGGAAGCACAGAAGATGAAGTTTTCCCCACTTTTAGTGTACAATCAGGATCTGGAACAATACGTCAAGAATCTTCAGATGGACCTCCTGGAAGCCCTGTTCGACAATGAAGCACTACGAGAAGAGGTCAAGACTCAGAGACTGAAGATAAACCAGCTGGAGGAGGAGAACCTCGAGATTTCGAGAATGCGTCAGGAACTGAAGAACAGCAGGACCATGTCTCATGCAAAGGACGTTGAAATCCAGAAGCTCAAGGAACAACTTCAGGACATACAGGGTCGTCACAAGAAACTCCGAGTCGACAGGGAAAATCTAGCAGAAGAACTGGAAGAGATCAAGTCCACACAAAAGAAAACCCAGTAACTTAGTAGTATTCCACCATGAGAGAAATAAAGATGAACGCCACCTCGATTTAAGTATCTGACCATGCCAAATTATGTGGGTGGCGATACTGTAGTATTGATTGAATAAATGAATGCTTGGTTGCTATTATTTTTGTGTGTTTATTGAATGGTTGGATAGATGCGATATACGTAGATTTGTATTTATTTCAACCATGAGAGGCGTAAATTCTGGAAGAATGGTAGAAGGCCTTCATATGGGAACAGCATCAGGAATTGGAAAACTCCGAGCATTGAAGACTGAAGAAATGAGGACTTAGAAACGAAACCATAGTAGAACGGCCCATTACAAGCGATAATTTTGTTGATGAGTGGTTAATTGCTTTCTCTTTCTATCTCAACCAAACCCGGAATCTTGAACCCATGGACAATCTGAACACCAAACTTTTACGGAGACAATTGCAATTTCCCCATGGAGATACATTACTTGTTACGAGCACCCTCCTATCCTACACATGCAGATGACAACCCTTTATGAGTCTTTCCTTAAGGGCCTGAAGCGATCATGACCACGACCAGTGATCATGATTACGAAGATCTTGAAGGACATGATGAAGCATATTCACCTTGAAGGAGATGCAGTCTACAAAGGCTACCCCTTCATGCAAAAGGAGTGGAACTTTGGTATGTGGAGGTACACCTCCACCGTTTGAAAGGAGTTTGCCCAAAGAGGATGGGGCATTACTTTTCATCTCACGTGTGCCACAAACAACTTTCTTCGACGCTGTTAGTGAAGCAGCCATGGAAGCCATCGCCGGATCGGAGAAATACTTGAAGCAAGACTCCGTTATACTCGGGAATACCTAAGCGAAGTGCATGCAGAGATGATGAAGGTGAAGCTCAAGACCACCATGATGAAAAAGAAGATTGAAGATTTCAAGGCTCATGTCGCACACTTCGGTGGGGATGAAGGATCCTCGAGGAGGATAAATGAATAAAGTTGGAAGTAATGCTGACCATACCAAATCATGTGGGTGGCAGCATTTGTAACAAAGTACTTTTGGAATTTGAATTTACGAAAATGGTTAAGGATGTAATGAAAGATTGATATGAAAATAATGAGATTTTATGGATAAACTTGTGCATTCTTTTGGTCGAGTACTCTGTAAAGCCACAAGATCAATGAAGAAAGAAATGTGTTATTCATGACGGTCCATAGAAGGAAGCTGAACAAAATAAGTTGGAGTTTTGTTTTGATATGATGGTATGAAGAAAAGCAGTACTCTGGATTCAAAGGAGGTGTAACAAGAGAGTTACTCAAGGATGATTTAAAGCTGCACTAGTTTGAAGTGGGCCATAACCCACAGGCCGAGGATTTTGAGAAGGAACAATTGTAACCTGGATAAAGGAATACACTTGGAAGAAGCAGTGATCAAATCAGCATACGTTCCGTAGGAGGTTACGCAAAAACCTAAGAGTGGTGTAGTAACCATAGATGTTTTGTTTGGCTTGCAGAAACCATGGATTTACTCGAAACCAGTTCGGGAACAAGAGAAATTTCTGTAATGCTGGTGAGAATGCCCAAGTGTTAGAATATGTGATTCGATGTTTACGTATGTGGTAATGATTCAAGTACGGGATGGATTGGCCCCCATACCGAAGACTTCTATCATGAACTATCATATGTTGATGGAAAATCAGAGAGACTCGAAAACCTTTGAAGAGTGTCGACGCTATAAGCCCTAAAACCATAGAATGGTAGGACGATGGAATCCCTTTACAGGCAACTGATGCCAATCGTAGGCTATACGGTGAGGTTCAACCTAGACCGTTTTCTGCAGGAGAAACCATAAATTGTAGACCACCATGAGTATTTCGAAAGTTGTCTAGAATGGACACGAGCCAATCAGCTAAGAAGATCCAGTCCCGGACAAATTTTCAACTTTGACGAACCGACCCAAGCTTTTGAGGAAAACTCTATGCTTCTGACAGAAGAGCTTTAATGAAGGAGCTATTGTAAGATATGTGAAGAGACATACATTGTCAGCCCTCGGAGGAAATATCTGAGTTTATTGGAACCATGACCTTGTTTTTAAGTGTGGTAGCACCCGACCTTCGACCAAGACATTTGCTAGAAGACCCCAACCCTAACCTTTTCTTGCTAGCCTCTTGAATCTCGAGGGCGAGATTCATTTTAAGTGTGTAGGTTTGTAACATCCCAAATTTTGGAATGTTAATATAATTAATTGAATTGTTTGTTTGTTTGCTTGAGTGAATTAAACTTGAGTGAAATTTGAACCTTTTCAAAAACTTTTGAAAGAGAGGGAATAAAATGACTTTCCCTTCTCCGTAAATTCAAATTCATCCTATTAAAATCAATGAGAGAAGATGACATGACTTCTTCAACTATAAAGAATTTGAGCGGAGTTTTGCAATTTAATTCTTTCAAATATTTGCACTTGCTTCTCTATTTTTCTTCCCGAGAAATACCCGAAAATAAATTCTTGCAAGCAAGAAAGAGCGGAGGAAAATGACCCTCCAAAATCAGGGCATTTTGAAAATATTGAGCCAAAAAAAACAAAGTTTTATTTAAAATTATTTGCAAAAAGAAATAAAGCCTTTAGGGATTTTCTGAAAAACATTTTTTAGGTTTTATTTTGGCCGTGGAATAATGCTCATCATCTACATTTTATTTTTCTGATAATTTTAGTATATAAAACTCTTTATTCGAATTGATTTGATTTCCTTTTTATTGTTTTAGTTTCCTAATTTTAAAAATAGGAATGGAATCGTTTTATTAGGAAAAACCTGCTGGCCCATTAAGCACTTTCCTATTCTAGCCCAACAAGAGATCATCTCCTTCCTCTGTTTCCTCTCACGTTCTGAAGCTTTCCATGTCCATGGAGACAGAAATCTCCACCTTCCCGATCTCCCTCGTCTTTCCATCCCAGCGCCTCCCGAGACCGCCTATAAAACCCCTCCTCTCCTCGTTCCATTTTTCCCATCACGCGCCCCTCCTGCCCGTAGCCTTCTCGCCACCGTCCTCCTTTTCCTGCCTAGAACGCTCACCAGAGCTCTCCCAGAGCCCGACGCCAGGAGTGAGCAGCACTGAGGCGCCCAGCGCCACCTCCCAAGCACCGACCCCTCCTCCGCCACCCCACCCTCGCTTGGCGACCTCGCCCCCTCGCCGGAGCAGCCCTCCACATCGCCGTCTCCTTCCTGCCATCTCTGCCTCACGTACAGGTAACTCCGTTTTCGTTTTCAGATTTATTCCCGTAACAGATTTAGTTCCGTTCTTGTTTAGCTTATAACTTTTGATCTAGAAGTCCAATGATGCTGATTCTTTTTGTGTTAGATCACAATTTTCTTGTAGTTTCCAAAAATATATAATTTGTCTATGTTTGGATTTATAAAAATTGAGTTAGATCAGATTTGAATTAAAGCTTGTTTTGCTTATTCCGGGAGTTTAAAAATAGATTTTTATTTGATTCTTTTTCTACTGATCACTAGTGATCATATTTACCAGTGGTAAAAACTTCAAAATTGTTTGAGTATTTTAGCTTATTGTTTCATGTAAAACAAATTTTGTTTTAGTTCTATTGAATTATAGCTACTTCTTTTCTATAGTTGTTTTTAAATTATTTTATTTTATATTTCAGAAAGTTTATGTTTGGTTTCTATTAGTTAAACAGTAGGTGTTCAACAAGTTTTTATATTTATTTTTATTTTGTTATCGTGAAATCAATTCAAGTTAAGCTAATAACTTGCAATGGATTTCTCTACTGTTTTAACTCCCAACTGAAAATACTTTCAAAATAGCTTTATGAAAAAATACTTTATTTTTTCTTTGTCTTAACTAAATTTATATTTTATTCTCTGTTATTTTAGTGTTTTATTTTCCGTTAGACAAAACTATTTTTGTGAATGTTGTGAAGAAGACTCCCTAGTTTTATTTGAAGTTCCTTGATTCTTATTCGCTCTCTCTTTTGTTTTGATTGTTAGTGTGAGTGCTTATGTGAATGATATGTTTGTTATATAGATTTCATCAGAGAGTGACGAGTAGTCTATCAAGTTATTTCTTGAGAACGATAATTCTTCTTCGTCAACATCACCGAGCAAGTTCACTTTGACCATGCTTTCTTACCTATGTTTTATTGCATTTAGTGGCACCTTTGCAACCACCCCTCAAGTAGTGTTATTGAAATTCTTGTAGTTGAGTAGTATGCATGAGGTAGGAACCCATCACCCTGTTACCAAGCCGGGGCGTTATTTTATTCTAATGCTACGCTGTAGTAGGCGGGGTTTGGTATGAGTGTTCGAGTGGTGTGAAGAAGGAGGACTCTCGTCAATGGCGACAACTCCATGATGGAATCTGCAAGGACTGCATCTTCAAGACCTCAAGACTTCAAGACTCGAGACAAGAATTCAATACACACTCTTGGGTGAAGGGCGGTTGTGGGCACCTGGAGAAACCAGTGGTTGGCGGGATGCATGGAGAAGCGCCATGACATCTTGCGGAAAGCTTCACCCAGACTCAAAGAGACGGAAGAATACTTCACGCCGGAAGCTTACTGTGCAACCGCAAGTCATTATGGGCTCTGGCTTGGTTGACCTTAGTTGTGACTCTGGCTGGGGCGGTACTAGCAGATGTAGAACTACGGTAGGATGGGTTGAGTACCGGACGGTGGTCGGAGGAACTCTTTGGAAGACCATGTTTGGTCATCTTGTTCTCAAACACTCTGAAGTGCGAGAGCGTAAAGAGAGGATCGAATCTTGCGGGTAAAGTGTACAAACCTCTGCAGAGGGTTATAAACCTAATCGATTAGCCGTGTCCCGATTCACGGACAATTTGAGCATCTGGACTTGGATCTATCTGGAACTCTCAACACGGATTGATAACTTAATTGTGGGCAACTTATGATGATTTTGGGCTATGAGACATCGGTTGGCGGAACCATGTCATGATAGAAAACTCCATAGTACAGACTTCATTTATTCCTTTGATGTAGGGAAAATAAAATCAGCTTTTACATAAACAAAACTCAGATACAAAGCCACGAGCCATACTGCATATAGTATAGTTTATCATCTGTTTATTCATGTTGTGATTTTGCGGTACATTCAATGTCTTGACCTACACGGCTGCAACGTATCATGTTGCAGATATTTCCTCGACAGTAAGAATTACGATCTGAGTTACGGTCTACACTCAACCTGCCGATGGCGTTGATGGGACTCCACACCCGTTTGATTGTTTCCGCTGAGTATTATGAGGTATATATCATTTCGTTATTTATACATGTGATTGCACTTTGATATATACATTGATGTCTTGTGTGCCAAAGATATCTTGATCCGAGGATGGCACGGTAAGAATACGAAGGCTTGACCGTCTGAGGTCGGGTCGCTACAACGAGCATGTAAAAACACATTACTCCCGAGCATCATCTCTCCATCTATAAAAGAAGTGGCAAGCTAATATTTCCAAATTTGATTCGAATCGACTTTTTTTAGCTTGATTCGAATCAACTTGGTAAGGTAGACGTGGATGCTCGTTCTCCCAAATTTTGAACGAACCGTTAAACAGCCTCTGCTCGGTAGAATTCGCCCGAGCAAATAAATGGGAGACGCGAAATTACCGTCCTATGTGGGAGACGCATTAATTGGCTCGTTGTGCATCGAGGGTAGGTTCGTAACTTCATCCAAGCGCGCCTTCTCCTCAGACGAAATGACATGTGCAGAATAATTCATAAACCATGGTCGGCAAAACACGCTCTCCTCGCCCGAAATAGCTCGCGCCCACTATTTCAAAACACGCTCTCCTCGCCCAAAATAGCTCGCGCCAACTATATTTCAAAACACGCCCTCCTCGCCCGAAATCGCTCCGGCCCACTATTTGGGGAGAAGCAAAATTACTCTACTATCCCTGACCCTCAGTACACAGACCCAAGCCGAGAGGCCTAAAGGCAGGGGTAGAACTGTAACTCCCCCTCACATTTCAGACAAATGCGTCCTTAAAACATGGTTCCACTCCCCTCCCAATTCCCCCCCCCCCATTCATACCTCGTGGGCGCCAAATCACCTTCTCCTCAGAAGGTCCATTCTCCCGAGCCGCGAAACCTCAACCCCTCCTCCATGGTGCCCCCACGGCACCAATTTCACAGTCGCCCTCCTCCCTAACGCCGGAGACGTTGTCCATTTGTTGTCGTGCACTGGGCCGTGTGCCTCTTACTCCGTGCTGCTGGAGCTGCCTCGACGATGGTCGCGTGAACCGTACCGGAGCCGATTCACCCCCGCCGTTGTTCACGATGCCGAAGCGGCTCCAACTTCGGATCCGTCCAGAGTCCCGGCGCTACTTCCCCGTAGCCGTCGACCATCGCGACATCGTTGTTTCCCCTGCCGCGGTATACGCAACCGCGCCGGCCTCACCGACTCGGTAGCTGGACCTGCCTACTTCACCATGCCGCCAGATAGGTCGCACCCTCATCTCAAATCACTTTATTTAGGAGTCAGTTGTCTGAATTTTTATTCTGGGCCAATCGATTCCCAATGGGAAGCAGCACCCCTCGAGGCGGCGGAGCTCCTAGGCTGCCGGTTGGCTGGTGTCTAACGTAAGGGTGCGGGAGCGCAAGTTCGCTGCAGAAGCAGTGCTTAGATGGCTATCTTAGAGTTGCGTGGGTTCAAGGTACTGCCGCCGCCGGATCTGGATGACGGGGAGTCTTTATGGATTGGCCCGGGGGGGGGGGGGCGCAACCACGACAGCGCGGTGGGGCAGGGAGCGGGTTTTTGGCCGGGGCCACGGACGGCGGAGGCAAGCTGCTCTGCCGTTGGTCACTGGCTCTTCGGGGAAGATTCCTAACAGTGTCAGCCGGGAGGCACAAGACGACCATCAAGCCATATGGCGTAGATTGGACAGTACCAAAATAAAATAAAATCGTGTGACCCCAATTTAGTCTCAATCAACAGATGTGTGACCACTCTCGTACCTTGTTGTTGATCTCTTAGTCTATTTCTTCAGATCAAGAGATGTGTCGTTCTTAACATTATGCGTTATCTGCATCTTCAGCCACACCGTCTTCCAACTCACCGCAGCTGCTCCAACAAGGGAAGCATACACCAGAAGGGAGCTATAGTCCCCACTCAATAGTTCCCTGCATCGAATGCGCGTGCCCGACATGGACAGCCACAACAACTACAGGGCCATCGACAAGTCAGCACATGATGCTCACTCCTATGGATGGCGGCAGATAGGTTGTACCCTCATCTTACTTGTGTGCAACATTTATGGCTTTGTTATTCATCTAAGCATGGAAAATAGATTATCATATTTCACTGTATATTCATGCTGATCTCTTATGGGTCTTGTTCAGGAGTTAACGTTGTTCCATAGTTCAGCTAAGATACTTGTTCTTTAGGTAACGTTGTTCCATAGTTATCATCCATCAGCCAATGCTATCCCACAGGCTGGTGATTATAGTATTATACCACTTCTAGTATTACCTATGTTGTTCTTTAATAATTTTGTGTGCCATCTAGTTAATCTCGAGTACAAACAATACATATTCTCTAGCTTTCATCTCTGTTCTCCCTTTAGTTTTTGAGACCTGTTGCTGCTAGTTAACCCCAGTCCTACTATTTATGTCGTCTCCTACAAGCACTCGTTACATAAATCTAACTACTAGTTGTCTTCCATGCATGTCAGATATAATTGCACACACTGATATATCCACAAGAACCTCGAGGAGCAATGTAAAGGCCAATAAACTTGATGTCAATGATACCCAATATGATGGAACATGTAAAGGCAGTTATTCAGAAGACTTGCAGAAAGATGTTGAATCCTCTTCACCCCACAAGGTCCTTGCTCTATCGCAATGCCATCTACTTAATTTGGACATCATGCTTCTGAATATCTTATGCATTGTTATTCATCAGTATGTACTTCATTTATCTACCATACCATGTTTTTTTACATTGAAGTGTTGTTCTAGTGCTCTGTTGCAATGCCATCTTAGTTTCCCAATCATACACGTGTATGTTGCCTTAGTTTTTTCTGTACGTATTCCGCTAGAATATAGTTTTACATTCAATTAGTGCTTTTTTACTGTGTTTTCCTGTCGTATCCCTAGCTCTTACACCATACTCCCTCCGTCCGGATTACATGTTGCCGAAATGGATAAAAAGGATGTATCTAGAACTGAAATACGCCTAGACCCATCCATTTTTTTCCGGATGGAGGGAATACATGTCAATATGTCATGCCTTTCTATTCTTCAGTACCTATTCCATCTCTCTGTTGTAGCATGTTTTATAATTGAAGCACCATTCTTCTATACAAGGCATGCAAGGGGAAGACGACTATGTTAGAATCTGAAGGGTTACAAACCAGGTCTTTGCAAAAGATCCAAATGCCAGGAGATAATAAACCAACTCCAGTTTTTATAGATCTTGCTCCGTACGAGAGAAACCCAACTCCATCGATAATAAGCGATTCCGGTGGCCAAAGAACTAGTCCGCTCCGATCCAGCAAAAATATGTCAACTCCATTCTAAGAAGCGTGTGCGTATCCTTGCATCATGAAATTTTATAGCATGCTGATCATATTTTCTACGTGTTTCTTACTCATCTCTCTTTTAGAAAATAAGCTTAACAGATAGAAGAATTTCTGCATTGGTATCGTCTGTGAGGAAAGATTCTTGCAGGAATTCTCTGTACTCCAATGCAGATGTAAGTACCTGTTGTATATCACTATATTTTTACATCAGCATGTATTTTTTTAATCAGCGTGAATCCAACCTTTATCTGGTCTAAATTTAGTTGTAGCAAAATGTATGATTAAAGGCCACAATGTTGATTTTTGTAAGGAAAAGTGCCTGGTAGTTTTGCATCCTGAGCTGCATGAGTGTACTATCTCATATCAGTGGGTTTGATTACTTTGGTTCTGCAATGGGTTTGGTGTTTTTCTTTGTGTTGTCTGTCGTATCCCTAGCTCTTACATCATACTCCCTCCGTCCGGATTACATGTCACAGAAATGGATAAAACTGGATGTATCTAGAACTGAAATACGCCTAGACCCATCCATTTATTTCTGGATGGAGGGAATACATGTCAATATGTCATGCCTTTCTATTCTTGATACCATTCCATCTACGATGTAGCATGTTTTATAATTGAAGCACCATTCTTCTATATAAGGCATGCAAGGGAAAACGACTATGTTAGAATCGAAGGGTTGCAAACCAGGTCTTTGCAAAAGATCCAAGCGCCGAGGAGATAATAAACCAACTCCATTTTCATAGATCTTGCTCCAGCACAGAGAAAACCCAACTCCCCCGATAATAAGCAGATTCGGTGGCCAAAGAACTAGTCCGCTCCGATCCAGCAAAAGAATGTCAACTCCATTCTAAGAAGCGTGTGCGTATCCTCACATCATGAAATTTTATAGCATTCTGATCATATTTTCTACATGTTTCTTACCCATCTATCTTTTAGAAAATAAGGTTAAATGATAGAAGATTTCCTTCACTGGCATTGTATTCGAGGAAAATATCTTGCGGGAATTCTCTGTGCTCCAATGCTAATGTAAGTACCTGTTGTATATCACTATATTTTTACATCAACATGTATTTTGTTAATCGGCGTGAATCCAACCTTTGTCTGATCTAAAATTTGTTGTAGCAAAATGTTAAAGGCGCCAATGTTGATTTTTGTAAAGAAAACTGCCTGGTAGTTTTGCATACTAAGCTGCCTGAGTGTACTATCTCACATCATGCACATTACTGAATTGTAGTGCTGCTCTGGTTTCCCATTCATTCATTGTGTCAATGTTGCTTTTGTATTACCTTACCTGGCTGATGATAGTTGTGCCATATTGTGTTAATTTGGTGTTGGCTAGTTGCCCAAACGTTCGTTGTGCCAATGTTGCTTTCCTATTATCTGACTTGGCCAATGATAGCAATGCTAGTGTCTTAATTTGGTGTAGGCTACTGAAGATAAGAAGACAAACTCTGAAAACAGCAAGGCAACCCCATTGTTTCTTTCCAATAAATCTAGGTCAGGTAATATGCCAATAACTCATGATTAATCTGTTTGGTTCCCCTCCTAATTTATGTTATGATGCAGTGGTCGAGACACTCTCCACTATCAATAATACAAGCCTGCCAAAATCGACATCTGAATCTGTTCAGTATCCTCTATCTCGAATGCAACGGAAAAAATGTATGTTTGTGAACCAATTGATGGCTGAAGGAATGATGGAAATGGTGGAGGAATCAGAGGTGCGGAGTCGTGTGACACAACAACTGATCAATGTTTTCAGAGAGAGTGTAGCAAAGCAGCAAGAACTTGCCCACATGCTTATGGGCATCATCTGTGCTGAGGTTGCAGATTGTGACATTGTAGATCATTAGGTTCTGTTCATTTATTTGCACTGGCATCAATCTTTGATTGCCCAATTGATGTAATTTCCTGTAATATATGCTGGATGTGCAACGTTTTTCCCTGTATGCCGTACCTTTGCTTGATCGGTTTTGGTCCTGTGCATAATTGCTCGTCGTAATGGGCTCAAATTATCTAATTTGGCCTAAAGACATGTAGGAACTTTAGTGGGCCCATTAAGTTAATGGGCTGTTACCAGGCCGAAAGTTCATGGTCGGCCCTCTTAACTCCCGGGTCGTTAACAGGCTGACATCGAAGCGGCCAACAGGTGGACCCAATTGATTTCACGGGCCGTTAACAGGCCGTTACTAAGTTCGGGCTACATATGGCCCAACTATAATGTGGGCCTTTAGCAGGCCGAAAGAGACAGCGGGCTTGTACTAGACCATGTAGAGCATGGGCCGCTAAAAGGCCGAAAGTCTGGTCGTATTGTAAATGGCCCAACTGTGTTGTGGGCCTTTAGCAGGCCGAAAGAGAAACCGGGTTGGTATTGGACCATGAAGGGCATGGGCCGTTAACAGGCCAAAACTCAAGTCCGACTACAAATGGCCCAACTCATTTATGGTCCGTTAACAGGCTGAAAGGCACAGAGGGCCGGGAATTGGCCCAACACTTAAATGGGTCGCTAAAAGGCCAAAACTCAGGTCCGACTACAAATGGCCCAACAGATATATGGGCCGTCACCAGGTGAAGACACACGGGCGGAAATTGGCCCAACACTTAAATGGGTCGCTAAAAGGCCGAAACTCAGGTCCGACTACAAATGGCCCAACTGCTTTATGGGCCGTCAACAGGTTGAAAGACACACCGGGCCGGAAATTAGCCCAATATTTAAATGGGTCGCTAAAAGGCCGAAAGATGTACATCGTGAAAATTGGCCATCCACTGAATGGGCCATTAACAGGCCAAAATCTCATCGGGCCGATATTGAGCCCAAATATATAGCGGGCTGTTAACGGGCTCGAACTGACGATGGGCTGCAATGGTGTCAAATCTTTAACGGGCCATTGAAGGGTCGAATTGGCACATCTCGTATGGGCCGTGGGCTTAAATGGACCTGACACAAGTAGGCCTTATATGGGCCGGCATGCTATTTTTTACTGGGCCGGCCTTTTTCACTGGAATGGGCCACTGTTGGGCCATGCCACGTGTCGACCTATCATAGGCACCTCCTGTCCAATGAGTGGATGACATCCGTCTCAACGGTGAGGCAACACGTGTTTCCTCCGGCCAATGATGATTTTACACGTGGAAAATCCCCATTGGTCCGGGCTGTTAACGGGTTATCGGATCTAAAACCGGACCCGATAGCTTAACGGTGTTCCGTTACGGTGGATGCCACGTGTCGGTCACCCTTGACGAAAGCACTTACGCGGACGCGCGATTTATCGTCATGGAAGTGGACACTTCCGTGATGATAATTTTGGTAATGTCATGGAACACTTCTACGACAACACAGGTATGACTATCTTGATTCTGTCATAAATTTGTCATGGATGTACATGCATGACATAAAACGTGACCTACTGTGAAAAACACGTATCATCAAGGAAGTGTCTTTTTTTTGTAGTGTAGGCTTGGTGAGGACAGTGATTTGGTAGACCAGTTCTAACTGCTGTGACAGTTGTACGTCTGGTTGGAGCGGCTAGGTATTTAAACCTGAGGACACAAAGTCCTGGACAAATAGTCCTCACCGTATTCTCCTTGAGCTAAGGTCACACATACCTCGCCCAATCAGTCATGGTAAGTATTTAGGTGACCTCCAAACCTTCACAAACTCGGTCACTCGATGATCCACAATTTCCTCTTGGATGCTCTAGACCATGACGCCTAATTGTCTGGAAGATGCACAGTCTTCAAAGGTAACAAGCGTCGGATCCACACAGGAACAATTTCTTCAGTGATGCTCAATCACTTTGGGTTTGTAGGTGTTTGGGTTTGGGTTTTCCTCACTTGATGATTTTCGCTCAAAGTTCTCGGAGGATGGCATGCTCTCACTGACAAGTGTCAGTTTCTCTCAGAGCAGCCGACCAGATAGTGGTTGTAGGGGGCGGCTATTTATAGCCAAGGGAGCAACCCGACATGATAAGACAAAAATGCCCTTCAATGATATGACCGTTAGGTGGGTAGATATTGTGGGACAGCTGGCGCAAAGCACAGCGACGGTCGGAAATTTGACTATCAAATTCCTCAGGGCTATCTGAAAGTGCAACTATCCCTAGGTGGTTTTGGTAATTATTAACAACATATAGCTCATTGAGCTAATGCTATTTCAAGATAAATATTTCAAGAAAGCTCAATGATTGGCATGGCATGGATTAGGAATGTGGACCCCTCAAAATGCTAAGGACACATATTGGCTCAAGCTCAAGACTCTACATTTTACTTTTAATGATCCAAGATCACATTGAGTCCATAGGAAAAGCCAATACTATTAAAAGGGGATGAGGTGTTGCTTAATGGCTTACTTGCTCAAAATGCTTAGTGATATGCTCCAAAAACCCTCAACCAGTTTCTCATATCCATATATGTCCCAAACCAAAAGTCAAACTCAGCCCCACCGAAACATTCTATCCGGCGCCACCGAGTTCACTTGACATAGCCACTGCCAAAAACCCTAGTCACTTCAGTCTCATCGATAGGGATCTCGGTCTCACCGAGATGAGATTGCAAACTCTCTGTTTCCCTTCGTAAAGTTTCGGTCCAACCGAGATGAGCGATCGGTCCCACCAAGATCGCAATGCAAACTCTCTGTTTCCCCTTCGTAACATTTCGGTCTCATCGAGATGAGCGAATCGGCCCCACCGAGT